>OX578140.1:106579967-107272467 GCA_951213105.1 Amaurobius ferox
CCTAGTGTAATGGGGTTGATTTTATTATTTTTTTCGTTAAAAATTACGTATAAAACAATCATTTAATGCTTATATTTGAGCATACGTAGTTTTTTATTTTAGAGTTTGACAATTTTTGTGGGCCATTTTGCAAAAAAAAGGGCAGGTTATTTTTTTCCGAAACGTACAAAAATCTAATCAGCGTTAGGGTAACCCACAAGTGACTTATCTACCGAATTTTCTGAAATTCGGTCCATTAGTTTTTGAGCTAGAGTGGATACAGGCAATTTTTGCGGGCCATTTCGCAAGAACAGACGGGTTCTTTTATCCTAAATCGTACCCAAAACTAATCAGCACCAGATTCGCCCATAAGTGACTTACGTACCAATTTTATGAAATTCGGTCAATTAGTTTTTGAGTTAGAGTAGATACAAAATCTTCACAGACAGGCAGACATACATACAGACAGACAGACAGACACACACACAGACGCCACGCTAAAAATAGTTTTTTCGTATTCTAGAGGTCTCGAAACGTGTAGATCCGTAGAAAACTCGAGTTGCGGTTTTCGGCATGATTCCAATACTTTCCATATACATTACCATGTATTGCAGGGAAAGTAAAACACTATTACATGATAAAAATCAGTATTTTATGAAGCCACCACACGCTGCAATGAGTACTTGTATACGGCGTGGTATCCTATCAAACAAATGTTGAATATGTACCTGAGGAAGAACATTCCAGATTGCTGCTATCCGAACCCAAAGTCCAGCAGAATTATCTACGGGAAGAGCGTCATGAGCAACACGCTGACCGACGAAATCCTAGATACTTTCAATTGGCGACATATCAGAAGAATAAGCAGGCCAAGGAAGAAGTTGTATCTGCTGTGCTTACAAGAAGTCTTGAACATTCCTAGAGAGAGAGAGCAGACCATCACACTTGGAGTTTGTCCACTATGACGTTGGATAATTCCCTTTTGTAGGTGGCTTTCACCGCTATAGCGTCTGACGTGAATGTGGTCATCATTGTACCCTAAATTGAAAGGGGATTCATCGGAAAATACGACATTTTGCCAATCGGCACGCCAGCCCATTGTAGCCGCAGGTGTCGATGGTTTTGTGTCAGAGGGATCCTGTACAGCGCAATTCTTACAAGCAATCGCAGAGAACGCCGACGAATTGTTGGAGCAGGCAATGACATTCATGTAGCAGTGTTCCAACGTTCTGCCAATTGTCGAGATGAAACTGTACGTCCATTACTACCATACGGATGATGTGTCTATTACCCCGTGCTGACGTAGCATTTCGTCGTCCACTGCCGGATTTGCGACTCGTTCTCTTTAGCCCATTGCTTCTACACTCGCATTACTGCCGTGGTATTACGCTCCATACGATCTTCTATTGCTCGATAAGAAACACCTCCTGCACGAAGGCCGATCTTTCGTAATCGTTCAAACTTCATTACTTTCTTGTATAATGCCCTCTGTCGTCGTAGAGACACAGTTACTCCTTATGAAACGTTTACAGCTAGCAGACATAGCCTTTTTTTTCAATGTCCCGCTACAGTCCCCTATTTATGCGGCTAAAACAGCAGTTTAGAAGACGCTGCTCAGCCCACGCAAATGCGGAAACTCTGAGATTCTAATTATTTGCATAGCACACCCTGATTTGTATTTGCTGAAAGATTCAGCTCAATCATGTGGCACCTTCATGGTTTTGCAATTTTTGCAAAAACACACACACACATATATATATGCCTTCCCGGCCGTTCATTCAGTTACCTTACACCTTTCTGGTAGGTCGGACGGTCTGGGTCTCAACACATATATATATGCAGCGAGGAAAATTGATATGAAAGCGATCTATGTTACCTGAATAAGGCAATTGCAAAGGGTTACCCTTTGCGTTTTTTAAGTAACATTATACGAAAATTCTACAACATAACCGAAACGGAAAGTTACAGCTTATATTTATATAAAGGTACTCTTGCAGTTTGCACAGGGGATATGATGCAACCACGGACGCAATAGTTGAACAGTTAAAAGGTATTTTATTCCTGCACAGGTAGTGTCAATTACAATTTTGATGCTTGGATAGTGACGTGTGTACGAGGTTTTTTTGCCTTGTTATATATTTGAATTTTAAATAGTCTTATGTATTACTGTTTTGTTGTAATGAAACTTAAAGATACAGTTTTTGTGGTATAGTCAGTATGGGTCTTTCACCTTTTTGACTTTACATTTTTAGTTTTAGTATAGTGTACTTTGTTTACGACAATGTATCAGCTTCCGGGAGTGTCGTCATGACATCAAGCTGGCTTAACCGGGAAGTGGGGGTCACAATCCCCCCCGGCCAAATTTTTATATATTGTCGTTCTTTCTTCATTCTCTTTTGATTTATATATATATATATATATATATATATATATATATATATATATATACTCCATTGAAAATGAAAAGAGTTCTTATTGTTTCCAACTTCTTTCATATTTCACAATTTTAATCTTTAGATGGGAGATATTATGAAAGGCTATACTTCTGTCAAAATATATCCAATGCCGCTTCAAAAAATAGTTTGTTGAACTAGAAAAATATTTTTAATTTCAACATTTGTAAAAAAAACCACGAATTTTTGATGTACATTCTCCATCAAATTTATTTAATTTTTAAACATAGTTATCATATATTTGTCTTGTTAAAGAAATTAGTTTAAATATGAGAAAAATTTAGGTAAATTATTAAACCGATCTACACTACCAAATTTTAAGTAAATATTATAACTCATGAAAGACTGCTTGGCATTTTAAATACCACTTAGAAGATCGGGAGCAATAATTGCTTGCGACCAGTTACCGCGCTATTAAAAATTCCATTTTGACGCAAAGATAAATCAACTTTATTTTAATTTTCTTGGCGTCTATTGTAGGCAACGACTTTGCCTCTCATTATAACAATGAATGCATAAAAATAAATTTAGTGTATTGTGCTTAAGTTTTAATTGAATTTTAAGTAGACTAGGTCGTACGATGTAACTTTTATTTCACTCAATTGTGAGGACGAAAAAACTGATAAAAATTGTCAAACAGGGCCGGGGTAGGCTAGTGGTTAAGGCGGAATTATGTCGTCCCGTGTTTGATCCTCGACGTCTACCAAAACTATTCCCATGTCTACGCGGAGTGCCGTTAATCTACAGATTCCAAGGTAAAGTAAATCTATAGATGCGAAAGTCCAATCGAAAGATGAAATGTTAACAAAAGGATCGTATGTTTCCTGTAGTTGCCAGACCCATTGTGTTCTGGTATAAATTGAATGGTCTGCCATTCAAAACAGATATTTTACACCTTCAGGAAGGAAAATTTGTGTAACTAAAAAAAAATGGCGTTCATTGCCAAGAAATTATTTAATTAAGTTCTTCATCGAAAAGAAATTAGAAGAGAAAAAGTAAAAAACGGCTATAGATGATACATCAAAATCATCAGAAAAACACTCTGTGGAATATGTTTTCAAGGACTATAGCAGCTGCAAATTGCAATGTTATATCTCTAAATACTGGGTTCAATAGAATGCCATCAATGTACACATGAGGTCTCTCCACAATTAAGTGACCATGTGGCTTCGTCGAAAATTGATTACAGAGTCGAAATTAAGAAAGTTACGACAAAACAATCTCCAGCGTTGTCCCTAGTAGGAATCGACAGTAGAACAGTTTAGTTAACATAATATGGTTATTGGTGAATGTCTCATATTAAGGAATGCAATTATAAACAACACTGGCATACCAAAATTGTTATGCTCACCCTGTTAAAAAATACTATACGGCAGTAACAAAGGACATTTGAATTCAAGAACGATTAATACCGTGTATTTTGGCAAGCATTGCAAGTGTCACCGTCTTACAGTATTTGATGATCCACCTTTTTTGACAGGTATTTACAGCTTTTCACGTACGCATTTCATGCGTTCCTGATGCCGATTCCTGAAAATTCGAAAATCCTCTATAACTTTATAATTTACATTTTTTCTCTATTTCGCGTTTTGCCGACCTCTTGTGCAAACGTATTTAGTATTCCGCTAAGATCGTTGCAATCACTTTTGTTCGATAGGGATTGGTCACGTTACTTTAGAGTTAACCTGCACATAAATGAACTTTATATTGAATTGTTGAATACCTGCACGTATCCGTCTTAATTTGAAACTCCGTTGCTACTTAAAAATCTGTTTCATAGAAAATACATAACAAACAAACCAAGGCAGTGCTTAATGATTGCCTTTTTCCTATTGGTCCGTGCCAATCTAGTGCTATGGTAACCTCTCCCCCTCTCTTTCACTCTGTGTGTGTATATATATATATATATATATATATATATCAAAAATATAATATGTAGGCAAAAAATCGACGCACCAAGAAAGGATTATTCAAATCAGACAAAATTTGGTACGTGTAATGTGGATGTACAGAAAATGTTATGATTAGAATTTCAGAACAATTGGATGGTTTTTTGCACTGAAAGATCTACACAAAGTGAGCACGTCAATATGGCGCTGGTCCACGTCTGGCCTCGATACAAGCTGTTACTCGACGTAGCATACATGCATAAAGTTGCCGGATGGTGTTCTGAGGGATGTCATCCAAATGACCTCCAATTAACGATCTAATTATTCTACATTCTGGGATGGTTGCAGGCGACGCCCCATCTCAGCCCATATGTACTCAATAGGCGAAAGATCTGGGGATCTAGCTGGCCAAATAAGTGTGTCGTAAGCGCGCAGAAAATCAATAGAAAGGCATGCCGTGTGTGACCTGATATTATCTTGCAATAAAGTTAGTCCGGGGTGTCGCGAAGGAATGGCAATACAACGGGTCGTAGAATGTCGCCAACGTACCGCTGTGCTGTGATGGTGCCGCGGAGAACTAGCAAAGGTGTCCGGCTATCAAAGGAAATGGCACACCAGACCATAGCTCCCTGTTGTCGGGCCGTGGGAGAGTAAGAACATGATCCTGACGATATCCGGGCTGTCTCCAAATACATCTGCTCTGGTCGTCGGGACTCATCACTGAAGACAATTCGTTCCCAATCCGATCAATTCCGCGTTGATCGGGACGGCACCATTGCAATCGCTGTTGACGGTGCATACTGGTCAGTGGTAGGCGGCGTAATGGGCGACGAGGGTATAGATTCCGCTCCCGTAGTCCTCTATTAATGATTTGGGTGGTCACTTCACTGTTTGTCACACGTTGGATGGTTGATAACGACGAATCTCGTGCTGTCACAGCTGCTCTGACAATCGCGCTATCTTCCCGTTCTGTCTTCACTCTAGGCCGTCTGCTGCCCGCTTGCTGCTGAAATCTGCCATTCCGGACCCATTCCTGCCAACATCGTCTTATTTCTGCATAGCTCCTGCCCAAATGCCGAGAGATTCGTCTGTGTGCCCATTCAGCCTCATGCAGACCGACCGCACGTCCTCTTTCAAATTCCTTCATATGCTCGTAGTGGCCGCGAATTCGCCGGCGAGGCATTGTTTAAATCAATGTACGTAAACGCAATCGAAATTCACTGCGCGTTTTGTTCCTGAAACCGAGTTTCACTCCTTATATACACCACCATGGTGCTCAGTTTCAATGCGCTGTTCATTCATTGGCTGCGAATTTTTGATCATTTGCATATTCGGTCGGCAGGTTTTTTGCATGTACAGTTTCATTACTATCGGATTATTTTGTGGGGTGAGTCGATTTTCTTGTCTTAGAGTGTATATAACAGCAGCAGGGTATCCTATAAGTGACTTACTTGTAAAATGTTTATGTAACTCGGTCAATGTGCGTTTGATTAGAGTGAATACAAAATCTGTGCAAACAGACACACAGACATACATACACACGCACACATACACACACACACACAGATGTTAAGCTAAAAGTATTATTTTCGTGTTCCAGGCATTGCAAAACGGGTAGATCCGTCGAAAATTCGAGTTGCGATTTTCGGTAAGTTACCAATTATTTTCCTATACTTCCCTATACATTCCCTATACATTACCATGTATTGCGGGGAAAGTAAAATTATTTAATCTCAAAGGCAGTTTATTACGTACATTTCAATAAACTAAGTTGTAAAAATAAACTAAATTGATAGAAAAAAAGCGCATGTGTATGAGGACTCGTAGAACTTTACCGTGAGGGTGGAGGGTTTTGACGTCAGTGGGTAAAGTTTATTTTTTTATTTTATTTTATTTTTACTTTATTCAATTTACGTGGCAACTACAGATGAAATCCAGTTACAGTACCCACACAAGAAATTAAAAAGTACAGAACATAGGACACAAGAATACTAAGTAGTAAACATGTCAAGCACATTGAAACAGACTTTTTTAAAACAGGCAGGAGTCGAGTTAAATATATCGATATCAGCACAATAGGTATTATATAGATCAACAAATTTATAGATTGAATAGCATTTAATGTAGTTGTGTTTAACAGTAGTATTGTGAAAAAGAGGTTTTTCCTAGGATTATTGACAGGTGTATGAAATCCCAGGCAAGAAAGTAAAATAGGGCAATCAATAGTATTATTTAAAACCTTATAATAAAACAAGAAGCAGGACCAGCTTCTTCTTTTTTTTAAGAGATATTAAACTATATTTCTGTCTGAGTTCCCTCTTATGCATATCATAAGGATAAGAGCCAGTCAATCTGTAAATCAATAGTACGTAATAGTTTATTTTGCACGATTTCTATTCGTTGAGAATGCAGATTGTAAACAGGGTCCCAAATCATTGCACAATATTCCAAAATTGGTTTAACAAGGGTATTATAAATACAAATAATCCTATCAGAACTGGCAAAAACACGAGATCGTCTTAATGTGAAACCAAGTCTTTGGTAGGCTCTTTTAATAATATTATCGATATGATAAGACGTACAACATCGACTTCGTACTTCTGCTAAAATGATCATTCATTTGATTAACTGATCATTCGCCCATACAGAGGCCAGATACACCATTTTATCGTCACACGACGTTACACTTGCCCACCACAGGGGCGTAACACATTACATGCATAACGGCCATTACCATATACATCCATGCGCCCAGGTGGGATTCGAAATCACGACCCCGGCAGTTGAGAGATTACAAGGAAACGCCTGCTTTAGACCCCTCGGCAACCGAGTCGGTAGATGTGTTTATAAAATGAACTGATATGATGATATAAAATCATTGTTTCCACAATCATAACAAATAGTAAAGATTTAACAAATGATTACCAATGTCTAGCGAAACGATTATTACCCCCAAGAGCACTGTATTTCAAACTGATGTTACTTTTACATTTTAACGTCACTTTTTACATTTTCTGCATATGTATCTGTTCACATGTAAAACATCTCAGATCATAGCTAAGACTTGGATCCTTTATTGCATTGCAAATACTACTCAAATCACGTTGATTTTACTTTTACTTTCCCTATATTACATGGTAATGTATAGGGTAAGTATTGGAATCGTGCCGAGAATCCTACCTCCAGTTTTCGACGGATCTACACGTTTTGGGACTTCTCGAAAACGCAAAACTATTTTTAGCGTGAATTCTGTATGTGTCTGTTTGTATGTCTGTCTGTCTGTCTGTGTCTGTCTGTCTGTGCATTGTATGTATCCACTCTAACTCAAGAACTAATGGACCGAATTTCATGAAATTGGGCAGGTTGTGGGGGGGATCCTAGCAATGAATAGTTTTGGGTAAGATTCAGGATAAAAAACCCACCTTTTTTTGCGAAATGGCGCGCAAAACTGCCAGTATTCACTCTAACTAAAAAATTAATAAATTAAATTTTACGAATTTTTATAGATAACTCACTTGTGGGTTACTGTGGTGCTGTTTAGATTTGGTACGATTCGGAAAATATAACCTGCCTTTTTGGCGAAATGGTCCGCAAAAATTGTCAAAATCCAGATTAAAAACTACGTATGCTCAAATATATCAATTAAATGCTTGTTTTATATGAAATTTTTGACGATACAAAGATTAAGACCAACCTCATTACACACAGGACTAGCCGTTCTCGAGATATTTTAGTTTATTTTGCGTTCTCGCTACGCAACCGTTTAAAATAAGCCCAGTTACCAAATGAGAACGAAAATTGATTTAAAAGTACAAATTCGGTGTAATTTTAAATAATTATGGGTGTTATTTTATGCAATTAAACTGCATATAATAAATTATTGAAGAAATGAAGAGAATGTGAATATGACTCTGCAGGGAGAGTCATGTGCTGCTCACATCAGATTTTTTTTGTAATACAACTCTTTGTTATTTATTTATTTTATTTTTGTCATATGCAATGTTTTCTTTTTAGGTCTTATTTATAGTTATCGGATATTAGGGTATCAATCTAGTCCCAAGTGTATCGTAAAATAAGCAAAATCCCGTAGTTTTTGTATTTTATTTTCCTGTAAGAAACGGGGAATAAATGTTACTTGCGATAAAGTTTTCTATAAATGACACCCACCAGATTTTATTTCTTGGTGTTATTTCTTAAGATATTTCTTGATATGTTTTATGCAATATAAAATAGTACAAGTATACGATTTTACCTGCATGCAATGTATGTTTTTCAAAAAGTTGTGCAAAACACATATACCTACCTTAATTTATTCCAAGGATGGGCAAAGTTACTTACAGAAGCTAGCTCTAAATGAAAAAACAATTTTTTTTAGTCGGGCAAAATACTTGTATTCGTGTTATTAAAATATTACCAAAATATTCATATTATTAAAATGTTTACATATTCGAAGTACAAAACAATAAAAAAAAATCTGATGTGGGCAACACATGACTTTCCTTATATAATGCTATGAATTTACAACTTTTACAGTGAAAAAATAGGTGTTTTTCATAGTAGATACTTAAAGTCTTTCCAAGATATTGAGTATTCGACGATTAGTCATCATTTTCATAGATTTAGCGTCATTTTCATCCAGACGGCGAGTTTTCGTTAATTTGGCAACATTTCAAAAAGTCGCCAAGTTGGCGACATTCCGCAAAATTCGTCGACCAAATCTCGCCAAGCGTTATAGACGGAGAAATAAGTTATTCTTATAGCAGATACATGATTATTGGCGTTCAAGTGCAAAAGTATTACTCAAAGTACCTTTTCTCATGAATGGAACTAGCTAGATCCACGAGAATGATGTCACCAAATTGATCGCATGATATTACATATGAAAAGTGAACATGTTTCTCAACGGTTAATATATTTTTTCTATTTATGGGGTTTTTTAATAAATTTATTTGAAATATGTGCAATATCTCGAGAATGGCTCATGTTAGCGTTCTAAAATTTATGTCAATCGTTTTCTAATTAAAATTGCATAAGAAATGTGTGTTTGAGTAACTTTAGGAGAGGTTTTGCTTTTTTGACGATTTTTTTTTTTTGCAAAAATTCCACTCGAAAATTTAGGGGGGGAGGGGTTGGTTCTGAATATTTGATTGCGTATAAAAACAATAGGCTTCCAGTTTTACAGATTGTAAATTTTGTACAAAATTTCATTCGACTAGGTCCATTCGTTCGTCAGTTATCGTCTCCACAGACTCACACACACACACACACACACACACACACACACACTTGGGCCAACGGCCGTACCGTGCTGAAAACTCCGGTTCTCGTTAGATCACCGAAGTCAGGCAGCATCGGGCGCGGTTAGTACTTGGGTGGGTGACCACCTGGGAACACCGCGTGCTGTTGACACATTTCGGGCGCGGTAGCCCGGTGGTTTGCGCGCTGGAATTGCACGCTGCCACAACTGCCGCCGTGTTCATGCGGAGTACGATCACGTTAAACATGTGGGTCCGTAAGTCCTTCCGAGAGGTTGGTGGTAGGGGAAGGAGGGTACGGTCCCTGAGGATGCCTCCCCCACTAGGTTCCGGTCTAAATTGGGTGGCACTTCCCGGCCGTCCAAACAGTTACCTTACACCTTTCTGGTAGGTCGGACGGTCTGGGTCTCAACAACAACAACACACTCACACTTTCACACACACACACACACACACAATTACACAGACATCACTACAAAAATGTTCGGTTCGTGATCAGGGATGCTTGAAACGTGCTCTCCCGTTGAAAACTTGAATTCGAATTTTCGACCCCGTCACAATACTTTCCTTATGCATTATGTATATAAGGAAAATAAAAATCTGATGTGGGTAGCACACGACTTTCCCTGCAGACTCTAACTCCTTTTCTCATTATTTCTTTAATAATTCATTACATTGAGTTTGTTTGCTCAAAATAACACGCATAATTATTTTAAATTACACTAATTTTGCACTTTTAATTCAATTTTCGTTTTCATCTGTTAACTGGACGTATTTTTCAAAACTAGCATATCAAAAGTGCGAGTAAACTAAAATATCTTGAGAACGGTTAGACATAGAGTAGTAGGATTGGCCTCATCCCTTTCAGCTTCAAAATCCCATATAAAACAAACATTTAAGTGATACATTTGAGCATATGTAGTCTTTAATTTTGATTTTGACGATTTTTGCGGGACGTATTGCAAAAAAGGCATATTCTTCGTTTCAGAATCATACCAAAATCTAATCAGAACCAGGGGAGCCACACAAGTAACTTATTTATCAATATTTGTGAAATTTGATTAGTTTTTCATCTAGAGTGGATATATTCAATTTTGTTAGGCTCTTTCGCAAAAAAAAAAAAAAAGAAATCTGATGTGGGCAGCACATGATTTTTGCTGCAGATTTAAATTCAGATATTCTTTATTTCTTCAATAATTCATTAGATTGAGTTTAATTGCACCAAATAACACTAAATTTGTATTTTTGATTCAATTTTTGTTTTTATTTGGTAATTGTACTTTTTTCCGATAGCGGCGTAAAAAATTGCAAGAAATCTCAAATATCTTGCGAACGGTTAGTCCTGAAGTATAATGAAGTGTGTTATAGTCTTTTCCTCGTCAAAAATTGCGTATAAAACAAGAATTTAATTGATACATTTCAGCATAGGTAGTCTTTATTTTTTAGATTCCGGCGATTTTTGAGGGCTATTACGTAAAAAATAGGCAGATTGTTCTTTTCCGAATCGTACCAAAATCTAATCAGCACCAGATTATGCAAATCTGGTGCTGATCGCAGTATTTTAGATAGTGTGAATACATGACAATCATTTCGCAAAAAAAGGCGGGTTCTGTTTCCACGATTCCTACCAAAAATTAATCAGTATCCGGGTCTCTCCCAAGTGACGTACATACCAAATTTTATGAAATTCGGTCCATTACTTTTTTAGTTAGAGTGGATACATACATTGCACAGACACACAGACAGACAGAACAGACAGACAGACACACAGACAGACAGAACAGACAGACAGACACACAGACAGACAGAACAGACAGACAGACACACAGACAGACAGAACAGACAGACAGACACACACACAGACACACACACAGACGTCACGCTAAAAATAGTTTTTTCGTATTCTAGAGGTCTCGAAACGTGTAGATTCGTCGAAAACTCGAGTTGCGATTTTCGACATGATTCCAATATTTTCCCTATACATTACTATGTATTGCAGGGAAAGTAAAAAAATTGATGTGGGCAGCACATGAGTTTCCCTGCAGACTCAAATTTATATTTTCTTTTTTTCTTTAATAATTCATTAGATTCAGTTTAATTAAACCAAATGACACTAAATTTGCATTTTTAAATCAATTTTTGTTTTTATTTGGTAATTAGACATTTTTCCGAAATGGGCGTAACAATGCTAGAAATTTCAAATATCTTGAGAACGGTTAGTCCTAAAGCATAATGGAGTATGTTATAATATTTTCCTCTTCCAAAATTGCGTATAAAACAAGAATTTAATTGATACATTTGAACATACACTGCTTGGTCTTTTTTTTTTTTTTCTAGATTTTGGCCGGTCATTTCGTAAAAAATGCAGGTTGTTCGTTTGCGAATTGTACCAAAATCTAATCAGCAGTATAGTATCCAACAAGTAACTTATCTACCAAATTTTGTGAAATTTGGACAATTAGTATTTTAGTTAGAGCGGATAAATGAAATTTTTACGGGCCATTTCGCAAAAAAAGGCGGGTTCTGTATTTACGAATTGTACCAAAAACAAATCAGCACCAGGATCACATCCAAATGATGTACCTACCAAATTTTATGAAATTCCGTCCATTAAGTTTTTAGTTAGAGTGGATACCTACATACAGACAGACAGATAGGCAGACACACAGACACTCAGACAAACGCATAGACACGCAGACAGACACACAGACACAAACACAGACGTCACGTTAAAAACGATTTTTTTGTATTCTAGAGGTCTCGAAGCGTGTAAATTCGTCGAATACTCGAGTTGCGATTTTTGACATGTTTCCAATACTTCCTCTATACATTACCAAGTATTACAGTGAAAGTAATTATCTGAAGCATGGCTGAACTCAACTTTCTTGTACCAGAATGCATTCTTTTTTCAAATTTTACAAGAAAAAGATTGAAAAACCGGTATTGTCGGACCAAAGTATTACAACTATAACGTGTCTCCCCTTCACTTTAAAGGGCTTAAAAAAGTATTTTGATTGATACCATACTTGACAATGTATTCCTAGGGGGCGTAACTTACCCCCAATAGGAGCTAATGACGTCACGAACAAAAAATTTATCACCGCTATTTTCACACCAAAGATTTAAACTATGAAATTTCGCGGCCATCGAGACAAAAATAAACCATGTTATTCATGATTATGTCCTTTTTGTCCTTCGCTGTCTTGTTAAAAAAATATATAATTTAAAATAAATGTTGTAGTGTTTACTCCATTAAAAAAAGAATGTCTATCTAGTTCTAGATTTCTTGACAACAAAGTCGGATATAAAGTTTCCTCAAAAGCCATTAATATATGTGGTTGCTATCCTGTACGCAAGAAAAATCGATCACAAATATCAGACAGACGGACATCACTCCAAAAATAGTCAAAAAGAATTCAGAAGATCTTTCAACATATATTGTCATCAAAATCTCGAAATCGGAAATTTTCGTGACAACAATACGTTCTCAATACTGCGTAAAAGAAAGTAATTAATAAGATTACATCTTTTGGTTCAGTATGTTGAAGGTTGTACCTGACCTGCTGTATAAAAATCTGAAATACCTGTAAAAATATGCATTAATGCCCCAAGTCACATCCATACATCAGCATCAAATTACCCATAAATAAATTTATTTACGTTGATCAAGAGTCTTTTTATATTGGCAGAGTTTGTTTAAAAAGTGTATGCTTCCGAGTGTTCTTTGAGTGAAAGCAAATCCAGAGTTAACAAGAATTACAAGATATTCATGAAATATATTTCATGATTTACATAATAACTTGTAGCCAATTTTACAACAACAAAAATATCTTTAAAATCACAACCTCAAGTCATTCAGAAATTCATTTAATAGCTACGCTCTCAAATTCTAGAATTCACGTGAGAGAATTAGCTCTAAGCATTTTACTAACATCAAGCCAGCATAAACTTGCGAGCATCTTGAGATTGCACATTTTCGTACTACAGTTAAACTTTGAAAATAAAAGTTATATTGATTTAAATAATTAACCGGAATCATCATCATCATCATTCTCGTCGTGCCTAAGTGGCACATAAGGCCTTCTGCTTAGATTTCCAAACACGACGATCGCGTGCAGCAGCTCTCGCTTCAGTCCAGCTCGCCCATCCCGCCTGGTTTCTCTCACTCTCCACCAACCGTCTCCAAGTTTACTTCGGTCTACCTCTTGACCGCCTGCCCTTAGGTGCCCAGTCCAGGGCAACGGCGGGAATGCTGTCCAATGGCATTCTCAAAACATGGCCTACCCATTTCCATCTTCGATATTTGATGTCATATTCAAAGGGCTTTAAATTGGTCCTTTTATATAGGTTTTCATTTGATTTTGTGTTAGGCCAAAATATTCCCAGTATTTTCCTAAGGCACTTACCCTGCCAGGTATTAAGTTTGGCACTTTGGGATTTAGTCAATTTCCACTTCTCTGCTCCATATAACAGTACACTCTTCACCATGGCATTAGCCAAGTTTAGTTTAGTCTTAAGCTTTATCTCCACACTTTGTTGAGCCCACGAAAACAATTAACCGGAATAATGGCTTATTAACCGATGTCCATTTAACAACAAAAGTACATTCAGTAAATGCTGAAGTGAAGATAAATATCACTTATAACATTCATAAATTTCCATGACACACAGATATTGTATAAGCATTAGGATTTTTTCTGATGCTTCTTCAAGAGTTTGTGTTGAAAGAGACATATATGGATACATTTGCGCCAAACTGGAATCAAACAAATAATTCCTTCTTTTAAACGAAGCAGAATAAAAGTAAGAAAGCTCTCCACCGATCATCCATCATTACTCGTGGTGCAGGGTTTTTCGTCCTTTGCCGCTGTTCAGTACTGTGCAGGTAAAGAGATAATTAATTACCTTGGAAAGAGGATTTTAGAACTTTTCTCATAAAAGTATTATAACTTTAAACATCTACCAGATTATTTTTTAAATTAATGCTTTAAGGAGTTTTGCTCACTTGATATAATTGCATCACCTGCAACGTGATAACGAAAGCCAATGGCCGTAATACCATAGATATAATAACCTTGTGTAATACCAATAATATCAAGGCGGTGACCTATAATCAGTTAAACAGTACTATCATTATTATGATACTCAGCTATAGGGCAAAATATTATTCAAAGTGTCCAAAATATAATTAAAGTTAAAAAGAAATGTATGTGGAAAGTCATGAACATTCATATATATCCATCTAATAATTGATTAAATGCAGCATTATAAATAAATGAAACGTTTTAAAAATTACTCTAAATTTTAAAGACCTGGGGAATACAAAGAGACGAAGCAAAATAGCTTTCCTAAAATCTCTGAACTCCAAGATGGACAAAACCGAATAAAGCAAATGGTGTTACTTCAATGAATAATTTTTAGTACTAAGAAATCCTTGGAAATAGAAATTCTAAGACATGGAAAAGAATAAATATTGTGGTTATCTTCCAAAGTACGTGTAATATAATGTTTTTCGTGTTCATTAAATTAATGTTATATATTTACTCACAATATATCTCTTCAATTATATATTAATGGAATTATAATGAAATGTAGGCCTCGCGGAGCGCAGTAAACTGGTTAAGTGTGTATATATATAAGGGTTCAAAAATTGCATTTTTGCACAAAGCAGAATTTTTACTTCCCCTGCAATATATGGTAATGTATAGGGATATGTATTGAAATCATGTCGAAAATCGCAACTCGAGTTATCAACGGATCTACATGTTTCGAGACCTCTAGAATACGAAAAAACTATTTTTAACGTGACTTCTGTGTGTGTCTGTCTGTGTGTCTGTAGGTATATGTGTGTGTCTGTGCAATGTATTTATCCATTCTAACTAAAAAACTAATGGACCGAATTTCATAAAATTTGGTAGGTCAGTCACTTGGATGAGACTCTGGTGCTGATTAGTTTTTGGTAGGATTCGTAAAAACAGAACCCGCCTTTTTTTGCGGAATTGCCAGTAAAAATTTCACGTATCCACGCTAGCTAAAGTACTAATTGACCAGACATCACAAAACTTGGTAGATAAGTTACTTGTAGGATATTCTGGTGCTGATTAGATTTTGGTACGATTCGAAAAAGAACAACCTGCCTTTTTCTGCAAAATGGTCCGCAAAAATCGTCAAAATCTAAAATAAAAAACTACGTATGTTCAAATATATCCATTAATTGCTTGTTTCATACGTAATTTTTAACGGAAAAAAGAATAAGACCAACCGTATTACACTAGGGCTAGCCGTTCTTGAGATATTTTAGTTTTATCGCTTTTTCTCTACGCCACCTTTGAAAATGAGTCCAGTTACCAAATGAGAACGAAAATTGAATTAAAAGTGAATTAAATTTAATTAAAATAAAGAGAACGTGGATATAAATCTGCAGGGAAAATCAAGTGCTGCCCACATCAGATTTCTTATTCTTGATTGCTTTTACCATAATTTCAAGATATAATTCAAAACTTCAACACAGGGTGGACTCCAAAAATTGATTTAATAATTTGTTAATTTTTTTGTCCATTTTATGTAGCTCATAAGAAAATGTTTCCGAACTCGCCAATGTCGAAAGATAAACAAATAAATAAAACTATTTTGACTAGGCCTATCGCCTATTCACGCATGCGTGCTGATTTCATGAGTTGATATTGGACGGCAGATGAAGTCTTATGCCTAGATTCAGAAATGCAGCTGTGTATTAGCGTTTGTTAAGAACACACTGATTCTGACCAAAAGAAGATGGCTCATATCGCCTTGGAAACTGATGTCACTTAATTTTCTTAAACCTGTTTTCTTTAAGGAAGAATGACATTATTATACGGAAATACTTATTTTATATTCATGCTTTTTGACTGAACATTAGATGTGCAGTTACAAATTCATATATCTTGAAACAACTAAGGAGTATCATCCTTATTTATAGGTAGGCATTGACGATATTTTAATTGTTTTAATATTATTAATCAATTAAAATATATGTTTAATATATTTTAATTGCTTTAACATTCTAAATTATAATCTTTAATCAATTAAAATATTTAACTGATTTAATATTATAATTTATCGAAATAATAAATTGTTTAGCAAGGGTTAGCACATAAAGTACATAAATTAAACTAAAACGTATATTAACTGTACTTTGTAACGTAAGAATAGATAGTTTTAAGACTTACCTAGTTCCGCCCTTCTAAATAAAAATAATTTTATCCTTTGTGTTTTATGAAATTCAGAAAATGTTTAAAAAGAAAATTATCTGATTTATATATAATATATTTTAATTGGTTTAAGATTAAAAATTATAATCTTTAATCAATTAAAATATTTTAATTGATTTAATATTATAATTTATTTAAATAATATATTGTTTAACAAGGATTAGCACATAAACTTCATAAATTAAACTAAAATGTATATCAACTATACTTTGAAACGTAAGAATAGATAATTTTAAGACTTACCTAGTTCCGCCCTTCTAAATAAAAATAATTTTATCCTTTGTGTTTTATGAAATTCAGAAAATATTTAAAAAGAAAATTACCTGATTTATATATAATCTATTTTAATTGATTTAAGATTATAAATTATGATCTTTAACCAATTAAAATGTTTTAATGGATTTAATATTATAATTTATCTAAATAATAAATTGTTTAGCAAGGGTCAGCACTTAAATTACACAAATTAAACTAAAATGTATATCAACTGTATTTCGAAACGTAAGTATAGATAGTTTTAAAACTTACCTAGATCCGCCCTTCTAAATAAAAATAATTTTATCCTTTGTGTTTTATGAAATTCAGAAAATCTTTCAAAAGAAAATTATCTGATTTAGACAAACGCCCTAATTGTAGATTTATGCAAACTCATCGACAGTTAAATAGCTATTTCATAGAATATCCTTGCACACGATGTTGTTTTCTACGTTTTTACATTAAAATTCCATATTAACCTTCCTACAGTGTTCGGGGCTTTTTTGACCCATATCAAATTTATTTCGTATAGATCTATTATATTTTTGGGAATGTTTAAAAAATATTTTGTGACTTTGTTTTCATAGTCACAGTAAATATTCAGTTATGTGTAATTTTTTTTTTCAAATGGTAGTTTTTATACAGTAAAAATTGTAACACATAAGTCGTTCGGGTCAATTTTGACCCGTGTTGAATTTTAAGTGCATAGGAAAAATAAAGTATATAAAATCCAATATATTATTCAATTATTATTGCTGTGACAATGTCCCTATTAATTATTATTGCAGTGACAATGGTATAACCCTGAAATGTATACTTTACTGTGGAAGAACAACTGGTAGCCTTCCGAGGAAGGTGCTAATTCCGCCAGTATATGCCCATGAAGCAAGCCATGTACGGCATAAAATTTTGGGTACTTTGTGACAACGCTACCAATTATGTCTGGAATATACAGCCCTACCTTGGAAAGAAGCCTGGTTCTGCACCAGAACAAAACCAAGATCTCAGGGTTGTCAACGATCCCGTTCAAGGTTTGAATGGACATAATGTAACATGTGATAAATTTTTCACGTCGTATGAACTTGAACAGCTTCTTCTGAAAAAAAAACTGACAATGATTGGAACAATGAGAAAGAATAAGCCAACAATTCCTCCACAGTGGCTTGCAAAAGGGGCCCCAAACTACACATCAAGATTTGCATTCACGAGGGATACAAATCTTGTATCGTACATCCCGAAGAGAGGCAAGTGTGTGGTTCTCCAGAGCACTCTTCACCATGACAGTAAAATAGTAGACACAGACACAAAGAAACCTCAAATCATTTTGGACTATAACATCGCCAAAGGAGTGGTAGACACGTTAGATAAACTGGTCTCCCAGTATTCCTGTCGGAGGAAGACAAATAGATGGCCCATTGCAGTTTTCTCCAACATCCTGGACATTTCCGAATATAATGCATTCCTATTGTTTATCAAAATTAATCCAGCATGGAAGATGAGGTCATTTCGCAAAAGGAGAATCATTGAGAAGCTTGGCATGACTTTAGTAATCCGACACATTGAAGGAAGAAAACATCTGCCAAGAGCAAGGGTAGCCCGAGAATTGGCGGTGAATATTCTTAAC
Organism: Amaurobius ferox; assembly: GCA_951213105.1. Taxonomy (NCBI): domain Eukaryota; kingdom Metazoa; phylum Arthropoda; class Arachnida; order Araneae; family Amaurobiidae; genus Amaurobius; species Amaurobius ferox. Next base: position 106,598,673 of record OX578140.1, read on the forward strand.
TCAGGACAACCTGAATCCCGACCTGAAACATCCGGAAGTGTAGCAACTGCTGGCAAAAGGGGAAGACGCCACTTGTGCCCACAGACTGACAATACACGTTATGTAAAGTGTTTCAAATGTAGACAGTTCACTTGTAAGAAACATTCCATTTAAGTGTGTAACAATTGTATATAAACGGACAACTTCTAGAATTGTATTGTTGGCGGTAAGCTAAATATTTCAAAAATATTTAGTCTGTACTGTGTAATTTTGTTTTCATCAAACGAATGTTCTGTAATATAAAAATATCTACTATATAAAAATAAATATATGTCATAAATACAGGAAAAATACTTCATTGTATTGTATTTGAAAGTTTGCAGTGATTTGCAGGCATGAATAATTGAATTACATTACATATTTATATATTGCATTACATTTATATATATTATATATTTACATTACATATAGTATTATATATTTACATTACTAATATTTATAAAATGTGACTTTAATTCTATAATATTGAAAATTACACCTAGGGTCATTTTTGACCCGAACACCTTAGGTGTATACTAAACTTGAACAACGTTTGAAGATTAATTCATACATATGCACGCCATAAATTGCATCTCATATTCTTGCTTATCTAGCTTAGTGTTAAGGGAGGAAGCCTATTAATTCCCTACTTATAGCATTCTAATGACAAATCAATAGAAATCTCATCTATCCTTGCTTAATGAATGTTCGTCAAATGGATTGCCTGGTAACTGTATAAAAAAGACATCTAAATTTTTAAAACTGCCCCTTTTCACGTCGCACACCTGGTCGGTGATACTTAGGACGCAGGTTGTTGAAACCTCATTACATACAACATTGATTTATAGTTTTATTTCTATAGATAAAAATCTGAGGTCGGCAACACATGGCTTTCCTTATATAATGCAATGAATTTACTACTTTTACAGTAAAAAAAATAGGTTTTTCTTATAGTAAATGCTTATATTCTTTACAAGATATTAAATTTTCCACAATTATTCGTCATTTTCATAGATATAGCGTCATTTTTATCCAGATGACAAGATTTTCGTTAATTTGGCAACATTTCAAAAAGTCGCCAAGTTGGCGACATTCCGTCAAATCCGTCGCCAAAATCTCGCCAAGCGTTATGGACCGAGAAATAAGTTATTCTTATACCAGATAAAGGACTATTGGCGTTCAAATACAAATGTATTAGTCAAAGTATATTTTCACATGAATGGAAGGAGTTCGATCCACGATAATGATGTCACCAAATTTATCGCATGATAGATAGTACATTTAAAAACATAACATGTTCCTCAACAGTTAATTTTTTTTTAATTTATGTTATTTTTTGATAAATGTATTTGAAAAGTGTGTAATATCTGGAGAACGGTTCATGTTAGCGTTCTGAAGTTTATGTCAATCGATTTCTAAGGAAAAATTACATAATAAATATCTATTTGCGTAACTTTATTAAAGGTTTTGATATTTTGAAGATTTTTTTTCAAAATTTCACTCGAAAATTTAGGTGGGTTCTGAACATTCGATTACGTTAAAAAACAATAGTGTTCCACTATTCATGGATTGTGATTTTTGTACCAAATTTCATTCGAATTATTCCATTCGTTCGTGAGATATCGTCTCCACAGGCTCACTGACACACACACACACACACACACACACACACAAGTGCGCACACACACACACACATACACACGCACGCACACACAGGCATCAGCTCAAAAATGTTTGATTCGTGATCAGGGATGCTTGAAACGTGCTCTCCCGTCGAAAACTCGAATTCAAATTTTCGACCCCGTCACAATACTGTCCTTATACATTATGTTTATAAGGAAAGAAATAGATTATTGATTTTTCACTAAAATGATTGAATCTATTACTTTTCGTGATTATTAAGTCATAAATAAACAATGTTAAACATACGTATGTCAAATTTTCATCGTATGCTGCCATGTTAAGAAAATATAAAATTTTAGATAAGTTTCAAAGGTTTCGCTAGAATTTGAAAAATTTCTCTGTAGTTCTAGATATTTCATTAACAAAACCAGATAAAAAAATTCTTGAAAATCCATTAGTATTTACGGCAGCTTTCCTATAGACAAGGAATGGACCACAGAGAGGTGACAAACAGGCTGGCGGACATCAGTATAAAAATAGACAAATACTGTTCAAGAGGTCCTAAAACATATATTGGCATAAAAATCTCGAAATCAATACTTTCTCTATACTTATGAGAAAGTGAAAATTGATAAACAAAAAACAGTTGCTATTGAAATAGTTTGAGAAATTTCAAACACTATTTATTACTATGAAAACAATGTTATTACGTTTATCGGTACTTCTTGAGTATTATATAAATATTCATTTGTGGACTTTTCTTTGAGCATTGGGAATATAAGTATTTTTTAAAGTTGTCATTTTAAAGAAACCTTAAAATATCGATAATCGCTCGTATTATATCAATTGAAATGGTTTAATTGATTTTCTAATGTAAAAATGATTGAAATCCGCCCTTTGTCTTGCTTATATCGTGTATCTACACTCTTAATTGGATGGCATTGGAGCAGTCCAGTATGAAAAGATTAGCAGGCTGTAATTTTTCTACGATGCGTTTTTCAAATTAGTATTGCGAAAATAAATGTATTGCAAAATTACTAAAGCGAAAAACTGTATATTATTCGAGAAGACAAAAACTCTTTACGAACGGTACACGTCTTTCTCTTTTTCGATCCAAATCGTCCGACCTACCTGAAGGGGCACTGTATCTCTTTGGACGGCTGAGACAATACCACCAATTTAGAACGGAACCCAGAGGAGGGACATCCAAGGAAACCATATTCTTCTTCGCCTGCAACCAATCTCTCGAAAGGACTTTCGGACAAACATATTTAACGAACCAGTACTCCTTATAAACACGGGGATACGTTGGGTTGAGCCGGTAATCAAACTCGGGTCTTCCAAATGCAATTCCGGTGCCTTAACCACTGGACTATCCCACCCTCTTCTTCGACCCAGACCGTTTGATCTACCCGAAGGTGTAAGGTATCAGTTTGGACTGCAGGGAAGTGCCACCCAATTTAGACCGAAACCCAGTGAGGGTTGCATCTACAGGGATACTTCCCCTACTACCAACCTATCGGAAGGACTTACTGACCCGCATATTTAAGGTGTCAGTACTAAGAGTGACGCGGGGACAGTTTGGACAGATCCGGGTACCGGACTCGGGTCATCCGAATGCAGTACCCATACACTAACCACTAGGCTGTTCCACCCGGCAGAGCTATCCAACCCTGTACGGTATAAGTTAAGCAAAATATTATATGAGGTATACAATTAGTCAAAATATTTTTAGAAAAGCACTATGACTCCGCCCATACGTATTTAATTATTTAAATAAATTTATTTATAAAAATTTATGAAATATAATACAATTTCACTTTTAAAAATTTCTCAGTCGCTTCCAACTTTGTCATTGACCACTGAGTTACAATCCAATATGAACAAAGCCCCCTTCATATTTAGAAGGATCGGTCAACACTACACACTAAGGATGACCGAAAAATATTTATTTTCGAAAATTACATATTGCTAGTAATGAAAAATTGTGTCAAGTAATCTTTATAACAGTGGGCTTACACTCGTAGCCTTACTCATATGATCCGGCGCCTGATGTTGCTTGTCCCGCCGCTTTCCTTTTGGAAAAGTTTTCTTTTAAAAGAGAAAAATAAAATACTGTTATATATTTTGACTGTATTTGAAGTTTTACAAAGGGATATGTTTTTAAAACAGTTTTATATTCTTGTCTCAGAAAATCAATGTTATAGGAAGTTCCACTGTAGAATTTGCAAACTGCTGGTACAAAATGCATACTTGGAATTCCCTGGATCAAAAGCTATCACAGGGCTATATGGAATGCAGGAAATTATAGCAGTAACATACGGAAAACTGTGTTTTGACTGTAAGAATTGCAAATACGTATTTTATTATCTGGAACAAGAGGAAACGTATTAAGCAATCACCTGATATCCTAATCGTGCAAAGTGTGGTTTAAACCATACTCATAGCCGTTTTACGCATACTTTAACAGTAAGCAAGCGGGCAAATGCTAGGATCGAAATTATTCAGGAATACATTTCATTTACCTCATTAACATTTTGTATTTTTTTATTGCTTCTTTTACACCTTACAGTCACTGGTTGCAATTATCTGCCTGAGCAGATAAGCATATAGCAATTTAAAATAATTTTAAATATTTTGGAGCCCAAACAATCCTATTAGAAATTAAATAAATTGGGAATCTTAATAATTATGTTCAATTATTAAAAAAACATTATTTAGAAAATATCTACAATATTAACTGTAAAAACCCAGGTATCAACAGTTTATTTGAACACGCCCAGGTTTTCAATTCGAGGTTCTATTTAGGTCTAGCGTTTATTTTCAATAAATATATGAAAGTGAGAAGTATGTAAAATTTAAATTAGACGATTTTATTCCAAATCACTATTTCAAGTAAAAATTTGACCAAGGGAAATTTTCAAAATTAAAAAAAAAATTCGTGCGGATTTCGTATTGGCGTTATGGTTCAAAGAGTTATTGCTCAATTTTTTTAACGGTAGTTTCTTGGACAACTTATTTGTTAAACCCTAAATAAATAACCGTATTGTATCTCCTCACACAGCGTGAGATTGCAAAAAATATGAAATGGAATATTTATGCAGTCCATTGATATGTACCGATAATATTTAATTGGTTTATTTCATATAATAAATGCTTTCCTTTAATTGCAGACTAACTATTAAAGCACAGCTGTACTCAAGACCGCTGCACCCACAGATTAACATATACAGATATTTCACTCGACCGCAGCGCCCTCAACCGCCAACCAAAATATCAAGGTTGGCAGGCTTGGCGATGATCTGTGACGGTTTTCGCCAAGACGTTCTGCTAATATAACCCTATTTGGCACTAAACGAAACACTTAGAACTTTGTTGCTTTGTTCTATCATCGCATGTTACTTTCGCTGCTATTTTATGGATTACTAAAAGAAAAGGAATTACGTTTAAAAGGTATGTAATTTATTTTTATTTAAATAAAAAAATTATGTGTTATCTATCCCATATTTCATCCTATGCACGTAATTATGTGTTATCTATCCCATATTTCATCCTATGCACGTGTTCATCATAAGAAATTGGTGCAGTATTATCACTGCCGCCTAGATTATAAATTCTAAGAAGCAATGACATTATTAGTTAAAAAACCTTTTCCGCATTTATATAAAATGTATAAAAATTGATATTTGGATAGCTTTTTCTAGAGAAAGTTGAATATAATATTGGATGTGTATATATTTTACATGCTTTTTACTAACTGACGTAATGTGGAAAATAATCCCCCCCCCCCTTTCTAATTAACGATTGAGTTCGACACCTTTGATAATGCATTTATGTAAATTTGTTATTTAGTATAAGAATATAGTTTAGTATAGTGTATTTAAAATATATATTTATATATATAATAACAGCATCCCAGAATAAATTAAGAACTAAGCAATTTAACTATCTACACGCTAGTATACTTTTTAGGCTGAAAATATTATATAATATTTTAGTCTTTTGGGTATGTTAGCTTGTAATTTTTGGTGTATAATGATTTACAGTGATGCAATGCGTCAATTTTTTTATATAGTTTATGATTGCATGAATTAAATATATATCTGTGTTTATATATTTAAAGTTAAACATATTACAGATAAAAGTATTTTTAAATGCTGATCATGTTTATAGTTTAAAAAATTATAGAAGTACAGTTTATTTTATTTTTTTTGGAGGGGGGGCCGCATTAACATAAAATCGCCAATTGAGCGATGGCCGCCAAATCTAGCAGTCGAGGATGGTTGGCTCATCGAACGCTAGTATCTATGCGAAATCCTATTTTAACGATGTTGCTATAGGTTCCTATGGGAGTGAACCTTCTGAATATAGTATTCTGTGGCTGCACCGAATAGGAAAAATGCAGCTAAAAAAACAGAAAGTCTTATTCGGACTTAGTTGAGTAACTAAAAACAACGTAATTAATTATATGAAAATAAAAAAACTGCTTCAAGAATACTTGGGATTGCGCTTTTTTGATTTACGTGGATGTTCATTTTTGTTTACGAGGATATGCGTTTTAGCATATGTGGCCAGCGAGCCTCAAAGTGACTCAAATGTGGCCGTGGTGTAAAAACATATTGAAGTACTCTGCTTAATAATTCGAATACAATTAAGTCATATTGGCCACCATACTTCTGCTTCTTCAGGGGGTGAAAATGGTGGAATTTTTCGTATTTCGCAGTCTGGTGTGGATTCCATTTAACTTCATTAAATGTTAATTTTCCGAAATTCTCGCGTTGGTTTTGCCTCTTTCCTGACTAAAAAAATTTCTAGGTCCCGTCTTGAGGCCGCTTCACCAATCAACTAACCATACTACCATACGAACACTATGTAATTATGTCTTCGTTGTTTTGTAAGATTTAATACTTTAAATGTTTGGCATAGTCGTACTCGATTCTATTTAAACAACGTACCAGTGCATGTTCTCATGTCATAAGTAGTTTTAGCAAACTAATTGATCAGGTTGATCATGCGCTACAACGTTTGTATGTTGCACTGCACAACAGTGGAGATTCTTCAGAAGCATTTCCTTATTATCAAAATGTTTTAAAATACCGCCTCTGGGAATGTGTTATAGGTTACTCCACAACGTATTTTCCTATTCAATTTGTTGGGTGCAGTCAGCTGCATCTCCTCACGAGTGCAAAAGTTCAGCAACATGTTCAGCAACTCGTAACCACATGTTAACTATAATCAGTGCTTATTGGTGACTGAAAAAATATTTCAAACACCGTTAATAAAAGAATGTGGAAGTCCTCCAGTATAAAATTTTCTTTGATACTGATAAAATATGCTGCTAGCCGTGATAGCTTATGACAGGAACATATGAAGCTGTCTGCATTCTATATTATAGAGACAAAAAAGACCACGGGGACGCAAGGTTACATTATATCGTCTATAATTTTAAACGGTCGGCTACATCTAATTTATCGACAAGAAATGACATAACATACGCGTAAACCTCACATAGCATGAGCATACATTCATAGGATTCAATACATCCCGGAAGCTAAATGTTCGTTCCCCGGCTACACGCAAGTAGTAGAGAGTATGATTAAAGCAAGTTACCGAGGCTGCTTACTCAAAGTGCGGATATGAGGAAGGCATGAATATGCTGTTTTCAACATGGAGGCGAATGTGACTATGCCAAAAACACCGAAGATATCTTTTACACATGATAGATTGCTGGGGTCTTGGCCCAGACTACTTTTTTGAGCTTTTCTTTTCTGGGGGGAAATACAGGCCATTAGTGAAGATGGGTCCGGTCTGTTTCCTCATATCGTCCCAGACCGGACGGCTTGCTAAAAGGCTTGGAGCTTCTTAATGTGCTGCCGGGGAAAATAGAGCACCACCCACAGCACTTTATTAAAGATAATTCAAAATAATACAGAAATAAAACAGCGAGTCAACAATCATATGTATTAATATCCAGTAAGAAAATAACGATTACCAGCTGTTAAATTATCAATAAATAAGCACATAATAAGTCATCAAAACAAAAATCTATAAATAAATTGAACTACTCACTGGACAACACGAAAAGCTGCATGCCAATAAAACCTTTAAGACAATAATTTCGGTAATAAAAGCCGGTAAAGCAAAAATCCCATTTATTTCAATTCAAATTAATTATCCTAAAGTAACCAAATATTATATACCAAAAAACTGGATAAGAACCCAACAAACAAGAGAAGTCCGTTCCAGAGAAACAATTTCGCTTTAGTGCATCCAGTTAATAAAACACTTAATCACGTGGTCTTATCACTATTTAACATAATTACTAGAATTAAGTCTTACTATCGACTAGAACGAAAGAACGATAAAACGATAAGTAGTTGACACCAGGAAGGATTACCTGAAGGACTAATTAAAAAGAAGCCTATTAAGGAGTCAAATAAACAAATAATACAAACCAACTCAAACCCCCATTATCAGAACCCGAAACTCTTGCTGAAGAAGCATAAATACTAAACGAACTCAGGATTAAACTAGCAACCTGTTCAATTAAACCCAATGAACCTATGCAATCTGAACAATAATAAAATAACCTCGAGGGTCAATTGCAACTTAGTTACAATTAAGAGCGCGAGATAACCTAATTATTCAAAAATCAGTAATAACAACACAATATATTAAATTTATAGATAGATCAACAACCCCAGAAATAAGCACTGAGAAATTTATTAACAAAATATAACCTGGCAGCGAGGTTGGTAGTTCAAGAACTTAAAACATAAAACGAGAATGTTTTAAGTTTTAAACATAAAACGAGAATGTTGAAAATACATTATGGAGATTACAAAATCAATAAAATCAACTTATAATTACACAAAATTAATATATAATTAAATATTATATAATTAAATCAATGTATATTGGGGCCCAACAGAGTATATAACTACAAAGTTCGTCTATGTATGGACTCCGTCAGAGTTTATTCGAAAGATAATTTTTAACATTTCTAATGATATTAAGATGGAATCTCTGTAATATTATCTCCAGTCGATAAAAAACCGATTTGAGTGAAAATCACTCCAATTCGTGATAAAACATTATAACGGGAATCCTAAATTGAGTTTTAAAAAATCTCGCCGAAGCGCATCGTCCCTGGGTACCCTGGACAAATTTCATAGTCATATAACGCTTAGATGATTTGCTGCAGACGACATAAACAGACAAACAGACAGAGATAAATTTTATTTTATTATTATAGATTTGAACGATTTACCCGCCGTTGCACTAGTACTAAATAAGCTCCCGCTACATAAATAATATATATCCGTTTCCAAATCGCCAAATAAGTTTCAATCCTAATTACAACAAAAAAGAAAATCCTTAGTTTAAGCGCAAAGAGCACCACTTCACAAACTTTGAAAGCTAATAAAATACGAAATAAACAATCTTCTGAAAGGATTCCTCCTTCTGTAGGCGTGGCATAAATCCGGCTGCCAGGTGGGCATGCGCAGTCGGCAGGCCAAAATATGTACAGAATCTCTTTACGGAACATTGGGAAACTTTTACAGGCTCGTTCGCTTCAAAAAATGATAAAAATATTATTACATATGAAATAATGAATTGGAAGATATACACCCAACTTTTTGCCAAACTATTGAATTGTGTAATTTCAGATTTTCGGATGCGATGAAAAAGGTATTAAATAGCCTAATAAAAGCAAATTTCTATATATTTTAAATAAATAAATAAATATAAAGGAATTATCTTCTCAATGCCGTTGAAGCGTCGTTGAAAAGAACTTTAGATAATTTCGATGGTGTCCAGATGAAAACTCTGTGATAAGATTTTCGGTCGATAAGGAACCGATTTGTGTAAATATAGCTCGAAATCATGCTAAAATATAAAATAAATAAAAAATATATTTCGTATTAAAAAATAATAATAATAATTCCAAGGCTCACCTCGCCGAGTCTTGAATTACGTGTGTACCACATTTCACGGCCATACAAAGCTTAGATTTCCTGCTACAATCCGCACACACAAACATACACACAGTCTCCGTTTTTATGTAAGATAACAGTTATTGTGTTAAACAGGAAAAATATAATGGATCTCAGATAAAAGCAATTAAACGCTATTTTTCAATTACAGAAAAATAAAAATAATATTGATGGGAATGTTAACAAGATTTATGTAAGACCATTTGTTGTTTTATTTCATTGCTGCTTACACAATCGAAAAATTTATTTAAACTTAATGAGTCACGCGAAACCAAAATCAGAAAATAATTATATAAATGTCACGACACATCGTTAGAACGATTAACAAAACTGATAACTTACATTTTAGGAACGGAGGCCAAACGTTCCACATTCATACAAGGTATGAATTTATTTTAAATACATTGAGGATTTATTGATAAGGTGCTTAATATTTTAGTAGAATATATTATCTGCTTGGTATATTATTTTTCTAATTCAATTTACCAAGATACAATCTCTCGGTTGGTATATTTCTAAAAGCACTATCTCACAAACGGTGCATCTTAGATAGATGAAGTATTTGGCAAAGTTGTAAATCTTTACACATTTCTGCTCCCTTTAATTGATATCGAGTCCATCGAATAATTTTGCATCTTGGTGTAACATTCTATATACCAAATTAGGTTTCAATGGGTTACGTATTTTCAGAGGAAAGCTGGATTACACCAATTACACAAGAAAAGTAAAACATTTTGTGATATAATAGTTGCAGAGAAGCCTGTGTTGATGTAACTTCAGTATGTTTCCACTCAATTGAATATAGCAATCTTCCTAAAACATATGTGACTTAATACAAAATAGACAAAAAATAAAATATATTCCTGTTATAAAGCTAAATATTTTATATTTTCTCTTTTACATTTTAGTTAGCTTTATAAGATACACATCCGCACTTACGCATACTTTGCAATGAAATCATACCCCTAGTTATATGTCACGGCAATGACATAAATCATAATGTGAGAAAAACCCAGTCATCCCGACTCACCCGAAAGTTTAGAGTAGTAGGGTGAAAGCTCGGAAAAATAGATCTGAATGGGACAAACAGTGCATATAGAGTTAAATAATTAGACTTACGTTTCGAAAATGTATTTCCTTTTTCAACACGAACAAGCCTTGATCTGAATGATCAAAATATCGCTAGACTATGCAGGCCGAACAGAACATGGATAAATAACAGTAACCAATATTGTAGTCCCGCAAAATCCGACGAAAGAAGAAGACATGGTAAAAAAAGAAGACATGGTAAAAGAAGTAGACATGGAAAATGAAGGAAATATGGATTTGAAATGCAAAATAAATAAATACATAAAATGCTGAGTATATAAAAATCTGCGGAACAAAAAAGAGCAAATCAAAGAAACTAAAAATTAGACAGTTATACCGCACCTCTGAAAAATATGGTATCATTGGCAAATCGTTAACCAGAGTACTGGTATTTGTACTGACATAAAAATCTTCAAAGAAGTCTGAATCGAATATTGAAGAAGAAAATTTTTGAATAAAGAGACAGAAGAAAAATCAAAGTGAAAACTTTTATACAGCAGTGATTGGAGATTAAATGTTTTTAATTTCTTCGTATATGACGCATTTTTATGTACTTTGAAGTAGTACTAAAGTTTAGTTCACCAATATACGATAGTCTGCATAGACAAAGAGACATTATCATTTAAAATACTCCTAGAATTTTTACATTTGATGTCAGTAACAAGACCGGATACATCTGCTAGTGTTTTATAAAAATCACTATACCCATAAAAATATTGGCAATTTTAACTTCACGTAATACTCTGTTTAGCATCCAATTTATTTCAAAAAAGAAAATTCTTGTCAAATAATGAAATGGCAATCTTAAGAATATGCAATTTAGCTTCACTGATTTCCAGAACAAAAAAAAGCGGAATCTCAAAGCATCTATAATGTCATTTTATTCTATGTCGCAACATTATAAAGAAACTTTTAATACGTATAATAAACCACGACAGCAGCCAATAAAATTTTATTGAAATTTTAGTCAATGAAAATGCGTTTGTATGAAAAGCCAGACAACAGAGAAAAAATTACTTATGACCTGTAACATTTGATGCAGATAAATTCATTGAAGAAAAATATAATTTAAATTCATTCATTTAAATCACTTTTAAAATTCTGTTTACAAAACATATATGTTGTCTTTAACATTTTATTAAGATAGTTTGCGATGATGCACAAACATGCCGCCAGCTATAAGCTTTTTATTCGGTATATCTAAATATAAAAAATCTAAAGTGGACAACACATGACTTTCCTTATATAATGCAATTAATTTACTACTTTTACAGTTAAAAAAATGTTATTCTTATAGTAGATACTTATATTCTTTCCAAGATATTGAATTCTCTTCAATTAGTCGTAATTTTCATTGATTTAGCGTCATTTTTATCTATTTGGCGAGATTTTTGTTAATTTGACAACAACTAAAAATGTGGCCAAGTTGGCGACATTCCACCAAATTCGTCGCGCAAATATAGCGAAGCGTTATGGACGGAGAAATAAGTTATTCTTATAGCAGATAAATGACTATTGGCGTTGAAATGCAAAAGTATCTTTCCTATGAATGGAACGAGCTAGATCCACGAGAATGATGTCACCCAATTTATCGCATGGTATTACATATGAAAAGTGAACATGTTCCTCAATAGGAAATATATTTTTTATTTTATATGACTTTTTGTTATTTTTTTTGAAAATGTACAAATTTGATTTATGATTTATGTCAATAGATTTCTAGTGAAAAATTACATAAGAATGTCTATTTGCGTAACTTATAAGTGGTTTTGATTTTTTGACAATTTTTCCAAAATTTAACTCGAAAATTTAGGGGGATTCTGAACATTCGATTGCGTATAAAATCAATAGGCTTCCAGTGTTTACGTATTGTGATTTTTGCACCAAATTTTGTTCGAATCGGTTCATTCGGTCGTCAGTTATCGTCTCTACAGACTCACTGACACACACACACACACACATGCTTTCACACACACACACACACACATACACACACGCACACACACACACACACAGATATCACTTCAAAAATATTTGATTCGTGATCAGGGATGCTTGAAACGTGCTCTCCCGTCAAAAACTCGAAATCGAATTTTCGACCCCATCACAATACTTTCCTTACACATTATGTATATAAGGAAAGTAAAAATGCATGATGAATTGTGTTTTGATCAGTGTTGTTTGCACAAATCTTATAGACCATAAAAAATAGTTTAGGCGCAGTAAATTTCAAATTTCAGGCAACAGTACACCTTTACAAATTTAAAATAACTTAATTCATAATTTTAACTAAAATTTGTAACATGACATAAAAACTAAAACTTTAGAGAGGTGTGAATCAACTCAACCTCCTCTTAGTAGAAACTATTTTTAGTAGTTTGCAAATATTTTTTCTTTTTTTATCGGCAAATTTTAAAAGAAACATTTTGAAAAATATGTACTGTGGTTCCAAAAGATCGCAATTACAGCATGTTACCCATGAAAATATTTTTTCAGCCAAGCTGGTTGGTCAAGTTGATTGACCTAGTTGGTTGACCAAGTTGGTTGGTACCAAATTTGATAATGTAGCTACGGAGGGAACTTGCTTCCGTCCCCTACTCCCCCCCTAAGAAGAGCTAATGACGTCACAGGTGTACGACATCTTAGTGGTTAACGCTCGGGAATTGCACTCGGACTCCCTGAGATCGATTCCCGCCTCTAGCCGAACTGTCGATGTATTGGCGAGGAGCACGATCACGTTAGACATGTGAATCCGCAAGCCCTTCCGAGAGGTTGGCGGTAGGGGAAGGAGGGTACAGTCCTTGTGGATGCCTCCTCCACTGAGTTCCGATCTAAATTGGGTGGCACTTCTCGATCGACCAAACAGATGCTTTACCTTTTCGTGTAGGTCGGACGGCCTGGGTCGTTGGTTGGTTGGTTGATTATGGTTTAATGGCACAAGATCCGAAGAGGATATGCTGCGCCAGACATATGGTACCAAGATACATAAATTAGTATGGATTAAAGCACGTGTATAATTTAAAAGAGTGATAATGTATGAAAAAACCATGACTATGGAACATGTACAACAATGCAAACGAGATGAAAAATGACTGAAAGGTTATTAAAGGTGAAGTTGAAAATGATGGAAAAAACCAATGTCCAGTAGGAATGGGAAAAGCTCTCCAATCAATTCTGCAAAATGTATAGTATAAGTCTTGAAATGCTTAAAACGGAACTGTTTATATTTCGAACACTCAACTAAAATATGTTTGATACTTGCTGACGTCTGACAACTATTACAGCAGGGTTCAATTTCTCCTAAAAGTAAGCGTCTATGGGTAAAAGGAGTATGACCAATGCGCAAGCGAGTAATATAACATCAAGTTTCCTACACTGACAACTAGTCCACTTTTGTATTAAAGGCTTTATCTCTCATACAATTTATTTTGAGTTTGCTGATTCCATGAATGTTGCCATTTATCATACAATATTTTACTAATAGTTTTTTTAATATCTGTCAAAGGAATGGGATGATTCAGAATACGATTAGCTGTTTTTGCAGCGGTATCAGCCAATTCATTTCCCTTTATACCAACATGTCCCGGAACCCAGCAAAATTGAATATGGTGTCCTCGTGCCTTCAGACGATACAAAAGTTGGAGGATATCTGAGGCAATGGGATGAAGCATGACTATTCTGGATGAAAGTAATTGAAAAGAACTTAATGAATCTGTATATATGATGTATTTTTTCACCCTTTGAAGGGTGATGAAAATTAATGACTGGTGAATTGCTGTGATTTCTGCAGTAAAAATGGAGCATGAGGTATGAAGTTTAAAAGACTTAACTATATCATTACATACATAAGCAAATCCGATATGTTCTGCTGTTTTGGAGCCAACTGTAAAAATAGGAGTGAACTCCTTAAATAAATCTCTATGTTCTGCAAAAAGTTGAACATAAATAGAATCAGGTGTTCTACTCTCGGCCTGGGTCGAAGAAGAAGAGTAACGAACACACAAATTGAATCAGGGCTACTTTTCACTACAATGATTGAAACTATTAAGATTCGTGATCGTTATTGTCACAAATAATCCCTTTTATGCATGCTTATGTTTAATTTTCTCCTATGCTGTCATGTTAAAAAAAATATAAAATTTCGAATAAATTTGGAAGTTTTTGCCGAATGAAAAATCTAAATCCAGATTTTTCTTTAACAAAACTGAATATAAAGTTTCGTGAAAAGACATTAATATTTGTGGCAGTTACTGTGCACAAAAAAATCGACCACGGACAGACAGACGGGCATCACTCCAATAATGGTCAAAATGTGTTTAGTACTTAAACATCGTGTTTGTCCAAAAATATATATTGACATCAAAATCTCAAACTAAAATATTGTGAAAAAACAATACTTCTCAATACTACGTATGAGGAAGTAAAATTTTATACCAATTACTTTACAGTATTTACATTCTATTTCAAAGTTAATCAAAGTATCATTTCAAAGTATTTACAAAAACAATAAACTGATTGTTCTGATATATCTTGATCAAGCTATAAAATACAATAAAACCAAAATAACTTCGTCAAAAGCAGCATGCAGCATAAAATTAATAATATTGGCCAGTTCCGAAAGAAAATACAGCCTTCTTCTTCGGGACGCACAAGTAGAGCAACCTTCATTCGAAGTAAGGTTGAGAGTAAGAACGGTATTTGATGCACGCACAGCATACGTGGCTGAATCAGGGAAATGATGTTACCGACTGCGAGAAAAAAAGAGGTAAAAAACTCAGGAGGAAAGAACAAGAGGTGGAACATAATGGATAAGTGGTAAAATATCAAAAGGGAAATGAACATTCAACCAGGGATTCAAATAATTTTATTAGTTGCTCATACAAAAGTGGACATTTAACAAAGGATTCAAATTTTTTTTAATTGTTCATACAATCACAATTCAATAAAAAATTCGCAATTAAGCGATTTAAGAAGCTGCATGAGTCCACCAAAGTAGCGGCTAGAATAACATATTTTAAACAATTTAAGGAAAATAATGAAAATTCTCCAAATAAGAAGACAAAATCAAACGAAATTGAAAATTAAACCAGATATTTCCATGCAGAAAAGAATAAAGGATAATTTTCATTAATAGGGGATTTTAAAGTCTACAGGTCCTCTGTTAAAAATCCACCGCTTAGCGTGTTCATTGGCCACTTGGTCCATGTGTGAAGCTTGGGTACCCCATGCAGCGGTCGTACATGACTTAATTAAGTCTCAAAATTGTTTGTTAAACGGAGTAAAAGAGGCTAAGATAGATCAAAACGGGGGTGAAAGAAGGGGGAATATCCTTCACGAACCTCCCAAATAATATATTACCTCCACCTCCATAGACACCATTTGAATCGAATTTTACGACTTTTAGCAAGCCACTTCCTAAAAGCTGAATCGCGCACTTTGTTAACGGGCGACAGCATAGCGGGGGCATAAGTTGCTCAGTCCAAGTATGCAATTTGAGTACACTCAAGCAGTCGGTGTGATATGCCCTAAATAAGATGTAAAATAGCACGTCAATCGGAGGTTTATCAAATGTAGATGAAAACATCGTGGACTCCCCCCCCCCGATTCTACCCAAATCAGGAATTCTCCCCTTAACAGTCACATTTTAAATTGAAGCACGTCATTTTGAAGTGTCACTTACTGCTGGCAGCTACGCGCCCTCATAGCGGGTGCATGTACGGCACTCAGTTTAATTTTGCAATCCGAGAAGATCAGTGCAGCAGTTGCGCATTAAATAAAAATAAAAATAACATGCTAATTGGAGCAATAGTTGCTAAGATGAATTAAAGGAGAGATGAAAAGATGGGTGTTACCCATACAACCAGAAATTAACCCATCGGCTGACAGTCACAATCAAAATCGAAAAATCGTACCCGTATCACTTGCAAAGCTCACTTAGAATCAAATCTGCTTGGCGGGAAATGTCAGGTAGACCTAAAAATAGGGTGTCATAAGGCTGACGAACCCCAGCCATATAATATTCATCTCTGTCTAGCGTCGCAGTCGACATTGGCGTATACAAGTGATGATAGAATACAACGAGGAATAGGGTCTGTTTCCTCGGTAAATGTGCCAGGAATTTCTGTATATTAACTTTATAATTCAATAGATAAAAATTTGATATATGCAGTACGTGACTTTCGCTGCAGACTCACATTCATTCAATAATTCTTTATTTATTCAATAATTCATTAAATTTAGTTAAATTTCACAAAATAACATCCGGGCCAACGGCCGTACCGTGCTGAAAACACCGGTTCTCGTTAGATCACCGAAGTCAAGCAGCATCGGGCGCGGTTAGTACTTGGTGGGTGACCACCTCGGAACACCGCGTGCTGTTGGCCATCTCGGGTGCGGTATCCCCGTGGTCTGCGGGCTAGATTTGCATGCTACCACAAATGCCGCCGTGTTCATGCGGAGTACGATCACGTTAAACATGTGGGTCCGTAAGTCCTTCCGAGAGGTTGGTGGTAGGGGAAGGAGGGTACGGTCCCTGTGGATGCCTCCCCCACTGGGTTCCGGTCTAAATTGGGCGGCACTTCCCGGCCGTCCATACAGTTACCTTACACCTTTCTGGTAGGTCGGACGGTCTGGGTCTCAACAACAACAAAATAACATCCACAAATATTTTAAATTACATTGAATTAATTAATTACCTTTAATTCATATTTATTTTTCATTAAGTAACTGGACTTATTTTCACAGGTAACAAAGCAAAAATGCGAAAAAACTAAAATATCTCGAGAACGGCTAATCCTGGTGCAATGGAGTTAGTCTTATTATTTTCATCTTCAAAAATTACGTATAAAACCATTAATTGATGTATTTCAGCATATGTAGTCTTTTAACGATTTTTACGGGCCATTTCGCGAAAAAGGCAGGCTACTTTTTCCCAATTCGACCAAAATCTAAACAGCACCAGGAAAACCCACAAGTGACTAATCTACCAAATTTTGTGAAAATTGATCTAATAGTTTTTCTGCTAGAGTATATACAGGCAATATTTGCGGGTCATTTCGCAAAAAAAGGCGGGTTGTTTATTCCTGAATCGCACCAAAAACTAATTAGCACCAGGGTCACAGACAAGTGACTTACCTGCCAAATTTTAAGATATTTGGTGCATTTGTCTTTGAGTTAGAGTGGATACATACATTGCACAGACAGACAGACACACAGACAGACACACAGACGTCACGCTAAAAATAGTGTTTTCGTGTTCTAGAGTTCCCTAAGCGTGTAGATCCGTCGAAAACTCGAGTTGCAATTTTCGGCATGATTCCAATACTTTCCCTATACATTACCATGTATTGCAGAGAAAGTAAAAATCTGATGAGAGCAGCACATGACTTTTTCTGTTCATTTCTTCAATAATTCATTAAATTGAGTTCAATTGCATAAAATAACACCCATAATTATTTAAAATGAGTCTGACTTTGCACTTTTAATTCAATTTTCGTTCTCATTGAGTAATTGAACTTTTCAAAGGTGGCGTAGCGAAAATGCGAAAATGCAAAAAAACTAAAATATCTTAAGAACGGCTAATCCTAGTGTAATGGGGTTGATCTTAATATTTTTATTGTTAAATGTTACGTATAAAACATGCATTTAATATATATATATTTGAACAAATGTAATTTTTACTTTCCTTTTATACATAATGTATAAGGAAAGTTTTGTGACGGGGTCGAAAATTCGAATTCGAGTTTTCGACGGGAGAGCACGTTTCAAGCATCCCTGATCACGAATCAAACATTTTTGAAGTGATGTCTGTGTGTGTGTGTCAGTGGGTCTGTGGAGACGATAACTGACGAACGAATGGACCGATTCGAACCAAATTTGGTACAAAAATCACAATCTGTAAACACTGGAAGCCTATTGTTTTTATACGCAATCGAATGTTCAGAACCCCCCTAAATTTTCGAATGAAATTTTGAAAAAATCGTCAAAAAATCAAAACCAATATTAAAGTTACGCAAATAGACATTTCTTATGTAATTTTTCATTAAAAAACGATTGACATAAATTTCAGAACGCTAATACGAACCGTTCTCGAGATAGTGCACATTTTTCAAAAAAAATATCAAAAAGTCATATAAAATAGAAAAAAAATTATTTCCTGTTGAGAAACATGTTCACTTTTCATATATAATATCATGCGATAAATTGGGTGACATCATTCTCGTGGATCTAGCTCGTTCCACTCATGAAAAAAGATACTTTGGGTAATACTTTTGCATTTGAACGCCAATTTATCTGCTGTATGAACAACTTATTTCTTCGTCCATAACGCTTGGCGAGATTTTGGCGACGAAATTGGCGGAATGTCGCCAACTTGGCGACTTTTTGAAATGTTGCCAAATTAACGAAAATCTCGCCAAATGGATAAAAATGACGCTAAATCAATGAACATAACGACTAATTGTGGAAAATTCAATATCTAATAAGTTATATAATATATAAATATATAATAATAGTTATATAATATATGTCGAAAATTCAAAGTCTAATAAGTTATATATATATATATATGTATATATATATATATATATATATATATATAACTTATTTCTTCGCCCATAACGCTTGGCGAGATTTTGGCGACGAAATTGGCGGAATGTCGCCAACTTGGCGACTTTCTGAAATGTTGCCAAATTAACGAAAATCTCGCCAAATGGATAAAAATGTTGCTAAATCAATGAAAATGACGACTAATTGTCGAAAATTCAATATCTTGGAAAGGATATTAGTATCTACTAGAAGAAAAACCTATTTATTTTACTCTAAATGTAGTAAATTCATTTCATTATATAAGGAAAGTCATGTGTTGCCCACATCAGATTTTTTATTTTAGATTCTTAGGAGTTTTGCTGACTATTTCTCAAAACATGGTAGGGTATTTTTTTCCGAATCGTACCAAACTTAACAAAAAGGGTAACCCACAAATGGCATATCTACCAAGTTTTGTAAAATTTGATCAGTTAGGTTTTCATCTAGAGTGGATACATGCAATTTTTGCGAGCCATTTCGCTAAAAAGCCGGTTCTTTTATCCCGAATCGCACCCAAAACTAATCAGTACCAGGATCAACCACAAGTGACTCACCAAACAAATTTCATTAAATGTTGTCCATTAGTTCTTAAGTTAGAGTGGATACATACATTGCACAGACAGACACACACAGAGAGAGAGAGAGAGACTGACACACAGACAGACATACAGGCACACAGAAAACAGACACACATACAGAAGTCACTCTAAAAAATATTTTTGCGTATTCCAGAGGTCCCAAAATGTGTAGATCCATTGAAAACTCGAGTTTCGATTTTAGGTCTGATTCCAACACTTTTGATATACATTGCAATGTATTGCAGGGAAAGTAAAAATCTGATCTGAGCTGCGCATGACTTTTCCTGCAGACTCATATTCACGTTATCTGTATTTCTTCAATAAGTCATTATAGTGAGTTTGATTGCAAATTGCAAAAAATAATACGCATAATTATTTAAAATTACATTGAATTTCCACTTTTAGTTCAATTTTCGTTCACATTTGGTAACTGGACTTATTGTGAAAGAGGGCGTAGCGAAAATGCGATAAAACTAAAATGTCTCGAGAACGGCAAATCCTAGTGTAAAGGGGTTAGCCTTATTCTTTTCATCGTTAAAAATTACGTATAAAACAAGCATTTAATTCATATTCTTGAACATACGTAGTTTGTTTAGATTTTGACGATTTTTGCGGGCCATTTCGTAAAAAAGGCAGAAATCGTACCAAATTCTAATCAGCACCAGAGTGACCCACAAGTGAATTATCTATCAAATTTTATAAAATTTAATCTATTAGTTTGTTTTTCAGCTAGATTAGATACAGACAATTTTTGCTGCCAATTTCGCAAAAGAGTGGGTTATTTTTTTCTGGATTGGACCAAAAACTAATCTGCATCAGGGTCATACACAAGTGTCTTACCAAATTTTATGACAGACAGACAGACATACAGACACACAGAGACACACACAGACGTCAAGCTAAGAATAGATTTTTCGTATTCTACAGGTCCCAAAACGTGTAGATCCGTAGTAAACTCGAGTTGCGATTTTCTGCATGATTCCAATACTTCCCCTATACATTACCATATATTGCAGGGAAAGTAAAAAGGACCAAATAAAGACAGAAACCCCTTTACTTTCCTAGCAATACATGGTAATCTATAAGAAAAATATTGAAATTATGCTGAAAAGCGCAACTTGAGTTTTTGACGGATCTACATGTTTTGGATCCTCTAGAACACGAGGAACTATTTTTAGCGTGACGGCTGTGTGCCTGTCTGTCTGCCTGTTGTTGTTGTTGAGACCCAGACCGTCCGACCTACCAGAAAGGTGTAAGGTAACTGTATGGACGGCCGGGAAGTGCCACCCAATTTAGACCGGAACCCAGTGGGGGAGGCATCCACAGGGACCGTACCCTCCTTCCCCTACCACCAACCTCTCGGAAGGACTTACGGACCCACATGTTTAACGTGATCGTACTCCGCATGAACACGGCGGCATTTGTGGCAGCGTGCAAATCTAGCGCGCAAACCACGGGGATACCGCACCCGAGATGGCCAACAGCACGCGGCGTTCCGAGGTGGTCACCCACCAAGTACTAACCGCGCCCGATGCTGCTTGACTTCGGTGATCTAACGAGAACCGGTGTTTTCAGCACAGTACGGCCGTTGGCCCTGTCTGTCTGCCTGTTGTTGTTGTTGAAACCCAGACCGTCCGACCTACCAGAAAGGTGTAAGGTAACTGTTTGGACGGTCGGGAAGTGCCACCCAATTTAGACCGG
The DNA here is from genome assembly GCA_951213105.1 of Amaurobius ferox. Lineage (NCBI taxonomy): Eukaryota > Metazoa > Arthropoda > Arachnida > Araneae > Amaurobiidae > Amaurobius > Amaurobius ferox. The sequence goes on from OX578140.1 coordinate 106,620,265, forward strand.
AACCCAGTGGGGGAGGCATCCACAGGGACCGTACCCTCCTTCCCCTACCACCAACCTCTCGGAAGGACTTTCGGACCCACATGTTTAACGTGATCGTACTCCGCATGAACACGGCGGCAGTTTTGGCAGTGGCTGGAATCGAACCCGGGGCTACCGAGTGCAACTCCAGCGCGCTAACCAATGGGCTACCGCGCCCGTCTGTCTGCCTGTGTCAAAGTAAAATAATCTTAATAACTACTGCTAAATTAAGAATCCAATGATCAATAAAATATAAATTAGTTGGGGTAAACAGAATATAAATCCAAAGGAAATAAAACTTATTAAAAAAATACAATGAATGACAATGGATAGAAGCTAATGAAATTGTAAAATTATCCGAAAATGTATACAAATCAATCGTCTTCTAGGAATAGTTCATTTCATTAAATAATCTTACTTTCAACAAAAATGTTATTTTACATCTCAATGAACTAGGAGAAAAAACATGTATAGAGACTAGAGTATCTACATTTACTTCTGAAGCGTTTTCTGCCATTTTTACTTTGATACATAAAGTGAATAGGGGACGAAGCATCGGGATTCATAAAGCGAGTTACGGGGGATTGACAAGTTTCACGAGCAGAAGACGTAGTGAATAAGCGAGGTGAATGTGCTCACGAAGCGAATTCCGGGCATTAGTGAGCGTTAGCTAATAAGGGTCGAAACCCCAAAAGTTGTATTAGGTCTACAGCGAGCTGTTAATGAACAGCAGCGAACAGGATGCGGATCCCCCAAGCTCTGGATGTTGGAGAGCATCAGCGATCATGGGACACGAAGGCGGTCAAGTAGGCAGGTCGGGTTGAAAGGGTTCACGAAACGACCTCCGGGTTATAGTTAGTATCATTTAACAAGAGACAAGCCCCAAACATCGTATTACGCTTGCTTATCAGGCGTAAAGAAAGTTCTCACGAAGCAAACTCCTCGAGTACCGGTGAGTAGAAGACGAAGCCCCCTGACTTCATAGTTTGAATCATTGTAGTGAAGACGAAGTCGCGATACTTTCTTTGTGTTCGTGACTACATTAGCCCCACGCAGGCCTGCAGGTTAACCTTCAGGATGGTACATCGTCAATCTTGGTATGAAACAAAATATTATTTCAAGCCATTTAAAATGAAGGGTAGCATTATTGTAATCACTTAGACTAGCGTTATAGATTTTTCTTTTTTTAACACTTAACAACAAAGTTGAAAAGTCTTTATGACATTGTTCATTCTGTCTGTCTGTCTGTCCGTTAGCACGATAACTGCCGTAAAAATTACTTTATCAAAATGAAATTTTAGTATGTTGTTCAGACGGTCTGTAGGACCTATGGCAATATAAATAAATAATATCACCCAATTAATTTTGGATTGAACCTGGGTAAAAAAAATGAAATACATTGAGCCCTATGGGACCTAATATTTCAAACATTTTTAAGCGGTTTTAAAATTCTCAAATTGCTTCGAAATTTTTAGATAATATTCAAATTGTTTCATAAAATATATAAAAAAAAAATTCAACGAAATATATTCAGTAGTTTTTTAAATAAAAATTAAAATAATAATAACACCTCTTATATGAAGCGATCCCGTGACCATGATATGCAAAGATCACGTGACCCACTTCAAAATGATATATGGCATCCATCTTGTCTCAAAATCGTGATTTTTAAAGTTCTTTTTAATTCATATTGAGTGTTGTATCCGTCCTAAAACCACTCTATTTTTGCTTAAATTCTGTGCATCTACATACTGAAACAGCGCAATTACAATATATTTGAGTTTAAATGCTCATCCAAATTTGATTATTTCTACAACGAAGCCTATTTTTCACCTATGTAAAATGTAAACAGCAATATATGTATAATTAGTTGTATTGGAATTGCTGTATTTCTTTAACATAAAATCAATTAGTTACTGGAGTCTGCGTAGCTGATATGAATGCAATATTCATTGATTTTACAAAGAGAAGGACGATTTTTTTCGATGAAGTTTTACGCATACTGTTGAATTACTTGTAGCTCCATGGTCTTCATTTTTAAATAAAATAAATTATTATAGTATCGTGATGAATGTCATGAATGGGAAATTATTTATGAATGAAATGTTGCTTTTATAGAGAGAGCCAGGCGTGTTATTTTTTCTATGACGTCATTTGAATGAATGTCAGTTGTTTTCGATGAAGTTTTCAAATATAATAAATTATCGTAGTATTATGATAATTTTAAAATTATTACTGAGGAATGTATCACATTTTAGAGATGTTTGAACCAGTCAATTTATATTTCCATGGCGTCATTTGAATGAAGTTCATTTTTTTCGATGAAGGTTTAAGTTTTCAAATATAATAAATTAAAGAAGTATTGTGATAAGTTTAAAAATATTACCGAGGAATATATTGCACATTTTAGACATGTTTAAATAAAATTGCATTGAAGTTGGTAAGTGTTTCATAATCAATGCTTTAAGCATGATTGATCCTTCTTGTTTTCTTTTATAAAATTTGAAATAAAAAGTTACAAACTTCTTTAAAACGGATTCTGTTTTGAGAAAATCTACTGAGACCACATTGAATTTCTCTTCCATTAGGCACACACCAAAACATTAACGATAACGTGAAAAACCCAGAAAGTTTACTGTAACTAGACAGTGTGAATGAATAGTTAGTTCATCAATTGTAGAATATTTATTTTAAAGCGACTGACCATGTTTATCTACACGGAACTATCAAACTTTTGAATACATTTTCAAGCTCCTGTATGTTACCAGCTTTTACAAAAAGTAAATGCACAAGTCCGGGCACATCACAAATCTTCTTGTGTAGAGGGTAAACCTGCTAGTAGACCTGTGATTGTGTATCTACTGTATTACAGGATGCTAAATGAGTGCAATTAATGACGGCATACGCGATAATTCAATTAAATTGTACTTCTTTAAAGTGTTAAAACTGGTCGCTGAAGGCGGCTAGTATTACATAAAAAGACCAATTATACCAATAAAAGTAAATATTAAAAACTGTTCATATCAAATTTGTTGGCAATGTGCATAAAATATTGGTTATGTAATTTTCTTAAAACATGATCATGTAATCTCTAGATGAAAGCGTCAATTAAATATCCTATTTGAAAGCTTTAAAAGAAAATATAGTCTAGAAAATGCATTTATCAATGCATTCTTTTAATAGAAAAGTTTCTTGAAAAACGATTCTACTTTTTATAAATAAAAGATGATAGGATAAAAATGGGAGAATCATTTTTCTCTCACCGAAAATAACACGAAATATTGCGTGTTTTGTGTAATAGAAATAATAAATGATGTGATAGGGAAGCGCTGCTAGAAAACATATATATGATTTGCCTTCTTCTTCTTGCAACAGTTGCAGCAACAGATGCTTCTTTTTGTTATTTTTAATGTGAATTGTTTCATACAGGAATGTAATCATTTTAAAACAGGGCACAAAGTATTCAATTAAATTATCTAGTGTCTGGTTAATATATTGGAATATTAAAGGAATGCATAAGGACTTAATAAGGAACTGAGTATGCAACCATCATTTGCCTTCTTCTTTTTGCTACAGTTTCAGCAACAGATACTTATTTTTGTTATTTTTATTGTAAAATGCTTATACAGAAATGTGATCATTTTAAACCAGGACACAAAGTATTCAATTAAATTATCTAGTGTCTGGTTAATATATTGGAATATTAAAGGAATACATAAGGACTTAATGAGGGAACCGAGTATACAACCATCATTTGCCTTCTTCTGTTTGCTACAGTTGCAGCAACAGATACTTATTTTTGTTATTTTTATTGGGAAATGCTTATACAGAATTGTGATCATTTTAAACCAGGACACAAAGTATTCAATTAAATTATCTAGTGTCTGGTTAATATATTGGAATATTAAAGGAATACATAAGGACTTAATGAGGGAAACGAGTATACAACCATCATTGCTTTCCAAAGGAACTTATTCTATGAAAATACTATACTTTGAATAATTCGGTTTCAAACTATTTGATAAACGCTGTCAATTTTTTCTAGATTGTGATGACGTTTCAAGTATGCTTCTTAATAAGAATAGTCTTCATAAACTAGATTCTTATTGAATATGCATTTCTGTTTTCTTAAGAACTTAATTCAATTTTTCCCGCAGGGTTTACGTGATATGAACATTTTTCAGAGAAAAGTTCTTACGAAATATCGACCTTAAATCCTTAAGCCATGAAGCATGAAACGCTGTAGGCTTTACTCGTCTGTGTGAACTTTTTGTATACTAAATGAAGCTTCTTTTAAAATGAGTATTAAAACTCTGTGAGACAATGAAATGTCCCTTTGAAGCAATATAAGAATGTTTTGACTTGTGTTTAGATGTTTAGTGTTTTAACGTGCGACGTCCATTTGCTTAGGTGATTTGATATTTTGGTGATGTGTTAATTCGGTTATTTCACGACTTGATGAATTCATCTGTATTAAAAATGTGTTTGTATTAAGGAAATTTATATTGTGTGAGTCCAGAAATAGATCTCACATGTGTTTTGGTGAGACAGATTTATGCCAGTTACTTATTGATCTGAAACTTCGAACAATATTTCCAGTCTGAGTGGCTCCGAGGTTTACAGCAAACCATAAATTTAGGAGCGTCAAGACAGAGGGGACCGAACTGGCCCTTACGAGGATGCCAAGTAGCGACATTGGTTCAATGATTAACCATTGAAGAAAGTGCTTGTTGCGTTACACTGAATGCTGCAAATGAAATCAAAGGGGGAATGACATCCCCGACGGAAAAAGAGCCACAACCCTAACAACATTTTTTTTCACAGTGACGTAAGATTTACGTCCCATTGTGACTTTGGGACGTCACAGCACGTCGCAGTACGTCTTGGCAATGCCATATTGAGGTCACAGGGAAGTCATTTTGGTCATTTTCATGGTCGTTTGTGACGTCGCATATTAACTTGTTTGTGACGTCGCATATTAACTAGTTTGTGACGTCACATTGTGGTTGCCATTGTAATGTCGTCACATAGTTACGTGTTAATTAAATTGTGGAGACGTCACAGAATATAGTCACAATGAAGTTACAAAGTTACTAATAAGTACCGTCACATAGAAGTCACAAATATGTTGTCACATTGTGACCCAGGTGCAACGTGACTACAACGTCACTGTCACGCATGTGACGATCTTTGCTGTGAGGGAACCTGTGACATAAAAACAAGAACGAGAGACCTGGTGAAAAATGTAAGAGATTAACAGCTCGAAATCAAGGAGCACGAAACTTAGAAAGATGTGCCGATTACGAGAATGACACAAATACGAGTGTCGAGCCAGCAGTACAATATGATCGTCGAATTACATGTGGTGAATAAGTACTTCGAGTCTATTCCCGTAATATGAGTGCAAGACAGATTTGAAGGTATGTGTTCCTCAAAAAGATATCTAGGTCTAAACATATGTTAGGCATTTCCATACTGGTCTCACAAGATCCCGCTGCCGAAATAATATAATTAATTGTGTAATGAATTTAATAAGTATTTTATGTTTTTAATAAATGTTTTATTGTAAAGTTAAAATGGTGTGATCCATTTAGTAATATATTAATGAATTATTCCTTTACAGAACTCGCGCGAAAGTTAAATAATTGGAGGGTTTTATATAGCGGCACAACAAAGCAATGTACAATGATAATTAAGTCCACTATGTATGAATTTACGGCCATTTTAAGATATGATAGATTAATGATAATTAATCAAAAAGTATAACTTTAAGTTCCTTTTCTTTTCGGTTACCACATATTGTGTAAAAATGCATTAAAAATGTATTTGTTAGCAGGAAAATATATATTGTTTAAAAATGCATTAAAATATATTTGTTAACAGGAAAATATATATTGTTTCAAAATGCACTAAACATGTATTTGTTAAAAGGAAAATATATATTGTTTCAAAATGCATTAAAAATGTATTTTTTAACAGTAAAATATATATTGTTTAAAAATGCATTAAAGATGTATTTGTTAACAGGAAAATATATATTGCTTAAAAATGTATTTGTTAACAGGAAAATATTTATTGTTCGTCCCAATTAAAGACATTAAACATACGTTTGTACTGATGGGAATAACATCAGTGGTTGGTGTATCTCTGCGTGTGAAGTCAGATCGTTACGGAAAATGTAATTATGTATGAAACGTTACATCTCCCGACATAAATAAAAATGTAAACAGTTTTCGCTCGTTATGTCAAAAATGTTATTATTTTTATGAATATATAAAATTATTTTCAATATTTTAACATTTTAAACTATCGTTTTTTTTTTCTAATAACAAAAAAGTTTTTGCCTGAGCGATTATTCTGCCCCCACTCAACTTACAAAATATTTTTTATAGAATGAAATAGTTATATACGCAATAAGCGACAAAAATGTACAGTAAGAAATCAAATAGATTAATAATTTGCTTCTACAAAGATATTATAGTTTTCGAGGAATTATCTTATCAATTTCAAGAACATTGAAAATTATATTTTTTTCAAGTTTCTAATGCGTATATATAGAAACCAAAAAAATGCTAGCTATAAACTATAAATACTAATTTGTACTCTATTCCTCTAAACACCCTAAAATGATATATAATTGTATTTTGAATCAATTTCTTAATTTTAGAAAAATAGTAGTAACAATTTCGATATTTTTATGTACTGAACTATTTTGAAAAGGTTGTTTTAATTTCGATATTTTAATATTTTGAACTATTTTGAAAACGCGTGGTTTACATTTTTGCTATTTATTGATTATTATTTTCTAAGCATTATTTTTCAAAATTTTGTAAAAAGCCTGATTGCCCCAACCTGAAATCGAACCCTGAATCTCCGAACTCGCCAGGCGAAGCTTTACCATTCAGCGACTAGGACGGATTTGTAAGCTCTTATCTTTGAAGTGGACTCTGCATTCTCCACCCCCTAATGTCATATTGGTGGGTAAATGACAATCTGACTGACCACCTTTTACTATTTTTACTACAGGTTAGACTCCTGCTATTACAATTTTTACCCAGGTTAGTATCCTGCGTGATCGTTATTCTCTCAATTTGAAATCATTGTCCAATTTTCCAGAGACCACTGAATCCGTACTAGTTGCACTAGGGTCACCTACAAACCTCTATTTTTATATAACTTTATATAAATATTTTAATATCTTTATACATCTTTATATAACTTTATATACATATATATCAATATATAAAAATAAATATATATTTTTATATATCTTTATATAATATCTTTATATTTAATAAAAACTCTATATATTAAATATATTTTTATATATTTTTATATATTTTTATATTCTAGGACAACGGGTCCACTAGCTAGTTGTTATGTTGACTTATTGTTGTGTGCGCGATTATTTTTTTCATGCACGTTATTAACATTTTACATTATGGAAAAGTGTTTATGACTTTGTTCATTCTGTCTGTCTGTCTGTCCGTTAGCACGATAACTGCCGTAAAAATGACTTAATCAAAATGCAATTTAATATGTTGCTCAGACGGTATGTAGGACCTATGGGAATTTAAATGAATAATATCACCCAATTAGTTTTGGATTGAACCCGGGATGAAAAAATGAAATACATTCAGCCCTATGGGACCTAATTTTTCAAAAAATTTTTAAGCGGATTTAAAATTCACAAATTGCTTCGAAAATTTCAGGTAATATTCAAATTGTTCAATAAAATATATAAAAACAAATTTAGCGAAATGTATTCAGTAGTTTTTTAAATAAAAATTAAGATAATAATTACACCTTTTATATGAAGCGATCACATGACCATGAAATGAAAAGATCCCGTGATCCACTTCAAAATGATATACGGCATCCATCTTGCCTCAAAACCGTGATTTTTAAAGTTCTTTTTAATTCATATTGAGTGTTGTATCCATCCTGAAACCACTTTTTTTTTTGCTTAAATTATGTGCATCTACTTACTGAAACAACGCAATTACAATATATTTTAGTTTAAATGCTCATCCAAATTTGATTATTTCTACAACGAAGCCTGATTTTCACTTATGTAAAATGTAAAAAGCAAAATATGTAGAATGAGTTGTATTAGAATTGCTGTATTTCTTTAACACAAAATTATTTAGCCCATGGAGTCTGCATAGCTGATATGATTAAAATATTCATTGATTTTAAAAAGGGAAGGACGATTTTTTTCGATGAAGTTTCAGGCATAGAGTTTAATTACTTGTAGGTCCATGGTCTTAATTTTTAAATAAAATAAATTATTATAGTATTGTGATGAATGAAATGAATGGGAAATTGATTATTTATGAATGAAATGCTGCTTTTATAGAGAGAGCCAGGCGTGTTATTTTATCTATGACGTCATTTGAATGAATTTCAGTTGTTTTCGATGAAGTTTTCAAATATAATAAATTATCGTAGTATTATTATAATTAATAAATAATTACCGAGGAATGTATCGCATTTTAGAAATGTTTAAACCAGGCAATTTATATTTCAATGCCGTCATTTGAATGAAGTTCATTTTTCTCTATGAAAGTTTAAGTTTTCAAATATAATAAATTAATGTAGTATTGTGATAAGTTTTAAAATATTACCGAGGAATGTATTGCATTTTAGATATGTTTAGATAAAATTGCATTGCAGTTGGAAAATGTTTCATAATCAATGCTTTAAGCATGATTGATCTCTCTTGTTTTTAGTTTAATGTTTCTGATTTTTGTATTCAATATGCTCTCATCGAGGTTTTCAATTTGGTTCCTAGTTCTTGTTCCTCAGATAGATGGTTTGTCGTATTTTTGAATTTTTCTCGGTTTTAATCTTTGAAAACTATTAATGCCATTGTTAGACGTCTCCATTGAAATTTGATGCTATGATGTTTTGCTTTCTCACAGACACCTTTCATTAAAACAACTTTTAAAATCTTGAATTTTTCAATATTAATGCTATTATTTATATTTATATTTGTTTAAAATATGTTTTACGTTCTTATTTGTAATATTCCTCATCTGATTCCCACTTATGTCACTGTTATCACTTTTATTCAAAAATGTATTATTTTCTTGTTAAAATAGCTAAAAAATCTCTAAATATGAAAAAGTGTCTTTTATATTATCTGCTATCGCTGTTCTGTGATATTTGACTCATTTAACGTTTAGTTCCGATATCTGGGTATTCTATGGCTGTTTATTGTATATTTAACGCTTCTTAATCTCAAATTATGTTTTATTTATTTTTTACGGAAGATGCCAATGGTTCTTTTAAAACTCTAATTATAATTATGTCTTAAAACTGTTATTGTGTAATCTTTTTTATGTATCCCTGCAATGGAAGTTCTTATTTACTTCTTATTTTTTTTATTTTTCATCTTCATTGAATCCATATTGCAATGAACTCTTTGCAACATGTATATTAAAATATTGTGATATCATAGTGAACGTATTAAACTTTTCAACAAGAACAAAGATTACTCCAAATCACTTGGGGAACTTTCAAATATAAAGAAATTTAATGACTTAATGAAACCCGCCTCTTCTAAGCCGTCCACTCATTACTCATTAGCCGTTAACCTTAAAGATTGTTTACCCCACACCCTCTTCACATTTTTTTTATCATCATTCTTCCAATTCTTCTTGCAATGAATCTACTAGCCACTGAAAACCTGCCTGTATCAAAGACTGTTTGAAAATTTCGACTCCACACATTCTAAAGATCAATTGATATCAAACGTTGATGAAGAACTTATTCAACCAAAAGTTTATAAACATATACTAGTAAAATCAATTGATATTCTTCTGACAAACTTAACAAATATATCCACAAATCTCTCAGACTAAAACCTCATCATCATAAATATTTTAATGATCATTTTGAACTCATCCGATCCAGCTGCCTGGAATATGAATATGAAACTCTACTTCAGTCTTCTACTCCTAATTCTTCTCATGATTATATAAAAAAACATAATGTCAAAGATGATATTTTTTCTTCTTTACCTGACTTAATGAGATCTACAATTAATGAGTCACTGAACCTGGAAGAACTTCAAAAATCTGTCTCTTCATTCCATGAAAACTCTCAAAAAACTATCAATGATGAAATCAAGAAATTCAAAAAATTTACTCAAGATTCTATCTCCGAAATCAAATCACTTACCAATTTAGCTTCGAATTCTGCTACAGCTTCTTCAACCATCCCATCTAAACCACTTTTCTCATCTATACTTCTTAAGAGCTTTGATAAAACCAAGAACACTTCTAAGATCAGAAATGATATATCCTCCATTCCATGCCCTAAAGAAGTGTTGATTAACTCTGTCCGTTCATTACCTAATAGTAATATCACACTGACTTGCAAAAATGGAAATCCTGAAGAGGTTATTACCAATCTTCAAAAAATCAACCTCACAAAAACTTCCAAATTATCAAACCCAATCCTCGATATAAGGCTGTTATTTTATTCAATTTGTCCTCCACCTACCAAGAAAATGATGTGAAGGATTTGATATCCTACAATGCTTCATCTGATCAACCCTTCGAAATTAAAGTACTAAAGAACTTTAAAAATGGAAAAGGAATTGTGAACTGGATCATAATTCTTCCATAACTCCTGGCTAATAATATGGTGAAGAATAAAATAATTTATATCCAATTTAATAGTTTTCTAATCAAAAAATTTATATCCTTAAAAATTTGTTACAACTGTCAAGAGTTTGGCTACATAACTAATTTTTACTCACACAGGTTTACTTTCTGTGGTAAATGTGGGAAAAGCATTCTACAGCAACATGTGCTTCAACCATTAAATCATGTGGTGATTATAATTATCATTACCCAGATGCTAATCTTAAAACAGATCACTGTGCCATTGACCGCAAATCTTGCCCTGTTTATGCTTCTGCCCTTTAAAAAATCCAACCTCTGCAAAAGAACCAGTGACTTTTCCTCTTTCCCGCTTCTGAACACTAGTCTTCACGGTCATATCTGGACTCCAGATTAATACCCTTTTAGTAATTCCCTTTCAGCCCACAATTATGCTTTTCAAACCGCAATAGATCTCTCAATAGACTTTATTTGTATTCAAGAATCCTAAGGCAAAGGGCAAATAAAAGGCAAAATTTTGGATCCCCCCTTTTAGCTTTACTCAATATTGTTCAATTTCCAATAACTCCTCCATTATTATTTGCAACCCTCTTCTCCTTGTTAATTTTAAATTTAAAACCTATTCTTCCGTTTTTGCCGAAATTATCCTTCCAAATAATGTTAACTTTATTCTCTCTAGTATTTATCTAGTATTTAGTTTTAACTTTATTCTCTCTAATATTTCCCCCTTAATGATGATATCTCCACTAATATTTCTGAATTTTCCTCTTTTAATTTCCTTTCCTCAAAATATATAATTCTTGGTGATTTTAACGCTAGGGCTCAGATGTGGGGATACAATTTTATTGATCAAATGGGTATCCATCTTATTGATTTTTGTTTAGCTAATAATTTCATTGTTTACAATAACCCTGCGGCTAATCCCCCTTTCGTCTCTCACTTTGGTAAGGGTTTTCTGACCTTACTTTAGTCAATTTTGGATTCTATGATTTCGCTCAGGATTGGACTGTTCTTGACAGGGAATCTTTCAGTGATTATAAATTTGTCAAAATATCCATCTCCCCTCTCTTTTGACCCCCCTCCTGACAATTATTTATTTTTAAAATCTTTTTTCAGCACTGATAAATTCATTTATAATTTCAAATCCAAATTCAATTATTTTTATTCCCTCCTTTCTAAAGCTGACAATTGCTCTCCTTAAATGATTTCTTTGTTAATTTCCTTAGTAATGTTCAGAGCTGTGCTTTTTAATTTATCAGAAAAAAGAGAAAAGTTAATCATGTTAGATTTTCTTGGTGGTCAAAAGACCTCGCAAAATTTAGAAATTTTTAACCGCCTTATCTCGCAGAATCAAATCTCTTGTCAAGAACTCTACAACTCTGAAAGATATCACGGAGGCAAAAACCAAATATAAGCTCAATAAAGCTAAATATAAACTTATGATCAACAAGATCAAATTAGACTCCTGGGAGACTTTTTGCAATAATTGTAATTCAAAATTCGTCACCCACTTCAAATTTGCATTTAAAGAACTTATCAAAAATGAAATTATCAATATCCAATTTCAGAACAACCTTAACCGTAGTTACTCCGAAAAAATGACCCGTCTTTTAAACCATTGCAATAATGATGATACCAATTTTAACTCTTTTCCTTTTCACTCAATTCCTGATGGTGGGTTGGGGATCCTATCTCATTCTGAGTTGTCTTCAGTCTTTAACAATCTAAAAAATGGAAAAGCTTCTGATCTCGATAATTTGGATTTCAAAATTTGGAAAGATCTTTTTAAATGTAATCCAAATTTCTTTCTAAAATTATTTAACCTATGCCTTAAATTTTGTTATTTTCCGGTTGGTCTGCAAAAATTATTTTTCTTTTAAAACCTGGTAGGGATTCATCTAATTTATCTACCTTTAGGCCTATTTGTCTCCTGCCTACTCTTGGCAAAATCTTAGAAAAAGTTTTAATAAAATTTAACTTTTGGGTAAAAACTGAAGATATAATCCATCCCTTGCAATTTGGGTTTCGCGAGTTTCACAGTTGTGAAGACGCTGCTCATAAACTTTTACTCACTGCTGAGAACCTTAGACGATTACATCATGTAGCACTTACAACTTTACATATACAAGGAGCTTTCGTCAATCTTAATTGGAACATCCTCCCTCTTACTTTTGTCAAATTAAGCATACCTAACCCTTATAGAATTTTTATTTATACTTATCTTAGCCATAGAACTGTTACTCTTTCTCAAGGGTCTTTACACCTTTCAATATTTCGAAAGGCGCTCCGCATAGCTCAGTTATCGTTCCCATCTTTTGGAACCTTTACTTCAATGAAATTGTTTCCCTTAATAGTGATTTATTTTATATTCAAGCTTTTGAGAACAACCTTGCTATTATTATATTTGGCAATAATAGAAATGTCCTTGAAACTAATACAAATTCCTTCCTTAACTCCCTTTCTACTTCCCTCAATATTCTGATTTAAGAAATATGTATTGATAAAAGTTGCTCCGTTATTTTTCCCGAAATTTACTCTAGTATGGAAAGAAATCCCATTTTCAAATTTAACAATAGATCCATTAAAATAAAAAAATCATTTAAAACTTTTAGGTTTAATCATTGATAATAAATTAAATTGGGACCCTCATATTCGATATCTCCAAGAAAAATGTCTTAAAGTTTGTACTACTTTTGGCCAAATTTCTAGGACAAATTGGGGTATCAAAAAATATTTACTAAAATGCTAGTTCAAAATTTAATGTGTTGTATGTGTTGTGTGTGTTTTATGTGTTGTGGAAAAAGTTATTATTTACAGTTCTACTATATGGGGTAAAAAACTAAAAAATGCAAATTAAAAACTTCTTTCACTCCAAAGGATCGTCCTTCTAAAAGTCTGCCCAGGCTACCGTACAACATCTAATAATCCCTAATTTTCCCGCACTGCTATTCCCCCCACTCATTTTACAATTTCTAACCTCTATAATAAATTTATTTTTGGAAACAAAAAATTGATTCCTTTTCTTCTCCCTCCCTCCCCCCTCTGATTTTGATTTCCTTGTTTTTTTCTCAAACTTTCACCCCTCAAAATGGTCCGTAAATTTAGTTAACAAAATGGATAAAGACTCTGCCATTTATAATATATATACTGATGGTTCAAATATTGACAATAAAACTGGTTTTTCAGTCTGTAATTTTAAACATGATGTTCTGGAAAAGGTTCTCTCCTATAAACCTAACAACAGGAATACAGTATTTCAAGCCGAATTTACCACTATTTCCTTTGCTATTGACTGGACTTCCTCTAATAATACTCCTGTTAATATTTTTTTCCGATAGCCTCTCTTCCATTCAAGTTCTTAACTCAATAAAATAATCTAATTATCTTAATCCTAATTATCCATTAAATCCAAAGTTCTTTTTGCCAAAAACGTTGTCAATATTTCTTGGGTAAAAGCTCACAATAGTATATCTGGAAATGAAATTGTCGATTACCATGCCAAAACTGTTACTATCTCTGGTTCCCCTCTTACTATTCACTTTCCTTACTCACTTGTCTCAAAACTTTGTAAATCTCATACTTTAATCTTTGGCAAAATTATATTAATAATTATATTTCCATCAGGACTGGAGATCCAGCTAGAATCCTGTCTTACCTCCCTATCGTAACTCCTAATTCACAAATTTTTAATAAATACCTCATTTACTTCCTTACTGGCCATGGCCCCCTTTTTGATTAGCTATATTTTTCCAAAATTAAATCCACCTCTAACTGTATTTGCAATAAATTCAGTGACGTTGACCATTACATTTTCAATTGTCCTTTTTCTGAAAATTTTCAGCTTTGCAAACCCTCCCCTTCTAATAAACCAATTTTGTTCTCCAAAGTTTGTTCAAATCCCTCTTCAGTAGATAAAATTAAAAACTGTATTCTTGTTGCCATGGAAATTTCTAATAAAATGACCTAAGCTTATGAGTATATTCTGCTCTCTATTAATTTTGATCAATGAATCCCTTTATTTCGTTCTTATTAACTTATATGGATTTATTGTGTTCGCTCCATATTTTCTGTTAAAAAAAAGCTATGTTAACTGTTTCTATTTTCTCGGATCTTTTTCTTTTACCCTTTTTATTTGTATTTTTTCTAAATTTTCTTTTCTAAATTTTATCCTAAATTTCTTAAATTTCTGTTTTTGTTTTCCATATGCCTAAATTATTTTCCTTTTCCATATGTTTTCTTTTTCTATATATTTTCTAAATTTCACTTTTAAAATTTTATTGTTTTCTTTAATTTCAATCTATTTTTCATTATGTTAATATACCTCACTCTAAATTTTATTTTTCAATGATCTTTTTATCTATATTCGCAATAACCCTTTTCCAATTTTTGGGAAATGGATATACTTGTCAAGTTCAAATATAATGCAAAACTTTCTGTTTAGCCACAATATTTTTCATCAATTGTTATCTTTTTAGACCTAAATAAATGTTCGTTTGGCGGGATGATAGATCTTGGGTGCCTCCTGAGTGCAGGAGGTATCCTTTCCTGGCCTTGCAGCTAGCTTCTCTAAACCCACTATGTGAGTCGCATGGTCTGGGGTCTTCAAACCTCCAACATCTTTGCATTAACCTACAGGGTGCATTTGTTCGGGCACCATTGTTGAGAATCTTGTTGCCCTAACCGGGAGTCGAACCCTGGATTGTCGAACTGGTCAGCTTACACACTATTGGTGATCTACTGGGACGAAATTGTAAGCTCTTGTCATCGAAGTGGACACTATAGTTTCGAAAATGTCAAAAGAAAATAAAGCACCTACAAGATAGTTATTTAGCGCCAACGCATTTGGACTCCATCGGACTAGAGACATTGTCGATTTTGTTTTCTTACTTCTTACACTTCTACTTTTCCTAAATTGACTTTTCCTATATTTTCCTACATTCCTATCCAGAGGCGGTCAGAAATGCACTCTCTTTTGAAGAATTCTAACATTAAATTTAAAATATATGTTTAGGGCATTCTAAATACAAATCGAGATATTTATGTTTGTTTACCTGTAAGCGTAACAATTTGAGTTCCAAACTGGTAATCAAACCAGAAGGGGAACGGAAAGGGACATAAGCCAGATTAGACTATAATAATTGTCTGCATTGTCAGAGTGCCTTTTTAGACTCTCAGAATAATCGGCGATGACCTACACTCTTGAATCTCTGATGACCAATAATATCGACTACTAGACAAAAGCTAAAGCCGCAATATTTTCGATTTCACCCGTGGGGCTGACAAAATGGTGGGTTTACAAAAAGTACTTTTACAATTTCCTGAAGCTTCATCTTCGATTTAGAAGGCTAACTTTTTGCACACTTGTAAATTGTCCACATAATTGAACAAAACAGGATTTCCGATACCCTCTTCCCGCAGACGGAGAAAACTGAGTTTTTCTAAACTTCCTAAAACTTCCGAAGCCCAGAGAATCAGAAAGCTCAATCTTTGCACACTATTTTTAAGCAAAAATGCCATGCAGGTAAATATTAGCATCGTACTAAATCGAACATAAATTCAATACATATCGAATTTTCTGAAAACACTTTTACTTTTACTGCACAGTTTTTTGGCAAGAAGATCTCAATTATCTTTTAAAAACCATCTATGACTAAAAATGTCGAATACCGCATCTAAGTCATCGATGTTCCAAAAACAAGGACCAGCCATGTTGAAACCCGAGACCGCCCCACTCACACTAAGGCATGAACAGCACTTTGAGCGACCGGACGACTAGCTACAACGTTGAAAATCCAGACAGTCCGACTCATCTGGAGAACTTGAGCAACTATTTGGACTGCCGGGGACGACTAGCTATGTGAGACGACTAGCTATGTGAAACATTGAAACAAAAATCCCCCAAAACGTAGTTGAAATGGTTAGAACATTATATTCTGTTGGAACCAAACTATCCGATCGGAATCTCTCCGAGCTCAATTTTTAGACACTCCCTTAATGGCTTTTAAGAATTTTCTCAGTCAATTTTGGGCTTTCTTACATTATATTTTTTTAATCTGTTTGAAGATTGGGGGGATATATATATATATATATAGGGGGAATACATATATATATATATATATATATATATATATATATATATATATATATACAGAGTGTCCCAAAAACATTGACCTCGGCTTTTATTCCTGAAATATTGATCTTAGACATATAGTATAATAAATTACAAAGTTGCGTAAATAAAGGTACAGAATTTTATGAAATCGATTAAAATTTTAAGGGTTTAAATTTGAAGAAATATAAAATTTAAATTTTTATACGGCTCCCGTACAAAAACATTTCCAATGAGTAAAATGGGTCCCATATACTAATAAGGTGATGTACAAAATTTCAGCAATTTATCATAAAAAGTACCAGAGAAATGCCTAAATAAAGTTGGTGAGGAATTAATCTCAAATTAAAATGTAAATACTTGCAGCAAGAGTGCAAATGACGCAACGCAGAAATGCACCAGAGGCAAATAATATCTGCCTCTTATCATCAATGGATCTTTGGCATGTAAGGAAAAATTTTGAACAAGCTGGACAATCTTTGTGTAAAGTTATTATTTCTACACAGTGTAGATACTTTTGTACCAATAAATAGCAAAATTATTATTTATTTATGTAATCATTGTTTTCTTTCGTAATTTGTGTATCAGCCCTGAAACGCGATCTTCCGACATGATTTTTCCCCTCAGAGAACCCATGTCGATGCATCGAACAGTGGTTTAAGTCAGCATTTTTGCCTTTTCTTATCTCTAGGACATTTTACGATAAAAAGAAATTTTGCACATCATCTTATTAATGTATGGGCACATTTTACTCAATGGAAATGTTTTTGTACGGGGACCGTATAAAAATTTAATTTCCTTGAAAATTTTAGCCGTTTTCATAAAATTCTGCAACTTTTTTACACAACTTTGTAATTTATTATATATGTCTAAGATCAATATTTAAGGATTAAAAGTCGAGGTCAATGTTTTGGGGATACCCTGCATATATATATATATATATATAATAAATATAGCTTATGTAAATCCAAATATATGTTAGAAACAAGTAGTAGCGCATATATAAAACCAAAACTTAAACAGTAGGAGAGTCGAAATATATAACAGAATAAAATTGTGAGTGAAAAGTCTTACTAATATGTTCAAATAACTATGGTCGAGATAAATTTAAAATTAAGAATTCTATTTCCATATTTAGCGCATGTGCAGCTTAAATTTGGATAGATTGTAAATTAAAAGATTTATAAAAACTAAAGCAAATTAAAAGTATTAATTATACATAGGCAGTACAAAAAGTTAGAAGGATATAGTAAATCAGATAATGCAAAATACATTTAATTATTGCGCAAGTGTAGCTAATAAATAAAATTATTTCAAAAATAAAAATAGTTTATGTAAATCCAAAGATATATTAAGCATAAGTTATAACACACATTATTCACTTATCCATTTTATAGAATTTGATAACATAAATTTATACCATTTCTTTTGACGTTGATGTAGTTTCAAATATGCTTCTTAACAGCAATCTTTATACTTTAGAAATTGAATTCTTATAGAATTTCGAGTTTCCGAAGCTTCATGCATGCATTCTAAAGATTTCCCATCAATTTTTCCTACAGGGCATACGTTATCTAGGAAAAGTTTTAGCGAAAAATCTACGTTAAATCCTTAAGCTATGAAACACGAGAAGCATAGAAGGGCTTCCGTTCAATATGAAATGTCTATACCATATGGCCTTTCTATATATTTGCATGACGCAAAGTTTATTTCTTACTAAATGTATATTAAAATTCCAACAATACAATGAAATTGTATTTTGCAGCGTTATAAGGAGTTTATAGATCGGTTTGCATAGCTTTAGGTATCTTGTAATTATTTTCTGCATATAAAGAAAAAATGTAAAGTTTTTCGGAAAGCATTCCATACGTTTGATATCCTGAATTAATAGATTTTAGTAAATGATAGGAATCAACTTTAAACTGTAGATCCTTTTCATTAAGATCCCAGATATATATACTATATACTGGGATGTCATAAAATAACGTGAGGTGTTCAGAGCCCTCTAGCGAGTAATGTATTGGACGAAACGTAGCAAAAATTCAAAATTCGGTGGGTGTACACAGATATGGAACGTGCAGTTTCGATTTCTAATAGGATAGGATAATTTCGATTCTAATTCGATAGGATAATTCCGATTCTAATTCGATAGGATAATTTCGATTCTAATTCGATAGGATATATAACTGGAGAAAGATTACTGATATATTGTAAATAGCATATCTTATTTGATTATTTCTGTCCATGAGACCTGGCTCGTTTAAAGTATAAATGGTTTTACTTGTATATATTGTAAAATGATAATACTTGTTTGTTTTACTTAGTGTGGTAATGTACGTAAATAGTTATTATGGCCTGTATAGTTAGTAAGACTAACATAGGCTTGTACTAGGATAAAGAGTGAAGAGATGAATAATATATTTGGACATTAAGATGTCGGAATTAAATGCATTAATGATTTTTTAGACTATGCTGGTTTTAAAACTTTTTGATTGTTAAATAGTTACATGAAATAAATTCTATTGCATTTCTGATGTTGATTGTACACAGATTTTAGTTGGTTTTGACTTTCGTTCACATGATCTTTCTCATTTTACCCCTGTAAAATTTGTAAGCACTGAATGTTGTAAGTTGTGTAAAGTTTTGGTTGTTAACCGAGTCGGTTAACTTTGTGTTGTAGGCAAAGTTTGCTGAGTTGGTTTGTCTGTATTTACATACATATTAATGCCTAGACAGAGGATGACTCCACAGATGGCAGGAGGTGGCTGCTTCGCGTTGTTGTTGTGCTTTTGTGCGCCCTTTGTTTGGTAGCCTCGAGGGGTTTTGGGCTGGAGGCGTGGTTCTTGATCTGGTGGGGTGGCTCTAGTTGCTGCCGCCGGGCCGACCGCTGTGCCGGGTGCTCGACTGCTGTCACGATGATAGATTGTGTTGTTCCCGGATACCTTCGGGTAGGTCGGGTGTCGTCTCTGATTACGCGTGACTGTATTATTGAAAAAATAGAAGAGCGAAAAGTAACAGATGTTACCAGGGAGTTAGGCATATCCCATATCGTTGTTTCACGGCTGTGAAAAGCAATTAAAACAACTGGAATGTATATCAAGCGTCACGGGGGAGGTTGTGTTAGAAGTACAACCCCTGTAGTAGACAGGTGCATTGCCTTATCGCCAAAGAGTGACCGGCGCACCACAGCTCAGCAGCTGACAAATCAGTTTCTTGCTACCACAGAACAGCGGATCTCCGAAAAACTGTAGCCAGACTTATCAAGGAAGGAGGACTATACGCCTGCAGACATGCTGTGTGTGTCTCATTATCCAGACTGCACTCTACCGCCCGTTTGCAATGGTGTCATGATCATCGCAATTGAACCGCACAGGACTAGCCTTGCCTACTATTCTCAGATGAGACTAGGTTCAGTCTGTTATCGGATTGTAAATGTCAACTGATCTGGCGTGAGAGTGGTACTGCTTATCTTCCAGAAAATATCCAGTAAATGGAACGATATCCTACAGGTCGTTTCATGGTATGGGCCGACATCGTGATCAATGGCCGCACGCCCCTACATGTGGTTGCAACTGGGACTATGACCGGCCAACGATACATTGATGAAATTCTACTGACTCATGTTCGTCTTTTCCGTGGTGCTGTAGGTGGTAAATTCGTTTTCATTTACGAAAACGCACCATGTCATCGAAAACTACTGTTCCGGATTGCCTAGTCAGCGAGAGTATTTAATGCAACGTATGTCCAGCACGTTCGCCAGATCTAAACTTCATTGAAAATGTTTGGGATGCTTAGGGGAGGCGACTTGCTGGTCGAAAATATTGTCCAACAAACACGAACAACTCATCCGTGCACTGACAGAGGAGTGGGATAACTTGCTTCAACAGCTACTGGATAATATTGTGAAAAGCATGACACGACGTGTGGAATCTTGCATCGCACTCCACGGTGGACATATCCCGTACTGACACCTTTATCAAAGCTGCCTGCTGTCGCTCATATGAATTTTTCCATTTCTCCGTACACAGCATCAAATGGACACTTTTTTCCTTTCAGATGTTTCAAAACCTTCTGTATTTTCCAGAACAATAAATGATCTTTATTCTAATGTCCGAACAGTTATTGTTGTTGAAACCCAAACCGTCTGACCTACCAGAAAGGTGTAAGGTAACTAATGTCCGGACAGTGTGGCAACAATATTTTATCATGCTGGGTCTCCACCTCCGCTTATTATTGTTCTACATTGCAATTTGTGATCCGCCCTTAGCAACTGTCAGCAGTGTATATATTATATATATACAGGGTGATTATATAAAACTTTGTTGACACATTATCCCTAGCGATCATACCGTTCATGGAAACGGAAAAAAAATTTAGATGCAGGTATTTTAAGGTATGCGCTGAAGAATGATGTGAAAAAACAACAGTCCTTCTCTCACAGTTAGGGTTACAGTGACACAATTTCGAAATTTTCAAATGACAATACCTACATTTTTATTGGAATGTGGTCTTCACAGTGACGTACTATAAATGACGTTCAAAAGGTGCCCGAAGCACGAAAAACGCCAGCGCTATGCAGAAATTAAGAAAAAAGTGAAAACAACTGTGGCATTCATCAGAACATCAATTTATTTTTCATTGACATCACATTCCACAACGTGTGTTCGGCTCAGAACCTAGCCTACTGAATCTCCTTCAAAAGGGGAAGAGACCAAGGTATGCAGATTTCCAGGTTGGGCGTAAGACACCGTCAGTCATGACTGACGTTATCGCCGTAGGAGAAATGAAAGGCATTGTAATTTAAGTGCCGTTTGCATTCTTGCATTTTGACTTGACCAACATAACACTTACACTGAAACGACGAGGGGAAATGGTACAGCTCTTTTACCTGAATGGGAAAATGTCGCAGAGGCATCGCGTGTCTACCACATATCATTATATTCATTATGCTAATAAATTTATACCGTGAAAATCCATAAAGGTCCATATATCCATGAAGATCTGTGAAGCTGTCTTTGTGAACGAAAATGAAACCTAAAAGTTTACATATTTATTATAATCGTAGTAAACCGAATTGACACTTGGAACTACACTATTAACTCTTTAACTGGCAGGAAATTATATTTACAGTTGTACCAGTCAAATGTTCAAAAATATACAAGCTGAAGGGCTATCAAATGTGCAATCAAAGTATTAAATGATGAAAACAGAATGTGGATTTGCGGCATAATAATAAATAAAGAAGTCACATCATTTACTGCTGCAAAATTTAAATGATAAAGTCAGACGATCGTTTCCGAAACGTTTACGTTCCCATTTTCAATCCTTATTACCCAAAAGCTTATCGTCAAGTGAGGATTTTGTGCTAAGCTCTTGACATTTTCTTACTGAAGGAAGCCTGTCCGTTGATAATATTGTCCGTTTTATTATTCCATTTGCACTTGGAATTTACGTTGTCTTTTCATTATTATTAAAATTGTATGGAAAAAATAGATAAGCTGCTGAACATCAAGAACCGCAGTGCCCTGCAGTGGATTCCAAGCCACTGCGGGATATATGGAAATGAGCGGGCAGATTTATTGGCTAAGAATGGATCTCAGATGACGCAACCGGATCCTCCCTTGCCTGTGCGGCATATAAAGCGATATATATATCCCTCTCTATTAAAGCTAACCGTTTCAGTCTGTACAGGAAGAGAGCTTCTTGGAAAAAGTGGAACTCCCTGTTAAATAAGTCAGCAAGAATACCCAGTTCCTTGCATAGAGCAGTTGACGTGGCTTGCTTTAGACTTGCTACGGGTCATGATTACTTACAGAGTCACCTGTATCGAATGAGACTGGCAGATACAGATGTCTGCCCTGTTTGCGACCATGGCATTCCCATGACTGGAGAGCACCTCAACATATGCCCTGCCATTATTGACTGTTTTCCTTTATGTGTTACTGACAAGGCTTTTAGTGACTATTTTTAGCGTTCTCCTTTGTATTGGGCTGCTCGTCGACTTGTGACCGAGAGGACGGAGATGGGCATAGAATTAAAAGAAATTATCATTAAAATGCGTGTTATATAACCGGTGCACAGTTATCTCCCTACTGAACATCAACGTTAGTGCAAACTGCTTATGCCAGTCTTTAGATCATCGTTAGACCATCGTTAGATTAGATTTGATCAATAAAAATCATCGTTTGATCAAACCCCACGTAGAAGTTAAAGGGGAAAATTGATAGGCGGGGGGGGGGGGAGGGCTGCGTTTTTTAAAAGGGCATCAAAATGCATAAAAAATGGGATGTGGTACTAAAGAATCGTTAGATTAGACATGATCATCAAATGATTGGTTTTGTTGATCAAATCTGATCTAAAGAATCTCTAACGATTGTCACATACCATTTGTAAAAATAATGATGTTGGGGTGGCTGACCCCCTTTCTGTTTCCCTCTTAATGTTAGAATGAGACTTGATCAAACGTTAGTTCCTGTTGATCAAATCTGATCTAACGATTCTTTAATCTCACGTCCCAGTTTTTATACATTTTGATGCACTTTAAAAAAAAAACACGGTTAGTTCCTCTTTCCTATCAGTTTTCCACCTACAATTTTACTAAGGTTTAGATCAAACGATGAGTTTAGTTGATTAAATCTGATCTAATGATAATCTAACTATTGGCATAAGGCGTTTGCACTAACGTTGATGAGGGGGGGGGGGGCTAAATGCGCACCGGTATTCTACATTATTATGGCGATCATTTGAACAATAAGAAGAGCTTTTTATTGAATTTGAAACATGTAAAATTTACTACTCTATAAAACAAACATTTTTTTATTTGAAACCAGTGGCAATCGACACTGCTCAATTCTTAATATACATTAGAAAATTACGTTTGTTTCTTCAGAGTTTCATCCTAAAAATGAGGAAATATCTTATAATCACCACATGTGGAGTCCAGGAACGAAGGAATAGATTATTAAACTGCTGCTTGTATTTGTATTTCGATAGTAAAACATATACATAAACTTCTTCTTGACTCTAATATTTGTTTAAAGAACATACTCAAAATACATATATATATATGTAAAATACTAATCACTAACAAATGACAAATCTCAAACAGATCTAAAAGTCATTTTATTATACAAACATCCTACAGACGTAATTATAAATATAGCCATAGCGCTTTCGAACATCTTCTATGTTCATCCTCAGTGGCACCCTCAGTGGCAATTGCCACTGAGGATGAACATGGAAGGTGTTCGAAAGCACTATGGCTATATTTAAAATTACGTCTGTAGGATGTTTGTATAATAAAATGACTTTTGGATCTGTTTGAGATTTGTCATTTTTTAGTGATCAGTATTTTAAAATTGTGACGTGTCGCCACTCTTGGTATATATGTAAAAATTCATGGGATTTTGTATTCCATCCTTTGATGGGCCATTTCATATATCGTATATAAAAGTAAAATGTTTCCAATAGAAATTAAAAAATTATAATCGTTGACGGATGGTGGATCAAATTGAATATTGTTCAGCATTTTGAATGGAATACGCAAAAACATATGTCAGAAAAACTATAATTTATACATAAAAATTTATCTTACCTTACATGTTAACTGCTTTTGAATTATCCATAGGAAGCAGAAAAAATATATAAATATGCTTTATTAGAAATGGAAAAAACATATATCTGATCATTGCAGAATTATAGATTTAAAAACACATAAATTAATGCATGAAAGTTTATTTACTCAATCAAGATATTAAGGTGTACACGTTCTCAGAATTCACAAATATATTGATTTTATTATTTTCTATTCAAAACATAAAAATCCCTCATAACAAGGCCAATTTGTTAAGCAATTGATAATGAAAATATAATTTATAGTTAATTACATCAACTAAATATATTTAATACTAATAACGTTTATGCTTCATACTGTTCAAAGAATTAAATAACTGTAAGCAATTTTCTGTGTTCAAAACATTACTCCTGTTCATGGGACAATTTAATTCCACATCAGCATTTCTTTGATAAATATTTCGTAGTGTATTAAAGGTTAAACATGTATTGCATTTAGAATCAATTATCATTGAAATGTATGCATACACAGTTACATGTAGCCTAGTAGCATTTAATATTGGTACAATATTTGACCAATATTGCATATCGTAGCATTACATTGAAGATATTTCCAATGTAATCCCAATATTGGGCAAATATCGGGGTTATATTGGCCTCCAATATTGGCTAATATTTTCATTGTAATATTGCGCTAATATTGATGTTACATTGGAAATATTGGCGTAATATTATCCTAATATTTTAAGTCAATATAAGGCCAATGTCGTCAAAACATCCACTTTTTCATATGGGTCCAATATTGGAACCAATAATAAGCCAATATTGAGCCGTATTGGATTGCTACTAGGGATATAAAAAATTAAGGAAAAATTCTAAACAGATGATAAAAATTGCAGCTAAATATAAAATTTCTATATGTTGACAAATTCTGAAATATAAATTACCAGATTTTTCGCATTAAAAGATATTTGTTATTATTATTAGTATTATTATTGTTATAATTATTATTATTATTATCATCATCATCACTTGACAGAATTACACCACGTTGTCCGGGTCCAAAATAAGAGCTCACCGTTAAATAATATAAACACCGAAACCCATTTTGACCTCTCATGAAAGCTCGAAGAAAACAGCAACGAGTTTGATACGGAATCACATCTAAATGTACACAAAAGCCTCCTGTGCCTGGTGATTGGCTATAATAAATACAACAGTTTTGGAAAAAGAGCACGATTCTCCGCGCCGTGTGGGGAAGGTCTTCAATTGGTAGAATGACACTGACAATAATGGGGCCCGCTTGCATGCTAGCGACCTGATAAAAAATAAAATGCATGCCTCGCATTCAAATTTTATAATTAATCAACGAACGGGTTTATGACATTTTTTCTCGGGAGTAATCAGTGATATTTAACCCAAGTGCTGAAAAAATGAAAGATGGATGGCAAGTCAATATCTGTATAACATAATGTAAAAAAGGGGAGAGGTTCAAAACGCATGAAAAGTTTATATCTTTTATAAATTCACTCAAAATCGTCTAATAATCGTATGGATATCATTCACAGTTTGGCACTCGAATTTTTCGCTCTTTCCGATGGTGCCAAGATAGAAACTTTGTGATAATATTTTGTGTCGATAAGAAATTAATTTGTGCGAATATAGGCCAAAATCATTATGAATGAGGCTGAAACATAAAAGTTCGAAATAATATAAAAACGCAAAGGTGAACCCTGAAGTTCTTGTGTACCAAATTTCTTGATCGTACCCGGCTTAAATTTGCTGCTACAGACTGCATAGACACACGCACATACATCTTCTTTTCTTAAGTAAGATTATTTTATGACTATTATTATTAAGATAAACACTTTTATTCTAATGAAAACTATTATTAATAGCAACTATTTATTTTAATACCAACGAATATCAGGCGATGCTTGAGATTGAAAATGCAAAACTATGATTAAAATTACAGAGCATCGACGTTTTCTTCTACACATAACACTATGCATGGAGCCGCCACCATTGACGCAAATTAGCTGGGCATTATATTGCTGAGCCTGTTGGATTTAACTTGTTTCCTTATTACTTTACCATTCACAATTGGCTTTTTAAAAATTCACGAAAATCTATCTCTCAATCTTTCCGTTGGTGTTACGATGGAAAATCTGCCATAAAATTTTCTACCTTTAAGAAACTAATTTGTCTCTTGGTATAACAAATATGATACAAGCAACGAATAGTAATGATAATATGCAAGAAAAGACAATTATTATTACATTATGCAAAGTTAAATAATTTGAATTTAGATAAGGTCTGAAAGAACACCCAAAATATCAATAAATTTTAGATTCGAAACATTAATCAGCATATTTTATATTTAACTTTGTTTAAATTTAGTTTTAGTTTTAGAAATAGGCAATAGATGGCGGTACCATGCGAAATTGGACGCTCTATTGAAATATGGAATAAGGTCAAAATTCGACTATTAAATTCATAGCTTTATTATTCGAATTTAAAAGTAATATCGCCGAAGCTTATTTTGCTAGGTGCTGACGCATCTTTGTATCACATTTCATGACTGTACGACATTTAGTTTTTTCGTTACAGACGACACAGAAAAACAGACATCTGTTTGTACTATTATAGAACATGATTTTCTAATTTAGCAGGTTTTATGATCGAAATCACTTGCTGTACAATTTGCAAACAGAGCATAAAAATAAACAGAAAAATACAGACAATTTAGACAAATGTTGTATAACTGTTGTATGTTGTATAATATTTGTACAAAGCCATGTCCATTAAAGAGGGACTTCCAATGAAATAGTCAGTAATGAACAACCATCATTTCAGCAGTCGGACAAAGGAAGGTACTAATGACTGTCCAGTAAACCTATATCATGTAAGTGTCAGGTAAAATAATCACACACCTTTGTTAGTCGAAATTCCACTACTGACCTTTAGCTGGAATAATCAAGTAGTTCAATAACAGTTTCACTCCACATCGTGTTGGTTATAATACTTGTAATTCTGGCCTTGTGGTTGTCAATGAATTTGTTATGGATAATGTAAACTATTTATGATATTAAACCTATACATTAATATCCACTAACATATCAAGTTTCCCAGGAATATCCTTAAGCACCCTAATAATTTTATAAATAAAGGTATATGAATGTGCACTTTTGGTCTATAGATAGTAAAGTGGCCATGCTATATCGAATAAAAATAATTGCAGCGGTAATAAAGAGAGATAGATGATAAAAGTCAAGTACAAAGTTATAAAACATTATCAAAGCAGTTGAAATTGACAATAAAACCGTTTCAAAACCCATTTATTTCACACAATGTCGCTATTGGCGAATTTCTGGCATATTCAGAAATGATTAAATAATCAACGTGCACAGAAACAGGCACAGCCTGTTTAAAATGTCTTTCATTATCTTCAATGCTTATTCGAATCACAGACAGATTATTGCCGCTAACCTCGACGAACATTGTAGGCATCACCGTGTTACAGGCCCTGATGATACGGCTTTTTGACAGGTATTTATTGCCTCCCATATACGCGCTTCATTCTTGAAGTCGATTCCAATGGATTAGATAATATTCTACAGTTTCGTAATTGACGCATTTCTTTTATCTCACTTTACTGCCGGGTCCGTCATCTTAGCTTTCAAAATTTCATAATAGGGGCACTACAACCACTTGCATTTGATATGTCCTGGTCATTATACTATAGTTGAACTTAACGTGCACAAAGCTATTAGGGTACTTAAGGACTGTCTTTGTAACCGTGAATGTTAATTACTTGCAAAAATTAGATCAAATAGTTCTCTAAACTTTTATGTAATGGATATCAAAATATAGATATTTTGTACATAAAAAAGAAATCTGATGTGCGCAACACATGACTTTCCTTATATAATGTAATGAATTTACTACTTATATAACTATGAATTTATAGTAAAAAAATAGGTTTTTCTTGAAGTAGATACTTATATTCTTTCCAAGACATTGAATTTACGACGATTAGTAGTCATTTTCAATGATTTAGCGTCACTTTTATCCATTTGGCGAGATTTTCGTTAATTAGGCAACATTTAAAGAAAGTCGCCAAGTTGGCGACATTCCGCCAAAATCTCGCCAAGCGTTATGGACGAAGAAATATTATTCTTATAGCAGATAAATGACTATTGGCGTTCAAATGCAAAAGTATCACTCAAAGTATATTTTCCCATGAATGGAACGAGCTAGATCCACAAGAATAATGTCACCGAATTTATCGCATGATATTACATATGAAATAGAAAATGATTCTTAACAGTTCATTTTTTTTAATTTATGGGATTTTTTGATATATTTGTTTGAAAAATATGCAATATCTAGAGAACGGTCCATGCCAGCGTTCTAAAGATTATGTCAATCGTTTTCTAAGGAAAAGTTACATAAGAAATATCTATTTGCGTAACTTTATTACAGGTTTTGATTTTTGATGGTTTTTTCAAAATTTCACTCGAAAATTTAGATGGGTTCTGAACATTCGATTACATTTAAAAACAATAGGCTTCCAGTATTCACGGATTGTGATTTTTGTACCAAATTTCATTCAAATCGCTCCATTCGTTCGGGAGATATCGTCTCCACAGACTCACTGACACACACACACACACACACACACACACACACACATACACACACACACACACACACACACACACATACTTTCACACACACACAAACAGACACCACCTCAAAAATGTTTGATTCGTGATTAGGGAAGCTTGAAACGTGCTCTCCCGTCGAAAACTCGAATTCGAATTTTCGACCCCGTCACAATACTTTCCTTACACATTATGTATATAAGGAAAGTAAAAATACAACATTCGCGTAATACATTTGAAGCATAAAATGTCAAGTCGACCGTACGTTATATA
The DNA here is from genome assembly GCA_951213105.1 of Amaurobius ferox. Lineage (NCBI taxonomy): Eukaryota > Metazoa > Arthropoda > Arachnida > Araneae > Amaurobiidae > Amaurobius > Amaurobius ferox. The sequence continues at coordinate 106,649,535 of OX578140.1, forward strand.
AAACGCACTGTTGAATTCGATACAGCTGTGAATTCCTGCAGTAAATTAATATGTCACCCGTATCAAGATTTAGAATGTTTACTGACATCGCAAAACAATTTCCCAACTCCCATTTGTTTGTAATGTGTGAGAAAGTGGATCTCCATAAGATATTTGACGACAGAATTCTAGTAGACTTTCATGTTAGAAATCTCTACATTACGCATTTGCGTAGTACTAGACAATATGTGTGTGCCCCATGTGATTAATAATCTATTTGTGTATCTTAATGTTAAATTATATATATATATATAGAATTTGTTTTACTTCTGTTATAAGTAAAGTAAAATGTGAAACATGCAATGTGCTATGAAATGGGCTTTTATACAAGTGAAATGACTATAAATGTTTCTTATCGAAAAGTATTTTCACTGTCTTATTTTATCAGATTATGTGGATACTTATAACAAACGGATGTGACTTTACTTCCCCATTAGGTACAAGTGCACCAGATTTCATGGCCGTATGGCGCTTAGATTCCTCACAACAAACCGCATAGACATACGCGCCCACACATGTACCTGGACAGACAGTCATCTTTTGCTATGCAAGATATTATAATATTTCAATTTACATATATATACATTATATATATATATATATATATATATATATATATATATATATATATATATGCAATGTAATAAAAAAGAAGAACAACAATGTATCAAAATTAACCGGTGGGGATTGTGACCCCCACTTCCCGGTTAAGCCAGCTTTATGTCATGACGATACTCCCGGAAGCTGATACACTGTCGAAAACCAAGTACTCAATACTTAAAACACAAAAATTGTATATGAAAAGTCCAAAACGTGAAAGATTTATACTGACATCACCAATATTTAAATATCTAAATTCCAAATACAACTAAGCAGCAACACAAATGACAGTATATAAAACATCAAGAAGACAATAATACAAACCAATCTCGTACCCATATATTTGGAATTTAGATATTTAAGTATTGGTGGTGTCAGTATAGGTCTTTCACTTTTTGGACTTTTCATATACAATTTTTGTGTTTTAAGTATTGAGTACTTGGTTTTCGACAGTGTATTAGCTTCCGGGAGTGGTACAAAAACATTTCCAATGAGTAAAATGTGCCCCATACACTAATAAGGTGATGTGAAAAATTTCAGAAATTTATCATAAAAAGTCCCAGAGATATGAAAAAGCAAAAATGCTGACTTAAACCACTTTTAGATGCAACGATATGGGTTCTCAGAGGGGAAAAACCATGTCGGCAGACCGCGTTTCAGAGGTTATACATAAATTATGAAAGAAAACAATGATTACTGTGAGACCAGAAATAGATCTCGCATTTGATGAGACACGTTTATGTACAAATTTATGGTGGTCAAAACGGCGAACAAGACTTGTAGTCAGGCTGGCACCAAGTTTTATAATCCCGTGAACCTAAAGGTCATAAAACCACAAATTTAGGGGTGCCATGTCAACGGGGGCCGAGCTGGGCCTTACGAGATGTGGAATGGTTCCATTGGTTAAAGGAGTAACCAATGGAAAAAGAAGATTGTTACGTCAAACTCAATGCTGTAAATGGAAGAAAAGGAGGCATTACCTCCCCCCAAACGAGGGAACCACAGCCTGTGACCCGAGAACGACACTACAAAATACTTGCACAGAGATACTAACATGACTTGGAACAAATAACTTCGACATTATGACTTGTGCAGATACTACAGCGATGACTTGATATACTAAGAGAATGAAATAAGTGCGAGTGCAGAGTTACAGCTGTACAATATGTTCAACGAATTTACGTGTCGGTGCATCACACCAAGAGTTAATGCGGTAAATGAACGACATTAAATACAGATGCTGACAAAGTCCAAGACAGACTTGAAGGTACGTGCCCATTGAAAATGATATCTGGTCATAACCACTATTTAGGATTGCTCGTACTGGTCACATATGTCCCCTCCGCTGAAATAATATAATTAGATAGTGTAATTGAATGTAATTAAGATTTATGTTGTTAATAAATGTTTTATTGTTAACAAATGTTTTAATGTTTTATTTAAAGTTTAATTGGTGCAGTCAATGAGTATTATAATAATTAATAATTCCTTTACAGGACTCACACGCAAGTTAAATAATTGGAGGATTTTATATAGCGGCCCAACTAGCAATGTACGATTTCAATAACAAGTCCACTAATATGAGAATTTACGGCAATGTTAAGATAAGATGATTAATAATAATTAATGTCAATTATAAAGTTAAGCTTTATTTTCTAAATGCGTCCCACAATTACATATATAAAAAATCTGATGTGGGAAGCATATGACTTTCCTTGCATAATGCAATGGATTTACTAGTTTTACAATAAAAAAAATAACGCATAAGATCCCCGGCGCTGTGTTTTTATCGTTGACTTGTATACTGGGCGAATTTCAGGATGACAACATGCAAAACAATTTCAAAATACTCAACTAATTTATACATCTCCCAACTCTAAACAATCTTCAATATTGATAGCATCTTCAATAGGCGTTATAGTCCATACTAGCCGAATACCCGTTGAAAATCAACGGTTTCGTAATAAACAATCCCCCCCCCCCTCGAATAAGGCAATTTTTTGAATAATTCGAGTTTCACATTTAATTGACAAATCAAATATTTTGGTGTGCAGAACCCCCCTTAAAAAAGAAAATATTGGAAAACTTAAATTGCACACTTCTTCCTTTCGAACTATCCACCCAAACACAAAATTAAAGTCTCTATGTCATCCAGAAGCATGTTATTTTTTCATTTCCCCATTCGAACGTCTTTCTGTGGAGCACAATCTTAAATGGACATTTAGGAAAAACTCTATTCGCGTTGGGTTTTTTATCAGATGATTGGTCCATATACCAAATATCAAGCCTCTATCACATTTTAAAGAAAGCGTGTATAATTTATTCGAAAAATCGAACATTTTGGTGTGCGGCACCCCCTAAAGTAGAGAATATTGGAAATTCGAAATTGTGCATTTTCTTCCTTCCAAATTATCTACACGTACACCGAGTTTGAAAACTCTATCTCATCCAGAAGCAATTTTTTAATCATTTCATATTTCGAACGTTTTTCTCTGAAGCATCCCCTTAATCGAACATTTCAGAGAAACTCTATTCGTTTTGTGTGTTTTCATTAAATGATTAGTTCATATACCAAGTTTCAACCCTCTATCAAAATTTAAAGGAAGAATTTTTCATTTATTTGGAAAATCGAACAGTTGTGTTTGCGGCACCCTCTAAATTAGAAAATATTGGAACACTGAAATTGCATACACTTTTCCTTTCGAACTATCTACCGGTTCACCAAATTTGAAGTCGCTATCCAATCCCAAATCATAGATTTTCGTAATTTCACCTTTTGAACGTTTTTCTCTGGAGCACCCTCTTAAACGAACATTTTTGAAAAAATCTTTTGTCTTGGGTGTGTTTATCAAATGAATCGCCCATATACAGGAACTTTTAAAAGTCCGTATAAAATTTAAAAATTCATTAAAAATCGAAAAATCATTGCATTGAAGTACGGTTTGTACCATAACTATTGCCAGGATGGGGGTTTTTTGACTTAAAAAATTTTGGAGTTTAAAAAACCACCAATAAGTGACGTTGGACGCATTGAAAAGACAATTAAAATAACTTACTGCACGTGTCAAATCGTGTGACAAGACTATGTAACCCTGAACAGGTGATAGGACCTTTTCCTTTCTTTAGATTTTTCCTAAATCAGTATTTTCGCAAAGCATCTGATGCTGATTCGCCGCTCACGTAATACAGCTTCACTAATAAGGCTTTCTCGATCAAAGTTAACATTCTCGCAAAAGCTTCTTTTTTGCAGCGTTTACTAATGAATTAAATGAAGAATCTACAGAGCACTAGAGCTCTTTTATAACAGCCTCATTTGCATATTTTTGGAAGATGTATTCGGGTAAGTGCCACCTATAGGTGATTTTTTAAACTACAAAATTTTTTCAAGTCAAAAAAATCTCCCGTCCTGTCAATACTTATGGTACAAACCGTACCTCACTGCGATGATTTTTCGATTTTTAATGAATTTTTAAAGTTTATACGGACTTTTGAAAGACCCTGTATCAAATATCACGCCTCTATCACGTTTTAAAAGGGACGTTTTTCTTTTATTTCTAAAATCGAACATTTCTGTATGCGGCACCCCCTTAAGTAGAAAATATCGGAAAACTGAAATTGTACACTTTTTTCCTTCCAAACTGTCTACCCGTATTCCAAATTTGAAATGTCCATCTCATTCCGAAGCATGTTTTTTCTCTCAATTCACCTTTCAAACGTTTTCCTCTGGAGCATCCCCTTAACCGAACTTTTTTGAAAAACTATATTCGTCTTGGGTCATTTTATCAAATGATTAGTCCATATACTACATTTCAAGCCTCTATCGAATTTCAAATGATCCGGTTATCATTTATTCGGAAAATCGAACATTTTGGTGGGCGGCACCCCCTTAAGTAAAAAATATTGGAAATCTGAAATTGCACACTTTCTTCCCTTCGAACGGTTTACCCATACACCAAATTTGAAGTCTCTATCTTATCGCAAAGCATGCTTTCCTATCACTTCACTTTTCGAACATTTTGGTGTGGAGCACCCCCTATAAAGACTTTTTTCTAAAAATTCGATTTTTTCAGGGGGTTTTATCGAACGTTCGAGCCGTGTACCAAATTGCAAGTCTCTATCTATTCGAGAAGTGCCTAAAAAAAGCGTGACAGACAGACAGACAGACAGACGGACAGACCGACAGACAGACGGACACTTGGCAATTAGTATATATAGATACTAAAATACTTAATAATTTAAGTATTAAGCGATATATTCTATAATCCCTTCATCATCTAGTCGTCATTTTCATTGATTTAGAGTGATTTTTATCAATTTGGCGAAATTTTCGTTAATTTGGCAACATTTAAAAAGTCGCCAAGAAGGCGACTTTCCGTCAAAATCTCGCCAAGCGTTATGGATGGAGAAATTAGTTATTCTTGTAATAAATAACATACTATTGGCAAATTCCCAATGCAAAAGTATTACCTAAAGTATATTTTTTCATGAATAGAACTAGCTAGATCCACGAGAATGATGGTACCCAAATTATTGAATGATATTACTTATGAAAATTGAAGATATTGCAACTAAAGATACTATTTTTTTTTAATTCTATATCACTTTTTATATATTTCTTTTAAATGTACAATCTCGAGAACGGTTCATGCTAGCGTTCTAAAATTTATTTTAATCGTTTTCTAATGAAAAGTTACATAAGAAACGACTATTTTCGTAACTTTATTAATGGTTATAATATTTTGAGGATTTTTTCAAAATTTTACTTGAAAATTTGGGGGGGGGGGGGTTCTGAACATGCGATTGCGTATAAAAAATAGACTTCCAGAGTGAGTTTTCATGGTTTGTAATTTTCGTAGCAAATTTTGTTCGAATCGGTCCATTCTTTCTTCAGTTATCGTCTCCAAAGTCTCACTGATACACACTCACACATATATACTATCAAACACTCAGACACACACACACACATACTTTCACACACACACACACATACATTATCTCAAAAACGTGTTCAAGGATGTCCAAGGATGCTTGAATGCCAATTCGTGTTCAAGGATGCTTGAAACGTGCTAATTGAAACGTGCTCATTCTAATTTTCGACTCCGTCACAGTACTTATACATTATATGTAGTATATAAGGAAAGTAATATTAATTTTGCTATTTGTTGGTACAAAAGTATCTACAATGTGTAGAAATAATAACTTTACACAATGATTACAAAGCTTGTTCAAAATGTTTTCCATCCATGCCAATACAGAGCTGCATTCGTCTGTTAAGACTTCTGTGCACTCGATCAAATTCTTGTTCGGCGATGTCACGACAACCATCTTGAATGCGTTGTGGTAGCTCTGCTTTATTTAAGAGAGATGACAGATAAACAGTTGTTCGTAAACGACCCCACAAATAAAAATCCAAGCCTGTAAAATCAGGCGATCTAGGGGGAAATACGACTGGCCCATGTAAGCCAATCCACTTATCTGGAAAATCTTTATTTAACAAGTGTTTCACAACTGTAGTATGGTGAGTTGGAGATCCGTCCTATTGAAAACATACATGTGGAAGTGCTGTTAGGGGTAATTCAGCCGTAAAATCAGGAATAACCGCATTCAAAATCTCATTAACGTATCTGTGTACCCGTCAAGGTACCATCATACAGTATGGGTCCGTTTCTGAAAATACTACACCATACATTCACAGAAAATTGCTTCTGATGATGAATATCACGTACCTCGAATGGAGATGTGTCAGACTCGAAGTGCTCAGTTTGAGGATTTATACATCCATCTTGTTTAAAACAGCATTCGTCAGTCCAAATTGCGTTTTTCAGGAAAGAGGCACACTACACAGTCTAACTACACTCTCAAAATGTAGCAGAAATGTGAAATATTTAAAGGTCGCTCAGATTGCTGGGTTGCGCGCGCTACGCCTGCGTAAGCTAGGCGATTGATCAATGGCAGAGCAGAAACAACTTTCTCATGTGATGATGCGTCTGTTGCGATTGCGTGACGCACCGATCAGAGGCAGATATTTGCACATGCATACATTTCTAAGCAATTTTAATGTTCATTTTGATTGTGCCATTTCCAAGTTTTATTCTGTAATTAATCATGTAAAGTTTAAGGTATTTTTTAGGAAGCATATTTTTGAAAATTTGTAAATAAATCTAAAAATAAGTGGCAGATATTATTTACCTATGATGTATTTCTGAATTGCTTCATTTGCACTCTTGCTGTAAACATTTACATTTGAATTTGTGATTAGTCCCTCACCAACTTTGTTTAAACATATCTCTATGACTTTTTATGATAAAATGCTGAAATTGCGTACATCACATCATTAGTGTATGGGGCACATTGTACTCATTAGGAATGTTTTCGTACAAGTATAAATATTTAAATTTTGTAGTTATTCAAATTTAATCGCAGGAAATTTTTTATCGATTTCAAAAAATTTTGTACCTTTTTACGCAACTTTGCAATTTATTAAATATATCTAAGATCAATATTTAAGGAATAAAAGCCAGGGTCATTGTATATATATATATATATATATATATATATATATAATCTATTATCTTAGAAACAGTTTAAATCAATAAATGCATTTCTGAAAGAAATACGAAATATAAATTTTTATACGGTCCCCCGGTCCTACCAATTATATTTAGAAAAATTATCGTCCTACAATTTCATGTAAAATATAAAAAAATCTATCTTCCTTTTACCACCAAAATTCACCGAGTTATGAAGTATTACACTTTATAACTTAAGTCACTTTTCCACGCATAAAAATGTCCCGTTTCGGGTAACCAACTAATCAGGGACCGTATTGACCATTTCTCCAGGCAACCAACCAATCAGGGAGCGTATTTACCATTTCTTAACACAAAAATTACTCCAACTTTAAACAACTGTAAGTCGGTGAATTTTGGTCGTAAAAGTATGATTTTTTTTATTTTGCATAAAATTGTATGAGGATGATTTTCCTAAATATAATTGGTGGGACCGGGGTCTGTATAAAAATTTATATTTCGTATTTCTTTCAGAAATGCATGCATTGATTTAAACTGTTTCTAAGATAATATATTTTAAAATTTAAAACATTTTTGCACACACACACACACACATATATATATACACACTACGTGAGAGAGAAAATGAGACACCAAAGAGTGGACAGAATGTGATGAAAATCTGCAAATAGAGAAAGACAGCAGGGAAAGAAACGTGAAATCTATTGCAACATCATGCGCCTATACACTGAGCGATAACGCCGTCTGATCAGTAGGTTGTAAGCAACAACACGTCTAGGTACAGAGTCAATGAGCTTGCGAATGTTGTCCTGAGGGATGGTTTCCCTTTCTCTGTCAACCATTTGCCAGAGTTTGTCTTCTAAACGCGGCGGTGGCAGAGCACGCAAAAGACGTCCAATCACGTTCCAGACATGTTCGATTGGTGAGAGATTAGGGGAGAGTGGTGGTCAGGGAAGCATCTGGGTTCCTTCAGTGCATGTTGGCTGATACGTGCCGTTGTGGTTGGGTGTTATCTTGCTGGTAAATGACTTTGAGTATCCCCTGAATGAAGGGTAATGTCACCGGCTACAGCACGTCATCTACGTATCGTCGGGCCGTCATAGTGTCCTCAATGCGGACCAGAGGTGAACTGCTATCGTTGGCAATGGAGCCCCAAACCATGATGCCACAATGTGACGTTCCACAGATGCGGCCTGATGGGAGGTCACAACTTCGGCGCCAGACTCGTACACGGTGACTAACATTACAAAAACAGAAGCGTGAATCGTCTGAGAACACAACCCTGTGCCATTCCGCCGTCCACGTGAATCTATCCCGACACCGTTGCAAACAGAGGCTTCTGTTCTGCTGAGTCAATGGCAGTCTTCTTAATTCTCGCCATGAGTGCAGTTCTCCGCGACCAATCGAGGTATAATGGTCCTGGTTAATATGGGAGCATCAAGGTTGTTCTGCTCATGTTGCAAAAGGACGACGGAAGTGGCCTGCAGGGCCGCCAATGTTTGCAAAGGATGCGTCGATTCATGCGTGTTGACGTCGCTCTGGCAGAACAGGCATCCTTCAAACGTCCCACATTCCCTTATTCCAACCATCTTCGCCACAGCCGGTGCACCGTGGATGTAGGTGGCTGTCTGCTGAGATTTGATGTATGGAACAACCTGCTCTTCTGAGTGCGATCACCATACCCCTCGGGAAATCGCTTGTCTGCTGGAACTGCTTCGGTTGGCGGTGGTCTAGAATTCTCTGCTTCTACACGTTACCTCAGAGATAAAAAAAATGCAAAATGATTTCCCTGGCAAACAGAGCGGCGCGACTATTTCCGATTCTGCAGGTTCCTTCCCTTATATCTCACTTTAACGTGCGTGCGATAGATGCGCATTTCGCATCATTTACATAACTCGGTGAGCTGCTTCTACCCTGCAAATTGCATATTTTTCTGCCCACTCTTTCTTGGTGTCTCAGTTTCACTGTCACATAGTATATATATATATATATTACTACTTCCATTCTACCATTGGGCTTCCAATTTTAATATTTTATATATATATATATATATATATATATATATATATATATATATAATGTTATGAACCTAAAATATTATAAAAACCCTATAAGTAACCCTATGAGTAAACAAGTATACAAAAATATTTTAATTAATCAATTTCATAGGATTTTTAGGTTATGTGAAAATACACAATTTAGTAGTCATCTATCTGATTTATTACAATACTTTAAGGCTAAATCCTATCTAGAAAATGTTGTTAATAATCACTATAGAAATTTAAAATTCAATTTATAAATATGTTAATTATCGCTTTAGTCATCTTTTTAATTACTACAATATCCTTTTGTGCATATACTTCCAATATACAACAAATCTTCTTCTAGATTATTTACAAAACTTCTCATCAGATGGCGCTCACATGAATTCTATCGAGTATTTTTCTTGTGTTAGTTCATTGCTATATTCGACATCAAAAATGAAGGTGATCATATATATGAATTTGTGTTCTAATCGCACCCATAGTAGTTAATTTGTTTTATAATGTTATATTTAGCTTTTTGTACTATCATCCTCCCCTGTCTATCTTTCTCTTATTATTTTCGTTATTATTTCTATTTTATAATGTGTTGGATCTTTTCATGATCTTTCAACCACGTGTTTGCATCATGATATAAAACACATTTGGAATCTCTGTGGATGTAAAGATCTTTGGAGATGTAAAGACTCCCTATTCAAATTTACATATTTTCTTCATTATATTTTTGATAATTTGTGGCTCCGGCATTTACCATTCCTTTGGCGCACGTGCTTAGATTGCATGTATCAATTTTATAAACTGTAAATTTAATTCCCATGTTTTGTTGCTTATATCAATCACCTTTTAGTATAAAAATAAGATCAAATTTATGTATCTGGTATCATCGTTTTCCTGTTGTTAACTGTAATATTTCAATAACCTCTTTAAATGATAACATTTAACTTCTTTAATGTTATTGAACTAGGGTATGCCATATATTTCATGTTTTGTATGTTAACTTCCTTATCTATATATTTTTACTATATATATATATATATATATATTCTAGATATATATATATATATATATATCCTAAATATATATATGTATATATATCCTAAATTTTCCACAAATGTATTAACCAATTGTCCTATTGTCGTCATTTAGCCGAAACATTACAAATAATCATTTGCATTTATGAAAACATTCAGGAATGCCAATCATGCAATTTTCTTTTTGCTCAACTTTATAGAATATCTGAGTTGAAATTCCTTTAAAAGTCCCTTTTAGATCTATCTGTTCATTCGAATTCTGCGGAAATGTTGATCCCGAATCTTTTCAAGCGTCAGTTATCTCTTATTCTCAACTGAAGAAAGATTTCAAGGGAGTACTTGTCGTGGTTGTTCCGCAATCAACTTGTCTACGTACCTTTTAGAAATATCTTATGACTATACTCAAGCGACTACAGCGAGAAATGAAATGTATATGTATGCAGGTTTCATAATCAGACGGGATTCGTGTCACATTTTAAAACATATTTCAATGAAATTTCTAATTTAAAAAAAATCATTTTTTGTTTTATAATTGAAATATTTTTATTTATATTTTAAACTCAATCCCAGTTTGTTTTAATATTTTGACTTTAATTTGTGCTTTCAGTACTTTTATGATCATGCTAGAACGTATACCCCGGCGTTGAAAATAATACAGATACTGAAGACAGCACTTAATTTCTAAATCGTCTAGGTTAAAGGAAAGGCATTCCCACTTTTCTTGTCAGTCCAAATCCTTTAGTTTCAAGGCATGTATTGCTGCGCGCATCCACAGGCATGCGCACAAGACTGGCATGTGCACAGACGTCTACTGCTGCTGGAGATTGAAACCTTCGCGAGGATTCAAAAATCTTAATTCTAATGCTTTAGTTTGGAAAGAGCCAAAGAGAGAGTAGAGCCAAGTTTGGAAGTCATAGAAAATCTTAAAATAGAACAATTCCGAAAAAAAATGTTGGAATGCAAATATATATGCCTATATTTTTTCCAACCTACGCAGTTATGCTAATTGCACTTTTTCGGATGCGGCTAGACAAGAAAATAATAAGTAAAACATTAATTTTCGATGTATTTAAAAATAAATAAATAAATACGAAGGAATTTGGTCTAAGGATTCGGTTCAAACATCATTAGGGAAACATTTTTTCGATTTATCCGGTAATGTCAAAATGGAATCTCTGTGATAATATTTTCAATCGCTAAAAACCGATTTGTTTAAATATAGCTCAAAATCGTGATTCAACATAAAATAACTAAAACACTAAATCGAATTTTAAGAAAATTCTTTCTAACCACGTTGCCTCGGGAGCTGAGCTAACCCAGTACAGAATTCGGGACTGTACAAAGCCTGGAGTTATTGCTACAGACGACACAGACAGACAGGCAAGAAAAGACAGATAAACAATTTCTTTTATTATGTAATATATTTCCTTTTCTCTTCAGAATTCTATATTTATTTCTACAATTCATTATACACGCTATAACAAAAAAATCAACGCAACGAGCAGGAGTTGTCCGATTGTGATAAAAATTGGTGGATATGAAGAAAATACATAGAAAAAGAAACGATTATAATTTCAGAATAATTTAATGATTTAGAGGTTCACCGTATACAAAGGGAGGAAGCCAATGAAGCGTTGGTCCACCTCTGGCCTAGATGTAAAATGTCACCCAGAGTAGCATAGACTGATAAAGTTCACGGATGGTGTCCTTTGGAATGTCTTGCCAAATTGTCTCCAACTGTCGATATAAATCGTCAACATTCCGGGATGGTTGCAATCGCCTTCCCATAACGTCCCAAATGTGCTCTTTGGGAGAGATATCAGGAGACATAGCTGGCCAAGGACGTGTTGGGAAAGCTTGAAGACAATTCATAGGAACATGTCCAGTGTGCGGCCGGGTATTATATTGTTGAAAAGTAAGTTCGGGGTGTCGAAAAAGCAACGGTAACACAACCGGTCGTAGAATACCTAACAGTATTTTTTCTCACAGTGACCTAAGATTAACGTCACACTGTGAATTTGGGACGTCGCAGTACGTCTCGGGAATGTCATGTTGAGGTCACGGCGAAGTCATTTTGGTCATTTTCATGGTCATTTGTGACTTCGCATATTAACTTGTTTGTGATGTCACATTGTAATTGCAATGATAATGTCATCACATTGTTACGTGTTAATTAAATTGTGGAAACGTCACAGAATATAGTCACAATGAAGTTACAAAGTTACTAATACGTAACGTCGCATAGAAGTCACAAATATGATGTCACAGTGTGACCCAGGTGTTACGTGACTACAACGTTACGTCACACATGTGACGATCTTTGCTGTGAGGGATGTTGTCTACGTACCGCTGTGCTATCAGTGTATCAGAAATGACTACTAAAGACGTAAGATATCCGCAGTCGAAATGCGACAGAAATTTTGACCACAGATTCAGAATCGCTCCTTATATACACCTGCTGAATGCTCAGTTCCGATGCGCTGGAGCTCCAACTATTTATTCATTGGACACCAAATTTTATTCATTTGCATGTTAGCTCAAAATGTCTTTGCATACGAAATTTCATTACAATCGGACAACTTCTTCTTGGTGCGTTGATTGTTTTGCTATAGAGTATATTTACGTTAAAATAATTTAAGGCATTATTACAGACACCGGGAAGTGAATTTGAAACCTAGGTTCAGTATTTAATGGGGCCCCTTTTAGTCCAAATTAAGGCACATATGCGGTTAAACATGGATTCTACAAGGTTCTGTATTGGATTTAAATCAAAAGAATACTGCGTTGGCTAAACAAATCGTAAGCTCCTGTACAGTTGGTGGTAGAAGAGATTGTTGTCGGATGCGTATTTCCAACATGTCCCAAACGTTCACGATAGGGTTTAAATCTAGACTTTACTGTGGCCAAGATATATAGTGGAAGTCATGTACCATGAACCAATGTTGCACGGTTCCTGAGCTGTGGATGGTAGCATTGTCGTCCATAAAAGACCCGTCGTCTGTGTGGTAAAAATCCAACATTGCTGGTTCGACGTTATCGAAAAGAATGTTCAAGTACTCCATGGATGACACCCGATCTTCCGAAAACACCAGGACACCAATACAAAGCCATCAGAACAAGCCCTAATCCATAATACCCCCCTCTCACCGCTCCAATTGTGAACTGTGCAAACAAGGCAAGATGGGTTCATGGTTTCATTTGGCTCTCGTCACACTCTCCGCCTGCTCTCAGTTCAAAACAAGGTGTAGCGTTTTTCGACCGACCACATAACCTTTTTCCAATCATCGGATGTCCAGTGACGCCGTTACGGAACCACTGTAAAAGTGTTTTCAAGTTCTTCGCTGACATGATAGATTGCCGCACAGGCATGCAAAGGGCTACACATATTCGCTGCAACTTCTTGCTCATTGCTCGGGTCAGATTGGTTGGGATGGGCTTCCGTTGAAGTCTTCCGTCAGTTGCTGCACAGTATATCCTTTTTTATGCCGTACAAGCCGACTGAGACGCCGACGATCACGGGTTTGATTGGTGTGATTTCGACTCACAGTTCTGCCTTTTAGACAAAGCCTGTTTCCAACTGCTATGCACTTTGGATATCTCACCCCCCCCTGAAGCCAGTGCGTTATTTTGTTCTGGTTATCAGGGCTCCTACCAAATGGGCCTCTACAACGAGGTTTTATTCAAACGAAGACAATTCTGTCGCTTTCCCCCATTTTGCCCCACTTTTCGGCGAAGACAGATCGGCAGCATTCTTCAATCGGTGTTGCGATCCATTTTGTTGCTCTAAGTCCTAGGACGAGTCGGCTGGCCTGGGTTTTCGACTAACATAATTTGAAAACATCGTCCTGCGATCTAACTTTGCATACATGTTCCCATGTTTCTAATTCAGAGGCCGGTGTGTGTATATGTTTTCCATTTTAATATACTAATTAGCTAAATGGATAGTTGTGAAGCAATCTCTGGAATGTATTCCGTAAATTCTGAACAAATGTTTAGTATTAAAGCGGATCTAATTATATGTATCTTGTCAAGCTCTGTTAATTTATGTAATGTTATAATTAAGTTACAAACTCTAGAGCGAAATTTAATCGAATTTGTACTTTCCCTATAGTATAGTGAAAGTACTGTGAGTTTTAGCGTAGTGAATATAGCGTAGTGAAGCATAGTGAATATAGTTTGAGTGAATATAGTGAAAGTATTGTGAGTTTTAGCGTAGTGAATATAGCGTAGTGAAAGTATTGTGAGTTTTAGCGTAGTGAATATAGCGTAGTGAAAGTATTGTGAGTTTTCGATAGAAGAACACGTTTCAAGCATCCCAGAATTCAAATCGAACTTTTTTGGGGCATGTCTATGTGTGTGTGTGTGTGTGTGTGTTCTTATGTCCGTGAGTTCATGGATGCGATATCTGACGAACGAATAGAGCGTTGCGAACTAAATTTGGTACATATGTTACAACTAATGAATATTGGAACTCTACTGGTTTTAAATGCAATGGAATGTCCGGAAATCATCCAAATTTTCGAATGAAATTATGAAAAGGATTATTAAAAATAAGAATGTTCAATAATATTAAGTAAATGAACATCTCGTGTGTAAATTTTTATTAAGAAACGAATTGCACAAACTTTATAATACTAGCATGAATCGTGCTTGAAATATTTTACATTTTTCAAATAAATGTATCAAAAAACACATAAAATAACAAAGTATTAACTATTATAAAATATATTCACTTTTCTTATGTAATATTATGCGAAATTTTTTTAATAACATTCTTGTTTATCCAGTTCGTTTCAATTACGATCGTTTCAATTCTTTCAATAATAGTTCTGTATTTTGACGCTTAGCAATTCGTCGTCTAGTACATATAAGAAAAGCATTTCCCTCCCTTTGTCGGTAACGTTTTGCTAATTTAGCAAAATATCGCCAAATTTATAATATTTTGCTCTTAATTGACTGGAATGTCATCATAATTGAAAACATGACATGAATTTAATGAAAATAACGTCAAATTAATGAATCATTTATTAATATATTTAAATATATGGACTGCATTGCTTATTGCGGATGCTATCAATATTGTTAATTGTTAATTTTGTGTTCCGCAAAATATGGGCACTTCGAAAATCTTTTACATGTTGTCTTCTGAAAAAGTGTCAAATGTACAGTTCAATGTAAAAAACATTGTGCCATGGATCTCCTACATCATTTTCTTACTGTGAGAAATGTAAATTATTTGCACTATATCGGGAAAGTCATGTTTATTCACACTAGATTTTTTTTTAAATTACTCATTAACAGTCAGTGCAAAATGAAGTCTTGTTATATAAAATGTTTCTTTGCAGTCATATTCTTCTATAAAATTACTTTATCTGACATTTAATAAAGTAATTTTTTTTGAAAATGTGAATTTTGGATAATATGTTCATGCGCATTTTAAATATTGTGCCTCACTTTTTTTTAATCATTTTAGTTTCCGACATCTATAGCAAATGGTAAAATATCAGAAATTTGAAATATTTTAATGCGTAGTTTGAGTAATGCAAAAGCGTATAATATTTTACCTCTTTCATATCATTTTTTTTTAATTTTGAATTTTTTTCATATGAAGTTTGACTTTTCAAAAATTTTCTTGCGTGCAGTTTTACCTGCTGCCACGGCATGCATAATTAAAATAAAATTAACTGCTTCTTACAACTATGCTGTTAGAAATGCGCAATTTACACATTTGCAGTTAAAATTTTCCTGAAAAATTATCAATGCTAAAAGTAACAGTTAACCAAATGCAGATCAACCGATGCAGCTGAATTACTGCTTATCCTAGTCCGATTTATATTTTGCATCCGATCAGTAAATAGTTTTAGGAAAATATTAGTAAAAATGCCTTTTTGTGCAATATTTCTAAATCCCCATTGAATTTATTTTAATTTGCAAAGGAAATACATTTTTAATTAAATCGCGCTCCAACGTGCTCTTGATATTTTAGACTCATAATGGGTGAATAAATTTCCCGCAAAATGTTTGGTATCTTAAACAACAGCAGTCTCGCTCGCATCAATTCAAGAAAAAAACATAATTTTCAAACATCCTCATCGACCTTCGTTTCATAATTTTTTTTTAAACTATAGTTGGAAATCTACGACGTTTTCTCATATTTCTGAATCCCGATTAAATTTTTGTTTGCTATTTAAAATAAATATAATCTATTAAATTTATGCTAATTCGCATAGAAAATAAATTTTAAATTAAACCGTATTCTTCCTTCCAACGTTCTCTTCATATTTAAGATTTCTAATGGGCGAATAAATATTCCCGCCAAAGGTTTGTTGAGGATGTCTGGTATCATCCTCAAGAGGACGTACTTTAGGCTTGTTCACATCAATTCAAGAATAAAAACATAATTTTCGACCATTGATTCATTATTTTCTTAAAGCTATAGTTGAAAATTTTGCTTTTTCTACGGTCTGTTGAGCCCCTGTAACTCCACAGGTCAGTAGCACCATTTTAATAACAGAATCAATTACTTAAATGACGTATTTGAGAAAGACATCTCGAGATATACATAGATACGTAGATACGCTGATGATCTTTAATATAACATTTTTTTTACTATATTAAGTTATATATTTCATAAAGAAATCGCTACCTTTACTGGGAATCAAACCACAGATCTCTGTATTGGACAGCGACACTCGCCAAATTGAAATATCGGGACATAAATGCAAGATCTTATCATTGGATTGAACTCTGCACCATATGCACTCCATTGCCAGATTGATGTACAACTTGACTAGCTGGCTAACCACCCCGTGCTATTTTTACAACAGGTAACCCTCTGATACTATTTTTAACTATGTCAATATCATGCGCAGTCTTTTGCCTCCCAATTTAAAATCGGTGCGGTGCCCAATATGCTAGAGCCCACTTAATCAGTACTAATAGTACTAGTGTCACATTCAGACACCAAACATCACTGCCTTAACCTTTAGGATTATTCCTTCTGGCTCCATTTTAAAGGACTTTGCTGTCCTACCCTCGGATCGATTCGCGGATTTGCGTAATGGCTGGCTGGCGCCCTCCCATTCAGCCACTGCGATAGACTTACAATCTCTCATCGTCGAAGTGGACTTTTCAATTTATTTTAATATACTAAATCAAATTTAGCATCCATTGCATTACGCAAGAGTAGTGGCGCTGCACTGTTATTACGAGTGTGTTTAAGGGAGTTTTAAGGAAATTGACTAATACTTAAATAATAATTCCAGAACTGTCATAGAATGAAAATAAACGCGGTCGAACCCACCTACATTGTAATTGGTGCATCTTGCATGCCGAGTATCACTAGCGCCAAAGATAAAAGGACCAAATATTTATTTCGCTACGTCGTTACTCTTCACTAAGCATTAAAAGGGATGCCCTTGCTATTTTAAGGCACAGAAGTCTTTGAAATAGGCAATAAATTCCTATAGATGAGATGGTTATAAGATGGGACGACTCTAAAGATTCGTTTAGATTAAGTTATTCACTTCCTAATAACTCACCTCCTAACAGTAATGCTCCAAGATGTTATGTGGCATATCCAGTAAATAACAATATTAACTATTAAATGTTACGGTGGGATACATGAGTATATGTTATTCAGTATTTGTTTTTTCATTTTCCAATATAAGAATCTGATAGTCCAATTAGTCTCATTTTAGTAACTACTACTAGTATACACGTCGCATTTCGTAGATGGGCATTACGGCTTATTGGAGTTAAAACCAAAATGTTTTGCAGACGCCACCATTACGTAAGTGTAATTAATATTTATTTATATGTTTCCCAAAAATTATATATACTTGTTTCAAGACAGAATGAAAAATCAGTTTTTCTTGTATAATTTGGGATAACAAACGAAATTTACCAAAACTGAGAGAAAGGATAGTTAAGATTATTTGCAAAAACTGCCAAAAGCATATCTATCCCAAACATTCAAGTATTATGTGCACTGACCGTGTTTTAGTAACCTTAAATAAAATTGTGAAATTGATCAGTTACAATTCAGTGTATCTGGTATAAATGTGAATTTACATTTTTTTTAAATTTAAGTTTTTTATTTTTCAGTCATCTTAACATAGGGTTCACGCAGACACCATCTACAAGGTTACATAATTTATTTTCACAGTAACAAAAAAAAGTGTGTTGATTTTAATAAACGTCAAAATATCATTAGAGTTTTTTCTCGTACGGTAATACGATGACTTTTTTGGAGTTATCAATTACCAAGCAATATACAAACATATGGTAAAAATGAGAAAAATAAATGTGGTCGGTGTCCATAAGAGGTCTCTAAGAGTATCATTCTCATTATTAAAATCTGTGTATAAACAAGATACACCTGAGTATAAAGTGAATTTAAAAGCGTTATCTATATATAATGACGATCATTATGGAGCTCTATATTAAGTATGACACAAGATACTGAAAAAGAAGTTGGATATTGGACTCATTTTAATTTATTTACAACAATGGATATTATAATGTCTCCTTTTATGTTGTGCCTACGCAGTTCGTGATTGAGTATTGCCTTTTATTATAATAGATATCCCATGGATAAACCGTTTTCTTTAAATACTTACAGATCTGTTCTGTCTTACTTCTTACCCGTAGCAACTGACTCATCAGAATATCAACTGACAAACCAACTCGTACTCCAACTCGCATCCTGTAAACCAGATTATCAAATTTCAGAAGCTGATTCAAATTGCAGAGCCATTGCATTAAAATTGTGTACTTTAATCATCTCAACACTAATCCATTTCTGAAAAGTAACAAAATCTGATGTGGGCAGCACATGACTTTCCTTGTATAATGTAATGAATTTACTACTTTTACAGCCAAAAAAATAGGTTATTCTTATAGTAGATACTTATATTCTTTCCAAGATATTGAATATTCGTTAATCAGTTGTCATTTTCATCGATTTAGCGTCATTTTTATCCAATTGGCGAGATTTCGTTAATTTGGCAACATTTAAAAAAGTCGCCAAGTTGGCGACATTCCGCCAAATTTTTCGTCAAAATCTCGCCAAGCGTTATGGAGGGAGAAATAAGTTATTCTTATAGCAGATAAATGACTATTGGCGTTCAAATACAAATGTATTACTCAAAGTATCTTTTCTTATGAATGGAACTAGCTAGATCCAAGAGAATGATGTCACCCAATTTATCGCATGATATTACATATGGAAAGTGAACATGTTTCTCAACAGTTAATATATATATTTTTTTAATTTTGGGGATATTTTTATAAATTTATTTCAAAAATGTGCAAAATCTCGAGAACGATTCATGCTAGCATTCTGAAGTTTAAGTCAATCGTTTTCTAAGGAAAAATTACATAAGAAATGTCTATTCTTGTAACTTTATTAAAGGTTTCCATTTTTTGATGATTTTTTTCAAAATTTTACAAGAAAATTTAGGGGGGTTCTGAACATTCGATTGCATTTAAAAGCAATAGACTTCCAGTATTCACGAATTGTGATTTTTGTAATAAATTTCATTCGAATCGCTCCATTCGATCGTGAGATATCGTCTCCATAGACTCACTGACACGCACACACACACACATACACACATACTTTCACACACACACACACACAGTCATCACCTTAAAAATGTTCGATTCGTGATTGGGGATGCTTGAAATGTGCTCTCCCATCGAAAACTCGAATTCGAATTTTCGACCCCGTCACAATACTTTATTTGCACATTATATATATAAGTGGTATATAAGTAGTATAGATGACGTATATAAGTAGTATAGTTATGTATATAAGTAATATAGAAAGTGAAATCGAATAAAAATGTGAAATCGAAAAATAGTGAAATCGAAGTAATATAGGAGTGAAATCGATCCAAAATTTGTGAATGGATAAATAATTGAAGGCTATTATTGCAATCGTAAAAATCTGATGTAGGCAACACATGACTTTCCTTATATAATGTAATGAATTTACTACTTTTACAGTAAAAAGAAATAGGTTTTTCTTACAGTAGATACTTATATTCATATTGAATTTTCGACAATTAGTCCTCATTTTCATTGATTTAGCGCCATTTTTATCCATTTGGCGAGATTCTTGTTAATTTGGCAACATTTTAAAAGTCGCCAAGTTGGCGACATTCCGTCAAATTTGTCGCCAAAATCTCGCCAAGCGTTATGCACTAAGAAACAAGTTATTCTTACAGCAGATAAATGACTATTGGCGTTCAAATATAAAAGTATTATTCAAAATATCTTTTTTCATGAATGGAACGAGCTAGATCCACGAGAATGATGTCATCCAATTTATCGCATGGTATTACATATGAAAAGTGAACATGTTTCTCAAGAGGAAATATTTTTTTTTATTTTATAATACTTTTTGATAATTTTTTTGAAAAATGTGCAATATCTCGAGAACGGTTCATGTTAGCGTTCTAAAATTTATGTCAATCGTTTTCTAATGAAAAATTACATAAGAAATGTCTAATTGCGTAACTTTATTAGAGGTTTTGATTTTTTGACAATTTTTTCAAAATTTCATTCGAAAATTTAGGGGGGGGTTCTGAACATTCGATTGGGTATAAAAACAATAGACTTCCAGTGTTTACGGATTGTGATTTTTGTACCAAATTTGGGTCGAATCGGTCCATTCGTTCGTCAGTTATCGTCTCCACAGACTCACTGACACACACACACACACACATACATACTTTCACACACACGCACACACACACATGCACACACACACACACACGGACATCACTTCAAAATGTTTGATTCGTGATCAGGGATGCTTGAAACGTGCTCTCCCGTCGAAAACTCGAATTCGAATTTTCGACCCCGTCACAATACTTTCCTTATACATTATGTATATAAGGAAAGTAATTAAATAAGACAATTGGTTCTGCAGTGTATAAAGCATCGTATTCATTTCATTGTATGATTTTGCCCTAAAATGCTTTCGGTGAAAACCAATTTGTCAAAGGTCTTCTAAATATGCTGCGCCATGCTTTTAGAAAATTTAGTTTTAATTATATATCATCAATCAAACCTTGGATCATCCTTTTATATTACGTCAATTTGAAGAATACTCCGATCATTAAAACCAAATAATGAGAGCAAACTTTTACGATAGGATAACATTTTGATTTATGAGGTTTATTAAAATAATGGTATGTTTCTTAAAATTATTCTAAATTCGGGAGATACATGAACTTTCTTTGACATTATGTCTAGTTTAAGATAATGTGTGCCAAGTCAAAAAGTCTCACTCTTTGAGCTCTGTCGTTTAAACCTGACACGTCAATAAAAATGAAAATAGAGTAAATTCATAAATTTGACTATTTTCATGTATTAGAGTAACAGAGAAGTTATGACAATAACAAACTGTAAAAAATTATAATATTATCGAAGAAGTTGTTCGACAAAGATGTTTTATGTCCAGTGTTTCTCTCGGGACTTTTTGGCGGGGGGGGTGGGGGTGGGGGGGCGAATGAAATTTCGGTGGTGGGGGGCGAATGAAATTTCAGTGGTGGGGGGCGAGTTATTTATTTGCTCTATATAAATATATCTAAGTGCTTTGTCACATAAATAGAGACTAGGTTAACAAAAACTGTCTTGAGGTAGTTTCGCCTCCACGGAAGTATGCTTGAAAGACACACTGTTCATGCTACGTAAACATTGTTACTTTCCTTATATACATTATGTATAAGGAAAGTATTGTGACGGGGTCGAAAATTCGAGTTTTCGAAGGGAAAGCACGTTTCAGGCATCCCTGATCACGAATCGAACATTTTTGAGGTGATGTCTCTATGTGTGTGTGTGTGTGTGTGTGTGTGTGTGTGTGAAATTGTGTGTGTGTGTGTCAGTGAGTCTGTGGAGACGATATCAAACGAATGGATAAATTTGAATGAAATTTGGTACAAAAATGGCAATCCGTGAATACTGGAAACCTATTGTTTTAAAACACAATCGAATGTTCAGAATCCCCCTAAATTTTCCAGTAAAATTTTGAAAAAATCATCAAAAAATCAAAACCATTAATAAAATTACGTAAATAGACATTTCTTATGTAATTCTTTCTTAGAAAACGATTGGTATAAACTTTAGAACGCTAGCATAAACCGTTCTCAAGATATTGCATATTTTTTGATCAGATTTATCAAAAAATCCCATAAATTAAAAAAAAATATTAACTGTTAAGAAACATGCCCACTTTTCATATGTAATATCATGCAATAAATTTGGTGACATCATTCTCGTGGATCTAACTCATTCCATTTACGAGAAAATATACTTTGAGTAATACTTTTGTATTTAAACGCCAATAGTCATTTATCTGCTGTAAGAAAAACTTATTTCCCCGTTCATAACGCTTGGCGAGACTTTGACGACGAATTTAACGGAATGTTGCCAACTTGGCGACATTTTTAAATGTTGCCAAATTAACAAATATTTCGCTAAATGGTTAAAAATATCGCTAAATCAATGAAAATGACGACTAATCGAAGAAAATTCAATATCTTGGAAAGAATATAAATATCTGTGGTGCGCTAATAAAATGATATAAGATCTTGTCTTATGATTAACATTATTTATCATTACGTCGTGCGTTGTGTTTTGCAATAACCCTCCAATTATTTATCATTGACATATCTATCTTTATCTCTTAACATGGCCTTAAATTCGTATATAGTGGACTCATTAACTAAATCGTACATTGCTATATTGTGCCGCTATAAACCCTCCAATTATTTACTTTGCGTGAGTCTTGTAAAGGAATATTAATTAT
Source organism: Amaurobius ferox (assembly GCA_951213105.1). Lineage (NCBI taxonomy): Eukaryota > Metazoa > Arthropoda > Arachnida > Araneae > Amaurobiidae > Amaurobius > Amaurobius ferox. The sequence goes on from OX578140.1 coordinate 106,672,597, forward strand.
TATAATACTCATTGACTGCACCATTTAAACTTTAACAATAAAACATTTATTAACAACGTCAACACTTATTAATTCATTACACACTTAATTATTAGTTTTGGCGGGGAACACGTGAGACCACCTAATTTGCCTAAACGTTTCCAGACCTAAATGTATTTGAGGAACACATACCTTCAAGGCTGTCTTGGACTATGATCATATATCAAAATGCTGGCATCAGTAATTCGTACTCGCCATAACTCTCGGTGTCTGGCTCCTTCTCTTACTGTGATTGCACTCACACATCAATAGATCTCTATTATTTTGGATCTTCTACGGAGCACTCTACATTTCTAGTCATCGTTATGTCATAACGTCGGGTAAGTATCAGAAAAAGTCATCGTTGTTGTGCCGTTATTAAATCATCACTGCGTCTTCTTCTGCCGGCTCAAGACAGTGTCCTCCCTAGTTCACGGGGTGTGGTTATCTCCATTTGTCGGGAGTGTAAATCCTCCCTTTGCTCTCATTTGTAGCATTCAGTGTGACGCAACAAGCTCCTTTTTCCATTGGTTACTCATTTAACCAATAGAACCATTCCATATCCTCGTACGGGCCCCCTCTGTCTTGACACTCCTAAATTTATGGTTTGCTGTTGCTGTAATCCTCTGCGCCACTCAGACTGGCATTATTGTCCAAAGTTTCGAATCAATAAATAACTGACATAAACCTGTCTCACCAAAACACATGTCAGATCTATTTCTGGTCTCACATATCTTCCCTCGGACAAAAAAAAACAAAAAAAAAACAAAAAAACAATAGAGTTCGAAACAAAGTTCGTGTCACTTGCAACTCTTTAATTGGCATTTTTCACTGAACAAAAGTGTGTGAAGAATTGCAGTTCAACCCAGTCTTGCTGTAAACACAAAAGTTTTTAGCACACATCATACACTTAATATCAAAGTTATGTACTCATCAAATGTATCAAGTCAAGCTTTCAAGTGAAGCACATTTAAATTTTTATTATTTAAAAAGATTTTAAAAATATATTCACAGTCACCTGAAATGTTACATACCTAGTCATCTAACTCTTGATACTTTTAACGCAACTACACATTTCTTTACAAATGACACAGCATATATTTTTAACATAATTAATTTCCTTCTCAAACAATTTTCATATCTAATAGCTTCATCACATAATACAATATTTTTGCTTAACCTTTAAACATTGGTACATAATTATTAATACAACAAAGAAATCTTTCTTTTACATGCAGCCATTTACAATATGCTTTATCATCAGATTCTGTAAGTAACTTTAACATTGCAAATGGGAATGACAACACATTTGACATTTTTCCTTTAAATTCCATTTAAAACACCATAAGTAAACACAACAACGGATCTCCTGACTCGATGACAGCAATTGATTGATTGAGTTGAATTTAAAGTTCATTAGAGAACCAACCTCTTTGCTTTTTTTGATACCGGAAGTTCGAAACCGAAAACGTTCAAAATTTTCCTTCGGACTAGAGGTGTGACCAGTCAACTAAACGACCATCCTTCTTTTAATCGTTATTGCTAATGACCGATTACAAGCTGCGCACCACTCAACTTTACCTTTGAATGAGCGTGCATTTTGAACTACGTTTGCTCGTCTTAAGGAAGCATGCGGACGGCGCTTTCAACACAAATGATTCAAATTCATGTATTGTAATCTCTTTATGTATCCCATTCGGCGTATATATAAACGTAGACTCAGTCTTTTAAATATATATTTCCTCATTATTTCATTTTTAATATTAATCAAACTTGCTATTCACTTTTCTATAATAGAATGCTGCACATGGGCTTGTAACACTATTTGCATAGTATAGCTCTCTTTCATTTTTAAACTCAAATTTAACTGTATTCAAAAAATTTATACATTTTAATCCCATATTTAAATTTATTTAGTTGTTTCCTTTGGGATGACTTGTATGAAAATCAAATTCATCTCTATGGTGCCTTCTTATCATTTGACTGCAATTCCCCTTTTACAATAATATTATTCAATTTCTTGAAATTATTTTATTGTATTATATTATTTAAATTTTATTTTACCTTTCCATTTGCTAATCAACACTTATTAATTCATTACACAATTAATTATTAGTTTTGGCGGGGAACACGTGAGACCACCTAATTTGCCAAAACGTTTCTAGACCTAAAGTTATTTGAGGCACACATACCTTTAAGGCTGTCTTGGACTATGACCATATATCAAAATGCTAACATCAATATTTCGTACTCGCCATAACTCTCGATGTGTGGCTTCTTCTCGTACTCTGATTGCACTCACACATCAATAGATCTCCATTATTTTGGAACCTCTACGGGACACTCTACATTTCTAGTCGTCGTTATGTCATAATGTCGGGCAAGTATCAGAACAAGTCTTCGTTGTTGTGTCGTTATTAAATAATCACTGCGTCTTCTTCTGCCAGCTCAAAACATTGATCAGTGTGCTCCCTAGGTCACAGAGTGTCTAGTCCTAAGTCATCACTGCGTCTTCTTCTAATGTCCTTCCTCGGTCACAGGTGTGGTTCTCTCCCCTTTGTCGGGGGGTGTCAATCCCCCTTTGCTCTCATTTGCAGCATTCCGTGTGACGTAACAGGAAGTTTCTTCATTGGTTAATCATTGAATCAATGTCGCTACTTGACATCCTCGTAAGGGCCCCCTCTGTCTTGACACTCCTAAATTTATGGTTTGCTGTAAACCTGGCCGTCACTCAGACTGGCAGTATTGTCCGAAGTTTGGAATCAATAAATAACGGGCATAAACCTGTCTCACCAAAACACATGTGAGATCTATTTCTGGTCTCACATATCTCCCCTCGGACAAAAACAAAACAATACCTTTAAGGCTGTCTTGGACTATGATCATGTATCAAAATGCTGGCATCAGTATTTCGTACTCGCCACTCTCGGTGTGTGGCTCCTTCTCGTACTCTGGTTGCACTCACACGTCAATAGATCTCCATTATTTTGGACCTCTACGGAGCACTCTACATTTCTAGTCGTCGTTATGTCATAATGTCGGGCAAGTATCAGAACAAGTCATCGTTGTTGTGCCGTTATTAAGTCATCACTGCGTCTTCTTCTGCCTGCTCAAGTCATTGATCAGTATCCTCTCTAGGTCACAGGGTGTGGTTCTCTCCATTTGTCGGGGGTGTAAATCCCCCCTTTGCTCTCATTTGCAGCATTCAGTGTTGAAGACCCAGACCGTCCGACTCGTCCAGAGGACTAAGAGCAGCTATTTGGACGGCCGGGCAGCATTCAATGTGACGCAACAAGATCATTTTTCCATTGGTTACTCATTTAACCAATGGAACCATTCCACATTCTCGTATGGGCACCCCTCTGTCTTGATACCCCTAAATTTTGGTTTGCTGTAAACTTCGGCGCCACTCAGACTGGCATTATTGTCCGAAGTTTCGAATCAATAAATAACTGGCACAAACTTGTCTCACCAAAACACATGTGAGATGTATTTCTGGTCTCCCAGTATCTACTATAAGAATAACATTTTTTTAACTGTAAAAGTAGTAAATTCATTGCATTATATAAGGAAAGTCATGTGCTGCCCATATCAGATTTTTTACATTAAAATGCATTTTACGAAAATAATATTCAAATTTTTAAATTTGAAATTCGGTGCATTACTTTGAGCTAGCTAATGTCACAAAATACAGAAACAACTTAAGTAACGCATAGTAAACAACTGAACTTCAGGAAAATTATATTTATGGCCTCGCTCAGCAGGATACACGTGTATAAAACACAGCCGCACCATAAAGTTGTTTTTTCTGAAGATGTCTCTGCAGCCGTTACAACGTTTTATGTTTCTTGCAGAAGGATTTATCCAGACCAATGTTTCTCTGAGTAATCAGAGAAATTCTCCCTCAACTGTTATTTTTGTTACTAAAAGTACTTGTTTTTCTAGTAATTATTTTTGTTCAAGTTTTTACAAATGTATTTTTTCGAAATTGAGTTATTTTTTCTTTACACCGTAGATTGCATTCTAAAATTATATTATGGGAATTATTTTCTTATAGCTTATTTGAGTTCTGAAAATAAAAAGTAATTAACTAATAAGATATTTTTAATGCAATGCTTATTCATGTAAGGAAATAATATAAATTATATTTTTTTTATGTAACAAACGTGCAAGATTAGATAGAGGACCTCTATCAATAAAGTAAATTGCTCTTACCTCAAAGACCCCACTGAAAAGTTCAATTATTGGAACATTTATCAAATTTATTGTCAATGACTATCCGTATATAGGCCAAACTAAAGCTACCTAAAGTACCGCTTGAACGAACATCCAAATTGTATCAAGAATTTATTAAATTTTCAATTGCTTAACATTGTTCGATAACAAATTACTTGTTTGATTTTCATTTTACTCCATTATTCAAAAGTGATTTTCAGTTTTCGATTTGAATTACATTAAAGCTTTTCATGTAAATAAAATTTCTAGTTATCAATTTAATCATTTGTCTGTGACAACTTATTTCTCTTAGGCATGGCATGACCATGTCTAATATTTATTTCTATATTTGACTTTTGCTCTACGTCGCACGTTGAGTTCATGTATTCTCCATTTTATTTTATATTTCTTACTTATTTCTGAAGTTCATAATTGATTAATTTTATTTTTCATGTTTAACGTACTTTTGTTCACATTAGGTAACGTTATATTGATTTCTGTCGTTCATCCATTTTCTGTTTTTCCAAAGTAGTTTTTGGAGATTTAGGTCCCGTTTTGCTCCCATTGAAGATTGAAGAAGAAAATCCATAAATTTCCAAAACGTGCGTCTGCTTACTTAACTTTATTTCCGCTGCATTTTATGTTGTGATTTAGCACATTTATTGTTGGAGCGTTATGTCACGTTTGTATACAATCATCACTTCATAAGCCTTCAATGTATCTGACCGCGTTTAAGAGCAAGTAGGTTCTGTTGTTCTCTGACCTCGAAAATTACTGATTCATCGTTCTCTTATAATTGTACTAAATTTAAATCGGTTTACACACTTAGTAAGCAAAGCACGTGATTTTCTGCACAATTAATAAATAATGAATGAAGAAGCAACATGCAGCCAATATAAACATTGTGGTTTTGGGTTTTCTAATCATCTAAATTGGGTAATCATTTATGGACAAACAAGTCAACAATTCAATAGGAGTGTAGATATAGGCAATCTTGAACGTTCAAAATCTTTGTTTCAAAAACTTTTAAAGGATGAGTCGCATTCAAACAGCATATCGGATTCATCATGTCTAGTCACACATGCTAAAGGGAAAGAAATTTGCAGAGACAAAATGAAATAAAATTTCTTTATTTATGAAAATTACGAATTCTCTCAAACAAAAATAACATACTCTCGGAAAGGTATGAGAAGTTGTGGTCAGACATGTGCAAAGTGAGAGAGAGAGAGAGGTGGATGTCCATCTCCTACCTTATTTAGATTTACTTGATGTTGCGCGCACATTAGTGCCTGCCAGACACGGGTAGATTTGCATTTACTTCGGCCTTGTTATTCGATAAAAGAACAGACGTACGTTTTGAAAATCATTTCAATTCCTTTCTTCAGCACAACGAGCCTAGACCTCAACGCCGAAACAAGAGCAAGGCAAAGTCAGCTAAATTGGGAATGCCGAAACGACAGAGTCCGGTATAGTAGCATCAACAAGGGTGGCAAAGTGACAAGTATAGTAATATATATATATATATATATATATATATATATATGTGTGTGTGTGTGTGTAAAATTATAACATTACTAAAGTTTTAAAACTGTAAATTAAAGTATTAAAGTAAAGGATAATACCAAACATAATTAGATTGAAATGCGGAAGTGATGTTCTTTCATCTATTATGAAATAATCTCAAAAATGAAAAATGCAATAAAGACGGACGAGGAAAGCTAACGAGCGGAGTGCCAAAAATAGCCGAAGGGGGCTGTGACCCCCTTCTAAACCCCTGTTACAACATGCTGCTAGGCCGCGGCAAGCACTCCCGGTAGAAAGCACCCCCTCGAATTTTTCAATTTTTTTTCTCAAGCACCCGCTTTTTCCTGTTTTCATTTTTTAGAATATATATATATATATATAGGGTGTTTCAAAATTAATTTTTTTCAAAGAATATATGGTTGCATGTTAAGCGGTTAGGCGCTGGAGGGCGCTTCCAATCGCGCTTCTAAAATCGGTGATTTTCGCATGCACCATCATTAGTGACTTGTTATGGATCAGCATATGGATGAGGAGGATGCAGACATGCATTTCGTCGATGCTCTCGTTAAGAGTATTCATAAATAAGAATATTCATAAATAGTTCCTCCTACGTATCATTTATTAGCATAGCTTTATAATTCTCTTATACTTACGTATCATTATATTCACTTCTTCTTAAACTTTTAACTCCATGCCTTTATTGTTTTTCTTCTAGTATTACTAAGGAGGTTTGCTACTTGTTCTATTGGCACAACTGATATATTTTTCTCTCACGAGCGGTGACAGTTGATTTGCACTTTTATCTCTTGTCAATGGTAATAGCTGATTTGCAATTTGTGCACCAGCATTTTGCGTATAGCCACGCGGTATATTTTGTCACGTAAATTTGACTTATTTTTAATATTTAAATATTTCTAATCTTGTTGGCCAGTATACGCAGTTCATAGATATTATCTATCTCCGAATTCAGAAGCAAGCTTTTATTATTTGTCATTTTGAATAGATACTCGGCCCTTGTGATGAATTTATATTAAAGTGATCTCCTTTTAAGCCTAGCGCTTTCCCAATTATTTATCGTCATTAATGCTTCGGCTTTATATATATATATATGTATGGGGGGATGCGCAGATCCCCAATGGTGGGTCATAGGTGGTTCGAACTCAGAAACTTTAGATTGCTGATTGTCGTACGGCGTGCACGACATTTTGTAATTTCAATTACAAATGCCAGGAAAGTCAATGAACTATCCAAATGCTGCAGAGGGAACCAATGACAACACACGCATACATAAACAGTGGTCATCCCCGTCTGCATCAACAACGAATGGTAGATGTGGTAGGAAACAATGGGGGAAAGAAAAAAGCGCCCCAAAGCCGTATTCCAAAAAGTTCAGTCGACTTCAAATTTTCGAACGAGCTAACATCATGTTTCTTGGTTTTGTGAAAAAAGTATATCGAATGTGAGCGATAAAATGGAGCTTGTTGCAGTTATGAGATGTGCAACAATTTCGTACATCATTGAGATTGCACGAATAAGTACTTAACACAAAAGAGTAGAGGTAAATCAACTTTCAATTTGTCACTAATTAGCACGGAAGGCACACACTTTTATCGATTATTCAAATAATGAACAATCAGTTCGTAAGAATAGATTATATTAACGAGTTCTTAGATATTGAACTAAAAGAACTATTTTGAGTATCGATTGTTTAAAGGAAACTGTTTTAAAAATATATATCAATTTTATTATGTGTGTAAATATGTATTAATGAAATATTGTCAGTGTCATATGTCTTATAATAATAGATTTAATAATAGTATCATTAATCAAGATACAATGGATATCTATAACTTAAAATATTAAAATAAATTGATCAATTAAATCAAGTGTATTTATTTATAATTTGTGTGTTCGTCTCTCCAGCTTGAGAACCGGGAGCTTTCATGCTCCACCCCTAGCGACAGCATCATAGGTAAGTCCTATAGTGGTAAGTTTGATAAGGACAATTTTACCTTATGACACTGATCCCGCGCTATGCCATCAGGCCTAAAAGAATACTTCAAGACCGAGGGAATAATCTAGGATGTCTTTCGTAGCAGTGAGTGAAGCAATGCTGCACCCCCGCCACACACCTCCTTTCATGGTGAGAACGTAGATAGAATATCTACGGGCGTGAAGTTCGGTCTACTTTCAGTGAGGAGAGGCCAGCTGGAAACATCCAAAGAGTCCCCAGCTGCAGCAATCACGTCCTGGTCACCATATGTAGGGGTGAGCGCAGAACCCCGATGGTTTTCTTAGCAGTGAGTGATGCAATACTGCAGCCCTGCCGCACACGCATGCACACACACACACAGACACACACACACACACAAACACACACACACACACACACATATATATATATAAATTACTGTTTATAAACTTCTAAATGAAACAGTAAAATATTTTGCAAAGTTTGCTTCGCAATACTCGTACACCGCTGAAATTTTTTCTATTTCATTTTCATCCGTTAAATAAATAAAAATGTGATGTGTAAAGTGCCTTTATTTCAGTTTCAATGAGACGTGTATTTTGGAAGAGTACGAACCCACTTCAAAACAATCGAGTTTGCTGAAAACTGGGATGTCACTTTAGAAACAGAAAACTTTCTAAAAGAGGGATGTCACTTTTGACAGGGACAACAAAAAGAGTTTGCAGGTATGTTTGAAATCCTTTTCGTGGAGCCCGCAAGCAAAGCATAAATGTTTACGAAAATAAGGATTTGTTTTGGAGTATCAATAATTGGAGTACCAACATTTTTACGGATTTGTAACTTTAATTGGATGTTATTTGTTAAGTACACTTAATACCTTTCAGCAGTAAAATCGGTAGTAGTATTGTGTATGGTACTTATTGTGTAAAACAATCACTTATTATACATAATATTATATGATGCCATAGAAATAGCAGGCATAGCAAGTATAAGATTACCTAGTTACTAGTAAGTAATTTGATTAATTTAATATATGTATTATAGTTTACTAATTATTGTGAAAAATGCAGTTGACCCCACTTATTTGTATAAACTCAGTTCCAATCTAGTGTATGCAATTAGGCAGGTACAAAGATTAATATTATACTCTTCTTGATTATACACTAAAATATAATGAATATAAAATAGTTATAACAATTTACATAATAAGTAGTAATTTATACCATATATGTATTGTTACGAAGTATCCACTGGAGCCGTGGGTTTTCACTCAGGATACAAAAATGAGTCCAAATTTCTGGATAACTAGCACGTTTATTCAGAAGCACAGCGTAAACAGAAATAATGGGTTCTGGTTAATTGGTTATTTTGAGGTATTCGGCTAAACATCGGAAAGTCACCAAATGTATCAAAATTGGCAATAAATTGTCAAATCTAGTAACTATATTCCAAAATTCATCTGGTAATCCTAATTTCACTTCATAGTTAAGGATGCCTGTACGGGTGATATATATATATATATATATATATATATGTGTGTGTGTGTATATATATAATTTAAAATAAATATATCTACCTGTATGTGTGTGTGTTTGTCTCATTATCACAGGAGGACTGTTGCATTGAAATCCATGAAATTTTCTGGGTAGCCGAGGCATAGACCCATATAAAATTTTGCACACGTTTTAAGTTTCTAGAACCAGGAATTGTCAAGATAATAATAAAAATCTGATGTGGGCAGCACATGACTTTCCCTGCAGACTTATATCCTCGTTCTCTTTATTTTAATTAAATTTATTTCACTTTTAATTCAATTTTCTTTCTCATTCGGTAACCGGACTTATTTTCAAAGGTGGCGTAGAGAAAATACGAAAAACTAAAATATCTCGAGAACGGCTCGTCCTAGTGTAATGGGGTTGGTCTTATTCTTTTCTTCGTTAAAAATTACGTATTAAACAAGCATTTAATGGATATATTTGAGCATACGTAGTTCTTTTGTATAGATTTTGACGATTTTTGCGGGCCATTTTGCAAAAAAAGGCGGGTTATTTTTTTTCCGAATCGTACCAAAATCTAATCAGCACCAGGGTGACCCATAAGTGACTCATATACTGAATTTTGTAAAATTCGGTTCATTAGTTTTTCAGTTAGAGTGGATACAAACTTCTGCGGGTCATTTTGCAAAAAAAGGCGGGTTCTTTTTTCCCGAATCATACCCAAAACTAATCAACACCAGACTCGCCCACAAGTGACTTACCTATCAAATTTTTTGAAATTCGGTCAATTAGTTTTTTAGTTACAGTGGATACAAAATCTGCACAGACAGACAGACAGACACACAGACAGACACACAGACACACAGACACACAGACACACACACAGACGTCACGCTAAAAATGGTTTTTTCGTATTCTAGAGGTCTTGAAACGTGTAGATCCGTCGAAAACTCGAGTTGCGATTTTCGACATGATTCCAATACTTTCCCTATACATTACCATGTATTGCAGGTAAAGTAAAAAACAAGAAAGATCAATCATGCATAAAGCATTGATTAAGGCACACTTTCCAACTACAATGCAATTTTATTTAAACATCTCTAAAATGCGATACATTCAGCCGTAATATTTTAAAAATTATCAGAATACAACAATAATTTGTTATATTTGAAAACTTCATCGAAAAAAATGAACTTTATTCAAATGATGTCATTGAAATACAAATTGCCTGGCTCTCTCTGAAAAAGCAGTAAAAATGTCATTCATAAACATTTATGTTATTCATTTCATTCATCACAATACTAGAATAATTTATTTGACTTAAAAGCTTAAAGCCATGGAGGTAAAAGTAATTTAACTCTGTGCTTGAAACTTCATAGAAAAAGTCTGCTATAAAATCGTCTGTTCTCTGTGTAAAATCAATGAATATTTCATTCATATCAGATATAGTGCAGACTCCATGAGCTAAATAATTTTGCGTTAATGAAATGCAGCAAATCTTATACAACTCACCCTACATCTTTTGGTATTTACATTCTCCATAAGTAAAAATTAGGCTTCGTTCCAGAAATAATCAAAGTTGCATGATCATTTAAACTCAAATATATTGTAATTGCGTTGTTTCAGTACGTAGATGCAAAGAATTTAAGAAAACATAAAGCGGTTTTAGGACGGATACAACACTAAATATGAATTAAAAAGAACTTTAATAATCACGATTTTGGCACAAGATAGATGCCATGTTTTTTTTTTTAAATGGGTCACATGATTTCTTCATATAATGGGCACGTGATCTCTTCATATAACGGGTGTAATTATTATTCAAATGTTTATTTAAAAAACTACTGAATATATTTATCTTCAATATTTTTCTGAACGGGCAAGTTACATTCTGTCCACTTTTAATTATTTTTAACACTTTACAACAAAGTTGAAAAGTGTTTATGACTTTGTTTATTCTGTCTGTCTGTCTGTCTGTCTGTCCGTTAGCACCATAACTGCTGTAAAAATGACTTTATCAAAATAAAATTTTAGTATGTTTTTCAGACGGTCTGTGGGACCTATGGGAATATAAATGAATAATATCACCCAATTAGTTTTGGATTGAACTCGGGTTGAAAAGAATAAATATATTGCACCCTATGGGGCATAATTTTTCAATCATTTTTAAGCGCATTTAAAATTCACAAATAGCTTCGAAAGTTTTAGGAAATATTCAAATTATCCCATAAAATATGTAAAAAAATTTCAGAAAAATATATTAGTTGTTTCTTATATAAAAATTAAAATAATACTTACACCTTTTATATGAAGCGATCATGCGACCATTATATGAAGAGATCAAGTGACCCACTTCAAAATAAAATATGGTTCAAAATAAAATAAGTTCTTTTGAATTCATATTTAGTGTTGTATCCGTACTAAAACCGCTTTATTTTTTCTTATTACATATTTATTGCATCTACATACTGAAACAACGCAATTACAATATATTTGAGTTTAAATGATCATCGAACTTTGATTATTTCTGCAACGAAGCCTAATTTTCACTTATGGAGAATGTAAATACCAAAAGATGTAGAATTAGTTGTATAAGAATTGCTGCATTTCTTTAACGCAAAATTATTTAGCTCCTGGGGTCTACAATATAGCTAATATGAATGAAATATTCATTGATTTTACACAGTGAAGGACGATTCTTTCGATGAAGTTTTAAGCATAGAGTTAAATTACTTGCATCTCCATGGTCTTAGGTTTTTAAATAAAATAAATTACAATAGTATTGTGAGGAATGAAATGAATGGAAAACAAATTATGAATGAAATCCCGCTTTCATAAAGAGAGCCAGACGTGTTATATTTTGATGACGTAATTTAGATAAATTTCATTTGTTTTCGATCAAATTGTCAAATATAATAAATTATTGTAGTATTATGATAATTTTAAAAATATTACAGAGGAATGCATCGCATTTTAGAGATGCTTAAACCAGACTATTTATATTTCAATGGCGTCATTAGAACTTCATTTTTAACACTTTACAACAAAGTTGAAAAGTGTTTATGACTTTGTTCATTCTGTCTGTCTGTCTGTTTGTCCGTTAAATGACTTAACTGCCGTAAAAATGTCTTAATCAAAATGAAATTTTAGTATGTTGTTCAGACGGTCTGTAGGACCTATGGGAATATAAATAAATAATATCACCCATTTAGTTTAGAATTGAACCCGGGTTGAAAAAATGAAATTCTTTGAACCCTATGTTAACAAATTTTTCAAACATTTTTTAAGCGGATTTAAAATTCACAAATTGCTTCGAAGATTTTAGGTAATATTCAAATTATCCCATAAAATATATAAAAAAAATTCAGCAAAATATATTCAGTAGTTTTTTTAAATAAAAATTATAATTATAATTACACATCCTATATGAAACGATCACGTGACCATTTTATGAAGATATCACGTGATCCACTTCAAAATAAAATATGGCATCCATCTTGTCTCAAAATCGTGATTTAAAGCTCTTTTTAATTCATATTGAGTGTTTTATTCGACCTAAAACCGCTTTATTTTTGCTTAAGTTCTGTGCATCTACATACTGACACTACGTAATGACAATATATTTGAGTTTAAATGGTCATCCAAATTTGATTATTTCTACAACGAAGCCTATTTTTCACTTATGTAAAATGTAAACAGCAAAATATGTAGGATGAGTATAAGAATAGCTGTATTTTTTAACTAAAAAGTATTTAGCTCATGGAATCTGCATAGCCGATATGAATGAAATATTCATTGATTTTACAGAGAGAAGGACGATATTTTTCGATAGTGTTTTAGGCATAGAATTTAATTACTTGTAGCTCCATGGTCTTAAGTTTTTAAATAATATAAATTATTTTAGTACTGTGATGAATGAAATGATTGGGAAAATGTTATGAATGAAATGCTGCTTTTATAGAGAGAGCCAGGCGTGTTATTTTTTTCTATGATGTCATTTGAATGAATGCCTGAAGTTTTGGATAAAGTTTTCAAATATAATAATGTTTGTAGTATTATGATGATTTTAAAAATATTACCGAGGAATGTATCGCATTTTAGAGATGTTTAAACCAGGCAATTTATATTTCGATGCCGTCGTTTGAATGAAGTTCATTTTTTTCGATGAAGGTTTAAGTTTGCAAATATAATAAATTAATGTAGTGTTGTGATAAGTTTTAAAATATTACCGAGGAATATATTGCATTTTAGACTTGTTTAAATAAAATTGCATTCAAGTTGGAAAGTGTTTCTTAATCAATGCTTTAAGCATGATTGATATTTCTTGTTCTTATTTTCTTACTAACAGTATATCTTTTCGCCATACGGTGTATATATTATAAAGAAATTTAAAGTTCTCAATCATGTTCAAATTCCTATAGTATACTAAATTACATTGTTAATCATAATATTCTAGCAGAATATTTAATTTACTGCTAACAAGAAAGATCAATCATGCATAAAGCGTTGATTATGAAACACTTTCCAACTTCAAACCAATTTTATTTAAACATCTCTAAAATGCGATACATTCCTCAATAATATTTTTAAAGTATCATGATACTACAATAATTTATTATATTTGAAAACGAATAATTTATTTTATTCGAAAACAACTGAAATTTATTCAAACGACGTCATCGAAATATAACACGCCTGGCTCTCTCTATAAAAGCAGCATTTCATTCATAGGCATTTTTCAATTCATTTCATTCATCACAATACTATAATAATTTATTTTATTTAAAAACTTAAGACCATGGAGCTACAAGTAATTAAACTCAATGCTTAAAACTTCATCGAGAAAATCGTTCTTCTCTCTGTAAAATCAATGAATGTTTCATTTATATCAGCTATATTGCAGACTCCATGAACTAAATAATTTTCCGTTAAAGAAATGTAGCAATTCCTATACAACTCATTCTACATATTTTACTGTTTACATTTTCCATATGTAAAAACTAGACTTCGTTGTAGAAATAATCAAATTTGAATGATCATTTAAATACAAATATATTGTAATTAAGTTGTTTCAGTACGTAGATGCACAGAAAGAAAAATAAAGCGGTTTTAGGATGGATGCAACACTAAGTATGAATTAAAAAGAACTTTAAAAATCACGATTTGGCACAAGATGGATGCCGTATTTTATTTTGAAGTGGGTCACGTGATCTCTTCGTATAATGGTCACGTGAGCGCTTCATATAAAAGGTTTAATTATTATTTTAATTTTTATCTAAAAAACTACTGAATATATTTTGCTGAATTTTTTATTATATATTTTATGAGATAACTTGAATATTTCATAAAATTTTGAAGCAATTTGGGAATGTTAAATACCCTAAAATGTTTGTATAATTAGGTCCCATAGGGTTCAATGTATTTCATTTTTTCACCCCGGGTTTAATCCAAAACTAATTGGGTAATATTATTAATTTATATTCACATAGGTCCCACAGGCCGTCTGAACAACATACTAAAATGTCATTTTGATAATGTCATTCTTACGGCAGTTATCGTGCTAACGGACAGACAGACAGACAGACAGGCAGAATGAGCAAAGTCATAATCACTTTTCATCTTTGTTGTAAAGTGTTAATAAAATGAAGTTTAAGAATCTATGTTCTCGTTATATAAAATTAACTTCACTGGCAGATCTGAAGAATAAATCACCCTGGTCTCGTTTGTAAACACGTTTACGGAAAATATGAAATTGAATCAATATGTCAAAATAAAAGCGCTAAAATTTTATAGAACTGGTACTACTTGTATTCTCGAATATTGGAAGCTTATTGGAACACGTATTATAAGATATGTGTTTTTAAATTCTTTAACGAAATAAAACAGATGACTTAATAAATTGAAAATATCAACAATCCTTAAATCTGAAGGCCGTAATTGGTTCCTATAAGTCACACTGAAATTTTTGAGATACGGCTAAGTGGTACAAGTTAAACTTACCAACTCTTAGGAGCGTTTAAAGTACTCCCTCCACTATCCATGACTTTTTTGTAGGCGATTTAATGCTTCAAGCCATCCATTTCTTGGAGTCGATGAAAAATATGCTTTTGTAGCCTCATCAATCGGAATGAAAACGACGCCCACGTAAATATTTTCGTAGATTAAAAAAAGCCAAAAATCACGCCAAACATCACCCGACCTTCCAAACAGCTGCTCATGTCTGCAGACGAGTCGTACGGTCTGGATCTTCAACATAGCAAGATCAGGAGAATAGGGTGGATGATCTATCACTTTGATGCTTTCATGGTCAAAAAATTCGACTGCCATTATTGCTGAATGAGAAGATGCTTTGTGATGCAAAAGCATTAGTCCCCTAACATTCTCTTCTGACGAATTTCTGGAAGACACTTAGTGGGGTACCAGTTAGCTGTAACTATCTTCTGTCCCTCTAGCTTTATGACTTTGACCATCCCTGTACTTCTGAAAAACACGGCATACATTACTCTTTTCATTGCTCGTTGTATTTTTACAGTTGTTGGTTTGAGGTCATCTTCAAAGCCCCATACTCTTCTTTCTTTACGTATTGGAACGTCAAAAAACGGTATGTAAGTTTCATCACCAGATATGATTTTAGAAATAATGCGGTGTCCACGATAATTAAATAATTTTGGGGTTTCTTTACTGATTCTGGCACGGTCTGCTTTTTTTGTGTTCTGTTAAATTATGGGGGACCCAACGAAAAATTAATTGTTTCATATGCAGTTCGTCATGAATTAATTTTTTGTGTAGCTGCTGATCCAATGTTAAATTCCTTCTGTATCATTTGGTAGGTAGAACGATTATCGTCGATTAACATTTTTTGAATGGTCGACACATTTTCTGGGACTTCAGCTGACAAAGGTCTTCCTGTATGTCCTTCATCCAGGAGAGAATTTCGACCACTTCTAAACTCTATAAACCATCTAAATACAGTGATACAGTGATACCGTGATTTTCAGAAGTAAAAGAGTTCAACTTTAAATATCCAACCCATGATTTTTTTTTCTCGCGCAAATCGTCTGTCCCTGTCTCAAAAATTTCAGTATAACCAAAATGAAAACGCCAAAATTGTATGAGAAGTTATAACCGTACTGCTTATATTGTCGTAGATTAAAAGATATGCCCGAGTGTTAGTAGAAGATTACGCATATTACAATATGAGTTTCAAATGTCTTTGTTAAAATAAACAAGAAAAATAAATCATGCATAAAGCATTGATTATGAAACACTTTCCAACTGCAATGCAATTTCATTTAAACATCTTTAAAATGCGATACATTCCGCGGTAATATTTTAAAAATTATCACAATACTACATTAATTTATTATATTTGAAAACTTCATCAAAAATAACTGAACTTTATTCAAATGACGCCATCGAAATAAAACACGCCTGGCTCTCTCTATAAAAGCAGCATTTCATTCATAACATTTTCTCATTCATTTTATTCATCACAATACAATAATAATTTATTTTATTTAAAAACTTAAGACCATGGAGTTACAAGTAATTAAACTCTATGCTTAAAACTGCATCAAAAAAAATCGTCCTTCTCTCTGTAAAATCAATGAATATTTCATTCATATCAGCTAAGCAGAGTCCATGAGCTAAATAATTTTGCGTTAAAGAAATGCAGCAATTCTTAAACAACTCATTCTACATATTTTGCGGTTTACATTTTACATAAGTGAAAAATAGGCTTCGTTATAGAAATAATCAAATTTGGATGATCATTTAAACTCAAATATATTGTAATTGCGTTGTTTCAATATATAGATGTACATAATTTAAGCAAAAATAAAGCGGTCTTAAGACGGATACAAGACTCAATATGAATTAAAAAGAACTTTAAAAATCACGATTTTGAGACAAGATGGATGCTATATTTCATTTTGAAGTGGGTCACGTGATATCTTCATAAAATTGTCACGTGATCGCTCCATATAGGATGTGTAATTATAATTATAATTTTTATTTACAAAAACTACTAAATATATTTTGCTCAAATTTTATTTATATATTTTATGGGATAATTTGTATATTACCTAAAGTTTTCGAAGCAATTTGTGAATTTTAAATCCGCTTAAAAAATGTTTGAAAAATTTGGTCCTATATGGTTCAATGTATTTCATTTTTTCAACCCAGGTTCAATCCAAAACTAATTGGGTGATGATATGCATTTATATTCCCGTAGGTCCCACAGACCGTCTGAACAACATACTAAAATTTCATTTTGATTAAATTATTTTTACGGCAGTTATCGTACTAACGGACAGACAGACAGACAGACAGAATGAACAAAGTCATAAGCACTTTTCGACTTTGCTGTAAAGTGTTAAAAAGTTCACGTAAAAAATTGAAAATATCAATGACTCCAGTAAAGATTATTCTTACTATAACATGAGTTTCTACAATATTTGTCAAAATAAAAAAGACGAAGTTTAATAAATTGAAAATATCTTTAATCCCCGTCATATTTAAATCAGAAGGCCTTAATTACTTCCAATATAGGCCAATATATGTCAAAATATATGCTAATATACCTGTACTACTTATATTCTCGTAGATTAGAAAATATACCCTTGCATTTGTAGAAGATTATCCATACAAAATATAATATATGAGTTTCTGCAATTTTTGCCAAAATGAAACAATAACGTAATGAATTTAAAATATGAATAATCTCCGAAAACATAAACACATTGTATTTATTAAATTCGTTGCTAAGGGACAAGATATAATTTTCTTCGTGTACATTGGTGGAAAAAATATCGTCTTCATAATGCTATCTCTATGGAAGTTTAATTGTTAATTAATAATTAATTGCTAATTAATTTTTAATTTATATGTAGACTTATCCTACATACTTGGAACATGGACTAAATTTAAAGTGGGACTATTCCATGTCTACCCCCAAAATGCAATTGGGTGTAGCCGTTCTCCCGTGATGAGACAAATAAACACACAAATAAGCACACAAATAAACATACAAATAAACACACAAATATACCCACAAATAAACACACAGACATATTTACAATTTCATATATATAGAGTTAAATAATACAGAAATTGAAATAAAAATACATTTTATAAATGAACGCTATTGCATTTTCGGCTGTATTATGTTTTACAGGTCTAAAGGTGCCTTCCCACTCACCGCAACGCAACAGCAGACGGTTCACGGCAACGCTCGAGGTACACGCAAGGCAAAATAAACCCCTTCACACTGTCGGTCGACGGCGAAGAAATGTAGCCAATCAGATGCAAGCGCAGAAATTTCTCCTCGTTCAACGGCCATGTTTACAAACCATCTCTTCCAAAGCGATTTTATATACATGAAATATTATATAATAAAAATTAAGATATTATTACTAATAAAATCTCTTTGCTCTCTTCTGATTCAAATTTATATTTACCAGCGGGTTGCTTGTTTACAGTATTGACGCGTTTCAGAAAATCCGCCTTTCTGTGAATTTAAACAAGAACGTACGCGAGTTTGCTTTGGCCATATATACATATTTCATCAGTTTTCTAAAATAAGCTAACTGAAGTGATTCCATCGCAAAACACAAATGATCCTAATTTAAATTGTTTTAGAATATTTACTACACTGTGGCAATTTCCTCGTTTTAACGAATGCAATTATGTTCTCTTTCTCGAATCGTTAAAAAAAAAAATCCGACAGAATTCAGAAAATAAATTTTGACATATGTTCTTCATAGACTTTTTTTTATCCCTCTATTGAAATCCTAAAACAACTTGAAAACATATTCTGTTTACTCTTTAAAATAATATTCTAAAATAGCATTAAATGCTTTGCATGATATAATTTGCTAGTACATTTGAGGTGTGAAGTTTTGGCTTGGGTGGTAGAGAATCAGCTCCGCAAACCAGTGGGTTCTGGTTCGAATCCAAGCGAATATGAAATTTTACAAGTGCTGCCATCTGTTGCTGAAATATTCAAATACAGATTTTCTTTAACAATCTGCAGAATTTTTTTTGTTTTAAATTATTTTAAGTTCTATATACAAAATAACCTTATATCAGTAAATTATTTTTAAGTTTGAATGCTTATAAAAATTTATTTCGAAGCTACTTTGAAAAATATCTTGAAGTATACTTTATATCAGCTATAGATGGAATGTACTCCTCTTAATTAAGGAAGTGTTTGTAGAAATAGCAAATATAAAATGTGCATATAAAATTAGACAGAAATCATCGAACATCATTATACAAGTAGTAGTTATCTTTCGACATGTAATTTTTAACATTTTAGATTGGAATAGAAACAAAAATCAAACTACTTTGAAATTTTAAAGAGGTTGCATTTTAATAATTTGGCGCTAACTTTTGAAGATTTTTTTTTTATTTTAAATGCGCATAGACAATTGGAAATTTACAATACATTTGAAAATCATTTATTTTTAATAAAATAAATAAGTTTACATGTAAATATGAAAAGTTTACTCTTTTAAGTTTGAATGCTTATAAAAATTTATTTCGAAGTTACTTTGAAAAACATCTTGAAGTATACTTTATACCAGCTATAGACGGAATATACATTTAAATCTATTTTAAAACATAATTACTCAATAAATATAAATGTAGATAAAATAATTTTTAAATTTAAAAGTTTACTTTAATGAGAAATATTTTAAACGTTACAAATGAGCAAAGAACATATTCGGATATTTAAAATAGATACGTATTTGAAAACCATTGAAATCAAGTATAAAATAGTAATGAACTTAAATTTGTTTAAGACATAATATTTCAATAACGGTATTCTTGAATTTAAATACTTTTTACGTTTTTTTTTTCTTTGATTGTTTCATTTCAGTCAATATCGCTTTTTAAACTAATTTTGTATATTGAGTGAATCTTTTTCAACAAATATTTATTTGCTTTTTTATAAGGATGTGTGACAAATCCAAATATTTTTTAATGTTCATTCATCTGTTTAAGCTTCTGATATCTAAAGTAATCCATATAAACAAGATCAAATCAAGAATTTACTATACGGAATATTGATTTAGCAGTAAAAACATGATCTACGATGCTATTGGCTGTTGCGTTGCCGTCAACCGTGCGGTACGCGTTGAATTCGGTTCCATTTCGAATTTAGCGTTGCGGCCTGCGTTCACCGCGGAAGAGGACATTCCCCCCCTTTTTCATCGTACAGCGCATGCGTGAACTCAACCGTCCTCTGCGGTGCGTTGCGTTGCGGTGAGTGGGAAGGCACCTTAATTCGTTGCTGAACGTGGATGAATAAAAATGAACGCGCTGTGCAACCACCCACCCCATCCTTTACTGATATATATATTGGTGCACGATAACTCCTCTGAAACTTAACCAATATTTCTGCAATTGAAATGTATACATATTACTATTTCACACGCCGAGTTCATTGATCAAATTAGTTGAATAAATTGTTGTGCTTTATGCGCTGCCACTACTGCTGTGCAAACTGTACGATTATAATTTCTGTACAATTTAGGTGATTTCTTTACAATTTGGATATGCATTTTAAATAAATAACATGCAGTTTAATCTTATTCCTAAGTGTAATTGGATAAAATTTATGCATTCTATGCTGAATTACATCTTGTCTGAATTTTTTAAGATTTTTTAAATTATTTTATATGGTTTCAATTAATGTTTTACATACTAAGTTTTTTCTGAACGCGATCGTATTATACGTGCTGCGCCCCCTTTATTGTATGTTTGCTTATAATTTTTCCACAGCTGAATCAATATTTTTGCAATTGGAATATGTGGTGAAGATAAATGTTTTACAGGGTCAGTTCGTTACTGAAAGTAAGCGCATGATGTGCCGCCAGTTACCCCTTTAAAAATTGTTCATCAATAACTCCTCAGAATCTTATCTAATTTTTCTACATTTTAATTATAGGTATAGATTAATATTTTACAGGTCGAGTTCGTAAATAAACATCCTAGTACTTTCAGCATAGTGCTCCGCATTTTCTGGTGTGCACATTGTCCAACTATAACTTCTTTAAAACTTAGCAAGCTTTGGTGTGAAACATCCGAGAGCATAAGGTACGGAGTAAATCGTGAAAAAAGTATGACGAGAGAGAAACAGAAGTACATAAAGGAAGTTACTCTGTACTGTTACGAATATCTAATAGGCAAACATTGTAACATGTAACCATTTGAAGTTCTGGATCGCGTGATCTTAGCTCTAATTTGATGGCGAATTCAGTGAAATATTTCCAATTTAGCAACTTTTGGCAAGTTTTGAAAACTTCTCGAATTGTGAAGATTGACTAAGAACTTTACAAGCTACTTGCTTTATCCAGAAATTTTCACAGGTGATAAATAAACTCGTCATCGTTCATTTAAGTTATTGACGGGATATGTGATAAAGGTCATTGTGAACATGTCAATGAATAAATCATGAAAATATGTGAAGGGGCTGAAACGGAATTAAGCGAAATGCCACTATACTTTCAATGCCAAACACAGTAAAAGCACCCCATATAATATTTTCTGATTATATGTACTCTTTAAGCTGTATTATAATATAGCTCTAATAGAAAAATGTAAAAAAATAAACTTTTATATCGTCGATTTCAGTGCATCAACGTCCAAGCTATATCGCAGTGTGCGATAACCGTATGCACCGCCCTCACACTCACCCGATGTAGTGATTGCAAATATTACATTAAAAATACACAGTGACTTTTATTTTAGGGAAGGAATTGATTTATATTGCTCAGTCTACTTTGTCTGATGATAAATCATCTTGAATTTTTTTTTCTGAAAATTCCAAACATGGCGTAGATCAAACTCGCTCTATACATAACACCGTACAAAATTTGCTAAGGAGAAAAAAGCCAGTAGTTGCCCTATTTCTGCAATAAATCTGTAAATTTCTGATTAATGAAGATACATTTTGAATTGCAGAATTATAATTTTTAAGTCCCATGAAAAAATATTTTCTAAGCGAATCGACACATTTCTCGCTTCACTTTTATTCATACGAATATCTAGTAACTTTAAATGAGTGGACTGCTTATGCTGTAGAGACTGATGACTACAAAGGGTTTTTGGACAGAAAAGAGAGTGTTTTCGAAAATTTAGTAGTTCTCAACTTTACTTTAACTGTATTACATTGGTGTCCGAAAGTGAAGCATCATTGGTACAACTTGCATGTAAAGCATTAACGCAAACAAAAAAGTAGAAACTTGAATGTAGATTTTGTAGTAAACAAGACCAATATTTATGCTCAAGCAAATTTTATCAGTTAACACTACATACGCAAATAATAGACACATATCACAAATCCATGAATGCAGAGGGCGTCTTATTTCCAAATTCTTGCAATCCCCGTAAATATTGCTGTTGGCATTGTTAAGTAGGAACCGATTATTACACAAAGATACAAAGTTGACCTTTTTTCAAGGGTGGAATTATCAGAATGTTTGAAACATGACAAACAGAGAGAGACGTTTCCAGATCAGTGTGCAATCTCCAGTGGTGAAGGTTCCAAAACACTGCAGACGTTACGCAACAACAAGTGCAAGATCGTCCAAGAGTTATAACACCTCGGAAGTACAGGTATTTGCTATTAATTACTGGAAGCCATTGGATGATATCTGCAAGGCAGCTCTTTGGAGAGCTGTAGCCGCCACAGGAGCAACTGTTTCCCAAAACACTGTTTACAGTAAATTCAAAAAAACTAATATGAATCCCAGACATCCGATAATTTATCCCTCACTCACGCCTGCATACAAGCATACGTATTAAAGTGAAGTCAGGAACATCAAAGCTGGTTTCTCAATCATAGGCGCAATGTGATCTTCACTGATGAGTTCAGATTCAATTCGCAAACACATTTTCGTTACACTACTATATGGAGAAAATAGAGAACACTTTTCTATCCCAATAACATCAAGGAATGGGGTCAATTTAGAGGTGGTGGAGTCTTGGTATCGGCAGACATAATCCTGAATGGACATTGGGCATACAAAACTTCTCATCTTCGACCGAAGTTCTGTTGCTGCTAAGAGGTACAAATGCGACATACTGGAACCCCATTTTCAACTATTTTGAGTTACTGCACGTGCACAATTTACATTCATAGACGATGACACGCACAGTAATGCATTCAGCCGGTCGATGATTTTCTTCAAAGTGAAGATATCCAGCATATGCAATGGCTATTGAATTTTCTAGATATGAATCCCGTTGATAATGTATAGGATGCAATAGACAGGCGAATTGCATCCAGTCAAACCCCACCAAAGACAATTTCAAAGCAGCTAAAACACTGTATTTCAGGCGTGGAACTTTTTGCCAACACAGCTCATGGACAACTTCATAAAATGCATGAAAATTAGATGTGAGACTGCAGGACTACAAGATATGACCACATCCCATTAAAATGACCGTTTGTCAAAGGTGTTTCAGTTTTTTCAACGAGAAATAAAAATCACATTTTCTTATGCCACAGGCATACCGAGTTTTGTTCCCTTGTGACTTCTGATTAGTAAAATATTCACAGGTATACATGTGCCGTGGGACAGAGTTGGAATTTCCTGTCGTCACTTCACTCTTAGGAATCCTTACCCCTCCTCTTCCCTCTGGAAACATTTTGAGATACCAATGCCCTGAGTTAGCGGACCAGCTGCAGACCGTGACAAGTGGCAAAGGACGCAATGGTTTTTTAAATAATATAGGACACCCGCAAGTGTACTAGCGCACCCCAATTTTCACCAACCCTTCGGAAGAGGCTCACTCAATTACCCGGAAGAGCCCGGGCACCTCACAAGATTTATTGGATTCTCAACCTATTACGACCAAACGACAGCCATGGGGCACGGCCAAGGGCGTAGCCTGATTCCCGTGCTGGGCGCGAAAATTTCAGAAGTAGAGGAGTTGGATTTGAGACGAAAAAGTGAACATCTCCAAACGGAGAGGTCTTGATGATTGCCTGCTCTTGCTGTCCTAGATGGATATGTCCTTTGTTCTCTCACTCATTTGCAGACTGCGCGCCGGAGATTAGATTTTAATAGAAGGAATATGATTACCGAATTTAATTATTAAAATGGAATCGTAAACTAGAGGGGGGGGGAGCGAATATTCTAAGATTCGCAATTAGTGAATTTTATTGTGCAAAGTAAATTGTTTATGTTAAGGAATTTAATATGTGTCTTAAAATAAAAGTTTTATTTAATACTATTGATATTTATTGTGCATTCCCTCGCAAGATGCATTTCCGAAATACTCAATCTGGATTATGCTCGATAATCGAGCAAGTGGCGTACTTACGATCAACGGCTATGTTTAACGGTAATTTTCTAGCGAAACTACGCCACAACGTGTAAATATACATATCAATTATACTTAACTTTTAGACAGTGTAATTGAAGTCCATTCTAATATCTTAATAAAACAAATTTTAGTTAGATGGATGTCATTGAATATACACTTTCCATTAAAATGAAATTAGGTTTAGTTATCGCCATCTAACTATTTGAAGTGGACATAAAATTAAAAGAAAAACGTTTTACTATCGTGATTGCAAGTTAGACTGGTATATATTTAGAAAAATTTAGACCTTACGCCTATATTCATCACACATAGATAATTGCTTGGACCTATGCATGACTTCCTCGTGTTTAATGAAAAATAATATCTCAACCCTTCATCATAAGTCTATATAATATTACTATATGTTCAAGATTAATATTGTAACACGCTTTGTTTATCTTGTGAAATGATAAAATTGCATTATATAACAAATGCAATAAGCTTTATATTAATATTTTCTAAAGTTGATTAAAATAAATTTCAATTGAAATAACAATCGGGAACATATTATTGTAAAAAAAGAGAAATTCCTTTTAAAGTCTTTTCCTTTATCTGTTTCCATCCCACTTTCGTGCTGTTGGCACCGCTTACAGTTTAAGATCATAAGTAAAACTAAATTTTGATTGATGGCATTTAAGATGGCGATATAGCCATTTATTACTATTAGCTATAAACATGGGCATCCATAGGGGAGGGCAAGGGGGTCACTTCCCCCGTCGCGGACGATCAAGATCAGAAAGGTCGGCGTCCAGCTAGCCGATATTATACGTTTTACCCTTGAGTTTTCCCCACTGGTGATAAATGTCCCTCTCAGCTCCAGGAAAGTCCTTTGGGCGTTCATTGCCATAAGGTATTTCTAACTGATGGCAACGCTAGTAAGAATATACATATTTTAAAATGCATCTTTACATGCTTCAAGTCCGCAACTACTTTTGTATATAATTTGCAAATGTGCTATAATTTTAAGATCTAGAATGCAATCATATAACATTGACTAAAATTAGAATTCTAGAATGCAATCATAATCATATAACATTGACCAAAATTATCATATTTGACATGAAATGGATTTACTAAGTCCGGCCATAACTCATCTTAAACACTAATGATTGTTCTTAAATTTTTACATTTTGTTAGATCAAACTCGCTCATTTTGCACAAATTGCAAAAGGGAAACCAGCTAGCAAATGTAGCAGTAGTTCTCCAATAACTTTACGAATTCCAACGAAAATCTAAATTTCAATTCTTTTTATTCCACGAAAAATACTGTTTTATTTTATGGAACTGAAATATTATTCGCTCATTTTGAAGCATACGAATGTATTTCCGTTTTATTTCCAGTACGTACAAATACATTTAATACTTATTTCCCAAAATATACCCTAATAATTCTGCAAGATGAAAATTGAGCAAAAATATTCCGGCATATAAACATATTCTACGATGGACAAATAGACGATTCATTGTTCCCATTTCGAATTATTACTTACAGCAATTAAATCACAAACCTATTTCGAAAGTTTTGATAAGAATAAAATGTTTATTCTTTAAAGTGCATTTCAAAACTTGATGCTCATTTGCATTCCTGGAGATTGCATTCCTGGAGATCCTTCCTCATTTGAAATTGAAATGCATCTTTGAAAGTCAAATTGAAAATGAATTTAACTGTTTTGTAGTAAAGAATTCTAAAAAATATAATCATTAAGATTAAAACAAGAGAGATCAATCATGCTTAAAGCATTGATTATGTGAAACACTTTACAACTTCAATGCAATTTTATTTAAACATCTCTAAAATACAATACATTCATCGTATATATTTCAAAACTTATCACAATACTACATTAATTTATTATATTTAAAAACTTAAACCTTCATCGAAAATAATGAACCTCATTCAAATGATGGCATTGAATTATAAATTCCCTGGTTTAAACATCTCTAAAATGCGATACATTCCTCGGTAATATTTTAAAACTATCATAATACTACGTTAATTTATTATATTTGAAAACTTCATCGAAAACAATTGAAATTCATTCAAATGATGTCATAGGAAAAATAACACGCCTGGCTCTCTCTATAAAAGCAACATTTCATCCATAAATAATTTCCCATTCATGTCATTCATCACGATACTATAATAATTTATTTTATTTAAAAATTAAAACCATGGAGCTACAAGTAATTCAACAGTATGCGTAAAACTTCATCGAAAAAAATCGTCCTTCTCTCTGTAAAATCAATGAATATTTCATTCATGTCAGCTATGCAGACTCTATGAGCTAAATAATTTTGTTTTAAAGAAATAGAGCAATTCTAATACAACTCATTCTACATATTTTGCTGTTTACATTTTACATAAGTGAAAAATAGGCTTCGTGGTAGAAATAATCAAATTTGGATGATCATTTAAACTCAGATATATTGTAATTGTGTTGTTTCAGTATTTAGATGCACAGAATTTAAGCAAAAATAAAGTGGTTTTAGGACTGCTACAACACTCAATATGAATTAAAAAGAACTTTGAAAATCACGATTTTGAGACAAAATGGATGGCATATTTCATTTTGAAGTGGGTTACGTGATCTCTTCATATAAGGGTCACGTGATCGCTTCATATAAAAGGTGTAATTATTATTTTAATTTTTATTTTAAAAACTACTAAATATATTTTGCTGAAATTTTTTTTATATATTTTATGGAATAATTTGAATATTTGATAAAACTTTCGAAGTAATTTGTGAATTTTAAATTTGCTTAAAAAATGTTTGAAGAATTAGGTCCCATAAGGCTCAATGTATTTCATTTTTTCAACCCGGGTTCAGTCCAAAACTAATTGGGTGATATTATTCATTTATATTCCCATAGGTCCTACAGACCGTCTGAGCAACTTAATAAAATTTCATTTTGATTAAGCCATTTTTCGGCAGTTATTGTGCTAACAGACAGACAGACAGACAGACAGACAGATAGACAGACAGACAGACAGAATGAACAAAGTCATAAACACTTTTCAACTTTGTTGTAAAGTGTTAAAATTAATACCAAAGGAAATAATAGTCTGCAAGAATATTTTATGTAGTTATTCTACAGTCGCAAGTTTTCTGTTCATTGTAGGATCAAATACCTAACTGTCTGAGCAGTAAAAAAAAATAGTTTTATCTGAATCCCAGATGAGTTTCATTCAATGCAGGACACGAACTCGTAGAAATGCATGCTTGACGAACATCATAGGGTTAATTTAAAGAATATTTCACCTCATGACATTTTATATTGCCTTACAAAATTTTCACTGCATTATATACTATACTAGTAGTACGTACTTATGCCGCCAGTGTCAGCTGACCAAAATTTGCATAACGTTTTGCATTACCACCCCTTTTCTCCGTGAAAATCTGCATATTTACTGCAACACACTACTGAGTATGGGAGACATACATGATTGCTAAAATGTTTGATAAAATGCAAGTGCAAATGTGAATGTAAAATGCAATGTCAATATCAAAATACATGTAAAATGTTAACTTTCTGTACTTCATATGCCTGTTTTACTCCAAAAATGAACCTTACAGTGCCACTTTAGCCCGCTGTGGCAAAAATCCAAACTATTTTTTATTCTTTTAAAAATCGAAACCCCAAGGTCTAAATAGTATTTACTGCAAATTTGATTAAGTTTGGCCCAACAGTTTTCTCACTATCCGGCTCTAAACACCTCTACTTTAATTATGGCCATCCTGTATATTCTTATACGTGACTCTGCCTTAGAAACTAAGAGCACAGTAAGAAATAAGGATGAATAAGTCAGAGAAATGTTTAAACTGTGTAATATATTTTGATAAACAGTCTATAAAGTTTAAACATTAATTCAAATTATCTAAACTGAACAAAGATGTGGCTGTCTAGAAACCTTGCAATAAATTGCAACTGAAGTTTATAGTTTTTCTCTTTATTTGTAATTTTCATTAGGCTATAAGTTTTGTAAATGAATGAATGAATATTTTTATTCTGTGTTATCCTCAAACTTGTATGTACCCATAAGTTTCAGAAAAACTGGGTTTTGTCAGGATTTGTAACATTTGGGAATCTATACACTTTAGGATTTGTGAAAATTGAAGAGACGTTCCCAAGAAAGCAAACTCTAAAGCCATGGGACATGTCTTCTATTGCACATTATCATTGATCTTAACTTCGATTATAGTTTTGAACAAAAAATATAGTTTTGAATATAAAATTGACCCGTGAAGAAAATCGATTTCCTTAAATTAAAAATAAATAAATGTTTATTAAATTCCGCTTAAAAACAGAAGTAAAAGCGAGGCTTGGTTTGATATTTAGACACGCCCCCTTAGACCAATTTTATACATTCTAGATCACCTACCTTGTTTCTTAGGAAAACAGAACTGGTTATATGTATTTCTAGTGTATTTTACTTCACAAATATACAAAAATGTAGAAAAAGATCATTGCATATTTGTCAATGGCATAAAAGTATCTTACAATCGAAATTATATATAAAACATATTTAAATATCGATACCAAATGCATTTTCAAATTCCAACACATATTTTATAATTTAAAGAGCGAGGAACGGTTTCTGAAACGTATAATGTTGCAATGATAGAAGGTGTGAAATTTCATAAAAAATGTTTAAGTCTACTAAATATCCACAACTAATAATAAATATCCACAATTGTCTAAATATCCACAACTTACTTATTGAAATACATTTATTTAATTAGATACATTCTTAACACCTTATTTTAATTATTTCTGTACACTGCCCTGAAATAATCGTTAAATGAAATATAAATAT
This sequence comes from Amaurobius ferox, assembly GCA_951213105.1. Classification (NCBI taxonomy): domain Eukaryota; kingdom Metazoa; phylum Arthropoda; class Arachnida; order Araneae; family Amaurobiidae; genus Amaurobius; species Amaurobius ferox. The sequence goes on from OX578140.1 coordinate 106,702,016, forward strand.
GTTGAATCTCACTTGTTTACGTAATAGGTATAATTTTCGTTTTTTTAACACTCAAACTTTTCTTTTTCTCCAAAATTATCCGAAGATCGACTTGACAAACCATGACAATCAACCGATAGTTTGCAATGCGTAATTATTCCCATATTTCATCAGGCATTAGCATAGATCTTAGCGACACCTATTGGCTATTTGAGTGCCTAATATCTTATAGCACATATAACAAGCAAGCAAATCTTTATTTGAAAGAAGGTAGCTGATATAGCCAGCGAAACGAATTGGTTCCATATTAATTGTTTTTCACTTTTATTCCTGCATTTTCCAGTAATTTGACAGTCATATTAATTTTTTTTTTACTTATTTTTATTATTGAATTGTTTACAGCTGGTTTATTCATCTCATGTTCGTTCGTTGCCGTTGTCATAGTGCTTTATGACTGTATGAGTATGAAACACGACATTTTTCATTTCTTCCCAAAAACATTCTCTTTCGGAAGCCATTTTTATTCCAAGGTTTTAATTCTGTCCCAGTTTGCACTTTTCATGCAGAAAGCGTGAGATCTCGCTTCCGCAGATGTTCCGAAGTAATTTCTTTTTTCTTTAATTATTGCGCAGGGCAGTGGTTTCGATTCTGCAGACGGTGACGGGAGGTTCCGCACAAAAGTCATTGGATGCTACAGTTAATTTCGTGCAAGAAGTTGAAGGTCGAGGCGACCTGGATTCCATTTTTCACAGTAGAGGGGCTCTCTTGGCCCTGAGTTTTCGTTGGAGACGGAGCTTTTATTTCTCGCTATGGAAAAGTCGGACACAAAAGAATTCGACCCAACGGTCATTTTTATGTTTCGGATTATAACTTTGATTCAGAAGGAATCTTATAATCCGAGTGGGCCAAAGCAATGAATTTAATTACAATTTACTAAAATTCTCTTCTCTTTTTCAGAGGCCCAGAAGAAATTGCCGGGTGTAAAATGTTTAACGACTCGGAAGTGAATCCTAACAGTTAATGCCAAGTTTGCGGAAAGGTCCGGTATTGACTCCTCAGTGTCCGGTGTTCTGAAGTTTAGAGCCGAGTGATGAATTCAGCTGAGAGCTATGTGTCTTCATCAAAAGTGTGTGAACGATTTAGAGCCTTGATCAAAAATTGAGATCTTGAGTCGAAGTACTCATCTCTGAATTCAGTGATAATGGGAAAGAGCTATTTGAAATCAGTGTTCATTCCATCAAATATTAAATAAGTGCTGAAAGTTTATTTAGTGAGAACATCGAAATTCGACTTAACTGCATCTGGAAGCGATTGCTCCGTAGGTTACATTCCTTGTGATAGAAGGAAATGAGGGATGTTGTGTTCCATTAATTATTTGAAATTTATGTTTTATTACGCAGACAAATTGAAAGAGTGATATCGTGATTAAGTGCAAAAACCAAATATTATCTAATATATTTAATACAAGAAATTGGCCAGATTTGTCTTCATTATTTCTATAATTTTATGATATATATATTTAATTATTTCAATAAAAAAAAAGAGTTTATTTAAGATAATTTTGACTCATGTTTTCCCAACTTGATGTGGTTACTTGCTTGTGTGCCTGTGTGTCCAGTTTGCATTTTGTAAGCCTGGGCAGCCGTTCCTGGTGTTTTTGACAAATCACAACGCAATGCTAATCTAAAGTAAGTAAGTCGCACATAATATCTAATTTCTTTCTGGTTGTGCGATCCTTGAAAGGGGGCTTAATTTCAGATTTCCTTTCCGCCTCCGGCTCTTGTATACACAATTTAAGTTGTGTCCGCCGCACATGTCTGTTTCACTGTGAAACAGTTTTGGTAAATTTACTCATTATTCAGTTGCATCTATTCTCTCTGCCATCTATTTATTCTCTTACCTCCTGATTTTTGTCCGTTCATTCTTTATCTTTTGCTATTAGTTCTATTCTCCGTTGCTTTTATCGATCATTCACAGTATTCTACCTTTCGCTCTCCTGCCCTCCTGGATTTTAAATCTGTATTTTCGACTCACAACGACGGCCACAATTTTTCCATCTTCAGCCATCTGTGCTAGACTGCCTTACTTACCGAAAGGGCTTAAATAAGTGGGGTTGCGCTACATATTCGTTCTAAAGGATTTTTTTTTTTTTTTTTTTTTTTTTTTTTGCCATCGAAGCGAGTGGACTTCTGAAACTTCATGTATACTGCATATTGACTACGATTTCATTTTATTAAATCCATATTTCACATGGTATATATCATATAATACTGAGTTCGATGTTTGTTGACAGTGTACAACATATAACGTTTAACTAGTGGATGTGTATTTTCAGCATAAGATCAAACAATTATGAATTGGTAGTTCAAATTGTGATTTAAAATGTATTTTTTTTTCGCAGGCTGAGTACATCAATTAAATTTATATATGCATTATAAATTTTGCAATATTGAAAATATTGTAACAATAAACGATTTACTAAGAAAATAGAAAGGAAATTTTGTATTCAATAATGGTTATATATATATATATATATATATATATATATATATATATATAACCATTATTGAATAGAAAATGTCCTTTCTAATTTCTTAGTAAATCGTTTATTTTTACAATATTATCAATATTGCAAAATTTTTGCCCCCCTTGTTTAAAATTTAATTTTAAGAAATAATTAAACATACTTTTATATATTAAAATTTTTAAATAACTTTGCGAATATATATGCATTGTTTGGAAAATTGTTGCCTTTTATTTGCTTAAAGTGGCACGTTTCAAAATATATTTTCCATTAAAACGCATATTTTAATGTTTTAGAAGCTGGAATCATCCAGAATTCGTGATTTATAAGCAGAAGCATGACATTAAGACCACCCATTTGTTAAACTTCTAGCTGATTAATTAACATGGGTAGCTAGTTTCTAGAAAGGCGTGGCTACTGCTTCCCCATTTTCAACCCTTTATTAACAATCAATGATTGGATGTGGGACCAGACGTTTCATCAATGATGGATAGGTGAATGTGGGTAGTTTAAAGCTAATGGATCCTCCATTTCTTGTCAAACATGATTCTATTAAATAATATTCGCAGAAAATATTCATTACTTGTAATACTAAAGAATTTGAGTCGTTTTTCACGAATAACCTAGCATTTACCTAAATTTAAACAATATTACAACGAAGAAATATATTAAGAAATACTTCCATTAAACTTTAAGTAGTTTGCAAAGTAGACTTACCTATTTATATCGGCATCAATATGGCGAAACATCCGTTAGCGTATTTGGGAGTTTTAGAAAGAATAAATCTGATTTCAATTTAAAAAATTTCATTTTACACGAGAATCTCAGTTAGATAAAAAAATGTGGTTGATAATTTTCTAGCGAATTCTTAGCGTATTGTAATTATAAACTATTTTAAAGTTTTCATAGTACATTATTTGTAAATAAATTATATACAATATTGTTTAAAGACATTGTTAACTACACTGATTTTCAAATAAACTTATATTCCCGATTTCTGACAAACTTCCAGTGCACTCTTTCATACATGAGCACTTGTAGAGTGCAGAATGTTTTCCGAGAAGGAGCGACCATAACTTCATATTTAATAAATTGTCTGTAAAAGTTCAACTACTTTAGAATTAAGAAAACATTTTAAATATTATATTTTGTGCGTATTAATCTTAAGTAGGTAATATATTTTAAAATATCGTGCATTTCATTTACTCTTAGCATTTTTATGTTAAATTATATTAATAAATTGGCTGTAAATATAATTATTTTATGCCAAATTATATTAATAAATTGGCTGTAAATATAATTATTTTATGTTAAATTATATTAATAAATTGGCTATAAATATAATTATTTTATGTTAAAATATATTAATAAATTGGCTATAAATATAATTATTTTATGTTAAAATATATTAATAAATTGGCTATAAATATAATTAATAAATTGACTGTAAATATAATTAATAAATTGACTGTTAAAGTTTAACTAATGTAGAATTAAGGAAGCATTTTAAATGTTATTTTTTGTGCGTATTTATCTTACGTAGGTAATATATTTTAAAATATCGTGCATTTCATTCACTCTTAGAATTTTTATGTTAAATTATATTATTTTACTCACTAAGGAAATACAACGTGTTCAAAGTGTGAATTCTAATATAAATTGATCTTATACAAAATGTTTCCCAAGTTTAAACACCAATCGGTCAGTACCCCCAGTCGAAAATATCACGTTACGCTACTGATATATATATATATATATATATATATATATATATATATATATATATATATATATATATATATATATATATATATATATATATATATATATATATATTTGAAATGTAATAATAAGAGTTATGTAAAAAAAAAAATAAATAAATAAAAAAAAAAATAAATAATATGAAATGTAATAATAAGAATTATGTAAAAAAAAAAAAAAATATATATATATATATATATATACATATATATATATATAACAGTAAAAATTGAAAGATTGGACATGAAGTCAGCCAACAGGTAATACATAAAAGGCCTGGGGGATTGTGACCCCTAGTTCCCGTTTACAAGTCGACTTTTCCACCAATGGCAACACTCACGGAGCCATGCATTACCTGCGGTTAAATTCAGTACAACGTCGAAACAGAAGACGCCCATACGAAGCATACATCAAAGGTAAAATGAAAAAATCCCCCAACATAAGAGCAATATAATTGAAACGACACAAAACCGTCATGATAAAAAACAGCGATCAAGTTTTGGGAATTTTGAACAAACTACCTGCTAACCAATTATATAGAAGCTATGATTTCCAAGATCTATTCAGTAATATAAATTTGGAGGATCTATGTAGTATATTGACGCAAATACATGAGACATTTGAATTACAACAAAGTGTCACAATTCAAAAGTTTAAACACGTTTTGGACATCGTATTGTATGAAAATATATTGTATAATGGTACTGAATATTACAAACAAATTAAAGGCGTGCCAATGGGTGGAGAGTGCTCGACATTATTAGCAAATCTATATTTGCACCATTATGAACAAGGAAATCACTGTATAAACGAAATGGTTTACTTTCGATTTATTGATGACATCCTCATAGCATACGAAAACACAGGAGACGGGTATGAATTTGATTTTTCCTTTTATCCAGCTTGCTTGAATCTTATAGAGAATATCTCGGATAAAACAAAGGCAATCAACTATCTGGATATAAGTATACATTTAACACCTAGCAAGACAACGTATTATACTATTTATGATAAAAGAAGACAGTACAGTTTTAGAATACATTATATAATTAACTGGTATTCTAATTTAAGTATCAGGATATTTCGCAATATAGTCATTAATCACTTTAAACGTAGTGAAAGAATGCATTCTTATGGAAAGGATAGGATCAAAAATGATTCTATATTTATTAAGGAAGCAATAACAGAAAATTATCCTTTAATATTTATTTGTCAGTGTTACAATGTGGTACATAGTAAAGTTTTCGATGCGTTCAGTAAGGATTTTGGCAACACCTTTATTTCAGGAAATAAAATGGCATCGATACAGCGAGGAACTATTTAAGCGTGTAAAATTGACGTGAGAGATTTGGATGGAGGTAAGGTATTTGTATTTGTAGTTCGTATATTTTAAGTAGGTTTAGTTTTGTGTCGTTTCAATTATATTGCTCTTATGTTGGGGGATTTTTTCATTTTACCTTTGATGTATGCTTCGTATGGGCGTCTTCTGTTTCGACGTTGTACTGAATTTAACCGCAGGTAATGCATGGCTCCGTGAGTGTTGCCAGTGGTGGAAAAGTCGACTTGTAAACGGGAACTAAGGGTCACAATCCCCCTAGGCCTTTTATGTATTACCTGTTGGCTGACTTCATGTCCAATCTTTCAATTTTTACTATTATATTTTTCTGGGCTATTTCAAGTTGCATTGCGCTTATTGGTCTAGATATCTGTTTTTGTACTATTTGTACTATGGTAGATTCTGTTATATGACATTATATATATATATATATATATATATATATATATATATATATATATATATATATATATTTACGATCGCGAGAATCAGCATAAGTATTTTCCATAATCCTTATATGAATTCTACTAAACATGGAAATTAAGGTACTCTTTTGACCAAAAAATACAATCTGGTATACATCCCTATTTTGCTATAAATTATTCCTAAATAACTATGCTTGTAATGCTCAGTAGGTGTACCTATTGTTGTATAAAAGTCCATTTTCTATACATTTGTTTTTTCCCATTGTTTCTTTAAAATATTTTGGATATATTTTTTTCTTCTTTTTTTTAAAGGTTTGAATATCTCAACCTCTTCTTTTATGTACAGTCCTGTGTCCATTTCTTTATAGGATCTAGTCTTTCTGGATCCATTATAGCATGTCCTTACTCTAAACTACTATTTAGTCATATGTAATATGTAATTTCTATGTATTACTTTCCTTATATACATAATGTATAAGGAAAGTATTGTGACAGGGTCGAAAATTCGAATTCGAGATCTCGACAGGAGAGCACGTTTCAAGTATCCCCGAACGCGAATCGAACATTTTGAGGTGATGTCTGTGTGTGTGTGTGTGTGTGAAAGTGTGTGTGTGTGAAAGTGTGTGTGTGAAAGTGTGTGTGTCAGTGAGCCTGTGGAGACGATATCTCAGGAACGAATGTGGCGATTCGAATGAAATTTGGTACAGGAGTCACAATCCGTGAATACTGGAAGCCTATTGTTTTAAAACACAAACGAATGTTCAGAACCCCCCTAAATTTTCGAGTGAAATTTTGAAAAAATCATCAAAAAATCAAAACCTTTAATAAAGTTACGCAAATAAACATTATTTATGTACTTTTTCCTGAGAAAACGATTGACATAAACTTTAGAACGCTAGCATGAACCGTTCTCGATATATTGTACATTTTTCAAATAAATTTCTCAAAAAATTACATAAATTAAAAAGAAATATTAACTTTTGAGAAACATGTTCACTTTTCATATGTAATATTATGCGATACATTTGATGACATCATTCTTGTCGAATGTAATGAATGAAATGAATCGAATATAATGAATGAATAATCGAATGTAATGAATGAAATCCTGTTTTTATAGAGAGATCCAGGCGTGTTATTTTTTCTATGACGGCATTTGAATGAATGCCAGAAGTTTTGGATGAAGTTTTCAAATATAATAATGTTTGTAGTATTATGATGATTTTAAAAATATTTCTGAGGAATGTATCGCATTTTAGAGATGTTTAAACCAGTCAATTTATATTTCGATGCCGTCATTTGAATGAACTTCATTTTTTTCGATGAAGGTTTAAGTTTGCAAATATAATAAATTAATGTAGTGTTGTGATAAGTTTTTAAATATTACCGAGGAATTTATAGCATTTTAGACTTGTTTAAATAAAATTGCATTCAAGTTGGAAAGTGTTTCTTAATCAATGCTTTAAACGTAATTGATCTTTCTTGTTCTTATTTTCTTACTAACAGTATATCTTTTCGTCGTACGGAGTATACATTATAAAGAAATTTAAAATTCATAATCATGTTCAAATTCCTATAGTATACTAAATTACATTGTTAATCATAATATTCTAGCAGAATATTTAATTTAATGCTAACAAGAAAGATCAATCATGCATAAAGCATTGATTATGAAACACTTTCCAACTTCAATCCAATTTTATTTAAACATCTCTAAAATGCGATACACACACACACACATTCCTCGGTAATATTTTTAAAGCATCATGATACTACAATAATTTATTATATTTGAAAACGAATAATTTATTATATTCGAAAACAACTGAAATTTATTCAAACGACGTCATCGAAATATAACACGTCTGGCTCTCTCTATAAAAGCAGCATTTCATTCATAGGCATTTTTCAATTCATTTCATTCATCACAATACTATAATAATTTATTTTATTTAAAAACTTAAGACCATGGAACTACAAGTAATTAAACTCAATGCTTAAAACTTCATCGAGAAAATCGTTCTTCTCTCTGTAAAATCAATGAATGTTTCATTCATATCAGCTGTATTGCAGACTCCATGAACTAAATAATTTTGCGTTAAAGAAATGTAGCAATTCCTATACAACTCATTCTACATATTTTGCTGTTTACATTTTCCATATGTGAAAACTAGACTTCGTTGTAGAAATAATCAAATTTGAATGATCATTCAAATACAAATATATTGTAATTGAGTTGTTTCAGTACGTAGATGCACAGAAAGCAAAAATAAAGCGGTTTTAGGACGGATGCAACACTAAATATGAATTAAAAAGAACTTTAAAAATCACGATTTGGCACAAGATGGTTGCCGTATTTTATTTTGAAGTGGGTCACGTGATCTCTTCGTCCGGCCGTCCAACTAGTTACTCTAAGTCCTCTGGACGAGTCGGACAGTCTGGGTCTTCCACGTGATCTCTTCGTATAGTGGTCACGTGATCGCTTCATATAAAAGGTTTAATTATTATTTTAATATTTATGTAAAAAACTACTAAATATATTTAGCTGAATTTTTTATTATATATTTTATGAGATAACTTGAATATTTCATAAAGTTTTGAAGCAAGTTGGAAATTTTAAATCCCCTAAAATGTTTAAATAATTAGGTCCCATAGGATTCAATGTATTTCATTTTTTCACCCCGGGTTCAATCCAAAACTAATTGGGTAATATTATTAATTTATATTCCCATAGGTCCCACAGACCGTCTGAACAACATACTAAAATGTCATTTTGATAAAGTCATTCTTACGCCTGTTATCGTGCTAACGGGCAGACAGACAGACAGACAGACAGGCAGAATGAGCAAAGTCATAATCACTTTTCCACTTTGTTGTAAATTGTTAATAAAATGAAGTTTAAGATTCTATGTTTTCGTTATATGAAATTAACTTCACTGGCAGATCTGAAGAATAAATCACCCTGGTCTCGTTTGTAAACACATTTACGGAAAATATGAAATTGAGTCAATATGTCAAAATAAAAGCGCTAAATTTTTATGGAACTGGTACTACTTGTATTCTCGAATATTGGAAGCTTATTGGAACACGTATTATAAGATATGTGTTTCTAAATTCTTTAACGAAATAAAACAGATGACTTAATAAATTGAAAATATCAACAATCCTTAAATCTGAAGGCCGTAATTGGTTCCTATAGGTCACACTGAAATTTTTGAGATACGGCTAAGTGGTACAAGTTAAACTTACCAACTCTTAGGAGCGTTTAAAGTACTCCCTCCACTATCCATGACTTTTTTGTAGGCGATTTAATGCTTCAAGCCATCCATTTCTTGGAGTCGATGAAAAATATGCTTTTGTAGCCTCATCAATCGGAATGAAAACGACGCCCACGTAAATATTTTCGTAGATTAAAAAAAGCCAGAAATCACGCCAAACATCACCCGATCTTCCAAACAGCTGTTCATGTCTGCAGACGAGTCGTACGGTCTGGATCTTCAACATAGCAAGATCAGGAGAATAGGGTGGATGATCTATCACTTTGATGCTTTTATGGTCAAAAAATTCGACTGCCATTATTGCTGAATGAGAAGATGCTTTGTGATGCTTAAGCATTAGTCCCCTAACATTCTCTTCCTGAAGAATTTCTGGAAGACACTTAGTGGAGTACCAGTTAGCTGTAACTATCTTCTGTCCGTCTAGCTTTATGACTTTGACCATCCCTGTACTTTTGAAGAACACGGCATGCATTACTCTTTTCATTGCTCGTTGTCTTTTTACCGTTGTTGGTTTGAGGTCATCTTCAAAGACCCATACTTTACATTCTTTACGTATTGGAACGTCAAAAAACGGTATGTAAGTTTCATCACCAGATATGATTTTAGAAATAATGTGGTGTCTACGATCATTAAATAATTTTAGGGTTTTTTTACTGATTCTGACACGGTCCGTTTTTTTTGTGTTCTGTTAAATTATGGGGGACCCAACGACAAATTAATTGTTTCATGTGCAGTTCGTCATGAATTAATTTCTTGTATAGCTGTTGATCCAATGTTAAATTCCTTCTGTATCATTTGGTAGGTAGAACGATTATCTTCGATTAACATTTTTTGAATGTTCGACACATTTTCTGGGACTACAGCTGACAAAGGTCTTCCTGTATGTCCTTCATCCAGGAGAGAATTTCGACCACTTCTAAACTCTATAAACCATCTAAATACAGTGATACAGTGATACCGTGATTTTCAGAAGTAAAAGAGTTCAACTTTAAATACCCAACCCATGATTTTTTTTTCTCGCGCAAATCGTCCGTCCCTGTCTCAAAAATTTCAGTATAACCAAAATGAAAACGCCAAAATTGTATGAGAAGTTATAACCGTACTGCTTATATTGTCGTAGATTAAAAGATATGCCCGTGTGTTAGTAGAAGATTACGCATAATACAATATGAGTTTCAAATGTCTTTGTTAAAATAAACAGGAAAAATAAATCATGCATAAAGCATTGATTATGAAACACTTTCCAACTGCAATGCAATTTCATTTAAACATCTTTAAAATGCGATACATTCCGCGGTAATATTTTAAAAATTATCATAATACTACATTAATGTATTATATTTGAAAACTTCAACAAAAATAACTGAACTTTATTCAAATGACGCCATCGAATTATAACACGCCTGGCTCTCTCTATAAAAGCAGCATTTCATTCATAACATTTTCCCATTCATTTTATTCATCGCAATATTTTAATAATTTATTTTATTTAAAAACTTAAGACCATGGAGTTACAAGTAATTAAACTCTATGCTTAAAACTGCATCGAAAAAAATCGTCCTTCTCTCTGTAAAATCAATGAATATTTCATTCATATCAGCTATGCAGAGTCCATGAGCTAAATAATTTTACGTTAAAGAAATGCAGCAATTCTTAAACAACTCATTCTACATATTTTGCGGTTTACATTTTACATAAGTGAAAAATAGGCTTCGTTATAGAAATAATCAAATTTGGATGATCATTTAAACTCAAATATATTGTAATTGCGTTGTTTCAATATGTAGATATACAGAATTTAAGCAAAAATATAGCGGTCTTAAGACGGATACAAGACTCAATATGAATTAAAAAGAACTTTAAAAATCACGATTTTGAGACAAGATGGATGCTATATTTCATTTTGAAGTGGGTCACGTGATATCTTCATAAAATGGTCACGTGATCGCTCCATATAGGATGTGTAATTATAATTATAATTTTTATTTACAAAAACTACTGAATATATTTTGCTGAAATTTTTTTTATATATTTTATGGAATAATTTGTATATTACCTAAAGTTTTCAAAGCAATTTGTGAATTTTAAATCCGCATAAAAAATGTTTGAAAAATTAGGTCCTATATGGTTCAATGTATTTCATTTTTTCAACCCATGTTCAATCCAAAACTAATTGGGTGATGATATGCATTTATATTCCCGTAGTTCCCGCAGACCGTCTGAACAACATACTAAAATTTCATTTTGATTAAATCATTTTTACGGCAGTTATCGTACTAACGGACAGACAGACAGACAGACAGAATGAACAAAGTCATAAACACTTTTCGACTTTGCTGTAAAGTGTTATAAAGATCACGTAAAAAATTGAAAATATCAATGACTCCAGTAAAGATTTTTCGTACTATAACATGAGTTTCTACAATATTTGTCAAAATAAAAAAGACGAAGTTTAATAAATTGAAAATATCTTTAATCCCCGTCATATTTAAACCAGAAGGCCTTAATTACTTCCAATATATGCCAATATATGTCAAAATATATGCTAATATACCTGTACTACTTATATTCTTGTAGATTAGAAAATATACTCTTGCATTTGTAGAAGATTATCCATACAAAGTATAATATATGAGTTTCTGTAATTTTTGCCAAAATGAAACAATAACGTAATAAATTTAAAATATCAATAATCTCCCAAAACATAAACACATTGTATTTATTAAATTCGTTGCTAAGGCACAAGATATAATTTTCTTCGTGTAAATTGGTGGAAAAAATATCGTCTGCATAATGCTATCTCTATGGAAGTTTAATTGTTAATTAATAATTAATTGCTAATTAATTTTTAATTTATATGTATACTTATCCTACAAACTTGAAACATGGACTAAATTTAAACTGGGACTATTCCATGTCTACCCCCAAAATGCCATCCAATTTGGTGTAGCCGTTCTCCCGTGATGAGACAAATAAACACACAAATAAACACACAAATAAACATACAAATAAACACACAGACATATTTACAATTTCATATATATAGAGTTAAATAATACAGAAATTGAAATAAAAATAAAATCTGATGTGGGCAACACATGACTTTCCTTATATAATGTAATGAATTTACTACTTTTACAGTAAAAAAAATAGGTTTTTCTTATAGTAGATACTAATATTCTTTCCAAGATATTGTATTTTTCACAATTATTCGTCATTTTCATTGATTTGGCGTCATTTGTATCCATTTGGCGAGATTTTCGTTAATTTGGCAATATTTCAAAAAGTCGCAAGTTGGCGACATTCCGCCAATTTTGGCGCCAAAATCTCGTCAAGCGTTAAGGACGAAGAAATAAGTTATTCTTACAGCAGATAAATGATTATTGGAGTTCAAATACAAAAGTATTACTCAAAGTATCTTTTTTCATGAATGGAACGAGCTAGATCCACGAGAATGATGTCACCCAATTTATCGCATGATATTACATATGAAAAGTGAACATGTTTCTCAATAGGATTTTTTTTCTCTTTTATATGACTTTTTGATATTTTTTTTGAAAAATGTGCAATATCTCGAGAACGGTTCATGTTAGCGTTCTAAAATTTATGTCAATCGTTTTCTAATGACAAATTACATAAGAAATGTCTATTTGCGTAATTTTATTAGCGGTTATGATTTTTTGACGATTTTTTCAAAATTTCACGCGAAAATTTAGGGGGGTTCTGAACATTCGATTGCGTATAAAAACAATAGGCTTCCAGTGTTTACGGATTGTGATTTTGTACCAAATTTCGTTCAAATCGGTCCATTCGTTCGTCAGTTATCGTCTCCACAGGCTCACTGACACACACACACACACACATACTTTCACACACACACACAAACACACACACAGACATCACTTCAACAATGTTTGATTCGTGATCAGGGATGCTTGAAACGTGCTCTCCCGTCGAAAACTCGAATTCGAATTTTCGACCCCGTCACAATACTTTCCTTATACATTATGTATATAAGGAAAGTAATACATTTTATAAATGAACGCTATTGCATTTTCGACTGTATAATATTTTACAGGTCTAATTCGTTGCTGAACGTGGATCAATAAAAATGAACGCGCTGTGCAACCCCCCACCCACCCTATCCTTCACTGATATATATATTGGTCCACGATAACTCCTCTAAAACTTAACCAATATTTCTGCAATTGAAATGTATACATATTACTATTTCACACTGCGAGTTCATTGATCAAATTAGTTGAATAAATTGTTGTGCTTTATGCGCTGCCACTACTGCTGTGCAAACTGTACGATTATAATTTCTGTACAATTTAGGTGATTTCTTTACAATTTGGATATGCATTTTAAATAAATAATATGCAGTTTAATCTTATTCCTAAGTGTAATTGGATAAAATTTATGCATTCAATGTTGAATTACATCTTGTCTGAATTTTTTAAGATTTTTTAAATTATTTTATATGGTTTCAATTAATGTTTTACATACTAAGTTTTTTCTGAACGCGATCGTATTATACGTGTTGAGCCCCCTTTATTGTATGTTTGCTTATAATTTCTCCCCAGCTGAATCAATATTTTTGCAATTGGAATATGTGGTGAAGATAAATGTTTTACAGGGTCAGTTCGTTACTGAAAGTAAGCGCATGATGTGCCGCCAGTTACCCCTTTAAAAATTGTTCATCAATAACTCCTCAGAATCTTATCTAATTTTTCTACATTTTAATTATAGGTATAGATTAATATTTTACAGGTCGAGTTCGTAAATAAACATCCTAGTACTTTCAGCATAGTGCTCCGCATTTTCTGGTGTGCACATTGTCCAACTATAACTTCTTTAAAACTTAGCAAGCTTTGGTGTGAAACATCCGAGAGCATGAGGTACGGAGTAAATCGTGAAAAAAGTATGACGAGAGAGAAACAGAAGTACATAAAGGAAGTTATTCTGTACTGTTGCGAATATCTAATGGGCAAACATTGCAACATGTAACCATTTGAAGGTCTGGATCGCGTGATCTTGGCTCAAATTCGATTAATTTGATGGCGAGTTTAGTGAAATATTTCCAATTTAGCAACTTTTGGCAAGTTTTGAAAACTTCTCGAATTGTGAAGATTGACTAAGAACTTTACAAGTTACTTGCTTTATCCAGAAATTTTCACAGGTGGTAAATAAGCTCGTCATCGTTCATTTAAGTTATTGACGGGATATGTGATAAAGGTCATTATGAACATGTCAGTGAATAAATCATGAAAATATGTGAAGGGGCTGAAACGGAATTAAGCGAAATGCCACTATACTTTCAATGCCAAACACAGTAAAAGCACCCCATATAATATTTTCTGATTATATGTAATCTTTAAGCTGTATTACAATATAGATCTAATAGAAAAATGTAAAAAAATAAACTTTTATATCGTCGATTTCAGTGCATCAACGTCCAAGCTATATCGCAGTGTGCGATAACCGTATGCACCGCCCTCACACTCACCCGATGTAGTGATTGCAAATATTACATTAAAAATACACAGTGACTTTTATTTTAGGGAAGGAGTTGATTTATATTGCTCAGTCTACTTTGTCTGATGATAAATCATCTTGAATTTTTTTTTCTGAAAATTCCAAACATGACGTAGATCAAACTCGCTCTATACATAACACCGTACAAAATTTGCTAAGGAGAAAAAAGCCAGTAGTTGTCCTATTTCTGCAATAAATCTGTAAATTTCTGATTAATGAAGATACATTTTGAATTGCAGAATTATAATTTTTAAGTCCCATGAAAAAATATTTTCTAAGCGAATCGACACATTTCTCGCTTCACTTTCATTCATACGAATATCTAGCAACTTTAAATGAGTGGACTGCTTATGCTGTAGAGACTGATGACTACAAAGGGTTTTTGGACAGAAAAGAGAGGGTTTTCGAAAATTTAGTAGTTCTCAACTTTACTTTAACTGTATTACATTGGTGTCCGAAAGTGAAGCATCATTGGTACAACTTGCATGTAAAGCATTAACGCAAACAAAAAAGCAGAAACTTGAATGTAGATTTTATAGTAAACAAGACCAATATCTATGCTCAAGCAAATTTTATCAGTTAACACTACATACGCAAATAATATACACATATCACAAATCCATGAATGCAGAGGGCGTCTTATTTCAAATTCTTGCAATCCCCGTAAATATTGCTGTTGGCATTGTTAAGCAGGAACCGATTATTACACAAAGATAGAAAGTTGACCTTTTTTCAAGGGTAGAATTATCAGAATGTTTGAAACATGACAAACAGAGAGAGACGTTTCCAGATCAGTGTGCAATCTCCAGTGGTGAAGGTTCCAAAACACTGCAGACGTTACGCAACAACAAGTGCAAGATCGTCCAAGAGTTATAACACCTCGGAAGTATAGGTATTTGCTATTAATTACTGGAAGCCATTGGATGATATCTGCAAGGCAGCTCTTTGGAGAGCTGTAGCCGCCACAGGAGCAACTGTTTCCCAAAACACTGTTTACAGTAAATTAAAAAAAACTAATATGAATGCCAGATAATTTATTCCTCACTGACACCTGCATACAAGCATACGTATTAAAGTAAAGTCAGGAACATCAAAGCTGGTTTCTCAATCATAGAGGCATTGTGATCTTCACTGATGAGTTCAGATTCAATTCGCAAACACATTTTCGTTACACTACTATATGGAGAAAATAGAGAACACTTTTCCATCCCAATAACATCAAGGAATGGAGTCAATTTAGAGGTGGTGGAGTCTTGGTATCGGCAGACATAATCCTGAATGGGCATTGGGCATACAAAACTTCACATCCTCGACCGAAGTTCTGTTGCTGGTAAGAGGTACAAATGCGACATACTGGAACCCCATGTTCAACTATTTTGAGTTACTGCACGTGCACAATTTACATTCATAGACGATGACACGCACAGTAATGCATTCAGCCGGTCGATGATTTTCTTCAAAGTGAAGATATCCAGCATATGCAATGGCTATTGAATTTTCTAGATATGAATCCCGTTGATAATGTATAGGATGCAATAGACAGGCGAATTGCATCCAGTCAAACCCCACCAAAGACAATTTCAGAGCAGCTAAAACACTGTATTTCAGGCGTGGAACTTTTTGCCAACACAGCTCATGGACAACTTCATAAAATGCATGAAAATTAGATGTGAGACTGCAGGACTACAAGATATGACCACATCCCATTAAAATGACCGTTTGTCAACGGTGTTTCAGTTTTTTCAACGAGAAATAAAAATCATATTTTCTTATGCCACAGGCATACCGAGTTTTGTTCCCTTGTGACTTCTGATTAGTAAAATATTCACAGGTATACATGTGCCGTGGGACAGATTTGGAATTTCCTGTCGTCACTTCACTCTTAGGAATCCTTACCCCTCCTCTTCCCTCTGGAAACATTTTGAGATACCAATGCCCTGAGTTAGCGGACCAGCTGCAGACCGTGACAAGTGGCAAAGGACGCAATGGTTTTTTAAATAATATAGGACACCCGCAAGTGTACTAGCGCACCCCAAATTTCACCAACCCTTCGGAAGAGGCTCACTCAATTACCCGGAAGAGCCCGGGCACCTCACAAGATTTATTGGATTCTCAACCTATTACGACCAAACGACAGCCATGGGGCACGGCCAAGGGCGTAGCCTGATTCCCGTGCTGGGCGCGAAAAGTTCAGAAGTAGAGGAGTTGGATTTGAGATGAAAAAGTGAACATCTCCAAACGGAGAGGTCTTGATGATTGCCTGCTCTTGCTGTCCTAGATGGATAAGTCCTTTGTTCTCTCACTCCTTTGCAGACTGCGCGCCGGAGATTAGATTTTAATAGAAGGAATATGATTACCGAATTTAATTATTAAAATGGAATCGTAAACTAGAGGGGGGGGAGCGAATATTCTAAGATTCGCAATTAGTGAATTTTATTGTGCAAAGTAAATTGTTTATGTTAAGGAATTTAATATGTGTCTTAAAATAAAAGTTTTATTTAATACTATTGGTATTTATTGTGCATTCCCTCGCAAGATGCATTTCCGAAATACTCAATCTGGATTATGATCGATAATCGAACAAGTGGCGTACTTACGATCAACGGCTATGTTTAACGGTAATTTTCTAGCGAAACTACGCCACAACGTGTAAATATACATATCAATTATACTTAACTTTTAGACAGTGTAATTGAAGTCCATTCTAATATCTTAATAAAACAAATTTTAGTTAGATGGATGTCATTGAATATACACTTTCCATTAAAATGAAATTAGGTTTAGTCATCGCCATCTAACTATTTGAAGTGGACATAAAATTAAAAGAAAAACGTTTTACTATCGTGATTGCAAGTTAGACTGGTATATATTTAGAAAAATTTAGACCTTACGTCTATATTCATCACACATAGATAATTGCTTGGACCTATGCATGACTTCCTCGTGTTTAATGAAGAATAATATCTCAACCCTTCATCATAAGTCTATATAATATTACTATATGTTCAAGATTAATATTATAACATGCTTTGTTTATCTTGTGAAATGATAAAATTGCAGTATATAACAAATGCAATAAGCTTTATATTAATATTTTCTAAAGTTGATTAAAATAAATTTCAATTGAAATAACAATCGGGAACATATTATTGTAAAAAAAGAGAAATTCCTTTTAAAGTATTTTCCTTTATCTGTTTCCACCCCACTTTCGTGCTGTTGGCACCGCTTACAGTTTAAGATCATAAGTAAAACTAAATTTTGATTGATGGCATTTAAGATGGCGATATAGCTATTTATTACTATTAGCTATAAACATGGGCATCCATAGGGGAGGGCAAGGGGATCACTTCCCCCGTCGCGGACGATCAAGATCAGAAAGGTGGGCGTCCAGCTAGCCGATGTTATACGTTTTACCCTTGAGTTTTCCCCACTGGTGATAAATGTCCCTCTCAGCTCCAGGAAAGTCCTTTGGGCGCTCATTGCCATAAGGTATTTCTAACTGATGGCAACGCTAGTAAGAATATACATATTTTAAAATGCATCTTTACATGCGTCAAGTACGCAACTACTTTTGTATATAATTTGCAAATGTGATATAATTTTAAGATCTAGAATGCAATCATATAACATTGACTAAAATTATCATATTTGACATGAAATGAATTTACTAAGTCCGGCCATAACTCATCTTAAACACAAATGATTTTTCTTAAATTTTAACATTTTGTTAGATCAAACTCGCTCATTTTGCACAAATTGCAAAAGGGAAACGAACTAGCAACTGCAGCAGTAGTTCTCCAATAACTTTACGAATTCCAACGAAAATCTAAATTTCAATTCTTTTTATTCCACGAAAAATACTGTTTTATTTTATGGAACTGAAATATTATTCGCTCATTTTGAAGCATACGAATGTATTTTCGTTTTATTTCCAGTACGTACAAATACATTTAATACTCATTTCCCAAAATATACCCTAATATTTCTGTAAGATGAAAATTGAGCAAAAATATTCCGGCATATAAACATATTCTACGATGGACAAATAGACGATTCGTTGTTCCCATTTTGAATTATTACTTACAGCAATTAAATCACAAACCTATTTCGAAAGTTTTGATAAGAATAAAATGTTTATTCTTTAAAGTGCATTTCAAAACTTGATGCTCATTTGCATTCCTGGAGATTGCATTCCTGGAGATCCTCATTTGAAATTGAAATGCATCTTTGAAAGTCAAATTGAAAATGAATTTAACTGTTTTGTAGTAAAGAATTCTAAAAAATATAATCATCAAGATTAAAACAAGAGAGATCAATCATGCTTAAAGCATTGATTATGAAACACTTTACAACTTCAATGCAATTTTATTTAAACATCTCTAAAATACAATACATTCCTCGTATATATTTTAAAACTTATCACAATACTACATTAATTTATTATATTTGAAAACTTAAACCTTCATAGAGAAAAATGAACTTCATTCAAATGACGGCATTGAAATATAAATTGCCTGGTTTAAACATTTCTAAAATGCGATACATTCCTCGGTAATTATTTAATAATTATTATAATACTACGATAATTTATTATATTTGAAAACTTCATCGAAAACAACTGAAATTCATTCAAATGATGTCATAGGAAAAATAACACGCCTGGATCTCTCTATAAAAGCAACATTTCATTCATAAATAATTTCCCATTCATGTCATTCATCACGATACTATAATAATTTATTTTATTTAAAAATTAAGACCATGGAGCTACAAGTAATTCAACAGTATGCGTAAAACTTCATCGAGAAAAATCGCCCTTCTCTCTGTAAAATCAATGAATATTTCATTCATGTCAGCTATGCAGACTCCATGAGCTAAATAATTTTGTTTTAAAGAAATACAGCAATTCTAATACAACTCATTCTACATATTCTGCTGTTTACATTTGACATAAGTGAAAAATAGGCTTCGTTGTAGAAATAATCAAATTTGGATGATCATTTAAACTCAAATATATTGTAATTGTGTTGTTTCAGTATTTAGATGCACAGAATTTAAGCAAAAATAAAGTGGTTTTAGGACGGCTACAACACTCAATATGCATAAAAAAGAACTTTAAAAAATCACGATTTTGAGACAAAATGGATGGCATATTTCATTTTGAAGTGGGTTACGTGATCTCTTCATATAAGGGTCACGTGATCGCTTCATATAAAAGGTGTAATTATTATTTTAATTTTTATTTAAAAAACTACTAAATATATTTTGCTGAAATTTTTTTTATATATTTTATGGAATAATTTGAATATTTGATAAAACTTTCGAAGTAATTTGTGAATTTTAAATTTGCTTAAAAAATGTTTGAAGAATTAGGTCCCATAAGGCTCAATGTATTTCATTTTTTCAACCCGGGTTCAGTCCAAAACTAATTGGGTGATATTATTCATTTATATTCCCATAGGTCCTACGGACCGTCTGAGCAACATAATAAAATTTCATTTTGATTAAGCCATTTTTACGGCAGTTATTGTGCTAAAAGACAGATAGACAGACAGACAGACAGAATGAACAAAGTCATAAACACTTTTCAACTTTGTTGTAAAGTGTTAAAATTAATAGCAAAGGAAATAATAGTCTGCAGGAATATTTTTTGCAGTTATTCTACAGTCGTAAGTTTTCTGTTCATTGTAGGATCAAATACCTAACTGTCTGAGCAGTAAAAAAAAATAGTTTTATCTGAATCCCAGATGAGTTTCATTCAATGCAGGACACGAACTCGTAGAAATGTATGCTTGACGAACATCATAGGGTTAATTTAAAGAATATTTCACCTCATGACATTTTATATTGCCTTACAAAATTTTCACTGCATTATATACTATACTAGTAGTACGTACTTATGCCGCCAGCGTCAGCTGACCAAAATTTGCATAACGTTTTGCATTACCACCCCTTTTCTCCGTGAAAATATGCATATTTACTGCAACACACTACTGCGTATGAGAGACATACATGATTGCTAAAATGTTTGATAAAATGCAAGTGCAAATGTGAATGTAAAATGCAATGTCAATATCAAAATACATGTAAAATGTTAACTTTCTGTACTTCATATGCCTGTTTTACTCCAAAAATGAACCATACAGTGCCACTTTAGCCCGCTGTGGCAAAAATCCAAACTATTTTTTATTCTTTTAAAAATCGAAACCCCATGGTCTAAATAGTATTTACTGCAAATTTGATTAAGTTTGGCCCAACAGTTTTCTCACTATCCGGCTCTAAACACCTCTACTTTAATTATGGCCATCCTGTATATTCTTATACGTGACTCTGCCTTAGAAACTAAGAGCACAGTAAGAAATAAGGATGAATAAGTCAGAGAAATGTTTAAACTGTGTAATATATTTTGATAAACAGTCTATAAAGTTTAAACATTAATTCAAATTATCTAAACTGAACAAAGATGTGGCTGTCTAGAAACCTTGCAATAAATTACAACTGAAGTTTATAGTTTTTCTCTTTATTTGTAATTTTTATTAGGCTATAAGTTTTGTAAATGAATAAATGAATATTTTTATTCTGTGTTATCCTCAAACTTGTATGTACCCATAAGTTTCAGAAAAACTGGGTTTTGTCAGGATTTGTAACATTTGGGAATCTATACACTTTAGGATTTGTGAAAATTGAAGAGACGTTCCCAAGAAAGCAAACTCTAAAGCCATGGGACATGTCTTCTATTGCACATTATCATTGATCTTAACTTCGATTATAGTTTTGAACAAAAAATATAGTTTTGAATATAAAATTGACCCGTGAAGAAAATCGATTTCCTTAAATTAAAAATAAATAAATGTTTATTAAATTCCGCTTAAAAACAGAAGTAAAAGCGAGGCTTGGTTTGATATTTAGACACGCCCCCTTAGACCAATTTTATACATTCCAGATCACCTACCTTGTTTCTTAGGAAAACAGAACTGGTTATATGTATTTCTAGTGTATTTTACTTCACAAATATACAAAAATGTAGAAAAGGATCATTGCATATTTGTCAATGGCATAAAAGTATCTTACAATCGAAATTATATATGAAACATATTTAAATATCGATACCAAATGTATTTTCAAATTCCAACACATATTTTATAATTTAAAGAGCGAGGAACGGTTTCTGAAACGTATAATGTTGCAATGATAGAAGGTGTGAAATTTCATAAAAAATGTTTAAGTCTACTAAATATCCACAACTAATAATAAATATCCACAACTGTCTAAATATCCACAACTTACTTATTGAAATACATTTATTTAATTAGATACATTCTTAACACCTTATTTTAATTATTTCTGTACACTGCCCTGAAATAATCGTTAAATGAAATATAAATATGTTGAATCTCACTTGTTTACGTAATAGGTATAATTTTCGTTTTTTTAACACTCAAACTTTTCTTTTTCTCCAAAATTATCCGAAGATCGACTTGACAAACCATGACAATCAACCGATAGTTTGCAATGCGTAATTATTCCCATATTTCATCAGGCATTAGCATAGATCTTAGCGACACCTATTGGCTATTTGAGTGCCTAATATCTTATAGCACATATAACAAGCAAGCAAATCTATATACATATTATATTTATATTATTTTATATAGAATTAGCATTATTGTTTACAAATTTGAAAGAAAATCTATATAATACATAAAATTATATAATCCCAATTATGTTGAATAAAATATAATTGGATAAAATGAAATAAATTTATTTTCGTGTTATCGCTTCTCGGCATATTTGCCAAGATCAAGTGTAGTGTCTGTTCTTATCAGCTTAACCTCTGATAGGGGAGTCTATTGGCCCCTGTAATGTTAAACTAATTTTTGAACGGAGGCTTGTAGTCAGGAATTTATTCCGCTCAGGCCATGGGTTGTATTGCAATTGCACTACTAGCAGTAACGGCCCATATATTATGAAAAAATAGCACTCATGAGTTTTCTCTTCCACTACGAATGAATATTCCTTCATTTCAGGAACCGGTCCCATTTGTGGCCAATCTTTTCCACTTGGAAGAAAACATTGACAACTGCACCTTCAATGCCATGTTCTTATCAGCAGCTGACAGGACAACCAGAGGCAACTGAATTATTCTTGTCTTCTTGTATTTTGGCTATGTGAAAAGCCGCCGGATTGGGCGATCTCGTGTGTTTGCTATGAGTACAGCAGCCAGTTTGGGCTTTTTCGAAAATGTTTGTGATCCTTTTTTGAGTTAGGCTGTCTATAAAGCCATACTTAACTTTTTGGCTATCTATAAAGCCATTGCTTTTAGTATATCTTATCTCAATGTTGCTTGATTTCGTCCCTTGTCCCCTTTGTAAGATGTCCCTAAGACTACAATAAAAAATTTTCAAATCTGTTCTTATCAGCTTAACCTCTGATAGGGGAGTCTATTGACCCCTGTAACGTTAAACTAATTTTTGAACGGAGGCTTGTAGTCAGGAATTTATTCCGCTCAGGCCATGGGTTGTATTGCAATTGCACTACTAGCAATAACGGCCCATATATTATGAAAAAATAGCACTCATGAGTTTTCTCTTCCACTGCGTATGAATATTCCTTCACTTCAGGAACCGGTCCCATTTGTGGCCAATCTTTTCCACTTGGAAGGAAACATTGACAACTGCACCTTCAATGCCATGGAATCGTCGTCCTACCGACTCGATTGTCCTAGACCACTCGATAATTTTCTGCCTGAGCTTGCTGAATTACTACACGACACTGACTCTCCTGATCTCCCGTGGTACCATTTCGAAATTTGCATCACCAACATCATTGATGCTGCTTCCAAACACATGAAGCTACCTGCTATTCCTTCATCCCCTGCTCCACCTCCCAATCTTCTTACAAGACCGTACTTGGCCACAAAGACTTCCAAAAACTATACCGTCGTAATCGTCTCCGGGCCATGCAGTCGATTCTGGATGAAAACTCTCGGCTCTGCGACTGGAGCCCTGAGGTGTTGGAAGCCAACATGAAACTTATTAACTCGGTGAACCCCAATGTTGACACTTCCATCTAACAGCCGTCGTTCTCTGACTCCCAACCTGTAACTATGAGTCTCGATCCTTTTCTTCCTCTTGAAGTACTTGGCAAGTTACGGGCTTCTGAGTACTCTGCTACGGGTCCTGATCGCCTTACATACCAGCATTGGAAGTCTACGGATCCTGACACCGAAGTTCTCAGAGCCATCTTCAACATCTGCCTCAAGAGAAAAGAGATTCCCGGATCCCCTCCCCTCCTCCTCAAGGACAATCCTGCTAGCAGAAGATTATTGAATAAAAAGATTTTTGAGACTTATATTATAATACGGGTAATCTTCTACTAACACACTGACATATTTTCTAATCTGTGACATTATAAGTAGTACGGGGTTGCATATATCGATTCAATTTCTTTTTTCTTTGTAAATTTGCTTGCAAAAGGGGCCAGGATGTTTTATTCTTTAGATTTGCCCGTGAAGATAATTTTGCATAGTGAGAACAGATATTCTTAAACTTCTCTCTAGGAGCACTAAATTTAATATTTTAACAGAATTTGCACATGACTGCGAATTATAAGTTTCTTTATATTATATACTCCGTACGAAGAACGGGTATGCTACTAGTCTAATATATTTTTTATAGTCGGTTGATGAAATTCAACGAAAAATTAATTCTATTTCAATGTCTGGGATCTTTTGTCTGACCGAAGATATTTCAAATACCATATTGCATAAGATGTTAAAACTTGGTAAGCAGTCAATTCTTACCGCAAATGGGGCCTTGAGTACCTTAACTTTTTGCTTACGGGTGAGACACAGCGTCAATTCCAAACGAAGAACCTCTCAAAAGGACAGGTATTTGACATACCCTATCCCAAACAGTTCGATCCCCCGTTGCAGACATTGGCGTCCATGTGTGGGATCTTTTGTCCAACCTAAGATATTTCAAATACCGTATTGCATAAGATGCTAAAATTTGGTAAGCAGTCAGTTCTTACCGCAAATGGGGGCTTGAGTACATTAACCTTTTGCTTACGGGTGGTATCTTTCAGTGACTGTAAAAACAATATAAAGAAAACGATGCAAGTATATACAATATCTTGCACCTTTGATTTTTTCAACGGGTAAGAAACTAGTAAGTACAATAATATACAATAACTAGCAGCATACCCGTTCTTCGTACGGAGTATATAATATAAATAAACTTAAAATTCACAATCATGTGCAAATTCCTATAGTATACTAAATGGCATTTTTAATCAAAATATTCTGTTAAAATATTTAACATAATGCTCCTAAAAAGAAGTTAAGGAATGGCTGTTCTCGTTATTCAAAATTATCTTCACTGGTAGATCTGAAGAATAAAATATCCTGGTCTCTTTTGTAAGCAAATTTACAAAAAAATATGGAATAGAATCAATATATGCAAAATAAAAGCGTATTGTATGGGACCCGTACTATTTATATATGCGAATATTAGAATATATAACTTGTATTAGTAGATTACATATATAAATTGAAAATATCAATAAATCTGGAATCTTTAAACCAATAGGTAGTAATTAATTCCAATATGTGCCGAAATGAAAGTGCTAAAATTATATGGGAAGATAAACCCGCACTACTTATAATGTCATAGATTAGAAGATATGTCCTAGTCTTAGTAAAGGATTACCCATATTATAATATTTAGTCTGAAAAATTTTTGCCAATATATAACAGATTACTTAATAAATTAAAAATATCAATAATCCCCGTAATCTTCATACCGGAAGGCTTGATTCCAATACATGCCAATATACCTGTACTACTTATATTCTCTTAGATTAGAAGATATACCCGTTTATTTGTAGAATATTACTCGTACAACGTACAATATATTAGTTTCAACAATTTTTGCCGCAATAAAACAATGGCATTAGAAATTGAAAATATCAATAATCTCTGAATAAATAATCCCCGAAAACATCAATAATAATAATGTTTAAACATGATAATCGTAATTGATGTTATCCAGTCAAAAATACGATGACAGTGAAATTTATTTTATATACATATCTTCATCATTAAAATCGGAAAGGATTTAATAAAAATCTTCTTCCTCATAAACACATTGAATTTAAATCCGTTGTTAAGCGACATGTTATGATTTGCTTCAAATAAATTGGTGGTCAAAATATGGTCTGAATAACGCTATCTCTAATGAAGGTTTGGCGATATTTAAAAAAAAATCGCCAAATTTATCGCCAAGTGGCACTGTAGAACTGACAGTCCCACTTAGCGATAAATTGACGAACCATCATCAAAATATTATCCCCTAAAATAACACAATTTCATTTATTTAGGGCAATTTATCAACTTCAAAATATTTTCATGGATTTATTAACATTTTTATTAATTTGGTGACATTTTAAAAATTCGCTAAATGTGTTACTAAGTAGGACGGTTGGACTGACAGGCAAATGCTAACGAATCACCATTTCAGTACTTTCTTCTAACAAAACAAAATAAATGTCATTGATTTACGTCATTTTTATCAATTTGGGGACATTTCAATCAATTTGGCAGCTTTAAAGAAATTTGCCAAGTTAACGATATCCAGCCAAATTCGTAGCTCTAAATTCGCAGATCTGAATAAAATATCGTAATCCAGTTTGTATATACTAAATGAAAACACTAAAATATTATTAGAAGATGTACCCATTCTACTCTTTTTCCGTTTCATCAATTGGATAAATGAATTTATTGGGTAAACAGAATATATGACTTTATTAGCTAAACACAATATATAAGCTTGAAACCTCTTTGCTAAAATAAATGAAATTGATGTATTCAGTTCGCAATTAATATAAATAAATGAAAAATCAAACCATTCATTTATAAGATATATTTTAATATCCATTTATTTATTATTGAAATCGAAAAAATAATAATAATAATTAACAAACACATTTAATTTCATTCCGTTGCCGAGCAACATGATATAAGATAGAATCTTCCTCATAAAAAGCGAAATTAAATAACCATTTAATTTCTTTATACTTTTAATCGTTGAGTAAAAGCTTGTGAAATATAAAACATAGAGGTAGATTTTTCCATTTAAATTCATGTTTCAAACAATTCATGCTTTCAGATAGTGACTATTTAATGCAAAAATCTTACATCAAACTAAAAAATAAAGTTTTAATTCCCTATGACGTTTTAAACAAACGATTTTCATCCTTTCCGTTTGAATAAACCACGGAGTTGGAGAGTAAAACTCCTAATAAAAAGTTCCGTTTTTTATTAATATCTCGACAACCCCTGGTCTTAGAAACTCGAAACTTGGACAAAATTTATGGGGGGGCTATTTTAAGGCTACCCATAAAATTTCATTAAATTCGGTTCAGTCGTTCTCTCGTGATGATGAGAAAAACGAAAGTTTGGTTTTTTACTAATATCTCGATAACCACTAGTCGTAGAAATTCCAAATATAAACTAAATTTTAAGTGGGGCTATTTCTAGGCTACCCACGAAATTTCATCAAATTCGGTTCAGCCGTTCTCTCGTGATGATGGGACAAACAGACAGACAGACAGATTTTCAATTTTATTTATATAGATTTACTAGCAGCATACCCGTTCTTCGTACGGAGTATATAATATAAAGAAATTTATAATTCGCAATCATGTGCAAATTCTGTTAAAATATTAAATTTGTTGCTCATAAAGAGAAGTTTAAGAATATCTGTTCTCACTATGCAAAATTATCTTCACGGGCAGATCTATAAAACATCCTGGCCCCTTTTGTAAGCAAATTTACAAAAAAAAGGGAATTGAATCAATATATGCAACCCCGTACTACTTATATTGTCGCAGATTAGAAAATATGCCAGTGTGTTAGTTGAAGCTTACCCGTATTCCAATATGTCTCAAAAATATTTGCCAAAATGAAAGAGATGACATAAAAAATTGAAAGTATCAAAAATCCCCGTAATCTTAATACCAGAAGGTCGTAATTGATTCGAATATATGCCAATATATATCAAAATATATGCCAATATACCTGTACTACTTATATTCTCGTAGATTGGAAGATATATATACCCATGCATTTGTAGAAGATTACTCGTACAACGTACTATATATGAGTTTCAACAATTTTCGTCATAATAAAACACTTCCATAATAATTTGAAAATATCAGTAATCCCTGAATCAACAGTCCCCGAAAATATCAATAATAATGATGTTTAAACCTGAAGACCGTAATTGATATTATCCAGTCAAAAATTCAATGTTAATGAAATTTATTTTATATACATATTTTTACTATTCAAATCGGAAAAGGTTTAATAAAAATCATTTGCCGCATAACATATTGGATTCGTTGCTAAGCGACATAATATCAATTGCTTTAAATAAATTGATGGAAATCATATCATCTAAATAATGCAATCTCCATGGAAGGTTTGGTGACATTTTCGTCAATTTAGCTATAACTTAAAAAAATCGCCAAATTTATCGCCAAGTGGGACTGTAGAACTGATAATCCCATTATGCGACAAATTGACGAAACATCATCACAATACAATCCCCTAACAAAACACAATTAATTTCATTTATTAAGCGCGATTTTATCAATTTCATGATATTTTTATGGATTTAGAAATATTTTTACCAATTTGGGGATATTAAAAGAATTCCTTAAATGTGTTACTAAGTAGGATGGATAGACTGACCGACAAATGCTACAGAAACATCATTTCAGTACTTTATTCTAAAAAACACAAATTTAATTTCATTGATTTGGGTCATTTTTATCAATTTGGAGACATTTCCACTAATTTGATAAAGTTTAAGAAAAGTTACCAAGTTATTTAGAGATATTCCTCTAAATTCGTAGCTCTGAATTTGCAGATCTGAAGAATAAATATCCTGATCCCGTTTGTATATACTAAATGAAAACAGTAAAATTGTATTAGAAGATACATACACCCGTTCTACTCTTTTTCTGCTTCAACAATCGGCTAAATGAATTTATTGGGTAAACACAATATATGAGTTTATTAGCTAAACACAATATATGAGCTTGAAACATCTTTGCTAAAATAAATGAAAGTGATGTACGCAGTCCGCAATATATACAATTAAAAGAACAATCAAACCGTTTATTTATAAAATATATTTTTACATCCATTCATTTATTATACAAATAATAAAAATAATAAGAGATATTAACAACACATTTAATTTCATTCCGTTGCCGAGCAACATGATATAAGATAGAATCTTCCTCATAAAATGCGAAATTAAATAGCCATTTTGATTTCTTTATACTTTACATCGTTGAGTAAAAGCTTGTGAGAGATGAACCATGGAGATAGATTTTTCCATTTAAATTCATGTTTCAAACAATTTATGTTTTCCTATAGTGACTAATTAATGCAAAAATCCTGCACCAAACTCGGAAATAAAGTTTTATTTCATTTTGGCGTTTAAAACAAACGATTTTCATCCTTTCCGTTTGGATAAACCACGGAGTTGGAGAGTAGATCTCCTAAGAAAAAGTTCCGTTTTTCATTAATATCTCGACAACCCCTGGTCTTAGAAACTCGAAACTTGGACAAAATTTATGGAGAGCTATTTCAAGGCTATCCACAAAATTCCATTAAATTCGGTTCAGCCGTTTTCCCGTGATGATGAGACAAACGAAAATTTCGTTTTTTACTAATATCTCGAGAACCACTGGTCGTAGAAACTCAAAACACGGACTAAATTTTAAGTGGGGCTATTTCTAGGCTACCCACAAAATTTCATCAAATTCAGTTCAGCCGTTCTCCCGTGATGATGGGACAAACAGACAGAAAGACAGACAGATATTCAATTTTATTTATATAGACTAGCAGCATACCCGTTCTTCGTACGGAGTATATAATATAAAGAAACTTGAAATTCATAATCATGCCCAAATTCTTATAGTATACTAAATTCCATGTTTAATCAAAATATTCTGTTAAAATCTATATAAATAAAAATGAAAATCTGTCTGTCTGTCTGTCTGTCTGTCTGTCTGTCTGTCTGTCTGTTTGTCACACCATCACGGGAGAACGGCTGAACCGAATTTGATGAAATTTTGTGGGTAGCCCAGAAATAGCCCCACTTAAAATTATATCCGTGTTTTGAGTTTCTACGACCAGTGGTTCTCGAGATATTAGTAAAAAACGAAATTTTCGTTTGTCTCATCGTCACGGAAAAACGGCTGAACCGAATTTAATGAAATTTGGGGAATAGCCTTGAAATATCCCCCCATAAATTTTGTCCAAGTTTCGAGTTTCTAAGACCTGGGGTTGTCGAGATATTAATGAAAAACGGAACTTTTTCCTAGGAGTTCTACTCCCTAACTCCGTGGTTTATCCAAACGAAAAGCTTGAAAATCGTTTGAAAGTGAATTAAAATTTAATCTCTGAGTTTGATGGGAGATTTTTTGCGTTAATTAGTCACTTTCTGAAAACATGAATTGTTTGAAACATGATTTAAAGGGGAAATCTATCTCCATGGTTCATGGTTTATTTAAAACACGCTTTTACGGAACAATGAGAAGTATAGAGAAATCAAAATCGTTATTTAATTTCGCAGTTTATGTTATAAGACATGACATATTTAACATGTTATAAGATTCTATCTTACATCATGTTACTCAGAAACGCAATTAAATTAAATCTGTCTGTTAATTTTAATAATTATTTTTTCGATTTGAATAATAAATAAATGGATATAAAAATATATTTTAGAAAAGAAGGATTTGATTTTTCTTATAGCATTTTTGACTGGATAATATCAATTACGGTCTTCAGGTTTAAAAATTATTATTATTTATATTTTCGGGGATTATTGATTCAAGGATTATTGATATTTTCAAGTTATTATGCAATTATTTTATTATGACAAAAATTGTTTAAACTCATATATTGTATGTTGTACGAATCTTCTACAAATACACGTGTATATCTTTTAATCTACGAGAATATAAGTAGTACAGGTATATTGACATATGTTTTGATATATATTGGCATATATTGGAATCAATTACGACCTTCTGGTATAAAGAGTACGGATATTATTGATGTTTTCAATTTATTACGTCATGTCTTTTATTTTGGCAAATATTTTTGAGACGCATATTGTAATACGGGTAATCTTCTACTAACACATTGGCATATTTTCTGATCTGCGACAATATAATTAGTACGTGGTTGCATATATTCATTCAATTCCTATTTTTTCTTCTGTAAATTTGCTTACAAAAGGGGGCAGGATGTTTTATTCTTCAGATCTGATCGTGAAGATAATTTTGCATAGTGAGAACATATATTCTTAAACTTCTCTTTAGGAGCAATAAATTTAATATTTTAACAGAATTTGCACATGATTGCGAACTTTAAGTTTCTTTAAATTATACACTCCGTACGAATAACGGGTGTGCTGTTAGTGGTTAATAAATTTTAACATTTTAGGAGGATATATCATGTTGCTCGGCATCGCAATTAAATTAAATGTGTTTGTTAATGTTTTTATTATTTTTTTTCGATTTAAATAATAAATAAATGGATAAATGGATATAAAAGTATATCTTATGAATGGAAGGTTTGATTTTTCTTTTAATTATATTAATTGCTGACTGCGTACATCAATTTCATTTATTTTGGCAAAGAGTTATCAAGCTTATATCGTATTTAGCTACTAAACTCATATATTGTGTTTAGCCAATAAATTCATATAGACGATTGTTGAAACAGAAAAAGAGTAGAGCGGGTATATCTTCTAATACAATTGTAGTGTTTTCATTTAGTATATTGAAACGGGATAAGAATGTTTCATTCAGATCTGCAAATTCAAAGCTACGAATTTGGAGGGATATCGCTAATTTGACAACTTTTCTTAAACTTTGCCAAATTGACGGAAATGTCGCCAAATTGATATAAACGACACACAAACAGCTGCCATAAACCTTCGGGTTGGTCGTGTGGCTTGGGTCTTCTACATATCAATGAAATTTTTTTTTTGTTAGAAGAGAGTACTGAAATGATGTTTGGTTAGCATTTATCTGTCAGACCAACCATCCTACTTAGTAATACATTTAGCGAATTTTTAAAATGTCACCAAATTGATAAAAATGTTTTCAAATCTATAAAAATATCTTGAAATTGATAAAATTGCGCTACATAAATGATATTAATTGTTTTTTGTTAGGGGATAGTATTGTGATGATATTTCGTCAATTTGTCGCAAAGTGGAACTGTCAGTTCTACAGTCCCACTTGGCGAAAAATATTTTTTTTAAATGTCGCTAATTTGACGAAACTGTCGCCAAATGTTCCATAGAAATATAACTATTTAGACGATATTTTTGATGAGACAATTTATTTGAAGCAAATGATATCATGTCGCTTAGCAACGGATTTAAATCCAATGTGTTTATGCGGCAGACGATTTTTATTAAATCCTTTCCGATTTGAATAATGAAGATATGTATATAAAATAAATTTCATTGCCATTTCATTTTGGACTGGATAATATCAATTATACTCTTCAGGTTTAAATATTATTATTATTGATATTTTCCGGAATTATTGATTCAGTGATTATTGATATTTTTAAGTTATTACGCCATTGTTTTATTGCGGCAAAAATTGCTGACACACGCATATTGTACGTTGTACGAGTAATCTTCTAGGAATGCACGGGTATATCTTCTAACCTACGAGAATATAAGTAGTACAGGTATATTGGCATATATTTTGACATATATTGGCATATATATTGGAATCAAGTACAGTCTTCTGGTATGAAGATTACGGGGATTAATTATCTATTCAATTTATTACGTCGTGTGTTGTATTTTACCAAAAAACATTTGAGACTCATATTGCAAAACGGGTAATCTTCTACTAATAATCGGACATTATAAGTAGTACGTGTATATCTTCCCATATAATTTTAGCACTTTAATTTTGACATATATTGGAATAACTGACTGTCTTCAGATTTAAAGATTACGGGTTTATTGGTATTTTCAATTTATACATGTAATCTACTAATACAGGTTATATTTTCTAATATTCGCGTATATAATTAGTACGGGTCCCATACAATTTTAACGCTTTTATTTTGCATATATTGATTCAATTCCATATTTTTTTTTTATATTTGCTTACATAAGGGGTCCAAGATGTTTCATTCTTCAGATATGTCCATGAAGATAATTTTATATAGCGAGAACAGAGATTCTTAAACTTCTTTTTAGGAGCATTATATTAAATATTTTAACAGAATATTTTGATTAAACATGTCATTTAGTATACTATAAGAATTTGGGCATGATTATGAATTTCAAGTTTCTTTATATTATATACTCCGTACGAAGAACGGGTATGCTGCTAGTCTATATAAATAAAAATGAAAATCTGTCTGTCTGTCTGTCTGTCTGTCTGTCTGTCTGTCTGTCTGTCTGTTTGTCCCATCATCACGGGAGAACGGCTGAACCGAATTTGATGAAATTTTGTGGGTAGCCCAGAAATAGCCCCACTTAAAATTATATCTGTGTTTTGAGTTTTTACGACCAGTGGTTCTCGAGATATTAGTAAAAAACGAAATTTTCGTTTGTCTCATCATCACGGAAAAATGGCTGAACCGAATTTATTGAAATTTGGTGGATAGCCTTGAAATATCCCCTCATAAATTTTGTCCAAGTTTCGAGTTTCTAAGACCTGGGGTTGTCGAGATATTAATGAAAAACGGAACTTTTTCCTAGGAGTTCTACTCCCTAACTCCGTGGTTTATCCAAACGAAAAGTTTGAAAATCGTTTGAAAGTGAATTAAAATTTAATCTCTGAGTTTGATGGGAGATTGTTTGCGTTAATTAGTCACTTTCTGAAAACATGTATTGTTTGAATTATGATTTAAAGGGGAAATATATCTCCATGGTTCATGGTTTATTTAAAACAAGCTTTTACGGAACAATGAGAAGTATAGAGAAATCAAAATCGTTATTTAATTTCGCAGTTTATGTTATAAGACATGACATATTTAACATGTTATAAGATTCTATCTTATATCATGTTACTCAGAAACGCAATTACATTAAATCTGTCTGTTAATTTTAATAATTATTTTTTCGATTTGAATAATAAATAAATGGATATAAAAATATATTTTAGAAAAGAACGATTTGATTTTTCTTATAGCATTTTTGACTGGATAATATCAATTACGGTCTTCAGGTTTAAAAATTATTATTATTTATATTTTCGGGGATTATTGATTCAAGGATTACTGATATTTTCAAGTTATTATGCAATTATTTTATTATGACAAAAATTGTTTAAACTCATATATTGTATGTTGTACGAATCTTCTACAAATACACGTGTATATCTTTTAATCTATGAGAATATAAGTAGTAAAGGTATATTGACATATGTTTTGATATATATTGGCATATATTGGAATCAATTACGACCTTCTGGTATAAAGAGTACGAATATTATTGATGTTTTCAATTTATTACATCATCTATCTCTTTTATTTTGGCAAATATTTTTGAGACGCATATCGTAATACGGGTAATCTTCTACTAACACATTGGCATATTTTCTGATCTGCGACAATATGATTAGTACGGGGTTGCATATATTCATTCAATTCCTATTTTTTCTTTTGTAAATTTGCTTACAAAAGGGGGCAGGATGTTTTATTCTTCAGATCTGATCGTGCAGATAATTTTGCATAGTGAGAACATATATTCTTAAACTTCTCTTTAGGAGCAATAAATTTAATATTTTAACCGAATTTGCACATGATTGCGAACTATAAGTTTCTTTAAATTATACACTCCGTACGAATAACGGATTAAATTAAATGTGTTTGTTAATGTTTTTATTATTTTTTTTCGATTTAAATAATAAATAAATGGATAAATGGATATAAAAGTATATCTTATGAATGGACGGTTTGATTTTTCTTTTAATTATATTAATTGCTGACTGCGTACATCAATTTCATTTATTTTGGCAAAGAGTTTTCAAGCTTATATCGTATTTAGCTACTAAACTCATATATTGTGTTTAGCCAATAAATTCATATAGCCGATTGTTGAAACAGAAAAAGAGTAGAGTGGGTATATCTTCTAATACAATTGTAGTGTTTTCATTTAGTATATTGAAACGGGATAAGAATGTTTCATTCAGATCTGCAAATTCAAATCTACGATTTTGGAGGGATATCGCTAATTTGACAACTTTTCTTAAACTTTGCCAAATTGACGGAAATGTCGCCAAATTGATATAAACGACACACAAACAGCTTCCCGGACGACCATCTTGCTGCTCATGTCCTCGGATGAGTCGGTCGTTCTGGGCTTTCGACAGAAACAGCTTCCATAAACCTTCGGGTTGGTCGTGTGGCTTGGGTCTTCTACATATCAATGAAATTTTTTTTTGTTTTGTTAGAAGAGAGCACTGAAATGATGTTTGGTTAGCATTTATCTGTCAGACCAACCATCCTACTTAGTAATACATTTAGCGAATTTTTAAAATGTCACCACATTGATAAAAATGTTTTCAAATCTATAAAAATATCTTGAAATTGATAAAATGGCGCTACATAAATGATATTAATTGTTTTTTGTTAGGGGATAGTATTGTGATGATATTTCGTCAATTTGTCGCAAAGTGGAACTGTCAGTTCTACAGTCCCACTTGGCGATAAATTTGGCGATTTTTTAAAATGTCGCTAATTTGACGAAACTGTCGCCAAATGTTCCATAGAAATATAACTATTTAGACGACATTTTTTCTACCAATTTATTTGAAGCAAATGATATCATGTCGCTTAGCAACGGATTTAAATCCAATGTGTTTATGCGGCAGACGATTTTTATTAAATCCTTTCCGATTTGAATAATGAAGATATGTTTATAAAATAAATTTCATTGCCATTTCTTTTTGGACTGGATAATATCAATTATACTCTTCAGGTTTAAAAATTATTATTATTGATATTTTCCGGAATTATTGATTCAGTGATTATTGATATTTTTAAGTTATTACGCCATTGTTTTATTGCGGCAAAAATTGCTGACACACGCATATTGTACGTTGTACGAGTAATCTTCTAGGAATGCACGGGTATATCTTCTAACCTACGAGAATATAAGTAGTACAGGTATATTGGCATATATTTTGACATATATTGGCATATATATTGGAATCAAGTACAGTCTTCTGGTATGAAGCTTAAGGGGATTAATTATATATTCAATTTATTACGTCGTCTGTTGTAGTTTACCAAAAAACATTTGAGACTCATATTGCAAAACGGGTAATCTTCTACTAATAATCGGACATTATAAGTAGTACGTGTATATCTTCCCATATAATTTTAGCACTTTAATTTTGACATATATTGGAATAAATGACTGTCTTCAGATTGAAAGATTACGGGTTTATTGGTATTTTCAATTTATACATGTAATCTACTAATACAGGTTATATTTTCTAATATTCGCGTATATAATTAGTACGGGTCCCATACAATTTTAACGCTTTTATTTTGCATATATTGATTCAATTCCATATTTTTTTTTTATATTTGCTTACATAAGGGGTCCAAGATGTTTTATTCTTCAGATATGTCCATGAAGATAATTTTATATAGCGAGAACAGAGATTCTTAAACTTCTTTTTAGGAGCATTATATTAAATATTTTAACAGAATATTTTGATTAAACATGTCATTTAGTATACTATAAGAATTTGCGCATGATTATGAATTTCAAGTTTCTTTATATTATATACTCCGTACGAAGAACGGGTATGCTGCTAGTATTTAATATAATTCTCCTAAAAAGAAGTTTAAGAATCTCTGTTCTCGCTATATAAAATTATCTTCATGGACATATCTGAAGAATAAAACATCTTGGACCCCTTATGTAAGCAAATATAAAAAAAAATAAGGAATTGAATCAATATATGCAAAATAAAAGCTTTAAAATTGTATGGGACCCGTACTAATTATATACGCGAATATTAGACAATATAACCTGTATTAGTAGATTACATGTATAAATTGAAAATACCAATAAACCCGTAATCTTTCAATCTGAAGACAGTCATTTATTCCAATATATGTCAAAATTAAAGTGCTAAAATTATATGGGAAGATATACACGTACTACTTATAATGTCCGATTATTAGTAGAAGATTACCCGTCTTGCAATATGAGTCACAAATGTTTTTTGGTAAAATACAACAGACGACGTAATAAATTGAATATATAATTAATCCCCTTAATCTTCATACCAGAAGACTGTACTTGATTCCAATATATATGCCAATATATGTCAAAATATATGCCAATATACCTGTACTACTTATATTCTCGTAGGTTAGAAGATATACCCGTGCATTCCTAGAAGATTACTCGTACAACGTACAATATGCGTGTGTCAGCAATTTTTGCCGCAATAAAACAATGGCGTAATAACTTAAAAATATCAATAATCCCTGAATCAATAATTCCGGAAAATATCAATAATAATAATGTTTAAACCTGAAGAGTATAATTGATATTATCCAGTCCAAAATGAAATGGCAATGAAATTTATTTTATATACATATCTTCATTATTCAAATCGGAAATGATTTAATAAAAATCGTCTGCCGCATAAACACATTGGATTTAAATCCGTTGCTAAGCGACATGATATCATTTGCTTCAAGTAAATTGGTAGAAAAAATATCGTCTAAATAGTTATATTTCTATTGAACATTTGGCGACAGTTTCGTCAAATTAGCGACATTTTAAAAAATCGTCAAATTTATCGCCAAGTGGGACTATAGAACTGACAGTTCCACTTTGCGACAAATTGACAAAATATCATCAAAATACTATCCCCTAACAAAAAACAATTAATATCATTTATGTAGCGCAATTTTATCAATTTTAAGATATTTTTATAGATTTGAAAACATTTTTATCAATTTGTTGACATTTTAAAAATTCGCTAAATGTATTACTAAGTAGGATGGTTGGTCTGACAGATAATTGCTAACCAAACATCATTTCAGTACTCTCTTCTAACAAAACAAAAAAAAATTTCATTGATATGTAGAAGACCTAAGCCACACGACCAACCCGAAGGTTTATGGCAGCTGTTTGTGTGTCGTTTATATCAATTTGGCGACATTTCCGTCAATTTGGCAAAGTTTAAGAAAAGTTGTCAAATTAGCGATATTCCTCCGAATTCGCAGCTTTGAATTTGCAGATATGAATGAAACATTCTTATCCCGTTTCAATATACTAAATGAAAACACTACAATTGTATTAGAAGATATACCCGCTCTACTCTTTTTCTGTTTCAACAATCGGCTATATGAATTTATTGGCTAAACACAATATATGAGTTTAGTAGCTAAATACGATATAAGCTTGAAAACACTTTGCCAAAATAAATGAAATTGATGTACGCAGTCAGCAATTAATATAATTAAAAGAAAAATCAAACCGTATATTTATAAGATATACTTTTATATCCATTTATCCATTTATTTATTATTTAAATCGAAAAAAAATAATAAAAACATTAACAAACACATTTAATTTAATTGCGATGCCAAACAACATGATATATCCTCCTAAAATGTTAAAATTTATTAACCACTAACAGCACACCCGTTATTCGTACGGAGTGTATAATTTAAAGAAACTTAAAGTTCGCAATCATGTGCAAATTCTGTTAAAATATTAAATTTATTGCTCCTAAAGAGAAGTTTAAGAATATATGTTCTCACTATGCAAAATTATCTTCACGATCAGATCTGAAGAATAAAACATCCTGCCCCCTTTTGTAAGCAAATTTACAGAAGAAAAAATAGGAATTGAATGAATATATGCAACCCCGTACTAATTATATTGTCGCAGATCAGAAAATATGCCAATGTGTTAGTAGAAGATTACCCGTATTACAATATGCGTCTCAAAAATATTTGCCAAAATAAAAGAGATGACGTAATAAATTGAAAACATCAATAATATCCGTACTCTTTATACCAGAAGGTCGTAATTGATTCCAATATATGCCAATATATATCAAAACATATGTCAATATACCTGTACTACTTATATTCTCGTAGATTAAAAGATATACACGTGCATTTGTAGAAGATTCGTACAACATACAATATATGAGTTTAAACAATTTTTGTCATAATAAAATAATTGCATAATAACTTGAAAATATCAATAATCCTTGAATCAATAATCCCCGAAAATATAAATAATAATAATTTTTAAACCTGAAGACCGTAATTGATATTATCCAGTCAAAAATGCTATAAGAAAAATCAAATCGTTCTTTTCTAAAATATATTTTTATATCCATTTATTTATTACTCAAATCGAAAAAATAATTATTAAAATTAACAGACAGATTTAATTTAATTGCGTTTCTGAGTAACATGATATAAGATAGAATCTTATAACATGTTAAATATGTCATGTCTTATAACATAAACTGCGAAATTAAATAACGATTTTGATTTCTCTATACTTCTCATTGTTCCGTAAAAGCTTGTTTCAAATAAACCATGAACCATGGAGATAGATTTCCCCTTTAAATCATGTTTCAAACAATTCATGTTTTCAGAAAGTGACTAATTAACGCAAAAAATCTCCCATCAAACTCAGAGATTAAATTTTAATTCACTTTTAAACGATTTTCAAGCTTTTCGTTTGGATAAACCACGGAGTTAGGGAGTAGAACTCCTAGGAAAAAGTTCCGTTTTTCATTAATATCTCGACAACCCCAGGTCTTAGAAACTCGAAACTTGGACAAAATTTATGGGGGGATATTTCAAGGCTATTCACCAAATTTCAATAAATTCGGTTCAGCCGTTTTTCCGTGATGATGAGACAAACGAAAATTTCGTTTTTTACTAATATCTCGAGAACCACTGGTCGTAGAAACTCAAAACACGGATATAATTTTAAGTGGGGCTATTTCTGGGCTACCCACAAAATTTCATCAAATTCGGTTCAGCCGTTCTCCCGTGATGGTGTGACAAACAGACAGACAGACAGACATACAGACAGACAGACAGACAGACAGATTTTCATTTTTATTTATATAGATTTTCCAGGGCAAAATGTGGGTAAAATATTTGTAATTTCTAAATGGGCATTTTGAGCTATTGTGAACACGAATAGGTTCACCGTCACCAGTGAACAAGGTAAAAGTATACTTTGAAACGCCAAAGTGACTTTCTGGGACAAGGTGAGGGGCTTTATAAACAAGGTGGCGAAATATTTTGAATCTCCAGATGGGCTTTGTGAGCTATTATGAACAAGTTCACCGTTACTACCAAAGAACAAGGTTACGAGATATGAATCTTCAGAAGGCTCTGTAAGTTATTGTGAATAACTGCAGATTCACTGTTTCCAAGGAATCAGGTAACTAAATATTTTAAATATTCAGATGGGCTTTGTGAGATATAAACAAGAGTGAGTTGACTGTTGGCAGAAAACAAAGTCACGAAATATTTTAAATCTCCAGATGGACTTTTTGAGTTATTGCAAAAAATAATATGTTTACCGTTTCCAGTGAATACGGTAATGAAATATTTTGAATTTCTAGATGGGTTTTGTGAGCTATTGTGAATAAGAGTAAATTCGAGTGAACAAGGTGAAGGAATATTTTAAAGCTTCATTTTGGCTTTGTGAACTATATGAACAAGAACAGGTTCACCGCTATTATGATACTTGCGAGTTTAGCTTTGCTAAATTTCGTTGGTGACCGTACCATCGAAATGCATATGCTTTCCAATAAATAATTATTTTAAATGTGAAATTAATATTTTACAGTGATTAAATTAATAAACTTTGCTTTGAAAATGAGAAAAAACAAAGATTGTGTTTGAGTCATCAGCTTGTTTAATATAATATGAGAATTAGTTTGACTTGCTTATTATTTCGAAAATTATAAAGAAAAGACTAGAGCACTCATTAGGAACTCTAAATTTAAACTAATTACAACTAATTCTTGGATCGATCAAAATAAATTAATTTTATATATATATATATATATATATATATATATATATATATATATATATATATATATATATATATATATATATATATATATATATATATATATATATATATATATATATATATTAATATATATTATATATATATATATATATATATATATATATATATATATATATATATATATATATGTATATATATTCGGTCTGCTTTGATCTAGAAAATCAGAACCTGTATTCAAAAGTGATTTTTGCTTTAGAATCAATTGGGTTGGTACAGATTTTGATAGAAATACATAAACAACCCCTTATGAAAACAAGATTGGTATGGACGTATAATAGATGTTATACCATGTTTAATGAGTCATTTGGTTTACTTGTACGTCTTGAGCGCATGATTAATGAGCTGTGTTCGGATACTTTCTAATCAGCTGTACATTCAGTTTGATGGGCCGACGGGGAAGTAAAGTTACGGAGGAATGCTATACATAACTTTATCCACAGCACATATGAGTTTCTTAGTACGTATGTAGTGATTTAAATAAGTATATAAATCTGGCACAAACTGGAAACAGACGGGAAGATTTAACCTACGACAAATTGTTATGGCGAAGCTTGATTAAACCGCATCTTCTATTTTAATCGACAGGTTCCTAAGATGAAATCAATATGTATTAACTGCATAACTGGCCTAATCAACCAAAGATGCTATAAGATGTGCATTTCGTATCTCAATCATTTATCATTTGCTAAGCTGAAGTCACTATGCATTAACTTCACAATTGGTCTAATGAGCCGAAGATTCTATAAGATGTACATCTCGTATCTTAATTAGTCATTAAACATTTGCTAAGCAGAAATCAGCATTCATTAACTTCGTAATTAATCTAATAAGTCGAAGATGCTATATGTACTCTCACATGTTTTAATTAATCATTAATCATTTGCTAAGCAGAAACCTTAATTTAGCATAAACTGCATAATTAGCTTAATAAGCCGAAGTTGCTATGAGATATGCATCTCGTATCCTGATCTGCAAATGCTAAGAGATATGCCTCTTTTACCGTACTTAATCATTTGCTAAGCAGGAATCAGTATGTAATAATTTCATAATAATTATAATAATAAGACGACGATGCTAAAAGATGTGATTTCAAAATGTAGTAACAGCACAAGTTATTGACTTTACAATTGGCAGAACTATTGAGTTAGTTGCATTTTCAGTAAATATAAGGTTCCAGTCCCGTGTTTCGTAGAAAATATAATAAGAATTTCTCAGAAGCTTCTCAAAATCAAATAAAAGTCAGTAATGTAAAATCTTTGTCGAAATGCAGAATACATGATATTTTGTAAGTAAATCGGTTTCTAATTTTTTTCAGTTATTAATAACTTTATTTGAAAGAAGGTAGCTGATATAGCCAGCGAAACGAATTGGTTCCATATTAATTGTTTTTCACTTTTATTCCTGCATTTTCCAGTAATTTGACAGTCATATTAATTTTTTTTTACTTATTTTTATTATTGAATTGTTTACAGCTGGTTTATTCGTCTCATGTTCGTTCGTTGCCGTTGTCATAGTGCTTTATGACTGTACGAGTATGAAACACGACATTTTTCATTTCTTCCCAAAAACATTCTCTTTCGGAAGCCATTTTTATTCCAAGGTTTTAATTCTGTCCTAGTTTGCACTTTTCATGCAGAAAGCGTGAGATCTTGCTTCCGCAGATGTTCCGAAGTAATTTCTTATTTCTTTAATTATTGCGCAGGGCAGTGGTTTCGATTCTGCAGACGGTGACGGGAGGTTCCGCACAAAAGTCGTTGGATGCTACAGTTAATTTCGTGCAAGAAGTTGAAGGTCAAGGCGACCTGGATTCCATTTTTCACAGTAGAGGGGCTCTCTTGGCCCTGGGTTTTCGTTGGAGACGGAGCTTTTATTTCTCGCTATGGAAAAGTCGGACACAAAAGAATTCGACCCAACGGTCATTTTTGTGTTTCGGATTATAACTTTGATTCAGAAGGAATCTTATAATCCGAGTGGGCCAAAGCAATGAATTTAATTACAATTTACTAAAATTTTCTTCTCTTTTTCAGAAGCCCAGAAGGAATGGCCGGGTGTAAAATGTTTAACAACTCGGAAGTGAATCCTAACAGTTAATGCCAAGTTTGAGGAAAGGTCCGGTATTGACTCCTCAGTGTCCGGTGTTCTGAAGTTTAGAGCCGAGCGATGAATTCAGCTAAGAGCTATGTGTCTTCATCAAAAGTGTGTGAACGATTTAGAGCCTTGATCAAAAACTGAGATCTTGAGTCGAAGTACTCATCTCTGAATTCAGTGATAATGGGAAAGAGCTATTTGAAATCAGTGTTTATTCCATCATGTATATTAAATAAGTGCTGAAAGTTTATTTAGTGAGAACATCGAAATTGGACTTAATTGCATCTGGAAGCGATTGCTCCGTAGGTTAAATTCCTTGTGATAGAAGGAAATGAGGGATGTTGTGTTCCAGTAATTATTTGAAATTTATGTTTTATTAAGCAGACAAATTGAAAGAGTGATATCGTGATTAAGTGCAAAGGCCAAATATTATCTAATATATTTAATACAAGAAATTGGCCAGATTTGTCTTCATTATTTCCATAATTTTATGATATATTCATTTAATTATTTCAATAAAAAAAGAGTTTATTTAAGATAATTTTGACTCATGTTTTCCCAACTTGATGTGGTTACCTGCTTGTGTGCCTGTGTGTCCAGTTTGCATTTTGTAAGCCTGGGCAGCCGTTCCTGGTGTTTTTGACAAATCACAACGCAATGCTAATCTAAAGTAAGTAAGTCGCACATAATATCTAATTTCTTTCTGGTTGTGTGATCCTTGGAAGGGGGCTTAATTTCACATTTCCTTTCCGCCTCCGGCTCTTGTATACACAATTTAAGTTGTGTCCGCCGCACATGTCTGTTTCACTGTGACACCGTTTTGGTAAATTTACTAATTATTCAGTTGCATCTATTCTCTCTGCCATCTATTTATTCTCTTACCTCCTGATTTTTGACCGTTCATTCTTTATCTTTTGCTATTAGTTCTATTCTCCGTTGCTTTTATCGATCATTCACAGTATTCTACCTTTCTCTCTCCTGCCCTCCTGGATTTTAAATCTGTATTTTCGACTCACAACGACGGCCACAATTTTTCCATCTTCAGCCACCTGTGCTAGACTGCCTTACTTGCCGAAAGGACTTAAATAAGTGACGTTGCGCTACATATTCGTTCTAAAGGAATTTTTTTTTTTTTTTCTGCCATCGAAGCGAGTGGACTTCTGAAACTTCATGTATACTGCATATTGACTAAGATTTCATTTTATTAAATCCATATTTCACATGGTATATATCATATAATACTGAGTTCGATGTTTGTCGACAGTGTACAACATATAACGTTTAACTAGTGGATGT
This sequence comes from Amaurobius ferox, assembly GCA_951213105.1. NCBI lineage: Eukaryota > Metazoa > Arthropoda > Arachnida > Araneae > Amaurobiidae > Amaurobius > Amaurobius ferox. The sequence goes on from OX578140.1 coordinate 106,746,424, forward strand.
GTATTTTCAGCATAAGATCAAACAATTATGAATTGGTAGTTCAAATTGTGATTTAAAATGTATTTTTTTTTTCGCAGGCTGAGTACATCAATTAAATTTATATATGCATTATAAATTTTGCAATATTGAAAATATTGTAACAATAAACGATTTACTAAGAAAATAAAAAGGAAATTTTGTATTCAATAATGGTTATATATATATATATTTATATATATAACCATTATTGAATAGAAAATATCCTTTCTAATATTGATAATATTGTAAATCGTTTATTTTTACAATATTATCAATATTGCAAAATTTATTCAATATTGCAAAATTTTTGCCCCCCTTGTTTAAAATTTAACTTTAAGAAATAATTAAACATGCTGGAATCATCCAGCCTTCGTGATTTATAAGCAGAAGCATGACATTAAGACCACCCATTTGTTAAACTTCTAGCTGATTAATTAACATGGGAAGCTAGTTTCTAGAAAGGCGTGGCTATTGCTTCCCCATTTTCAACCCTTTATTAACAACCAATGATTGGATGTGGGACCAGACGTTTCATCAATGATGGATAGGTGAGTGTGGGTAGTTTAAAGCTAATGGATCCTCCATTTCTTGTCAAACATGATTCTATTAAATAATATTCGCAGAAAATATTCATTACTTGTAATAATAAAGAATTTGAGTCGTTTTTCACGAATAACCTAGCATTTACCTAAATTTAAACAATATTACAACGAAGAAATATATTAAGAAAGACTTCCATTAAACTTTAAGTAGTTTGCAAAGTTGACTTACCTATTTATATCGGCATCAATATGGCGAAACATCCGTTAGCGTATTTGGGAGTTTTAGAAAGAATAAATCTGATTTCAATTTAAAAAATTTCATTTTACACGAGAATCTCAGTTAGATAAAAAAATGTGGTTGATAATTTTCTAGCGAATTCTTAGCGTATTGTAATTATAAACTATTTTAAAGTTTTCATAGTACATTATTTGTAAATAAATTATATACAATATTGTTTAAAGACATTGTTAACTACACTGATTTTCAACTAAACATATGTTCCCGATTTCTGACAAATTTCCAGTGCACTCTTTCATACATGAGTACTTGTAGAGTGTAGAATGTTTTCCGAGAGGGAGCGACCATAACTTCATATTTAATAAATTGTCTGTAAAAGTTCAACTACTTTAGAATTAAGAAAACATTTTAAATATTATATTTTGTGCGTATTTATCTTAAGTAGGTAATATATTTTAAAATATCGTGCATTTCATTTACTCTTAGCATTTTTATGTTAAATTATATTAATAAATTGGCTGTAAATATAATTATTTTATGCTAAATTATATTAATAAATTGGCTGTAAATATAATTATTTTATGTTAAATTATATTAATAAATTGGCTGCAAATATAATTATTTTATGTTAAATAATATTAATAAATTGGCTATAAATATAATTAATAAATTGACTGTAAATATAATTAATAAATTGACTGTAAAAGTTTAACTAATTAAGAATTAAGGAAACATTTTAAATGTTATTTTTTGTGCGTATTTATCTTACGTAGGTAATATATTTTAAAATATCGTGCATTTCATTCACTCTTAGAATTTTTATGTTAAATTATATTATTTTACTCACCAAGGAAATACAACGTGTTCAAAGTGTGCATTTTAATATAAATTGATCTTATACAAAATTTTTCCCTAGTTTAAACACCAATCGGTCAGTCCCAGTCAAAAATATCACGTTGCGCTACTGATATATATATATATATATTTACGATCGCGAGAATCAGCATAAGAATTTTCCATAATCCTTAGTATGAATTCTACTAAACATGGAAATTAAGGTACTCTTTTGACCAAAAAATACAATCTGGTATACATCCTTTATTTTGCTATAAATTATACCTAAATAACTATGCTTGTAATGCTCAGTAGGTGTACCTATTGTTGTATAAAAGTCCATTTTCTATACATTTGTTTTTTCCCATTGTTTCTTTAAAATATTTTGGATATATTTTTTTCTTCTTTTTTTTTAAAGGTTTGAATATCTCAACCTCTTCTTTTATGTACAGTCCTGTGTCCATTTCTTTATAGGATCTAGTCTTTCTGGATCCATTATATCATGTTCTTACTCTAAACTACTATTTAGTCATGTAATATGTAATTTCTATGTATTACTTTCCTTATATACATAATGTATAAGGAAAGTATTGTGACAGGGTCGAAAATTCGAATTCGAGATTTCGACGGGAGAGCACGTTTCAAGCATCCCTGAACGCGAATCGAACATTTTGAGGTGATGTCTGTGTGTGTGTGTGTGAAAGTGTGTGTGAAAGTGTGTGTGTGTGTGTGAAAGTGTGTGTGTGAAAGTGTATGTTTGTGTCAGTGAGCCTGTGGAGACGATATCTCACGAACGAATGGGGCGATTCGAATGAAATTTGGTACAGGAGTCACAATCCGTGAACACTGGAAGTCTATTGTTTTAAAACACAAACGAATGTTCAGAACCCCCTAAATTTTCGAGTGAAATTTTGAAAAAATCATCAAAAAATCAAAACCTTTAATAAAGTTACGCAAATAAACATTACTTATGTAATTTTTCCTTAGAAAAAGATTGACATAAACTTTAGAACGCTAGCATGAACCGTTCTCGATATATTGTACATTTTTCAAATAAATTTCTCAAAAAATTACATAAAAAAAAAATATTAACTTTTGAGAAACATGTTCACTTTTCATATGTAGTATTATGGCGATACATTTGGTGACATCATTCTTGTCGATGTAACTCGTTCCATTCACGAGAAAAAATATTGTGAGCAATACTTTTGTATTTGAATGGCAATAGTCATTTATCTGCTGTAAGAATAACCTATTTCTCCATCCATAACGCTTGGCGAGATTTTGGCGACGGATTTAGCGAAATGTCGCCAACTTGGCGGCAATTTTAAATGTTGGCAAATTAACGAAAATCTCGCCAAATGGATAAAACTGAAGTTGAATCAATGAAAATGACGACTAATTGAAGAAAATTCAACCTCTTGGAAAGAATATAAGTAACTACTATAAGAATAACATTCTTTATTACTGTAAAGGTTGTAAATTCATTGCATTATATAAAGAAAGTCATGTGCTGCTGCCCACATGAGATTTTTCTAATTGTTGTAATTTTCTCTAAAAAGCAAAAAGAAAAAAAAAAAAACAGTTTGTTAAACAAAACTATAAGGAAGATAATACCATTAGTGACAAAAAGCATAGCCAGGCAGATACTGTTTGTTATCAACATAAAAATTATTGTTGCAAAATAAGGAATTTGGAGCATTGTTTTTCAGGTATTTAAATAAAATATATACAAGTGCAGCATTATTTTTAATTGTAAATTTTGGGATTAATAAAAGTTTAATAGGTTTAGTGAAACATTTTTAATTTTGGAGACAAGTAAACCATAAATTACAAAAATTATTTCGTTAGTATTTTTGTGGAGTCTTTCATTTGATTCCAAAATAAATGAAATACAAGCAATTTCAGGAACTGGCAAGTGGTGCTGCCATCTAGTTCATGTCCGGAAAATTATTTGCTGTCATTCATTTATTCAAGTATTATTTTAAAAAGTAGTAAGAAAGTTATGATTTAGCCCGAAAGTTAAGGAAGTAAAAAATACTCAAATAGGCAGGCAAAGAATGAAAATGAAACGTCAAAATAGTCAGCAGAAATAGGCATTTATTAAGTGCATAAATTTAAATGATTTAAATGTATTTAGCTAATTTTATAAAAGTACTTATCAGATCACCGTCTAAATAGGCAGCAAAATATATTTATTAAATTTAAGTTCATAAATTTGAATTACATTAAGGTATTTTGCTACTTTTACAAAATTATTTATTAGATCACTTACTTATTTTCGCAATTTTATATTTACTGCATTCATTTTTTTAAGTCGTCGAAAAGTATACTTACTCTTCTATCATTCAGAATGTGTTTTAGAAATGAAAATTAATTTTCTACTTCTACGAAGGTAATGGCATCGTATTTAAAATGTATCTATGGGATAGTCATTATAAACGAAATCTTAACTATCAGCACCACCTTAGGATATATTAACGATATTTTTTGGTGTTTTCAATCCATTATTTGATAAAAGAAATCAGTTGAAATTTTTCGTGTTATTTATTTATTTATTTTTATTATTATTTTTTTTTCAAGAGAGAGATAACAATATCTAGCAACTTTGAGAAGGGTGCATTAAAGTGTAACAAATGAAATCATTAGATAGTATTTGCTTAGTAGTTCGTATTAAGCGGGATTCGTCCATATACAAACTGTTAATGATGCGAAACAACGTTCACACGTTTCAACAGCAGTTTTTTTGTTTTAAGGATGCCAATAAAAATAAATTGAGGCAATGTTGCTTATATTGGCCTAATACATTGAATCCAATATAAGAAAAAGCATCTTATGTGCGCAGCACATGACTTTCCGTACAGACTTAAATTCATTTTCTCTTTATTTCTTTAATAATTCATTAAATTGCGTTTTAATGCACAAAATAACTTGAATAATTATTTAAAATTATACCGTATTTGCACTTTTAATTCAATTTTCGTTTTCAGTTGGTAACTGGGCATATTTTCAAAGGTGACGTAGCTAAAATGCGAATGGACTAAAATATCTCGCGAACGGCTAATCTTAGAGTAATGGGGTTGGTCTTATTCTTTTTAACGTCAAACATTGTGCATAAAACAATCATTTTATTAACACACTTCAGTATACGTAGTCTTTCATTTCATATTTTTATTGTTTTTGCAGACCATTTTGCAAACAAAAGCAGGTTTTCTCGAATTGTTACAAAATCTAATCAGCACCAGGGTAAACAACCCACATGTGACTGACCTATAAAATTTTATGAAATTTGGTCAATTAGTTTCTGAGTTAGAGTGGACACACAGACAGACGTCTCACAAAAAACAGTGTCCATTAAACGGCCCATTACACGGATGTGGGCAGCACATGACTTTCCCTGCAGACTTATATCAACATTCTCTTTATTTTAATTAAATTTAATTCACTTTTAATTCAACTTTCGTTCTCATTTCGTAACTGGACATATTTTCAAAGGTGGCATAGAGAAAATACGAAAAAAACTAAAATATCTCGAGAACGGCTGGTCCTAGTGTTGTTGTTGTTGAAACCCAGACCGTCCGACCTACCAGAAAGGTGTAAGGTAACTGTTTGGACGGTCGGGAAGTGCCACCCAATTTAGACCGGAACCCAGTGGGGGAGGCATCCACAGGGACCGTACCCTCCTTCCCCTACCACCAACCTCTCGGAAGGACTTTCGGACCCACATGTTTAACGTGATCGTACTCCGCATGAACACGGGCTGGTTCTAGTGTAATGGAGTTGGTCTTATTATTTTCTTCGTTAAAAATTGCGTATAAAAGGAGCATTTAATGGATATATTTGAGTATATGCAGTTTTTTATTTTAGATTTAGACAATTTTTGCGGGTCACTTTGCAAAAAAGGCAAGATATTTTTTTTCCGACTCGTACCAAAATCTAATCAGACCAGGGAAACCCACAAGCGACTTATCTACCGAATTTTGTGAAATTCGGTGAATGAGTTTTTCAGCTAGAGTGAATACAGGCAATTTTTCAAGGCCATTTCGCAAAAAAGGCGTTTTTTTTTATCCCGAATCGTACTAAAAACTAATCAGCACCAGGGTCACCCCAAGTGACTTACCTACCAAATTTTATAAAATTAGGTTCATACGTTTTTGACACACAGACAGACATATGGACACACAGACATACAAACAGACGTCACGCTAAAAATAGTTTTTTTCGTATTCTAGAGGTCCTGAAACGTGTGGATCGGTCGAAAACTCGAGTTGCGATTTTTGGCATGATTCCAATACTTTCCTTATACTTCCAATACTTTCCCATGCATTGCAGGGAAACCAATATAGAGGTATAAACAATGCACGAAACTGACAGATTAAAGTCCTTGATAAGCAATATATGTAGAAAAAAGTAGATACACAAATCGGCTTAATGCATCATATTCGTTGGCTTGAAAAGGTAATAGGGCAATATATATCTACATATATATACTTATATATATATATATATATATATATATATATATATATATATATATATTGTATTATATAATACCTAACAATAATGTTAAGTGTTTCACTTTTACTGTCTCTGCAATACATAGTAATGTGTAGGGAAAGTGTTTGAATCATGCCGAAAATCGCAACTCGAGTTTTCGACGGATCTACACGTTTCGAGGCCTCTAGAATACGAAAATACAATTTTGGCGTGACGTCTGTGTGTGTGTCTGTCTGTCTGTGTGTCTATGCAGATTTTGCATTCACTCTAACTAAAAAACTAATTGACCGAATTTCATAAAATTGGGTAGGTAAATCACTTGTTGGCGAGTCTGGTGCAGATTAGTTTTGGGTACGATTCAGGATAAAAGAACCCGCCTTTTTTTGTGAAATGGCCCCGCAAGCCTTCAAGACTTTATCCACTCTAGCTGAAAAACTAATGGATCGAATTTCGCAAAATTCGGCAGATGACTCGCTTGTGGGTCATTCTGGTATTGATTAGATTTTGGTACGATTCGGAAAAAAATAACCTGCTGTTTTTGCAAAATGACCCGCAAAAGTCGCCAAAATCTAGAATAAAAAACTACATATTCTCAAATATATCCATTAAATGCTTGTTTTACACGTAATTTTTAACGAAGAAAAGAATAAGACCAACCCCATTACACTAGGACCAGCCGTTCTCGAGATATTTTAGTTTCTTCGTATTTTCTCTACGCCACTTTTGAAAAAAAGGCCAGTTACCAAATGAGAACGGAAATTGAATTAAAATGAATTAAATTTAATTAAAATAAAGAAAACGTGGATATAAGTCTGCAGGGAAAGTCATGTGCTGCCCACATCAGATTTTCACTTTTCCTGCAATACATGGTAATGTATAGGGGAAGTATTGGAATCATGCCGAAAATCGCAACTCGAGTTTTCGACGGATCACAACGTTTCGAAATTTCTAGACCACGAAAAATCTATTTTTAGCGTGACGGCTGTGCGTGTGTGTGTGTGTGCGTGTGTGTCTGTCTGTCTGCCTATCTGTGTAATGTATGTATCCACTCTAACTCAAAAACTAATGGACCGAATTTCTTAAACTTTGGTAGGTAAGTCACTTGTGTGTGATCCTGGTGCTGATTAGTTTTGGGTACGATTCAGGAAAAAACAACAAACCTTGTTTTGAGAAATGACCGGCAAAAATTGTCTGTATCCACTCTAGTTGAAAAATTAATAGATCAAATTTCACCAAATTTGGTATATAAGTCACTTGTAGGTTACCGTGGTGCTGATTAGATTTTGGTACGATCCGGTAAAAAGTAACCAGCCTTTTTTGCGAAATGGCCCGCAAAAATGGTCAAAATCGAAAATAAAAAACTACGTATTCACAAATATATCAATTACATGCTTGTTTTAAGAGTAATTTTTATCGATAAAAAGAATAAGACCAACCCCGTTACACTAGAACTAGGAGTTCTCGAGATATTTTAGTTTTTTCGTGTTTTCGCTACACAGCCTTTGAAAATTCGTCCAGTTGCCAAATGAGAACGAATTGAATTAAAAGTGAATTAAATTGAATTAAAATAAAGGGAACGTGGATATAAGTCAACAGCGAAAGTCCTGTGCTGCCCACATCACATTTTTATTTTCCCTGCAATCCGCTAATGCGTAGGTAAAGTATTGGAATTTTACCGAAAATCGCGACTCGAGTTTTTGATGGATATACAAGTTTCGGGATCTCTAGAATAAAAAAAAAACCATGTTTAGCGTGACGTCCGTGTGTGTGTCTTTCTGTCTGCCTGTCTGTGCATTGTATGTATCTACTCTAACTCAAAAACTCAACACTTAGGTGTGACCCTTGTGCTGATTAATTTTTAGTACGATTCGGAATTAAAAAAATCTGATGTGGACAGCACATGACTTTCCCTGCAAACTTATATCCACGTTCTCTTTATTTTAATTAAATTTATTTCACTTTTAATACAATTTTCGTTCTCATTCGGTAACCGGACTTATTTTCAAAGGTGGAGTAGAGAAAAAAAGGAAAAACTAAAATATCTCGAGAACGGCTAGTCCTAATGTAATGGGGTTGGTTTTATTCTTTTCTTCGCTAAAAATTACGTATTAAACAAGCATTTAATGGATATATTTGAGCTTATGTAGTTCTTTAGTTTAGATTTTGACGATTTTTGCGGGCCATTTTTCAAGAAAAGGCAGGTTATTTTTTTTCGAAGCTTACCAAAATCTAATCAGCCCCAGAGTGACCCACAAATGACTCATCTGCCGAATTTTATTAAATTTGGATTATTAGTTTTTCAGTTAGAGTGGATACAAACTTTTGCGGGCCTTTTCGTAAAAATAAGCGAGTTCTTTTATCCCGAATCATACCCAAAACTAATCAGAACCAGACTCGCCCGCAAGTGACTTACCTACCAAATTTTGTGAAATTCGGTCCATTAGTTTTTTAGTTAGAGTGAATACAAAATCTGCTCAGACAGACAGACAGACACACACACAGACGTCACGCTAAAAATGGTTTTTTCGTATTCTAGAGGTCTCGAAACGTGTAGATCCGTCGAAAACTCGAGTTGCGATTTTCTTCATGATTCCAATACTTTCCCTATACATTACCATGTATTGCAGGGAAAGAAAAAAACGCCTTTTTTTTTTGCTAAATGACCCGCAAAAACTGCTGTATCCACTCTAACTGAAAAACTAATGGACTGAATTTAACAAAATTCGGTAGATACTTCGCTTGTGGATAACCCTGGTGCTGATTAGATTTTGGTAAGATTTGGAAAAAAATAACCTGCCTTTTTTGCAAAATCGCCTGCAAAAATCGCCGAAATCTAAAATAAAAAACTACATATGCTCAAATATATCCATTAAATGTTTGTTTTATACGTAATTTTTAACGAAGAAAGTAATAAGATCCACCCCATTACACTAGGACTAGCCGTTCTCGAGATATTTTAATTTTTAGTATTTTCTCTACGCCACCTTTGAAAATAAGTCCAGTTACCAAATGAGAACGAAAATTGAGTTAAAAGCGAATTAAATTTAATTAAAATAAAGAGAACGTGGATATAAGTCTGCAGGGAAAGTCATGTGCTGCCCACATCAGATTTTTTTATTTTGCAATATCTTCCTTACTATCATTAGGATAAGCTTTTACATGGACTTATTTGTTTATATAGAGTTTTCTATAAGCAACTGTTTTATTTCTTTTATATATTATTTTTTATGTATTATTTTCAGACTTGTAATTATTCTTTTTCTAATGATATACACAACATTTAAGTTTTGGAGACTGTTGCTGTAAAGCCAATCCTAACGGTTAGTTTTGGAGAAAACAATAAGAGTATCTGATGAAATTGTCGGGATTTTTCCATTGCCCAGATGCGGCTGTTTTGGGTGTTTATTGTTCCACACAGAGAAAAATGTGCCTCACCACGCCACAAGATGTTCCAATGTCAGTTGGCGTCTACCTGTATGCGTGCAAGGAATGTCAAAACAAACATTTCACAGATTTCTCTACCATAACTTTGTAAGGCTTAGTGATGCTGGATCTTATACGTATAACTATATAATGCTTTCCGCAAACACTTACATTCTGCTGCGTAGGGTAGATCCAATTGTCTTTCTACACCTCGGGTATTACTGATTGCAGCCGTTGCAACCTCTTCAGCCACTTGCATTATCAGAGTTTTCTGCCTCGTCTTGGTCGAACTGAGAAGTTTTCTCCTGGAAGCGTTGAACCATTCTACAGACGCCACAAGCTGTCAGAGGACCTGCATGCAAAGATTCAAAACGTCTGCATTCGTGAAGGGCACCAACAGCGTTTTCGCCATTCTTGTAAAACAACTTTAATAGTTGAGCACGGTCAGGCAATGAGAGTCTCATAGTGATCGTCGAATATTTCCACAAAACTTTGAACGTATTTTTATTACAAATTGTGTTTAAATAATTTGAATAAAGCGACGTCTTTTCCTTTTGTTGATGTCATAAGGAACATTTTCAAAATGTTTAGCTAAATTTCATATTCATGGTTTATGACAGTTGATGGTATCGTATACCAGTTATATGTCTTAATAAAATGTATCATGACTGATAAATCGTTTCATTGAATTATGTTTTTACTAGGGACTGTTCGCAGTGTCCTCTCTTCCCCTATCGGTCATTTTTGGAACTATTCTTTATCTCCATTCCTTTCTCCATGTTCTGAAATGCATACAACGCAGATTTAACATTCTAATGACTATTGGTTTTTCCCTACAGTGCTCTGAGCAGGGATAATGTAATTCTATCCACCCAGAATATATACAGGTTGATTGAAAATAGATGAGCAAAACTTTACGAGGTGGTACTACACACCAAACCAAGCACTTTTCGGCATAGTTTACCGGGTCGTAAATGAAACGAAAAAGCGTTACAGGATGGTTACTCTTTGGGAAGTGGTATCTCCTCAAATATAAAAGCGTCATTATGGTTGTTATCTTCTACTTAAAGGAAAAATCCACGTATGTAAGTTTCATGTGGAGAAGACGAATAATCCCTATGCAAATTTTCGTAACACCGAATGTAAGGCCTTATTGTTATTGGCCTCGCAGTTATTTGCAGATCCAACTTTTGAAACGATGGAGGAATTTATAAATAGGAGAAAATCTGATATACATTTCATCTATGGAGCTGCAAATGGGAATGTAAGACAGGCACAACGACTGTACGGTGAACGTTTCCCCATAGGCGGTTGCCCAATCGTAAAACATTCCAACACTTGCAGCGGTAGCTCTGGCGATCGGCAAATTGAGTGAGGTGGCCCATAGCTTGCTCCCCACGACCACACGATCTATCGCGTCTTCACTTATTTTAGTGCGGATATCTCAAGAGTATCGTCTATGACACTCCCCTTGAATCTGAAGGGGAACTCGGCTCCAGAGTTTCGGCCTCTGCTGCCGAAGCGCGCGACATATCTGGCCTGTTCGAGAGAGTTCATCTATCACTCCATCGCCGCTGTGAGACGTGCATTAATTAGGGTTGCCGGTCGCTCTTTTGAGCTATTACGGTAATCATTGTTTATTAAATGTCATTTTATAACGTTTAAGTAATTCTTGTGTTTTCACCTCATATCATCGGTTTCACCATTAAGCGCCTTTACGTTTCATTTCCGGTAAACTGTGATGAAAAATGCTTGGTTTGGTGTGTATTACCTTCTCGTTTGGCCCGTTTTCTTTGAATCGCCCTATATATATATATATATATATATATATATATCCTATTATTTTTCAATCTTTATGCATGTTGTCTAAGTTTTCAGTGTTTATAGATATAATCTATCACTGATATCAGAAACATGCATTTTGTGTTCATTTTTTTAAAATAGTTGGATTTGACAAAGAGTTTTATCGTAATGAACAATTCAGTATTAGGCCTAGGGCTTGTCCACGTGTAAAGCTTTCACGCTGGGATTTTATTTAATTTTATTTTATCGATTCCTCTCTGTTATATTGTAATTTTCAATTCCCAATATAACATTGCTCTTTTGAAAGAGGAAGTGGACCTAAGAAGACGGTCCCTCATGAAGTGAGGCAATTTTTGTAACATTCCCTCGAACGCAGCTGCACCGGACATTCATTTCGAAAAGAGAGGGTGCTTCTCAAGTTCATGTCAGCGTTAGGTGTTACAACAAACGGAAGGGGTTGAACTTCTTGACCCCAGAGTCAATTAATATCACTCGAACCTTGGGAAAATTCTCGTGAGAACTTTCAACGATTTTAAAACTGGAGACTGCATATCTCATATTTCAGGGGGGCCTTGACCAATAATATAGCCTGAAGGGCGTAGCCCTTAATTTACTTAGCCAATTATGGACAGGGGCGCCTTGTTAAGGGGGTAGAGACAGAGAGCAACTTTGGACTTTAAGTTTTTGAAATCGAGGACTTGAATTTTGTGAGTGAAAAGAAGAGGTCGCAAGAGCGACGGATCTCGGAGAGAGCGAGCCCGCGGGACAGAGCCGGAGCGCGCCGTCATAAAGTCCGACATCGGCAGTGATGATCGAGGTAGGACAATTCTACACATATTTTTGCACTTTGATTATTATTATCTCTCTGACCCTCCTAAATAAGGTTAACCTGGGCCATTAAGACGTAGGCTAGTAAGAATAGTGAGTTAATGCACATTAATGGGTTAATAATTGTAATGCTCATATTATGATCATAGAATGAGGAGATTTGATTGTCTTAATGTACTACACTAAAGATGTTGGTATATGAAATTTACCAGATGTTAATAGTTATTAAATAAGGTTTTATCTTAATGAAATAAATTCTTTGTTATTGTTTAAAATTAAGCCTCTTCATTTTAATTACTGGTATTATGTATTTCTTTATTTACTCCACTTTACGAGATCGGTCTATATAGCGTCAATACCTGACGTGTGAGGAATCACATATCATTTTGGCGCCCGTGACCAGTCGAATCTGGACTCAAAATTATTGCTCACATATCATTTTGGTGCCGTTTAAACCAGTTTCGAATCTGGACTCAAAATTATTGCACCCTTATCATATTGGTGATCATGACCAATCAAACCTGGATTCAAAATTATTTCACCCTTCTGGCGACTTTGCTGTTTTAGACCTGTTATATGCCAGAATTTAAATTTTAATGAAGAGAATAAAAATATTTGGAATTAATGAAAAATGAAAATATTGAATAAAAATTTTTTTTGTGTAAAATAAGGATTAAATTAAAGAAAGAAATTTAAAATTAAAATAAATATAAGTAAATTTAAGAAAATTTATTTCACAGTATGAGAAGCAAACAAAGTGATGAATCATTATGTGTTCTTAATGAGACATGCCATATTGTATGTGAAAATATAATTATTAGGGAACTTGAAGCTTTTAAGAAATTTTTGAATTGTATAAATATTTGTGTAATATTTGAGGAGTTAATTATGAGGAGTGAAGTATTTGCATGCGTAGATAGTGAAATGATTAGAATTATGTTTTTGAATTTATGTGATATTGTATTTAAATATTTTGGGGGAGGATTTTAAAGTGTAACAACAGGGAATAATTTTGATTAAGCTGTAAAAAAGGGCCACATACTTAGAACAAGCAAATTTAGCTCCGATAACTGCAAAGGTAAATAATGATAATTTTAGACGGGAAATTGAGACGTTCCGCAGAGAACAACAAGAAATTAGAACACATCTTTTAAATTCTATTACCCAAAAGATAAACACATTTAAAATACAAAGAAAGGTACATATTCCCACAATACAAACAAGAAAAATTGTTACATGTCATTATTGCAATAAAGAGGGTCATTGTATGAGAGAATGCCGGGCGTACGCAACAAATAATGGGGGACGGAATCGAAACATAAACAATTCCAGAACATTTTTGAATAAACGAATACAATCTCCTCCCCACTCATTTCAAAACCAACCGTATGTTGATCGCAGAACTTACGCCTCCCAGCCGGACACATACAATTACATTTCAAACCACGCCTTTGGAAACTATCAACAGAGCAGAAATTACTATGCAGCACCCCCCACACAAAGTACATTTTCTAGGGAACAACGATATAATAGGGACGAGTCAAACCAAAACAGAGACCTAGAAAGGGGTACGCAAAGGAATAGAGAAGGAATTAGGAAAAGGAATGCTACACAAATAAATATTGAGAACGAGGGACGTAACGTTGAAAAATATAAAACTCAAATTGATAGTGGAAATATTGGTAATTACAGAACCCAAAATAATGGAGAGAGAGAGGACATTAAGGACAGGAAGGACAAAGTTGAACATATCGCGTCAATTGGAGATGAATTAAACACGGAATTACACAAGGTGGAAAATAAATTTCAAAACACAAGTACAAACTATGGCAATGAAGACATCAAAATTTCAAATGAAAACAAAGTAATGGATTCTTTGATTAGCAAAAATGCTGATCCCGAAAATTCACAAAACACAAGTACAAACTATGGCAATGAAGACATCAAAATTTCAAATGAAAACAAAGTAATGGATTCTTTGATTAGCAAAAATGCTGATCCCGAAAATTCACAAAACACAAGTACAAACTATGGCAATGAAGACATCAAAATTTCAAATGAAAACAAAGTAATGGATTCTTTGATTAGCAAAAATGCTGATCCCGAAAATTCACAAAACACAAGTACAAACTATGGCAATGAAGACATCAAAATTTCAAATGAAAACAAAGTAATGGATTCTTTGATTAGCAAAAATGCTGATCCCGAAAATTCACGAAACACTGGTACAAGCTATGGCAATGAAGATAGCAAAAATCCAAATGAAAACAAAATAACGGAGGTTTTGATTACAGAAAGGGTTCATTTTGAAAATATTCAAAATACAAAATGCAAGCTTCAGGACATTCGAATTACGAATGAGAATCACATGATACAAGATACACAAAATTCAAATGAAAGTGAAATGATGGATATTATGGACAACGATAATGGAAATACTAACTCTCAAAATTTACAAAATTCAAAGGAGACCACTAAAAATATTCAAAATAAAAATTCTAGTACAAGTAGAGAGAAAAGCCAAAACGATAGTGAAGTGAATTGCGTCCAAAAACCTTCAGAAATAAATGAGAATCATAACAAAAGGTATGCTAGGCAAGAAATAGAGGTTCCACAGAAAATACAAGTTTGTAACAATAGTGTAAGTGAGGAGATCCAAAAGCGGAATGAAAGAAAACTCGGTTCACATTTTTTCATGAAACCAAAAATTTTTAGGAACTTAATATTGTATGACAATCGCTATTTGGAAAATTTCAAGATGAGAAAGAGGTAAAAAAATTAATAATTTGTCAAAAAAAAATGAATTCCTTGGAAATTGATCTGGCAATGGATAAATTATAAAAATGAAAAATGGATATGAAGTCAAAATTGTCAATGGAAAGCAACATTCTCTTCCCGCTTTTATTATTTAACGTACTTGCGACAGATATGTAGCCGAATACACGGCATTCACAAAATGTCAACAAACACATTTGCAAGCGAAAAGGTTTCTTTCTCCCTTCTCTTAAACAGCAAGCGACACGTACAACGGGATGGAACTGGTTGAGAGCAGATTGCCAATCACGCAAAACACTTCGGTGGCGACAATTTCAGGGAGGCAGAATTTCTCAGTGGCGACTCACGGTCAAAGAGTGGAGATGGGTTCCACTCAAGGTCAATTTTCAGAGGGAAACAGGGGAAATGGGATCTCACAAAGGGGGTGAATTGCAACCTCAGTCTACAAAGAAGCAGCGTACGCACGATATTCACAGACAAACCGGAATTCAAATTTTTGAAAATTTTTGTAACAAAGAAAACACACGGCATTCACAAAATACAACGCGAAAGATGGAACGCAAATTTTAAATAAACATTGAATTATAAATTAAAGAAATGTAAATAAATATTACATTAATTAAGAAAGTGTAAACAAATTGTGAAAAAAAAAAAAATTGAGGAAATTTTAAATAAATCATACATTAATTAGTTGAAAGTTTAAATAAACAAGAAAGTTTAAATAAATATGGAAGTATAAATAACTGGGAATTATGAATAAAAATTGTGATTTAAAAAAATAAATAATTGTTACAAAATAAATAACAAGTATCGTTGGAGGACAAAAGAAATTTTAGGGATGATAGGTTAAAGATGTGGATATATTAAATTCAAATTTTGGAAAGAACATAAATAACAGAGAAGATACGTCACATTTCAAAAAAAAAAAAAGCAAAAGGGGGACATCGTTAGAATTCTATAAAAAGTCGTTATAACTCTATAAAAAGAAAGTTTTTTTTTAAGAGAACTTTGATTTCCAGGCAATAAAAATTTCGATGGATAAGATAATTAGGAATATTAAATAAAGGGATATTTTGAATTTCTAAAAAAAAAAAAAAAAAAACTCTTTTCAAAGAACAATGAAATTCTAAAACAAAGGTAAACTTTCTCCACGCGCTCTTCATGTAATTAGCGGACTGATCAACCATTGTTGGATGAATACGCGTGAGGAAATAGGAGTTATAGAATTATAGTTTAAAATAATTAGATAATTGGTAAATATAAAAAAAAAAAAAAAAAAAAAAAAAAATTTTTTTCTAGTTTAAATAAATAAATAATTCATAATTAAAAATAAAAATCGTAATTCAAATAACTAAATAATGGGTAATTAAAAATTAAAATTAGAGTTTAAAATGGATAGAGAATTTTAATTAAAAATCATAATGGCAGTTCAAAGAAAAAAGATAATGGTAATGAAAATTATACGCAAATTATAATTTAAAATGAATAGATAATTTTAATAAACATACGCGAATTGTAGATTAAATAAAAAGCATTTGAGAAAAAAAAAAAGCGTTTTTTACATATATTTTGATAGGAGCTCACATGGATTGTTTTGAGAGAAGCGAACGTTGTAAAGGGACGTCGGGCGGAGCGTCGTACAGTTGAAGTCGAGGGAAGTCTTGGATATAGGTACTCTTAACGGGAATAAACATGATATAATAAGTAAAATACAATGGAAGAACAAATTAACACTAACCGCATTTTAATTTATCCTTTGGAAAGTGTGTAATTCCAGAGTTTTAATCCATTTGGGGGGCCTCGGTAGAGCACTTCCACATCACACAATTCATAAGCCACTGAACACAACATGGCGGAAACGTAGACGAGAAAATTTGTACCATTTTGCCAAAAAGACATCTTCAAAAATTTGTACAGCTAATTGGCCATGGGAACTTACACGAAGAAATGCCCGTATTAGCCGCA
The DNA here is from genome assembly GCA_951213105.1 of Amaurobius ferox. NCBI lineage: Eukaryota > Metazoa > Arthropoda > Arachnida > Araneae > Amaurobiidae > Amaurobius > Amaurobius ferox. The sequence goes on from OX578140.1 coordinate 106,763,347, forward strand.
GGCCAGAAAGGAGAGCTTATCCCGGGAAAATGACACAATGGCACAAGGACATGTTGACCTTGTATACCACTACGAGATTTTCTCTGGGGGCTAGATTTTTCTGTTTGAACAGGGAATTTAGATGCTAGAATAAAATACACAAAAGTTTGGCAGTTGAAAAAGGAAAGAGGAGAAGTGAATTCATTCAGGAGACTTTGCATTCAATTACAGCGGATATAAGAAAAGAAAACGTACATTTTGGTATTCAAGTATGGAATATGAATCGAGTTAGAGGATATTTGAGAGAAAATTTGTAATTATGTATGCATTGAGAGATTTTCAGTGAGTGATAAGATTTACGAAAAAAAAAAAAAATTTTTAAGTATGTTTTCATTAAGTGGGAAAGTGAATAATGTAAGGAATTCGGGAAATTCCGTATCCAAGTATAAGATTTGGATTAAATCAGGGGATATGTGAAAGAAAATGTATAATTATGGATAGTGTAATATAGAATCGCAGGGGAGTTATAAGAATTTAAGTAGGATGGTAATTAAATATTTATATGGGTTTTTCTGTCATCTCAGAGATTGTAGGAAAATTTTAAAGTATATTGCGGAAATTTTTGAACCTATATAAGTCTTATTTTGATAGTATTTGAGAGGATAGTGTAATTGTTTAAGTATTTTATTATAAATATGTACATGAGTTATATTTATGGCATGTCCGGTTCAGAACACATGATGGATTGGATGTTAGATAAGAAGTGTATATAATGTAAAAAAAAAAATATATATATATATATACATAAGGCAGAGATGTAAAATAAATAAAAAGAAGGAATTTGAAAAATGTAAGTTTGAAGAGGGTATCAAATTTAAGAAAAAAAAAAATGTATATATTATATGGAAGGATGTAAAGTAGATAAAGTGTAGAAATTTCAAAGGGGGCAATTTTTGAGAGTGTTAACAAATTTAAAGGAGTTTGAAAAAAAAAAAAAGAGAGTTTTTTTTTGTAATGTTTCGTGTGCCGGGTGACAAATTAAAATTATAGAAATTGAATTTATAAAAAAATGATACTTAAGGGAGTTTTAAGAGAAGAGAGTATTTTAATAAGCTTGAGTGTAATGTATATGTATTGATTGTCCTAAACAAAACATGAGACAGCGTACAGATCCGGTTGCCTAACGATTCTCAAATGGTCAGCAATTCCTGTTGATCAGAGATTCCGAGTGCTCAACGATTCCGGGTGCACAAAGATTATCATTTGGTCAGCGACTCCAGCAGTTCAGCGCCTTACAGTTCAGCGAATTCCAGTTAGACAGCGGTCCAATCCTTCAGCGAGTTCCAGCAGTTCAGCGCCTTACAGTTCAGCGAATTCCAGTTAGACAGCGATCCAGTTCTGCAACGAGTTCCAGCAGTGGAGCGATTTACATTTCAGCGGTTTCCAAGGGTGCAGTGATATCAGTGTTTTTTTTTTCCAAAGGAAAGATATTTTACACTTTCCACCATAACTACAAGGGGACATAGTGATATTATTAGGGACCATATGCGTAAGTCCCTGATCCCAACGATTATCCAAGTGACGGTCAAAGTGACTTTGGTTATCATATGTGAACAATTTTACAGATATACACCTTGAACTTGTGTGGAACTATATTGTTTAAAAAAAAAACAAAAAAAACAAAAAAAAAGACATATCACCAGTGGACGAACTTGTGCTTACATGAATAGACTTTTAATCGACATTAAGTACAACTGAACGACACAGATATCGTCATTTGCAGACACATTGAGAATTGTATTTTTGTATAGTATTTTCGTGTTCTTTTGATGGCATATAAGAGTATATATATGATAATATGATTTGTGTATATGTGTATATAGTGCATTTTTACAGTAGATACAGATGAGAGCAAGACGAGTTGTTGGACTACACAGTGGACACGCCTGCAGCAACTATGAGCTGGCACTTTGTAATTGGCTTTTTTCCCACCAAATTTTGGGGGGGGAAGAAGGGTAATTGTTATATTGTAATTTTCAATTCCCAATATAACATTGCTCTTTTGAAAGAGGAAGTGGACCTAAGAAGACGGTCCCTCATGAAGTGAGGCAATTTTTGTAACATTCCCTCGAACGCAGCTGCACCGGACATTCATTTCGAAAAGAGAGGGTGCTTCTCAAGTTCATGTCAGCGTTAGGTGTTACAACAAACGGAAGGGGTTGAACTTCTTGACCCCAGAGTCAATTAATATCACTCGAACCTTGGGAAAATTCTCGTGAGAACTTTCAACGATTTTAAAACTGGAGACTGCATATCTCATATTTCAGGGGGGCCTTGACCAATAATATAGCCTGAAGGGCGTAGCCCTTAATTTACTTAGCCAATTATGGACAGGGGCGCCTTGTTAAGGGGGTAGAGACAGAGAGCAACTTTGGACTTTAAGTTTTTGAAATCGAGGACTTGAATTTTGTGAGTGAAAAGAAGAGGTCGCAAGAGCGACGGATCTCGGAGAGAGCGAGCCCGCGGGACAGAGCCGGAGCGCGCCGTCATAAAGTCCGACATCGGCAGTGATGATCGAGGTAGGACAATTCTACACATATTTTTGCACTTTGATTATTATTATCTCTCTGACCCTCCTAAATAAGGTTAACCTGGGCCATTAAGACGTAGGCTAGTAAGAATAGTGAGTTAATGCACATTAATGGGTTAATAATTGTAATGCTCATATTATGATCATAGAATGAGGAGATTTGATTGTCTTAATGTACTACACTAAAGATGTTGGTATATGAAATTTACCAGATGTTAATAGTTATTAAATAAGGTTTTATCTTAATGAAATAAATTCTTTGTTATTGTTTAAAATTAAGCCTCTTCATTTTAATTACTGGTATTATGTATTTCTTTATTTACTCCACTTTACGAGATCGGTCTATATAGCGTCAATACCTGACGTGTGAGGAATCACATATCACTCTCCATTGATGTTTTCTGTTTGTCTTCAGCTTGATGACTAGAGGTTTGCATTTTATTTTCCACTTGATTGATGATACTCTGTTTGATACTTTTATTTGTAAGGCATTTTTTAATGTTGGGGTTTTTTGAGTTGAAACTTCTCTCTATTCTTTCATTGGATTTTCAAACTTCTATTATTACTATTATATATATATATATATATATATATATATATATATATATATATATGTGTGTGTGTGTGTGTGTGTGTGTGTGTGTGTTAGTAATCGGGTTTACAGTTCATGTGCTATAATTTGTATAATATATTGAAAGCAAAATATATATATATAAATAAAAATATTTGACAGAAATTGACATTTCCGTAGATTAAATGTGTCTCGTGTCCCTTATAGAAACAAGTTGCTCTAAGACAAACATTAATCGCTACAAAGTAAAAATAAAATAGACCAGAGTTACGCATGGGGTAAATATATCATGAACATGGAAAGTAAATTATAAAAATGCAATATTTTGATAGTTTCAGGCATTACTGTTATTTTAGAAAAATTTAATGTCTCAATATTTAAAATGAAGATGCCTCAATATTTGAAATAGACTACATTGAACCATTTTTATTTTCACTATAGTGCGTAAGAACAAAAAGAAAATATTATGATTGGGGCCAAATTCTGACTCTTTTATTTTAGTGGATTTATAAGTTTACAGCATCTCTGAATATAACTCACCATTTTTACAATTATGTCTGTGATTCTATCTTCTCGTGGTATTTTCAAAAGTATAATTTGCAAATTATACTTTTATACATGGATTGTTATATTTACTATTTGAATATATTTACTTTGAATATATTTACTATTTTACATATTTACAATTTGAATAAATCATAAAAGTCGATGTTTTGCTTGAATCACAAATTTGAAAATTTTCTAAAACCATTGTTTTCTATATGAAAATGCAAGGAAGTTATAATATAAATGTCAAAAATCACGATTCCTGCTGAGCAACCAGCATGGGTACATGAGTTCCGCTTAACAGCATTGAACAACCATTAAAAATCATTAACAAAACCTGTCTATCAATGCCAGTTGATACATTGGAATTTAGACGAAATGCTTTAGAAAATCTACATCTGCTAGCTTTGCGACTATGATCACTAAAATATATTCATATACAAAAGTATCTGTGGTGCGCCGGTCCCTTTTTGCCGATAGGACAATGTACCTGTCTCCTGCAGGCGTCGTACTTCTAACACGACCTCCCCCGTAAAGCTTGCTACACATTCCAGTTGTTTTAAATGCTTGCCACAGCCGTGAAACGACGCTGTGGGCGATATCGAACTCCCTATCAACATCTGTTACTTTTCGCCCTTCTTCGATCTTTCCAATAATACGGTCACGCGTAAAATCATCTAAGTGATGTCGGGAAGACGTACTGAAAATTTCAAGTTCGTCGATTAAAATTTTCACTTGAAGCAAAACTGTCCACACGCATCAAATCCTTTAAATCTCTTATCAGCGATATGACGAACATATGACGAACAGGCGTGGAAATGAAAAATTTGCATACGCACACCTCTTCTTACTACTTACTGTATCCCGCACTTATTCTAATTTTCTACATCTTGCTTCCTTTCATTTAGTGGTTGCTATTGGTGATAGTGTCATCCGTCCTTAGCAATTGTCCAGCAGTATATATATATATATATATATATATATATATATATATATATATAAATATATATGCATATATATATAAGGATTAAAAATGAAAGTAGATAAAATACGGGAGTGACCATATGAATTACATAAAATGGTAGGGGTGGATTGCGACACCCCTTTCCCGTTTAAAGCAGCTTTTACAACCCGGGTAACGCTCACGGCACCAACATAATTCCATGGTCAGTCTCCCAAATGTGCGAAAACAAAAGCACCCAAACGGACTCAGAGTCAGAGATGAAAACGATGTAGAAAAAAGAAAGAAATATCCTTCAACCTAACCCAGTGGAACATCTCCTTATAAGGGTAAAGTCGCACATGCTCAAAGATGTAACTTGATAACAGTTTCGCAGTTATGCATATAATGCGTCACTTAACGTTAAGAATATTACTACTTCTCTTTGAAAAATGAATTGTAATAATGCCGTATAAAATTCATAGGATAATTTCTCTTTATTGCCTCCTTTATAAATTTGCTACATTTATAGATGCAATCTTTCTTGAAAGTATTGTAATTTTGGTTTCTTCTAAAGTAACCAATTATTATATTTCTGAAGACATTCTTGGTTAGGTTTGAATTCCAGTCGATTAAATGATTTATCTTAATACTGTATGATTCTCTTTTATCGTGTAGCTCTGTTTAAATTCCATATTTCTGGTATTTTTTTATTGTTAAATCTAAGAAATTCACCGATCCGTCTTCACTCACTGGATTTTCGATAAGGTCTAATTCGCTTGGGTAGAGTTCTTGGGAAAAGTTCGGAGTAATTATGGATACAATGGTTTACAATCAATTGTGGAGAATCAGCAGGACGAAGATGTTGAGCATATGCAAAACAGTTCAGTCGACGTCTACATGCGTAAAGCACCGGCGCGGCGCACGTAGGAAAGAGTGTAAAAGGCCTCGAGCAACATGGCCAGTTGAGGCAGAATTTCGCAATTACTGTGTTACAGAGAGTTGTTAACAATAAAAAAGCACGAATGATGTCACAAAGATCCCAACTGAACATGTTTTTGAAGGGATGAATTATTGGAATCCAGTCGATCTCAAACCGAAGCGCCTCGAATTCTGAATGTGGCTCACCATGTCATCTCCAGACTGTGGCAGAAGTTCGAAACCACTGGATATTTTATACACAATGACCAGTACCAGGTCGGCCAAATGTAGCAATCACTCGGCAAGACCGATATTTAGCGATAACTGCTCGACGTCAGAGGAACCGTTCTGTTAGACAACTGGGTTCAGCCCTGACAGCCAGGGAGCGCGCCACTCCAGTGGTTAGCGCGCGGGAATTGAACTCGGTCGACCCGAGTTCGATTGCAGCCACTGCCAAAACTGCCGCCTGTTCACACGGAGTACGATCACGTTAAACATGTATGTCCGTAGGTCGTTTCGAGAGGTTGGTGGTAGAGGAAGGATGGTACGGTACCTGTAGATGCCTTCTCCATTGGGTTCAAGTTTAAATTAGGTGGCACCTCCCGGTCGCCAAACGGATGCCTTACACCTTTCTGGTTGGTCGGAGGGTCTGGTTCTAAGAAGAAGAAGCCCTGACAGCCGCCACAGGAGTCACTGTATAGAACAAAATGTTTACAGGAGACTCAGACACGTTTGTAACTATTCCAGACGACCAGCAGTTTGCATCCCCCTGATGTCTGCACAGGAACGCGGGCGTTTACAGTGGAGTGTGGAACATCGGCAGTGGGGTGACCAAAAGTGGGGCAATGTCATGTTCAGTGACGTGCCCAGGTTTAGCCTGAAAACTGATTCTCGTCGTACCACGATCTGTAGAGAATGTGGAACGCGATTTTATCCTGGAAACATCATGGAAAGACATCGTTTTCTGTTTGGGGGTGTCATAGTCTGGGTAGGTATCATGATGAACGACCACACGTACCTCCACATCTTTAACAAGGGGTCGGTTACTGGTCAAAGATACATAGACGAAGTCTTTGAGCGTACAGTTCGATTATTTCGAGATGCTGTTGGTCCTAAATTCATGTTCATGGATTATAACGCACCTCCTTACAGTGCGACCTTCGTCGACGGCTTCCTTCACACTGAATATATTGAGCACATGCAGTGGCACTTTCGTGATCTGAATCCAATAGAGGGTGTGGAGGATATGCTCGGGACATCGCGCAACATCTACATCTTGCAACCCTCTTCTAACGAGCAAGCTCCGTTTCGGGATTGAAAACTGCTCTCCGTGAGGCTTGGAACTCTTTGAGCTCACAACTCATCAAAACCCTCATCGAAAGTATGGGAAATCGTTTTGCAGCATGCGTGGCTACCCGAGGTTCCCACACCGTAACAACCCTGAATTCAATTGCAGAACCGTATTAATTTGCAGCATCACATTGTTTTAATCATTCTGTTTCACCGAGGTTGACACTCGTATTGTGACCCTGTTTCCTTCAACTTTACTTCTTTGGATGATAAAAGTCGTTATTATCCTTGTTTTGTATTGTTTTCTTCTTCTGTAACCATATTACACCCGCATACGGCTTGTCCTTCCATTCCGATGTAGATTTCCTGAAATTTTCACGTAAACAGCAAATATGTTTAACTTTTAGACATGAGTGTACATATATTTGCACACACACACACACACATATATATATATGGTGCTGTTCTCTTCTCTTATCGGCATTATGGCCGTGAATTTGCTTCTATGGTGACGTTAATATTACTTGAATTTTTTTTATTATTACATATTTCTAATATATATATATATATATATATATATATATATATATATATATATATATATATATATATATATATATATATATATATATATATATATATATATATATATATATATATATACTGGCGGAAAATAAAATCCCAACACCAAGAAGGAGCTGTGCTAGATAAACGAAATTTGTTAAGTGAATTTTTGCACATATGAAAGATGACGCCTATTCAAATTCCGCGCTAGACGAATAAGAGTGGGATATCGTCCGGATTGGACGTTGTGAGCTAGGTTTGAGTCAAGAATGCCTTTAAAGAGACGAAGAAGGCAGTATCAGCAGCTTAGTGAGTTTGAACGAGGCCGTATAATAGGGCTACGAGAAGGTGGATTTTCTTTCCGCGATATTGCAGAAAGGCTTGGAAGGGATGTATCCACTGTGCATGATTGTTGACAGCAGTGGTCATGGGAAGGCACTGTCTCAAGGAGACCGGGGTCCGGCCGTACAAGGGCTACTACTGAGAGGGAAGATCGCCGTATTCGCCGCATGGCTGTGAAGGATCGTACTGTATCTGCACCAGAAATTAGAACTTCCGTTGGCCCTAAAGTAACACAGCGAACTGTAAGAAATCGATTACTTGAGGGACAGCTCCGAGCTAGACGGCTGGTAGCGTCATACCACTAACTCCGAATCACAGCCATCTGCGACGTCAGTGGTGTCAAGCTAGAGCTCATTGGAGGGCGGAGTGGAAATCTGTTGTATTCACAGATGAGAGCCGTTTCTGTCTTGGTGCCAGTGATGGTCGTATGTTAGTAATAAGGAGACCAGGTGAGCGCCTGGATCCAAGCTGTCTGCGGCGTAGACACACCGGACTTACACCAGGAGTTAGGGTCTGGAGAGCCATTTCCTATGACAGCAGGAGCACTCTCGTCATTATCTCAAGCACATTGACAGCAAATTTATATATCAAACTGGTGATTGTGCCGCCATTCATGAGCAGTATTCAAGAGGGTGTTTTCAACAGGATAACGCTCGTGCTCATACCGCTGCTGTCACCCAACGTGCTCTACAGAGTGTCGGCATGTTGCCTTGACCTGCCAGATCACCAGATCTTTCTTCCATCGAGCAAATATATGGCATTATTGGAAGACAAATGCAGCCTCATCCACAACCAGCATTAACCGTTGCTGATTTGACTGACCAAGTGCAACAGGCATGAGACTCCATCCCAAAAATGACATATGGCACCTGTACAACACAATGCATGCACGTTTGTATGCTTGCATTCAAAATCGTGGCAACTACAGCTGTTATTAATGTACTACCATTTCACATTTGAAATGACTCTTCTCGCGCATACTTTAACCTGTGACCTTGAAACTTTAATCAAATAAATATGTTACTTACATATTTGCCTTGCCTAAATTTCATTCCTCTAAATTAATTTCTTCTTGGTGTTGGGATTTTATTTTCCGCCAGTGTATTTATATATATATATACAAAACCAGTGTATTTATATATATATATATATATATATATATACATATATATAAACTCAAAAGACAATAACCCTGAAAACCTTACGATCAAGATGAAAACAAGAACGAAAGGAAAACATACGGGCTAGGTGAAATAAAATGGCCAATGAGGGATTGTGACCTTATTTAAGTCCCGGTTACCAGCCGGCTGCGCGGTCGCGACACCATTCCCGGAAGCCTGCACGCATCCGTAGTTAACCTCATTGTGACCACGAATAAAGAACATGAAAGATCCAAAAGTCAAATGTATCAAATTTCAAATTATCAAAGTATAAAATCTCGAAGTGAAAAGTCAAATCCCCGTCACTCGAAAATTATTTAATAAATCTAATCAACAATTTTTAAAAATCCATTTAAATATACTTTCACGTCACATATAAAACATTAAAAACATATATACAGTAAAAGCGGTATTATAAATTTAAAAACATCTAAATCACCAATACCATGAAATTTTTAATTATCTCTATCGCAACTTCAATCAATATTAAATACATTAAAGTAATACATCTCACGTACACCATCAACCTTTACAATACCTCTCAATGTGGAGTGTGTTTGCAGCAATAAGCGCATATTCTTCACAATAGAATATATAGTACTTAATGAATTTTGTTAGATTTTTTCAAGCTGTATGTAATGTTTAAATTTTTTAAATTATATATATATATATATATATATATATATATATATATGTATGCATATATATATATATAGACAGATAGATTGATTGATTGATTCTGCGAGTCATTTATCTAGAGAAGATGTATTTTCTTCATAATCTCACCCAGAAGAATATCGTTCCTGAAGCAAATTCAATATTAACAACTTAATTATAGATATGTGCTGGCTCACCAAATAGTCTTATTTCAGTAAGGGGATTTTTCTTATTTTATCAGATTAAGATGTATGATCTATTTCTTGTTGCCTACCAAAAATAATAAAGTAAGTTCCATAATGGGCTAAGAAGCAACATAATAATTCAATAGATTATTCGCGATACATGAAAAGCTAAAACAGTCTAAGAAAATATAATTTATCCGGAACAAAATTACCCGGCGGTGCCCTGGTATAAGAAATGAAACAACTTTTTTTTATAGAATGCTGAACATTTAAACCCCCACTTCCCGGCAAGACCGTACTTCAAAAAGTATTCCAATTGTGAAAGGACGTAAACCTTTAACAACGAAAATCTTAATTACTAATTTGAGAAGTTTTTATTGCAGGAAGAAGATTTTTTTCAGGAAATGCTAATCATACTGTTACAATATCATATTCAAACATTCAAATCTCTATCTGTATAATTCAGGATTTAAAATTTCTGAATTTCAATCCTACAGCTGAAACGCTTTTCCGAACGCTTTTACAGCCGAAACGCGATTTTATGATCGCAAAGGACATTCCATCTTATACATTAACTAAGAAACTAATTTGAAATTTTAAAAAATAACTCCAAAATGCATTTAATCGGAACCAGATTTTATTGTCGTACAACGCTTAGATTCCATGCAACAGACTGCTCAGGTGCCCAGACATCTTTCATTATTAAGTAAGTTTTTAAAACCAGACAGAGAAATTACCCTTACAGGCAACTTTTCCTATGACTTGAATCTAGGATTGCCATATGCTGAAGTTCGAAGGGGTTTTCTGGGTTTGGCGCTTTATCGCCCATTTGGAGACATTTGGTCACTTTTCGAGAGCCGCCTCGAAATAACGAATATACTACGAAATACGAAATATTTCTATAGATTTCTACAGAGTGCATATAAAAGGAGTCATCACTTAGTTGTAGAGCAGTGGGCGTGATACGAGCTACATTGAATTATGAGGTACGTCAATATTTTGGAAATAGTGTCTGCTATTTTGCGAAATTAGTGAAGCATTTAATTGATATTTTGCTTTATCTGACAGTTGTTAATGATCTTGTGAGATAGCTGTTGAGCTATTTGCTGTTTATCATTCCTGTTTACGCTACATTTATAAATAAACGTGTTAGTTATCCAGAAATTTGAACATATTCTTCTATCCTGAAAGTACATCCACGATTCCAGAGGATACTTTGTAACAGTGAACCATTATTAACAGACATTTAAATTCTGAGTAAACCAGTCTTTTTACTTTCCCTGCAATACATGCTTATGTATAGGGAAAATATTGGAATCATGCCGAAAATTGGAACTCGAGTTTTCGACGGATCTACACGCTTCGGGACCTCTAGAATACGATAAAAATATTTTTAGCGTGAAGTCTGTGTGTGTGTCTGTGTGTCTATCTGTCCGTCTGTGCGTCTGTCTGTCTGTCAGTCCAATGTATGTATCCACTTTAACTCAAAAACTAATGGAACGCTATTTCTTCCAGAGGTGTTATTATTTTCCTCACTTCACATAAATATCAAACGTTTTATACTAACTAATATCTCTATTCGTAAAGACTTTACATACAACATTTTACTAAAATAATTTTGACTAGTTTTTGTAGAACACCCAATATCTCACTTAACACAGAAGATTGCAAGAAAGAATTTGAATTGAATCCAGAAAGGCAGCAAACGCCCCAAATTTCATCCATCTTGATGGTCGGTTCACAAACACAGCCTCAGATAAAAATCTGATGTGGGCAGCACATGACTTTCCCTGCAGACTCAAATTCATTTGTTCTTAATTTCTTTAATAATTCATTAAATTAAGTTTAATTGCACAAAATAACACTAAATTTGCATTTTTAATTCAATTATTATTTTTATTTGGTAATTGGATATTTTTCAGAAATCGGCGTAACAAAAATGCAAGTAATTTCAAATATCTTGAGAACGGTTAGTCCTAAAGTATTGGAGTTGGTCTTATTATTTTATCGTCAAAAATCAAAAATTATGTATAAAACAAGCATTTTGATGCATTTGAGTATTTGTAGTCTTTTTTTTAGATTTTGGAGATTTTTGCGGGCCATTTCGTAAAAAAAGCAGGTTGTTAATTTCCGAATTGTACTAAAATCTAATTAGCACCAGAGTATCTCACAAGTAACTTATCTACTAAATTTTGTGAAATTTTGTCAATTAGTATTTTAGCTAGAGTAGATACATGAAAATTTTGCAGGCCATTTCGCAAAAAAAAAAATTGGGCTCTGTTTTTTCGAATCCAGAGTCCGCCCATGTGACTTACCTACCAAATTTTATTGCGCATTTTTGTTACGCCGCTTTCTGAAAAATGTCCAATTACCAAATAAAAACAATAATTGAATTAAAAATGCAAATTTAGTGTTATTTTGTGCAATTGAACTTATTTTAATGAATTATTAAAGAAATTAAGAACAAATGGATTTGAGTCTGCAGGGAAAATCATGTGCTGCTCACATCAGATTTTTATCTGAAGCTGTGTTTGTGAACCGACCATCCAAAGAGGATAAAATTTAGGGCGTTTGCTGCCTTTATGAATTCAATTCAAATTATTTCTTTTAATCTTCTGTGTTAAGTAAGTGAGATATTGGGTGTTCTACAAAAACTGGTCAAAAGTATTTTAGCAAAGCGTTGTATCTAAATTCTCTACAAATTGAGATAGTAGTTAGTATAAAACTTTTGATATTTCTGTGAAGTGAGGAAAAGAATAACACCTCTAGAAAAAAAATAGTTTTGTATGGTTTCCATTTCCAAGTCTGTAAAGTTATTGATTTTATCTTTACCTCCAAAGAGAAAAGAAAATGGCCAGAGCTATAATTTCTTTTAAGAATTATTGTTTCACGTTATGCAGTGATTTAAAAAGATAATAAAGTCAAGAAGATCTTAAATGGAAAATAACATTTTTGTGATTATGGAAGTTAAGTAAAAGTATATTTATTTCTAGTTAGTTACATGATATTACTATATAGAAAATATTTTGGTGATAAATATATTCTTCAATATAAAAGTAAAATATTATATTTAAAACCATATGTTTGAAATGTTATAAATAAACAATAAAGGATTTATATATGAAATATAGGAGTTATAAAATAAATTCTTTTTATTATTATCCGTGACTTATCGACGTAGTCGGCGGATACTGCGTATAAACCGTGGCACTGCGGGTTCATGGAAACGTAGCAACTACGTTATATATATTTTTAACACTTTACAACAAAGTTGAAAAGTGTTTATGACTTTGTTCATTCTGTCTGTCTGTCTGTCTGTCTGTTTGTCTGTCTGTCTGTCTGTCTGTCTGTCTGTCTGTCCGTTAGCACGATAACTGCCGTAAAAATGACTTAATCAAAACGAAATTTTAGTATGTTGTTCAGACGGTCTATAGGACCTATGGGAATATAAATGAATAATATCACCCAATTAGTTTTGGATTGAACCCGGGTTGATAAAATGGAATACATTGAGCCCTATGGGACCTAATTTTTCAAGCATTTTTTAAGCAGATTTAAAATTCACAAATTGCTTCGAAAATTTTAGGCAATATTCAAATTGTTCCATAAAATATATAAAAAAAATTCAGCGAAATATATTCAGTTGTTTTTTAAATAAAAATTAAAATAATAATAACACCTCTTATATGAAGCGATCACGTGTCCATGATATGAAACGATCACATGACCCACTTCAAAATGATATATGGCATCCATCTTGTGTCAAAATCGTGATTTTTAAAGTTCTTTTTAATTCATATTGAGTGTTGTATCCGTCCTAAAACTACTTTATTTTTGCCTAAATTCTGTGCATCTACATACTAAAACAACGCAATGACAATATATTTCAGTTTAAATGCTCTTCCAAATTTGATTATTTCTACTATTAAACCTATTTTTCACCTATGTAAAATGTAAACAGCAAAATATGTAGAATGAGTTGTATTAGAATCGCTGTAATTCTTTAACACAAAATCATTTAGTCCATGGAGTCTGCTTAGCTGATGTGAATAAAATATTCATTGATTTTAGAAAGAGACGGACGATATTTTTCGATGAAGTTACGCATTGAGTTTACTTACTTGTAGCTCAATGGTCTTAATTTTTAAATAAAATAAATTATTATAGTATTGTGATGAATGACATGAATGGGGGAATTATTTATGAATGAAATGTTGCTTTTATAGAGAGAGCCAGGCGTGTTATTTTCTTATGACGTCATTTGAATGAATTTCAGTTGTTTTCGATGAAGTTTTCAAATATAATAAATTATCGTAGTATTATGATAATTCTAAAATTATTACCGAGGAATGTATCACATTTTAGAGATGTTTAAACCAGGCAATTTATACTTTAATGCCGTCATTTGAATGAAGTTAATTTTTTTCGATGAAGGTTTAAGGTGTCAAATATAATAAATTAATGTGTGATAAGTTTTAAAATATTACCGAGGAATGTATTGCATTTTAGACATGTTTAAATAAAATTGCATTGAAGTTGGAAAGTGCTTCATAATCAATGCTTTAAGCATGATTGATCTTTCTTGTTAATTATATCTCTCCGTTTATAGCAATCTTATTATTTATCTGTTTCTGTGGCCTGTCTCCGTACTAAGTAACCTGTATCTGTGAGAAACAGCTAACGTGGACTTATTGCAATGGAAAGAGTTATTTTTTAACTGACCGAGATTGTCACCAGCCGTTTTTTTTAACAGTTTACAACAAAGTTGAAAAGTGTTTATGACTTTGTTCATTCTGTCTGTCTGTCTGTCTGTCCGTTAGCACGATAACTGCCGTAAAAATGACTTAATCAAAATGAAATTTTAGTATGTTGTTCAGACGGTCTGTAGGACCTATGGGAATATAAATGAATAATATCACCCAATTAGTTTTGGATTGAACCCGGGTTGAAAAAATGAAATACATTGAGCATTATGGGACCTACTTTTTCAAACATTTTTTCAGCGGATTTAAAATTCACAAACTGCTTCGAAATTTTTGGGTAATAGTCAAATTGTTCCATAAAATATATAAAAAAAAATTCAGCGAAATATATTCATTAGTTTTTTAAATAAAAATTAAAATAATAATTACACATCTTATATGAAAGGATCACGTGACCATGATATGAAACGATCACATGACCCACTTCACAATGATATATGGCATCCATCTTGTTTCAAAATCGTGATTTTTTAAAGTTCTTTTTAATCCATATTGAGTGTTGTATCCGTCCTAAAACTACTTTATTTTTGCTTAAATTCTGTGCATCTACATACTAAAACAACACAATGACAATATATATGAGTTTAAATTCTCATTCAAATTTGATTATTTCTACAACTAAGCCTATTTTTCACCTATGTAAAATGTAAACAGCAAAATATGTAGAATGAGTTGTATATTAGAATTACTGTATTTCTTTAACACAAAATAATTCAGTCCATGGAGTCTGCATGGCTGATATGAATGAAATATTCGAATTGAATCGATTTTATAAACAGAAGGACGATTTTTTTCGATGAAGTTTTAAGCAGAGCGTTTATGAATTGTAGCTCCATGGTCTTAATTTTTAAATAAAATAAATTATTATAGTATTGTGATGAATGAAATGAATAAAATACTGCTTTTATAGAGAGATCCAGGCGTGTTATTTTTTCTATGACGTCATTTGAATTTATTTCAGTTGTTTTCGATGAAGTTTTCAAATATAATAAATTATCGTAGTATTAAGATATTTTTAAAAATATTATCGTGGAATGTATTGCATTTTAGAGATATTTAAACCAGGCAATTTATATTTCAATGCCGTCATTTGAATGAAGTTCATTTTTTTCATTGAAGGTTTAAGTTTTCACATATAATAAATCAATGTAGTATTGTGATAAGTTTTAAAATATTACCGAGGAATGTATTGTATTTTCGACTTTTTAAAATAAAATTGCATTGCAGTTGGAAAGTGTTTCATAATCAATGCTTTTAGCATGATTGATCTTTCTTGTTTTAAGTTGTAGGTGGATATTGGTATGAATACATTATTGTAGGCATAAAATACCCAAATCTTATACATATTTTTTCTTTGACTATATAGATATTATTTCCTTGACTTTATACACATTGTTTCCTTGACTATATACACATTGTTTCCTTGACTATATATACATTGTTTTCTTGACAAATTCCTTGACTGTATACATATTATTATCTTAAATAATTTGGTTATTTACCATTTACATATTATTTCCCTAAATACTTTAATATGTCCATTATGTGTATTAAAAAAAAATTTTTAAATAATAATTATACCCCAAAGTTTGCATGTTATTTGTAACTGTGCATGCTATACAGACAAATTTGAATAAATATTGTAGCAATGAATGCATTTAACAGTTTTAATAAATGCATGTAATATAATCTGTATAGTCTACTAAGTAATTAGTGTAATTAAAATATTATTTTGTATAATCAATGTACCCTTCTGAGAATAACCACTCTATGGAATTAGAACATTGTTAAAGGTAATGTAAGACAGCCTGTCGAGTCGTGTTCACTCTTATCATCTTCATTACCAGCCTGTGGTGAATGTCAACAATTGTTTGCATTTTCCGTAGGCTGGTAATGAAGAGGTTAGACAGTACATTTTGGGTAACAAAGTTTAAAATTACCCGACAGGATGGTATCCTGATAGATTTATTCTAAATATTGTTTATTCTATAATTATACAAACGAAAGCTATAATTGCAGAGATAACAATGCATAAATTCGGATGTTTTATTTCGCCTTTCTGAAGTATCTAAGTTCATTCTTACGTTCTCCATTCCTCGTGGTATTTTAAAGAAATACACACGTTATTTAAAACACTTTGAAGAAAATTAAAAGTGACAACTTTCGTGTCGTTTATTGATTGTTTCGGAGAATTGCATTCCTTATTGGTGAAATGTTAGAAATGTTCGATTAGCGTTCCGAAAAAATTACTACCTCGATTACAGACAAAAGAGATAGTTACCTAATTTGGAAAATATTTTATTATTTTTTTGTTCTTCTGCTACACATATTTTAGATTAAGTTTTATTTGGAAAACGGCTGACAGAAAAGTATTTGTAGGAATTCCAGAATCAGTTTTAAATCTATGAATTATATCCAGAAAGGAGATAAAGTTGTCTTTGCTAAGGGCGTTATAGTTTAGCACTAGACCGCCGTTTAAGGAATATGGGGTAATTGATCTATATATTTAGCTTAAATTGCATATAAAATTACATTAGAGTATCTGTAAATGCGGGTAATAAGTATCATTTAGCTTGTTGTAGTTAAATATATTTTTATTAAATTTTCCATATTTTAGACAGAAGACTCTTAACCAGTATGCCGAGGTACAATAGTGTG
This sequence comes from Amaurobius ferox, assembly GCA_951213105.1. Taxonomy (NCBI): domain Eukaryota; kingdom Metazoa; phylum Arthropoda; class Arachnida; order Araneae; family Amaurobiidae; genus Amaurobius; species Amaurobius ferox. The sequence continues at coordinate 106,780,513 of OX578140.1, forward strand.
CCGTGCATGGCGTGCTACTGTTGGGAATAGTAACAATACTTTGATTCGTTATTTATTAACATTTATTATTTAATAACATTTGTTATTTTTAACACTTTACAACATAGTTGAAAAGCGTTTATGACTTCGTTCATTCTGTCTCTCTGTCTGTCCGTTAGCACGATAACTGCCGTAAAAATGATTTTATCAAAATGAAATTTTAGTATGTTTTGCAGACGGTCTGTGGGACCTATGGGAATATAAATGAACAATATCACCCAATTAGTTTTGGATTGAACCCGGGTTAAAATGTTGAATTACGTTGAACCCTATGGAACCTTAAATTTTCAAACATTTTTAAACGAATTTAAAATTCACAAATTGCTTCGAAAGTTTTAGGAAATATTCAAATTATCTCGTAAAATATGTAGTGAAACGTTCAGTAAAATATATTAGGTAGTTTTTTAAATAATTAAAAAGCGTTTTTAAATAATTAAATAATTAAAATAATTTAAATTAAATAACTTTTTAAATAATTGTTTAATATAGGGAGAAAAACAAATTCAATTAAATTCTGACTCTTGCTATATTCTCCAGAAAGGAAAAAGAGATATATTTTATAATAAATATCTCTCCAAGAGTTCAATTATTTTTTTTATCATGCCCATGAGTAAACTATTTTCAAAAATCGAAACCAAGTAGGTCATATAGTACGAAAGATAGAATCGATACCGTTATAAGTAGAAATAGGTGAATAACACTTTTCTCGAATTCGAGGATTGTATTCAGGCTGTGTAGAGTTAGTGAGTTTGTCGCCAATGTTAATTTGAAGCAAATGAAAGTTATTTTGTAAAAATGTTAAGCTATTACATAAAATAGTTCTTCACTTCTACTGGACTGTCAAATTGTGGGCTGCAATCAGAAATAATTTTGCCATCCACAAAACCAGCAAGCTTTTAATATAACGAGAAATTTATATATTTTAATTTTCTACAATTTAGGAATTAAATTTTTGCACAAATTAAAAACATTTATATTTAAGAGGGATTTTTGACAAGGAGAGACGTGTTGGTATGCATTTAATTAGCATTCCCATTTTCAAATATTTGCAAAATGTATTTAAACTTTAAATGTTATTAAATTTATTCTCTAATCTACATTTTAACCGTGTGTTTATATTTATTAGCTGCACAGGCTCTTTTTCAGAAACTACAGCAAATGATATAGTTTGCCGAGGGATAAAGTAATAAAAAAATATTTCTTATGGATAAACATGTTCACTCTTCATATGTAATACCATGCGAAAAATTTGGTGACATCATTCTCGTGGATCTAGCTCGTTCCATTCATGAAAAAAAATACTTTGAATAATACTTTTGCATCTGGACGCCAATAGTTATTCATCTGCTATTTTAAGAATAAATTATTTCTCCGTTCATAACGATTGACGAGATTTTGGCGACGAATTTGGTGGAATGTCGCCAACTTGGCGACTTTTTACAATGTTGCTAAATTAACGATGAACTTGCCAAATGGATAAAATGACGCTAAATCAATGAAAATGACGACTCATTGAGGAAAATTCAATATCTTGGAAAGAATATAAATATCTACTATAAAAATAATATATTTCTCTTTACTGTAAAAGTAGTAAATTCATTGCATTATATAAGGAAATTCATGTGCTGCCAACATCAGAAATTTTTACGTATTATCTAATTTAAATTTTGAGTCAACGCAATTAAAATATTTTTTATTTTAAATGATGAAATATTCATTGATTTTACATATAGAGGCAGACGATTTATATTGCAATGGAGTTATATGAATAAAGTTCATTTAGTGTAACTAGCATGCAGTTAGAAAGAAGGAGATAAAACTCCTATGGAAGAATTGTTTAAAAATGCCATAATGTTTTGAGAATTATATGTAGGTGTCGCTAGTGCAGGTAAAGTGGCTGCTATTGTTAATTGGCACAACAGAAAGGCGTAGTTTTTAGTATATGCATTTTTGATTAGTTTTAAATTAAGAGTTAACTAATTATGTGTATAATTAACCAGTATTTTTTCATAGTAGTGAGATAGAGTACAAAATCTATGGAGATAAAAATAAATTGAAAGGTAAAATAATTTTGAATGCGTCGGAATATTCATTATTGTTTCTGTTCTAACTTGCATTGCGTTAATTATTTATTTTTACAAAACTGACAGTTTAAAAAATATTTTAGGTCTTTCCCTATAGAAATTCATGCAATGCAGCTTATCCCAGCGCCATCTAAATTATTATCTCAAATCAAACGATATTGACGTTGTCTTAATGTGAAGTTTTAACTCCTTACTTTTACCTCCATGGTTACTGGCAATGTATTTTTTGATTGTCTTTTTTGAAGTTTTAAGTTTTCAAATATAATAAATTACTGTGATATTTAAAAATATATCAGCGCTGAATGTATCACAATTTAGAGACGCTTTAGTAAAATTACATTTCCAGTTGGAAAGTGTTTTATAATCAATGCTTTATGCATGATTGAAATTTCTTGTTACTTTCCTTATATACATAATGTATAAGGAAAGTATTGTGACAGGGTCGAAAATTCGAATTCGAGTTTTCGACGGGAGAGCACGTTTCAAGCATTCCTGATCACGAATCAAACATTTTTGAAGTGATGTCTGTGTGTGTGTGTGTGTGTGTGTGTGTGTCGAGTTTTCGACGGGAGAGCACGTTTCAAGCATCCCTTATCACGAATCAAACATTTTTAAGTGATGTCTGTGTGTGTGTGTGTGTGTGTGTGTGTGGAGACGATAATTGACGAACGAATGGACCGATTCGAACGAAATTTGGTACAAAAATCACAATTCATAAACACTGGAAGCTTATTGTTTTTAAACGTAATCGAATGTTCAGAACCCTCTCAATTTTCGAGTGAAATTTTGAAAAAATCGTCAAAAAATCAAAACCGCTATTAAAGTTACGCAAGTAGACATTTCTTATGTAATTTTTCATTAGAAAACGATTAACATAAATTTTAGAATGCTAACATGTACCGTTCTCGAGATATTGCACAATTTAAAAAAAACCCATCAAAAAGTCATATAAAATAAAAAATATATATTTCCTATTGAGAAACATGTTCACTTTTCATATGTAATACCATGCGATAAATTTGGTGACTTCATTCTCGTGGATCTAGCTTGTTCCATTCATGAGAAAAGATACTTCGAATAATACGTTTGTATTTGAACGCCAATAGTCATTTATATGCTATAAGAATAACTTATTTCTCCGTCAGTAAAGCTTGGCGAGATTTTGGCGACGAATTTGTCTGAATGTCGCCAACTTAGCGAATTTTTGAAATGTTGTGAAATTAACGAAAATCTCGCCAAATGGATTAAAATGACGCTAAATCAATGAAAATGACGACTAATTGTCGAAAATTCAATATCTTGGAAAAAATATAAGTATCTACTATGAGAAAAACCAATTTTTGTTACTGTAAAGGTAGTAAATTCATTGCATTATATAAGGAAAGTCATGTGTTGTCCACATCAGATTTTTTAATATTACTGTTGCATATGGAAATGATCTGAAATATATCTTTCTGCGTTGAACTAAAACTACTATCCCTAATATTGGATCGTTATTTAGTTAGCAAATAAGTGGTGTGTTGGCTATGCACATTATCAATTCGAATCATGTCGTAATTCTTTATTTAATCTATATATATAAAGAAGATAAGTATGTATGTACGATCCACCATAACTGGAGAACTGCTGAACCGAATTTCATGAAATTTTTCTTGGTAGTCTTGAAATCTCCCCACTTAAAACATAGGCCATGTTTCGGGTTTCTACGACCAGTGGTTCTCGAGATATTAGAGAAAAACGACACTTCTTCCTAGAAGTTCTACAACTCCATGATTCACAAAGAAAAAGGTTGGACATTGTTGGTTTAAAACGTGAAAGTCAATTAAATGTCGAAGTTTTGTGGAAGTTTATTGAACGTATTAGACACTTTTGAAATCGCAGGCTTGAGATATGAGTTCTACTCTCTAACTCCATGATTCACAGCGAAAAAGGTTGGACATTGTGGGTTTTCAACGTGAAAGTCAATTAAATCTCTAAGTTTTGTGGGAGTTTATTGAATGTATTAGACACTTTTGAAAATCGCAAGTTTGATATATGAATTTAAATGTAAACTTTCACCATGATTTATTTCTCACATGCTTATTCAACTCCGGAAAGTATTAAGAAATCACAAGAAAGATCAATCATGCATAAAGCATTGATTATGAAACACTTTCCAACTTTAATTTTATTTAAACATCTCTAAAACGTGATACATTCAGCGGTAATATATCACAATCTGCTCTATATGTTCCGGTGTAATTTTTATCGCCAGGTAATCGCTGCTAGTAAACTACATTGATCTAAGTTACGTTTTCTATGTAAGTGATTCATTAGTTACTAATAGAAAATACCACATTTCTAAGCTCATAAGCGAATGCGACATCCCATAATATTATACATACAGTTTAAAAATGGTTTAATATTCTCTCATCTTCAGTAAAACTCGCATATACTTTTGAAGTAATAAAACTGATGGATTGTCGTACATTGCCTCATAAGGTTAAACAACCAAATATGCATCATGTGACACTTCATTTGAGGTATATTTGGAATTTTTAGTTACCAGTTATTCATATAATTAAATTCTGTACGTGGATGCATGTTCGGAAAAACTTAAACTTGTTCAAAAGCTAGATGGTTGCAGTTGTTTAGTTAACGATTTGCAATGTATTTTGAAATTTTATTTAGAAATTTTGAGTCGTTTAGAAAGATTTGAGGGAAACGCCAAGCCTTGATTTCTGATGAAGCCGTACCTATTGTGGCACCGACTAGAAAACATCCGTTTTCGGTTCAAAAGAGTTTGGAAGATACACTTGACCGAAAATCTACTATTAATGTAATAAAAATATTACGAAACTAACAGAAAAAGTTACTCCATTTGTAATAGTTCATAATAAACATAGGTTTGAAAATTTGCTTTGATCTTCAGAACCCAAACATGGCAGTAATTTGATCGAATTATGATCTCCCATTTTTGGAAGATATCTATATAAATAAAATTGAAAATCTCTCTGTCTGTCTGTTTGTCTGTCTGTTTGCCCCATCATAACGGAAGAACACCTGGACCGAATTTGATCAAATTTTGTGAGTAGTCTTAAAATAGACTCATTTAAATTAAATCCGAATTTTAAGTTTCTGAGACCAGAAGTTGTTGAGATATTAATGAAGAACGAAACTTTTTCCTAGCAGTTCCACTATCTAACTCCCTGGATCTTTCAAACGAGAAGGTTAGAAATCGTTTGTTTGAAACGTGAACGTGAATTAAAACTTCATCTCTGAGTTTGGTGGGAGATTTTTGCGCTAATTAGTTAGTCACTTTATGAAATCATGATTTGTTTGAAAACATGAATTTAAATAGAAAATCTATCACCATGGTTTATTTTTCACAAGCTTTTAGTCAACAGTGAAAATTATTAAGAAATGAAAATGGATATTTAATTATTAGCACTTTATGAGAAAGATTTTGTCTTATATCATGTTGCTCGGCAACGCAATTAAACTAAATGTGCTTACTAATTTTTATTATTATTTTTTCAATTTGAATAATAAACAAGAAAGAGCAATCAAGCATAAAGAAATGATTATGAAACACTTTCCAACTTCAATGCAATTTTATACAAACAGCTCTCTAATGCGGTACATTCCTCGGTAATATTTTCAAAATTATCACAATACTGCATTAATTTATTATATTTGAAAACTTCTTCGAAAAAAATGAACTTCATTCAAATGACGGCATTGAAATATAAATTGCCTGGTTTAAGCATCTCTAAAATGCGATACATTCCTCGGTAGTATTTTAAAATTGTCATAATGCTACAATAATTTATTATATTTGAAAACTTCATCGAAAACAAATGAAATTTATTCAAATGTCTCCATCGAAATGTAACACGCCTGGCTCTCTGTGTAAAAACAACATTTCATTCATAACTTTTTTCCATTCATTTCATTCATCACAATGCTATAATAATTTATTTTATTTATAAACTTAAAACCATGGGGGGTTCAAGTAATTTAACTCTATTCTTAAAACTTCATCGAAAAAATCGTTTGTTTCTCTGTGTAAAATCAATAAATGTTTCTTTCATATCAGTTATATTGCAGACTCCATGAGCTAAATAATTTTGCATTAAAGAAATGCAGCAATTTTTATACAACTCATTCTACATCTTTTAGTGTTTACATTCTCCATAAGTGAAAATTAGACTTCGTTGAAGAAATAATCAAAGTTCGATGATCATTTAAACTGAAATATATTGTAATTGTGTTGTTTCAGTATGTAGATGGACAGAATTTAAGCAAAAATAAAACAGTTTTAGGACGGATACAACACTCAATATGAATTAAAAAGAACTTTAAAAATCACGATTTTGACACAAGATGGATGCCATATTTTATTTTGAGATGGATCACGCGATCTCTTCCTATAATGGTCATGTGAACTCTTCATATAAAGGGTGTAATTATTATTTTAATTTTTATTTAAAAAACTACTGAATATATTTTGCTGAAATTTGTTTTATATATATGTGATAATTTGAATATTTCCTAAAACTTTCGAAGCAATTTGTGAATTTCAAATTCGCTTAAAAATGTTTGAAAAATTAGGTCCCATAGGGCTCAATGTATTTCATTTTTTCAACCCGGGTTCAATCCAAAACTAATTGGGTAATATTATTAATTTACATTCCCATAGGTCCCACAGACCGTCTAAACATCATACTAAAATTTCATTTTGATAAAGTAATTTTTACGGTTGTTATCGTGCTAACGACAGACAGACAGACAGAATGAACAAAGATATAAACACTTTCCAACTATGTTGTAAAGTGTTAAAAAGAAATCTGCAAAAAATATTGTTTTTGTATTCTGTCAGAGCCCATCCACTTTCCTCGAGGTCTGATTGGGTAACCGGGTAGACTACGGCATATCACGCGACCGGATCGTGGTATGACGTGGCCTACAATCAGCCAACTTCCTGTGTATGGTCCCGAATCCACCGGGCTCAGGTTAATAACACTAATTTGCCCCGATCTGCGAATTAGTAAACTAACGACCCTTAAGACTCAATATAAAATAAGTTGTCCATAACTTATAAAATATTACTAAGGCATATTAAAAAAATTCTGATTGATATGCATTTCTGTGTTTTGAATTTCAAAATTTCATTCTTTTTTACAGCACGAAAACAACGCAGCAATCTGCAATATAAAATTTACACAAGTGCGCAAACACGCGTGTGTGTGTGTGTGTGTGTGTCAACGAAAAGCCAGTTTTGGTAGCATTTGAAAAAGTCACCAGGTTGGAGATATTCTGAAAGATTCGTCATCAAAATTTTTAACAAACGTTATGAACGAAACAAGAAAAATCAATCATGATTAAAGCATTGATTATGAAACACTTTCAAACTTTAATGCAAATTTATTTAAACAAGTCTAAAATTCAATACATTCCTCGGTAATATTTTGAAACTTATCACAATACTACATTAATTTACTATATTTGAAAACTAAAACCTTCATCGAAAAAAATGAACTTCATTCAAATGACGGCATTGAAATATAAATTGCCTGGTTTAAACATCTCTAAAATGTTATACATTCCTCGGTAATAATTTTGAAATTACCATAATACTACGATAATTTATTATATTTGGAAACTTCATCGAAAACAACTGAAATTCATTCAAATGACGTCATAGAAAAAATAACACGCCTGGCTCTCTTTATAAAAGCAGCATTTCATTCATAAATAATTTCTCATTTATGTCATTCATCATAATACTACAATAATTTATTTTATTTAAAATTTAAAACCATGGAGCTGCAAGTAATTAAACTCTATGCGTAAAACTTCATCGAAAAAAATCATCCTTTTCTTTGTAAAATCAATGAATATTTCATTCATATCAGCTATGCAGGCTCCATGAACTAAATGATTTTGTGTTAAAGAAATACAGCAATTCTAATACAACTCATTCTACATATTTTGCTATTTACATTTTACATCGATGAAAAATAGGCTTCGTTGTAGAAATAATCAAATTTGGATGAGCATTTAAACTCAAATATATTGTAATTCCGTTGTTTCAGTATGGAGATGCACAGAATTTATGCAAAAATAAAGTGGTTTTCGGACGGATACAACACTCAATATGAATTAAAAAGAACTTTAGAAATCACGATTTTGAGACAAGATGGATACCATATATCATTTTGAAGTGATCTTTTCATATCACGTGATCTTTTCATATCATGGTCACGTGATCGCTTCATATACGAGGTGTTATTATAATTTTAATTTTTATTTTAAAAACTACTGAATATATTTCGCTGAATTTTTTTATATATATTTTATGAAATAATTTAAATATTACCCAAGATTTTCGAAGCAATTTGTGAATTTTAAATCCGCTTAAAAAATGTTTGAAAAATTAGGTCCTATAGGGCTCAATGTATTTCATTTCTTCATTCCGAGTTCAATCCAAAACTAATTGGGTGATATTATTCATTTATGTTCCCATAGGTCCTTCAGACCGTCTGAACAACATACTAAAATTTCATTTTGATTAAGTCATTTTTACGGCGGTTGTCGTGCTAACGGACAGACAGACAGACAGAATGAACAAAGTCATAAACACTTTTCAACTTTGTTGTAAAGTGTTAATAAATGGATATAAATATATATCGTATAAATGAACTGTTTGATTTTCTCTTAATTATATTAATTGCGGACTGCGTACATCACTTTTTATTTTGACAAATAGTTTTCAAGCTTATATATTGTCTTTACCTAATAAACTCATATATTGTATTTAGAAAATAAATTCATTTAGCTGATTGTTGAAACTGAAAAAAAGTAGAACCGGTCTATCTTCTGATAAAATTTTAGAATTTTCATTTAGTCTATACAAACGGGATCAGAATATTTCTTTCAGATCTTGAAATTCAGAGCTACGGATCTGCAAATTTAGAGCTATTTAGCGGGATATCGCTAACTTGGCAACTTTCCTTAAACGTTGTTCAATTGACGGAAATGTCGCCAAATTGATAAAAATGACACAAATCAATGAAATTTATTTTGTTTTGTTAGAAGAGAGTACTGAAATTATGCTTCGTTAGCATATGTCTGTCAGTTCAGCTGTCCTACTTAGTACCATATTTAGCGAATTTTTAAAATGTCATCAAATTGATAAAAATGTTTGTAAATCTAAAAAAAATATCATGAAATTGATAAAATTGCGCTAAATAAATTAAATTAATTGTGTTTTGTTAGGGGGGATAATATTATGATGATGTTTTGTCAATTTGTCGCCAAGTGGGACTGTCAGTTCTGCAGTCCCACTTGGAGTTAAATTTGGCGATTTTTTAAAATGTCGCTAAATTGACGAAAACCACAACCTTCCATAGAGATAGCATTATTCAGACGATATTTTTTCCACCAATTTATTTAAAACAAATGATATCATGTCGCTTAGCAATGGATTTAAATCCAATGTGTTTATGCAGCAGACGATTTTTATTAAATCTTTTCCTATATGAATAATAAAGCATGACAAAGGAATACCACTTAATATTTCAATCATTTAATTTGCAACCACTTAATTTGCAACTGCTTTGTTAATATGTATATATATATATATATATATATATATCATTAGAAAAATATTTGCTTTAATTGCAATCTTATATTTAAAACTAACTTCTTATTTCTTCTAAAAGGAAAATTAGTTTAAATGGAATTCACCTGTTCTAATGTCCTTCCCCTGTCTACCAAGAAGACAGATAAATGACGACAGGGGAATGATAAATCATGAAATTTTACTTTCTGAGTATATGAGTTTTATTTGCATTTAAGCCTAACTTGATATCCGGTTTGCTACACTAACTAGGAATATACATATGTTAAAAAAATATTTACTTTTTATTCTGAGAATAATTAAAGATAGGTGAATGACAAGGAATATAAATGCTTATTCAAAATTGTTCAGTTTTATAATATTTCTCTGCACAGAATGATAGCTAGAACTTAGTCGAACACTGGAAATGATGAATGTGGACTTTACTTTAATTATATTTTGTTGTCATCTATGTACAAAATGAGGTGTTAAAATACAAAGACAGGTTAATGCCAAAAAAGCTAGGGGCAGTTGTAAACATTTAATTTAAAATAATGCTCTAATGCATAGTGGATTTTTTATTACTGTTTGTATTTTAAATTATCTAATTTAATATGAACCATCAAATTAAAAGAAAAATAAAAAATGACGGCTTGTAAATGAAGTTGTGATTTTATTATTTGACTGTTGGGACACACAAGGAATGACATTTAATAAAAAAAATAAATTTTTAAACATTAAAAATATAAATTGTCTTTTTAGCTAACGGGTGACAAATATTAACTACAATATAGTAAAACTGATCAGTGTCCAAAATCAGTCCCAAGACATGCAAACTTTTATTAAAACACCTGAGACATGTAAAAGTTCCGTTTACAGAAAATGACCCATGTGGAGTAAGTGAATCCCCGGCGATTTTTCAACACGTCGTAGAAGAAATGTTGGAAGATATTTTTAATCTTACTTCATGGTAAAAAAAAAAGAAATTCCTCTCAAAGTACAAAAAATAACAACCTTCTTCCAAAAAAGCAATAAAGTCTTAAAAGTGTTTGACCGAGTTTCCACAGAATTCTTTTAATATTAGTCATTTTTTTAGAAATTAACTACGACTATAACGGGCTAAGTGTGATTTAAAAGAGACCTAGGATTCGTAAGCAGGTTACCTAAGACTTGAAAGTGCATCGCAGGTTCTGCGGGAACTTGGCGCAAACCATTTTAAGATTTCATGACATTTTGGAAGGAAGTTTTCATTTTCTGTAATTGCGGGGAGTTTTAACACCATGAGATGGTATTTTTGTGAGATTTCGTAGCAATATTTATCAACATTATTACGCATGAAGTGGTATAGTAGTTATTGTTTGTAAGTGTATTTCTTATGTGGCAAAATAAAGATTATTATTATAATTATTACTACAAACTCTAATTTATACATATTTTTTAATTTTTGAAATTCTACCACGTATTTATCTTCACGTTTCAAAAGAAAAGTTCCACTAGAACACACAAAATGAATCATCACTGAAATTGGTTCAGTAGTTAAAATTGTAAGTTCATCAACATTAAAGAAAAAGACGGACGGATCGAAAATCTTAAAAAAGTGCACTTTTAAAGTATTAATAACCTAATAGTAATTTTTTTTTGTTCTGTTTTTGTCAGCTTCGTAGTAATATGTCATAAAAAATATCACGTATATACCGATTTTGAGGAGTGAGATTAAAATTCTTGAGAATCGAGTTTTTTCACGTGACGTATAACATGTCAGCTCCAAATTCGAATTTGGCGGGGCGAAGCTCTGCTATGGTTTTAAAATGCTGATAATGTTTTCGACGGTAATTCGGTGGAACAGCATAGTGAATTTAGGAAAGTGCTACAAAATTGTAAAAAATGCAATTTAATGTCAAGTACAGATAAATAGCAAATTTGCAAAGACAAAACTATATATTTTTTAATTTGTCAGAAAAAAGTGTGGGAATGAACCAAAAAAAAGTGAAAATTTTTATACTACTATTGAAATGACTAAATTCCAAGAACCCTTTAAATATGGAAGAGCTCTGATAAGGATAATATCTTCATTTTTTTTCGAAAATTATAAAAACATTATAAAAATTAACTTGATAAAATATTTTAATAGGAAGCGCAGTTTTATATGGATTCTTTGATTTAGAATCGAATGATGAATTTTTAAAACAATAATACGCTCCGTACTCTAAATATTGTATTTTTAATCCGAATAAAAAAATGATAAAATAATTAAAAATGATCGCTACAATCAAATGAGTCAACGTTTTGTATATACTTTTAAGTAAGTTAAAAGCACAAATTTACTTAGTAGTTTTCATCTCGAGATTTTAGTAGTTATCACTTTGAGAATTCCTCTTTAGTTCAGAGAAGCCAACATATTTCCAAATAGGAAATTTAATTGTATTACATTTAATACGCTTGTTTTAATTGATAACAAGATAATTTTCATAGATTTTGAAATTTTCGCTATTGTCTTTCCCCAAAACTGAACTGTGTTAATATATAAGGAAGTTATGAATTGAATACAATCCTCTCTATGTCAGATTAATTTACCTCATCACAATTCCCCCTCTTATACAGAGACGGAAAAATAAAAAAATGCACTTTTAATATAAGTATAGGATATAATTTATTAATTAAAAACTTGCATTAAAATATTCTGAAGAAAAATATAGACTCGTGGTTTTAGATCAAGCCATGTTCGATGCAACTAAAATATAAAAGTCTAAAATAAAATAACTTGCGCATGATTAAATCTTTTAAACAAACTTTCTTATTTTAGAATTTAGACTGTGAACAAAGTTAATTAAATAGACTAAAGAAGCTGAATTGAAAAAAGTATGCTTCTTTTCTTTGATAATTTGTATACTAAAAATGCAAATTCAATGTGTACTTTTTGTTTAATGTGGTGTGCATGATAAAACTTTTTAAAGTAATATAACAGTTTAAAATACAAAACTTGATTTTTGACACTGACTGTTAAAAAACAAACAAATAAAAAACAAATTTAAACAAGAAAGATCAATCATGCATAAGCATTGATTATGAAACACTTTCCAACTGAAATGTAATTTCATTTAAAAATTTCTAAAATGTGATTCATTCAGTGGTAATATCTTTTACATTATCACAGAACTACAGTAATTTATTATACTTAAATATTTAAAACTGTATCGAAATATAAATCATCTGATTCTTTATGCAAAATCAATGAATATTTCATTCATATAACTTGTATTCCAGACTCCAGAGCTAAATAATTTTGTGTGAAAAAAATTCAGCAATTCTTATGTAAATCATCTTACAATCGCTTGAGATATTTGCATTCTGCATATGTTAAAATTAGGCTTCCTTGAAGAAATAATAAAAGTTTAGGGATCATTTAAAATCACAACTATTGTAATTGCATAGGCACGGAATTTAGATACACAGATAATACACAGATAATATATATGTGTATGTGTATGTACTCAAAGTATTGGAATCGTGCCGAGGATCGGAACTCGAATTTTCAAAGTATCTACACGTTTTGGGACTTCTAGAACACGAAAAAACTACTTTTAGGAAGACGTCTGTGTGTGTAAGGGTGTATCTGTGTATGTTTCTGTGTGTCTGTGTGGATATTACATCCACTCTAATTGAAAAAATAATGGACCGAATTTCATAAAATTTGGTAGGTATGTTCTATGGGGGAAATCCTGATGTTCATTAGATTATAGTAGGATTCGTAATAAAAGAATCTGTCTTCTTTGCGAAATGGCCGGCAGAAATTGACTTTATCCACTCTAGCTAAAAATCAATGGAACAAATTTAACGAAATTTGGTGTATAATATTTCAATAACCTACAAGTGATTTATATACCAAATTTAACAAAATTTGGTATATAAATCATTTGTAGGTTATTCTAGTATGATTCGGGAAAAAGGAACGGGCTATTTTTGCAAAATGGCCCGCAAAAATCGTTAAATATAAAAATAAAAGACTACGTGTGCTCAATTATATCAATTAAATTCCTATTTTATACGTGATTTTTGACAACTAAAAGAATAAGACGAACCCCATTACTCTAGGACTAGCCGTTCTTGAGATATTCTAGTTTTTTCGCGTTTTCGCTACGCCACCTTTGACAATAAGTCCAGCTATCAAATGAGAACCAAATTTAAGTTTAACGTGTAAATTCAATGTCATTTAAAATACTTATGTTGTGCAGATAAACTCAAATTATCATTGAATAAATAAAGAGAACGAATATCAGTCTGCAGAGAAAGACATGTGCTGTCTACATCAGAATTTTTAACAATATTACACCAATGATTTATAGAAGTGAACGGGGATTATTTTCAGGCCATTTCGAAAAAAATGTATAATCTATATTTAAAGATCCATCAAATTTTTGTCGAATAAAATGTTCAACAAATTTAAGCTGTGTACCAAATTTTAACTCTCTAGGACGTAGGAAAGTGCATTTAAAATGCCATCAATTAAATTTATCAAGAAGAGTTATATAAAATTTAAAAAAAATGAAAGATTGTTATCTACCAAATTTATTTTAAAATATGAAGCCACTCCCATATGCAAAACGTTTAAACAAATGGAGAGATATTTATTATATAATATCTCTCTCTTTTCTTTCTGGAAGATATCCCAAAGTCAGAATTTAATTGAATTTGTTTTTTTCCCTATATTAAATAATTTTTTTAATTAAAAAACTACTTAACATATTTTACTGAATTTTTTTTTATATATTCTATGGGATAATGTGAATATTTCCAAAAAATTTCGAAGCAATTCGTGAATTTTAAATTTACTTAAAAAATGTTTGAAAAATTAGGTCCCATAGGGTTCAATGTATTTCATTTTTTCAACCCGGGTTCAATAAAAAACTAATTGGGTGATACTATTTATTTATATTCCCATAGGTCCTACAGACCGTCTGAACAACATACTAAAATTTCATTTTGATAAACTCATTTTTACGGCAGTTATCGTGCTAACGGACAGACAGACAGACAGACAGACAGACAGACAGAATGAACAAAGTCATAAACACTTTTCAACTTTGTTGCAAAGTGTTAAAAATCAGGCCTAGTTAAGAGAATAGTAAGACAAGAAAGATCAATCATGCATAAGCATTGATTATGAAACACTTTCCAACTGAAATGTAATTTCATTTAAAAATTTCTAAAATGTGATTCATTCAGTGGTAATATCTTTTACATTATCACAGTACTACAGTAATTTATTATACTTAAATATTTAAAACTGTATCGAAATATAAATCATCTGATTCTTTATGCAAAATCAATGAATATTTCATTCATATAACTTGTATTCCAGACTCCAGAGCTAAATAATTTTGTGTGAAAAAAATTCAGCAATTCTTATGTAATTCATCTTACAATCGCTTGAGATATTTGCATTCTGCATATGTTAAAATTAGGCTTCCTTGAAGAAGTAATAAAAGTTTAGGGATCATTTAAAATCACAACTATTGTAATTGCATAGGCACGGAATTTAGATACACAGATAATACACAGATAATATATATGTGTATGTGTATGTACTCAAAGTATTGGAATCGTGCCGAAGATCGGAACTCGAATTTTCCGATCTTCGGCACTGAACGGCAACCATATCTAACCGTTTTGGGACTTCTAGAACACGAAAAAACTACTTTTAGGAAGACGTCTGTATGTGTAAGGGTGTATCTGTGTATGTTTCTGTGTGTCTGTGTGGATATTACATCCACTCTAATTGAAAAACTAATGGACCGAATTTCATACAATTTGGTAGGTATGTTTTTTGTGGGAAATCCTGATGTTCATTAGATTATAGTACGATTCGTAATAAAAGAATCTGCCTTCTTTGCGAAATGGCCGCAGAAATTGCCTTTATCCACTCTAGCTAAAAACTAATGAACCAAATTTAACAAAATTTGGAGTATAATATTTCAATAACCTACAAGTGATTTATATACCAAATTTAACAAAATTTTGTATATAAATCATTTGTAGGTTATTCTACTACGATTCGGGAAAAAGGAACGGGCTATTTTTGCGAAATGGCCAGCAAAAATCGTTATATATAAAAATAAAAGACTACGTGTGCTCAATTATATCAATTAAATTCCTATTTTATATGTGATTTTTGACAACAAAAAGAATAAGACTAACCCCATTACTCTAGGACTAGCCGTTCTTGAGATATTCTAGTTTTTTCGCGTTTTCGCTACGCCACCTTTGACAATAAGTCCAGTTATCAAATGAGAACCAAATTTAAGTTTAACGTGTAAATTCAATGTCATTTAAAATACTTATGTTGTGCAGATAAACTCAAATTATCATTGAATAAATAAAGAGAACGAATATGAGTCTGCAGGGAAGGACATGTGCTGTCCACATTTGAATTTTTAACAATATTACAACAATGATTTATAAAAGTGAACGGGGATTAATTGTGGGTCATTTCGAAAAAAATGTATGATTTATATTTAAAGATCCACCAAATTGCTGTAGAATAAAATGTTCTACAAATTTAAGCTGTGTACCAAATTTTAACTCTCTAGGACGTAGGAAAGTGCATTTAAAATGCCATCAATTAAATTTATCATGAAGAGTTATATAAAATTTAAAAAAAATGAAAAATTGTTATCTACCAAATTATTTTAAAATATGAAGCCACTCCCATATGCAAAACATTTTAACAAATGGAGAGATATTTATTATATAATATCTCTGTCTTTTCTTTCTGGAAGATATCCCAAAGTCAGAATTTAATTGAATTTGTTTTTTTCCCTATATTAAATAATTTTTTTAATTAATAAACTACTTAACATATTTTACTGAATTTTTTTTTATATATTCTATGGGATAATGTGAATATTTCCTAAAAATTTCGAAGCAATTCGTGAATTTTAAATTTACTTAAAAAATGTTTGAAAAATTAGGTCCCATAGTGTTCAATGTATTTCATTTTTTCAACCCGGGTTCAATAAAAAACTAATTGGGTGATATTATTTATTTATATTCCCATAGGTCCTACAGACCGTCTGAACAACATACTAAAATTTCATTTTGATAAACTCATTTTTACGGCAGTTATCGTGCTAACGGACAGACAGACAGACAGACAGACAGACAGACAGACAGACAGACAGAATGAACAAAGTCATAAACACTTTTCAACTTTGTTGTAAAGTGTTAATAAAAATATAACAAATAGTGTAGTGGAAACAATATAAAATAAGATTGTTAAAGAAATACTTTAATTTCCTTCACTGCGAACAATCCTTGAATTGGACGCCAAATGAGAGCTTAACCACAGGATCTAGTGTGACAACGCCACTAAATGTCATGAAAGAGAAGACAAGAAAGATCAATCATGCTTAAAGCATTGATTATGAAATTCTTTACAACTTCAATGCAATATTATTTAAAAAAGTCTAAAATGCAATACATTAATATTTTAAAACTTATCACAATACTACATTAATTTATTATATTTGAAAACTTAAACCTTCATTGAAAAACATGAACTTCATTCAAATAACGGCATTGAAATATAAATTGTCTGGTTTAAATATCTCTAAAATGCGATACATTCCACGAGTAATATTTTTGAAACTATCATAATACAACGATAATTTATTATATTTGAAAATTTTATCGAAAACAACTGAAATTAATTCATCATAGAAAAAATAACACGCCTGGATCTCTCTATAGAAACAGCATTTCATTCATAACTTTCGCCCATTCATTTCCTTCATCACAATACTATAATAATTTATTTTATTTAAAAACAAAGACCATGGAGCTACAAGTAATTAAACTCTATGCTTAAAATTTCATCGAAAAAAATCGTCCTTCTCTTTATAAAACCAATTAGCATTTCATTCATATCAGCCATCCAGACTCCATAGGCTAAATTATTGTGTGTTAAAGAAATACAGCAATTCTAATACAACTCATTCTATATATTTTGCTGTTTACATTTTACATAAGTGAAAAATAGGCTTCGTTGTAGAAATAATCAAATTTGGATAATCATTTAAACTCAAAGATATTGTATTTGCGTTTTTTCAATATGTAGATGCACAGAATGTAAGCAAAAATAAAGTAATTTTAGGACGGATACAACACTCAATATGAAATAAAAAGAACTTAAAAAATCACGATTTTGAAACAAGGTGGATACCATATATCATTTTGAAGTGGGTCATGTGATCTTTTCATATCATGGTCACGTGATCGTTTCATATAAGAGGTGTAATTATTATTTTAATTTTTATTTAAAAAACTACTGAATACATTTCGCTGAATTTTTTTTCATATATTTTTTGGAACAATTTGAATATTACCAAAAATTTTCGAAGCAATTTGTGAATTTTAAATGCGCTTGAAAAATGTTTGAAAAATTAGGTCCCATAGGGCTCAATGCATTTCATTTGTTCAGCCCGGGTTCAATTCAAAACTAATTGGGTGATATTATTCATTTCTATTCCCATAGGTCCTATAGACCGTCTGAACAACATACTAAAATTTCATTTTAATTAAGTCATTTTTACAGCAGTTATCGTGCTAACGGACAGAGAGACAGACATACAGACAGACATACTGACAGACAGACAGAATGAACAAAATTATAAACACTTTTCAACTTTGTTGTAAAGTGTTAAAAATGGGACAATATGAAAGTACTCTTACACAAAAAATTTAATGAAAACGAAAATTTGTTTATCTCTGACCCATTATTTTTGTTCATTGCAGCGTTAGTATTTTCTACATGTAAAAGTTGTTGCTAATTTAACTTATCTTTCCTGCATTTAGTGACAGCGCCGTCGACCAAATTATTGGGTCTCTATACAGCAAATGAGTGGTCCTCACACAACCCCTACTTTACAAGTTATTGACCTTTTTACATAAAGTGCTATAAAAAAATGCCCCTATGCAATTGAAGACATATGAAAACTTTAGATATGATATGAACGTGGGAGTAATTCGTAATCTTATGCTAAGATCATTATACCAGTGGTCTCAAACTCAGATCCTTTGGAGGGCCACTTTGTAGATTTCTAGGGTTTTGGAGGTCTGCAAGAATAATTAATGGCTACGATTACTTAACTTTACAAAATACAAAACTACGTACAATTACGAAAAAGGACTTGTTTGATATATGATTAACTTTTAACACTTTACAACAAAGTTGAAAAGTGTTTATGACTTTGTTCATTCTGTCTGTCTGTCTGTCTGTCTGTCTGTCCGTTAGTACGATAACTGCCGTAAAAATGATTTAATCAAAATGAAATTTTAGTATGTTGTTCAGACGGTCTGTAGGACCTATAGGAATATAATTGAATAATATCACCCAATTAGATTTGGATTGAACCCGGGTTGAAAAAATGAAATACATTGAGCCCTATGGGACCTAATTTTTCAAACATTTTTTAAGCGGATTTAAAATTCACAAATTGCTTCGAAATTTTTAGGTAATATTCAAATTGTTCCATAAAATATAGAAAAAAAAATTCAGCGAAATATGTTCAGTAGTTTTTTAAATAAAAATTAAAATAATAATAACACCTCTTATATGAAACGATCACGTGACCATGATATGAAAGTATCACGTGATCCACTTCAAAATGATATATGGCATCCATCTTGTCTCAAAATCGTGATTTTTAAAGTTCTTTTTATTTCATATTTAGTGTTGTATCCGTCCTAAAACCACTTTATTTTGGTTTAAATTCTGTGCATCTACATACTAAATCAACGCAATTACAATATATATAAGTTTAAATGCTCATCCAAATTTGATTATTTCTACAACGAAACCTATATCTCACTTATGTAAAATGTAAACAGCAAAATATGTAGGATGAGTTGTATAGAAATTGCTGTATTTTTTTAACGCAAAAGAATTTAGCTCTTGGGGTCTGCATAGCTGATATGAAAGAAATATACATTGACTTTACCGAGAGAAGGACGATTTTTTGCGATGAAGTTTTAAGCATAGAGTTAAATTACTTGTAGCTCCATGGTCTTAATTTTTAAATAAAATAAATTATTATAGTATTGTGATGAATGACATGAATGGGAAATTATTTATGAATGAAATGCTGCTTTTTTGGAGAGAGCCAGGCGTGTTATTTTTTCTATGACGTCATTTGAATGAATTTCAGTTGTTTTCGATGAAGTTTTTAAATATAATAAATTATCGTGGTATTATGATAATTCTAAAATTATTATCGAGTAATATATCACATTTTAGAGATGGTTAAACCTGGCAATTTATATTTCAATGCCGTCATTTGAATGAAGTTCATTTTTTTCGATGAAGGTTTAAGTTTTCAAATATAATAAATCAATGTAGTATTGTGAGAAGTTTTAAAATATTACCGAGGAATGTATTGCATTTTAGACATGCTTAAATAAATTGCATTGCTGTTGGAAAGTGTTTCATAATCATTGCTTTAAGCACGATTGATCTTTCTTGTTTATATTATAAAACCATTACATGCATCTTTATCGCTAAGTACTCGGTGAAATATAGTAGAAAAAACCAAAGTACACACAAGTTATTTTAATTGTATAATATACGAATTTTAATTTTGGTGGTAAAAATATTGACATTTTAGAAGGGATATGTGCCATGTTATTTGATAAGAATATATCCTTTTTTAACAATGACGGCTTCAATTGTGAAGGACTATTTTTTTTTTGTTTGACCATACGTATGGACACGCTTTTATAATACCAGTTTATCAATGTTCGAGGAAATGTCCCTGGCAGACCCTACTTTTAAAATTGAAGACAATTGGGTGTCACTTAATTTATTTCTTTGAAGAGATTTGACTTGATTCATTCTGGAAAACAATTGTTCACATGGATATGTTGTTCCGAACATGGATAAGGCCCGTGCAGCTAGATTGTAAATATTTATATAATTTTCTTTAGAAACAAACTGGTAAAGCTCTATAAGGGTGCAGCTGTTGAATTTTTCTTTTAATAAAGATCACATTGAAAGTCAATTATTTCCAGTTGAAGTTCTTCAGGTGCGCTATCGATACTGCAGAAAAATGGTGAAACGAATATATTAAAAATTTGTTCCCTGAAACATTCAAATCTCCTGTTAAAATCCTCTTTTAACATAGCAATTTTTGTAGAAAACGCAGTGCAGTCAATTTCCTCCTCTTCCTCAATTATGGATTGTAAAGTTGGAAAATTAACAAGATTTCCCACTCTAAGATGGCCTTCCCAAAGTTGTAGTTTTATCACAAATGCTTTCACATTATCGGAAATGTCAGTGACTAGCTTATTTTGGCCTTGTAGTTTGACATTTAAATCATTTAAATAGCCAGTTATATTTATGCTGAATGCTAGATCACATAGCAATTTAATGTCATCGAGTGTGACGATTTGGTGAGACATCTTGATTTTTACTTTCAAGGAAGATCTTAATTTGATTGAAGCTTGTGATTCGATTTAAGTCTGTGATGTAAACTTTTGGAGCGAATATAGTTAATAATTTTTACCACAGGCTTCAAAATGTTTTCAACTTTTAAAACACTGCCACACAGTGCACCTTGATGTATAATGGAGTGGAAGTGCACAAATGGAAGAACGGTGTCTTCATCAATCAACTTTTCTTTTTCTTTTCCTAAAACACCGTTTTTAGCACCAGCCATTGCAGGTGCACCATATGTAGAACAAATCTGATGTGGGCAACACATGACTTTCCTTATATAATGTAATGAATTTACTACTTTTACAGTAAAAAAATGGGTTTTTCTTATAGTAGATACTAATATTCTTTCCAAGATATTGAATTTTCGACAATTAGTCGTCATTTTCATTGATTTAGCGTCATTTTTATCCATTTGGCGAGATTTTCGTTAATTTGGCAACATTTCAAAAACGTCGCTAAGTTGGCGACATTCCGCCAAATTCGTCGCCAAAATCTCGCCAAGCGTTATGCACTAAGAAAAAAGTTATTCTTACAACAGATAAAGGACTATTGGCGTTCAAATACAAAAGTATTATTCAAAGTATATTTTTTCATGAATGGAACGAGCTAGATCCACGAGAATGATGTCACTCAATTTATCGCATGGTATTACATATGAAAAGTGAACATGTTTCTCAATAGGAATTTTTTTTCTTTTTATGTGACTTTTTCATAATTTTTTTGAAAAATGTACAATATCTCGAGAAAGCGTTCTAAAATTTATGCCAATCGTTTTCTAATGAAAAATTACATAATCAATGTCTATTTGCGTAACTTTATTAGCGGTTTTGATTTTTTGAGGATTTTTTCAAAATTTCATTCGAAAATTTAGGGGGGTTCTGAATATTCGATTACGTATAAAAACAATAGGCTTCCAGTGTTTACGGATTGTGATTTTTGTACCAAATTTGGTTCGAAGAGGTCCATTCGTTCGTCAGTTATCGTCTCCACAGACTCACTGACGTACGCACACACACACACACACACACACACACACACACACACACATACTTTCACACACACACACACACACACACACACAGACATCACTTCAAAAATGTTTGATTCGTGATCAGGAATGCTTGAAACGTGCTCTCCCGTCGAAAACTCGAATTCGAATTTTCGACCCCGTCACAATACTTTCCTTATACATTATGTATATAAGGAAAGTAACAAGTATCCTAACTTCTACCAAGACAAATGTTTCATCACTTTAATTTTGTTAAAAATGTCATCGGCTTTCGTAGTGTCATGCATCGGTATTAGCTGGAGTAACTTCTCAGTTATTTTAAGGTTCTTATTTACCCCGCGAATAAAAATGGCTAACTGGACAATATCTGTTACATCCGTACTCTCGTCAATTAAGGTCGCAAGTGAAAAATAAAGGAACTCTGCCGATTTTTGAATTAATTGCTGTTTCATATCTGAAGCTAGTTCATCGTTTCTACTGGCAGTTGTGTTTGGCGAAAGACTGATTTCCTTAACTGTGTTTGTTCACTTTTCAGGGCAAATGCACTCTACTGCTTTAACCAAGCACTCTTTTATAAACAAACCATCAGTGAAAGGCTTTTTTAACACTTTACAACATAGTGGAAAAGTGTTTATGACTTTGTTCATTCTGTCTGTCTGTCTGTCTGTCTGTCCGTTAGCACGATAACTGCCGTAAAAATGACTTTATCAAAATGAAATTTTAGTATGTTTGTCAGACGATCTGTAGGACCTATGGGAAAATAAATAAATAACATCACCCAATTAGTTTTTTATTAAACCCGGATTGAAAAAATGAAATACATTGAACCCTATGGGACCTAATTTTTCAAACATTTTTTAAGCAAACTTAAAATTCACAAATTGCTTCGAAATTTTTAAGAAATATTCACATTATTCCATAAAATATATAAAAAAAATTCAGTAAAATATATTAAGTAGTTTTTTAATTAAAAATTATTTAATATAGAGAAAAAGACAAATTCAATTAAATTCTAACTTTTGCGATATCCTCCAGAAAGAAAAAAGATATATATTATATAATAAATATCTTTCCAAGAGTTTGATCATTTTGTATATCAGTGAGGCTTCACATTTTAAAATAAATTTGGTATATAACAATTTTTCAATTTTTTTTTTATTTTATATAACTTTTCATGATATACTTATTTGATAGCATTTTTAATGCACTTTCCTACGTCCTAGAGAGTAAATATTTGGTACACAGCTTAAATTTGCTGAACATTTTATTCTACAAAAATTTGGTGGATCTTTAAATATAGATCATACATTTTTTTTCGAAATGGCCTGCAAATAATCCCCGTTCACTTCTATAAATCATTGTTGTAATATTGTTAAAAATTCTGATGTGGGCTGCACATGTCTTTCCCTGCAGACTCATATTCTTGTTCTCTTTATTTCTTCAATTATAATTTGAGTTTATCTTCACAAAATATCAGCCATAAGTATTTTAACTGACATTGAATTTGCACGTTAAACTTAAATTTGGTTCTCATTTGATAGCTGGACTTATTGTCAAAGGTGGCGTAGCGAAAACGCGAAAAAAATAAAATATCTCAAGAACGGCTAGTCCTAGAGTAATGGGGTTAGTCTTATTCTTTTTGTTGTCAAAAATCACGTATAAAATAGGAATTTAATTGATATAATTGAGCACACGTAGTCTTTTATTTTTATATATAAAGATTTTTGCGGGCCATTTCGCAAAAATAGCCCGTTCCTTTTTCCCGAATCGTACTAGAATAATCTACAAATGATTTATATACAAAATTTTGTTAAATTTGGTACATAAATCACTTGTAGGTTATTGAAATATTATACAACAAATTTCGTTAAATTTGTTCCATTGGTTTTTAGCTAGAGTGGATAAAGTCAATTTCTGCCGGCCATTTCGCAAAGAAGACAGATTCTTTTATTACGAATCCTACTATAATCTAATGAACATCAGGATTTCCCACATAGATCATACCTACCAAATTTTATGAAATTGAGTCCATTAGTTTTTCAATTAGAGTGGATGCAATATCCTCACAAACACACAGAAACATACACAGATACACCCTTACACACACAGACGTCTTCCTAAAAATAGTTTTTTCGTGTTCTAGAAGTCCCAAAACGTGTAGATCCTTCGAAAATTCGAGTTCCGATCTTCGGCATGATTCCAATACTTTGAATACATACACACACACACATATATTATCTGTGTATCTGTGTATTATCTGTGTATCTAAATTCCGTGCCTACGCAATTACAATAGTGGTGATTTTAAATGATCCCTAAAGTTTTATTATTTCTTCAACGAAGCCTAATTTTAACTTATGCAGGATGCAAATATCTCAAGCGATTGTAAGGTGAGTTACATAGGAATTGCTGAATTTTTTTCACACAAAATTATTTAGCTCTAGGGTCCGGAATACAAGTTATATGAATGAAATATTCATTGATTTTGCATAGAGAATTAGATGATTTATATTTCGATACAGTTTTAAATATTTAAGTATAATAAATTACTGTAGTACTGTGATAATGTAAAAGATATCACCACTGAATGTATCATATTTTAGAGATTTTTTAATGAAATTGCATTTTCGTTGCAAAGTGTTTCATAATCAATGCTTATGCATGATTGATCTTTCTTGTTTTTTTAAGTTGATAGTTAGAAAAAATTTAATAAAAAACGATTCTTAGAAGAAATTTGATAAAAACGATTTGATGAAATTAAATCTATTAAGATTGATACTTAAGTACTTTATTAGGTACTTTCCGCTTCTTTTCGTCCAGTCGTTAGCTGTCAAAGTTCGCTATGTTAAAACAACCGTTTGTGTAATAGTGGATCTGCAGAAAATCGAATATGGTTCTACGTCCTCTTCGCGGGCTTCGCAGGCCCGATAAAAAAAAATCACAGAATCCAGTCCCGCTGACTGTCGGAGGATGCACGTAGCAACAGCTTTTTGTGCAACAGATGTTCCGTGGTTCATAGAGTGATGTAGCAATTCGAACTTGGATCTACGCCCTCTAAAACAACATCATAGAATCCGGCCCCGCTGACTGTCGGAGGTTGCACGAGGTCGGAGGTGCTAGCAACGATTACACGCCGTTGCTCGGGATTTACGATGCAAAACTGTGATAAAAATTCCACCGGAACATATAGGACCGTGAATATTATACATTGTTTTTTCACTGTGACAAAAGTATATTCATTGCATTATGTAAGAAAATCAAATCATCATTATATATGTCATAGCTGCATAACAAACAATCTTCCTCATAAAATGCTGATAATTAAACAACCATTTCGATTTCTTAATACCTTTCGTTACTGAGTAAGCCTGTGAAAAATAAGCCATGGTGATAGCGTTTCCATTTAAATTCATATTTCAAACCTGCGATTTTCAAAAGTGACTACTACGTTCAACAAACTCACTGCATATATGCTGAAACGTTCGAGCGCAGCAAGGTAAAGCCGCGAAGCTGGCATAGATCCATGTTCGAATTGCTACATCACTCTATTAGCCACGGAACATCTGTTGCACAAAAAGCTGTTGGAACGTGCAACCACCGACAGCCAGCGGGACCGGATTCTGTGATGTTTTTTAGAGAGCGAAGAAAGCCCGTGAAGCGTGCGTAGAACCATATTCGAATTACTACAGATCCACAATTGCACAAACGGTTGTTTCAACATAGCGATCTTTGACAGCGAGCGACTGGACGGAAAGTACCTAAATTTCTTCTAAGTATCAATATTTATAAATTTATTCTAAGTTTCGATTTTATCAAATTTTTTCTAAGTATCTTTTTTTATTACATTTCTTCTAAGTATCAACTTTAAAAAAATATGTTTCGTGTTTTAAATGGTTAGAATATTGTTAAATTTGCAAAAAAATTTCATGAAATGCCTTTCTATAAGGTAAAGATGCATTTTTAAAACATCGGGCGCAGTAAGATAATTGGCACCAAAACAGTCGCCAGATAATTATTACTTCGCTACGTTCGCCCACTAAAAAACAGCACAGAATCCGGCCCCGCTGGCTGTCGGAGGTTGCACGTAACAACAGATTTTTGTGCAACAGACGTTCCGTGGCTCATAGAGTGATGTAGCAATTCGAACATATGGATCTACGCCAGCTTCGCAGATTTACCTCGCTACGCTCTAACGTTACAGCATATATGCAATAAGTTTATTGAACGTATTATTCACTTTTAAAAATCACAGATTTGAAATATGGATTTAAATAGAAACTCTCTCCCAATGGCTTAGTTTTCACAGGCTTACTCAACAACGAAAAGTATTAAGAAATCAAAATTATTATTTAATTATCAGCATTTTATGAGGAATATTCTTTCTTATGAGCTATGACTTATATACTGCAATGATATTTTTTCGTACATAATGCAATGAATTTACTTCTTTCACAGTGAAAAAATAATGTGTAAGGTTCATGGCCCTATATGCTCCGGAGTCATTCTTATCACAGTCTAGCATCCTAAATTCCGAGCAACGCCGGGTAATCGCTGCTAGTTAATCTATAAAAGTCAAATAGAGCGAGTAGGGAAATAAATGTACCAGTCTCTACGATTCACTTTTTCAATTGTTAAAAGTTTATTTTATGATTAACACAAGAAAAATGTCAGATGTATAAATATTTTCAAATCATCTATTAGTTAGCGCCTCTTTAAATTAAATTTACCATTAACTTTTAAAATTGATTTCCGTAGTTTCACACCTTAAACACCATGTTTCCGGTAAAGAAACTATCGACACAGAGAAAATAAATCCAGTTGTGCCGGAAGAAAAAGAACTTCACTCTTCCAAAACATAAAGCAGCTTAAACACATTTAAGCTGCTTGATTTTTTTTGGATGAATATCTACCCGGGCAGCAGCAGTTAAATGATAAAAGGTGGGCTTGCATCCTTTCGATTTCCATTTCCAATGCAATATTTCCTGAAAGAATAGATATTTATAGCAGCGTTTCTCCTGAACGATACATCGACACTTGAGGGTGGGTTTGGCTCAAATTAGAGCAAGCATTTATCAGCCTTTTCCATAGTTTATTTACAGAATTTCTTTATAGATATTTATATCGAATATAATACAATTGAAATGCATGTCATTTGTTAGTAAATTATCTGACAGTGTGTATCTAGTGTGCACTAAAGCTTTGCTACTGCTTTATATAATCCTACCCTTTGAACAAATTAAATTTAGAACATTTAAAATGTATAACATTTAAAATTTATAAAATATTATAACAATTTCTATCAGTTTAGTTCACAACCACAATTTGCAAAGAAGAATGTCATCAAATAAGGAAAGGTTCTATTATGCGGTTATTAAATGCACGATAATTCATAACTGATCATTGTAGAACGAGTTGCTAAACTTGATATAAAATACTGATAAATGACATTTCAACTAGAACTTGAAAATACACATTACATATTTTTAAGTTGCATAGCATTGTCTTGCGCCGTTGGAAAACACTATGAGAACTTTGATGGCGAAATGGTCACAATTTCTCTAGTCTTAGACAAAATGTAGCAGTGTGAAAAGGAAAATATCGTCTTTTTTGTTGATTCCAGAAGCGGTAATAATGACTTTAACAACTTTCAATCTCTGGGAATGTGAGATTTCGAAGAATTGTGCGGAAAAAATAGATAAGCTGCTGAACATCAAGAACCGCATTGCCCTGCAGTGGATTCCAAGCCACTGCGGGATATATGGAAATGAGCGGGCAGATTTATTGGCTAAGAATGAATCTCAAATGATGCAACCGAATCTTCCCTTGCCTGTGCAGCATATAAAACGATATATATCCTTCTCTATTAAAGCTAACCGTTTCAGTCTGTACCGGGAAAGAGCTTCTAGGAAAATGTGGAACTCAGTGATAAATAAGTCGGCAAGAATATCCAGTTCCTTGCATAGAGCAGTTGGCATGGCTTGCTTTAGACTTGCCACGGACAATGATTACTTGCAGAGTCACCTGTATCGAATGGGACTGGCAGATACAGATGTTATGGTTTTTAGTGACTAATTTTTATCGTTCTTCTTTGTATTGGGCTGCTCGTCGACTTATGACCGAGAGGTTGGAGACGGGCATAGGATAAAAAAAAAAGTTGTATAGCAGTTTCAGCGTCATATATAGATCTGGATAATATAAATATTTCACACACTTATATAGAAGCTGAAACATTCAGAAAATGATGTAGCATAGTAGATAATTACATAAATAGATATAAAATTGAGGCTTTAATTCTAAATATATTATAGTAATTTTGATTAAAGCAGCCCTATTCAAAGTGCTTAGAAACTGTTTCTGACAAACATGCTACAATGGAACATCTCCTATACATGTTAAATAGACTGCAGGGACGTAATTTAAAAGGAGAAAAGGTAGCTTGATTTTCATCATCAAAGAGTGAAATTTCAAGCTCTTCCATTCAAACAACTTAATCCATTTGCAAGTATTTTAATCACTGCAAAGAATTCTATTGCATATGTCGCTTAACACAGTTTATTTTAATTCAAATTATAAAAGGAATTCAGTCAGAGATGATTTGTGAGAGATCGCCTCCAATTTGAGAGATATATCTTATCTGGCAAAGTTGGTATCACTGGCATGCTATAGAAATATATACTATTTTAAAAAAAAATGACAAAACTCACAGTTCAATGTAGATTGTACCACGGAAATAATGCTCTCCTACTGAGTGATGATTTCTTTTATAAACTCGAAATAGAAACATCTGGAAATCTCACATATCGCGTAGAAAAATCGTTATTTCAAGGTGCCTCTCGAAGATTCTGGAAGTCGCCAAATGTTGCCAAATTGGCGATAAATCGCCACATATGACAATCTTTCTTCGAACTTCGGAATTCTGACACCCATACGTTCCCATTCTGAGAAAGCCTGTACGGGTGCTTCCTCCGTTTAGTTATCGAAAGTAAAGATTCCATTGAGGGAATATTCACGTTTGTATCTTTGTAAATAAACGAAAGAAAGGAGAATACATATTTTTGCTTCAACAGGCGTCATATTCTCAAGTGTTCGCGTATTGTTCAGCAGAGACATCTCGAAAGTCTGCCCAATCGAATGATATTGCATTGAAAATGGAATTTAAAGAGAATGTGTGCGCAGCTTTTATCATTTAACTTTCGTATAGGCCCAGGTAGACGTGTCTAAATTACGCCATTTCTTGGATGAGTTAAGATTCCTTTTAACCCTAAATGGTGGGTTTCCGTATAATGTATTTGTCTGAATTGTTTCGTTTCCACAAACATAGTAATTATTATTTGAAAGCTGTAGATAGTCCTTTTAAAAGTAAATAGCAAATTCAATTTAAGGAAGTGTTCAATAATGCAGGTTTTAATATTTTTGATAAGTTCGGAATTTTTCTATGTGAGTCATAAATTAAACGTTTAACAATTTAAAAGTAAAGTTTGGTGAGTTGTAAATACACTCATTACCATAAAAAATTGCGCACCAAGAAGAAAGTGTGGAATCGTAATGAAGCTTGGCATGAAGATACGTGTCAGGAAAACTTCAAAATGATTTGAAATATAGTGTGATTGCGCATTGCTTAATGCCACCAGATGGCATTGAACTTCGTCCTTCCTGGCGCAGCAAAAAGGTACGTAGAAGCTTTTTGCCTGTACATAATATGTTGCAGAGGAAAGCATTTTCATTAGGGATGCCTTTACGCCGCAATCGAAGACAATATGATCAGCTGTCCGAGTTCGAGAGGGGAAGAATCATCGGGATGATGGAAGCCGGGTGGTCAGCTCGGCCAGTAGCCTGCCACTTAGGCCGTTATGCCTTTACGATGAGGAAGTGTTGGTACCAGTGGACAAGAGAGAAGTCGCATACATGGCGGCCAGGCTCAGGACGCCCTCGAAAGACCAATAACGGAGAACATCATCACATCATTCGACAGGTACGCACAGCGCCAACTGCATCATTGTCGGCCATTCGGATACTGACAGCACCGCCACTATGGACTTCTGTGTCTGTCCGTACCATCACAAGGCACCTGGCTGAAAAACATTTAGTATCGAGACGTCCATTACGTGTGCTGCTAATGATACCCACTCGCCGTCTCCTCCATTTGAAGTGGTGTCGGGTTCGACAGGATTGGACCGCAACCGAATGGAACTAGGTCGTCTTCGAGATTCAATTTGGGCAGTGATGACAACTGTGTACGTGTGTGGAGGCCCCATGGTGAACGCCTCAATCCTGACTTTCCTTTATAGCGGCACACCGCTCCCACAGCTGGTGTGATCGTATGAGGTGCCGTCGTATACGACAATCGTTCACCTCTAATATTGATACATGGATTCATTAGAGTCCATCGGTACGTTCGTGATATCTTTCAGCCACATGTGTTACCACTCATGACCGTTCTCCCAGGATACATTTTTCAACAAGACAATGCTCCACCACACACAGAAAGGGTGTCACAGGAATTCTCTTCGACATTACCACCCTTCCCTGGCCTGCCCAATCTCTAGATTTGTCACCGATCGAGCATGTCTGGGATAAATTGGGACGGCAAGTTGAATAACCAACCACTTTTCTCGAACTGGAGGCACGCTTAAAACTAATGGGGAATTAGATGACTCAGAACACCATACATGACCTGTATATCTCAATGCCCACTAGTATCGCATCGTGCATTCATGCTAGAGGTGGTCCAACAGGGCACTAGAACCTTCATTCATTTGTAGTTTTTCCTCTAATAAACGATTCTTTCGCTTTCATTTTATATCACTTACTTATATCAACGTTGCACTCACATATATGCAATTTCGTTCGATTCTGACAACTCTATCTCGTTAAGCAAATTTTTATGGCAATAAGTGCATATTGTACTTTTAAAAGTTAACAGCTAATTTAATTTTAACAATTGCTTAATTATATGGGTTTTGATATTTTTGATACGATTTTAATTGTTTTATGTGAATCATAAATTAAACGTTTAACAAGTAAAAAGTAAAGCTTTGTGAGTAGTAAATTTGTCTTACTTGTATCCCTTGATGTTTATAAATTAGATTAAATAGTTTCCCTTGTATTCGGTTTCTAAGCATATATCGATTTTGAATCAGTTGCACAGACAAACCACAAACCGGGGCCCCTTTGTAATATAATCACAAAGTATGATAATTTTATTTTCATTGTAACTCAGCTGTTATGTTTCATTTCATCTGTAATCTTGTTAATATATATACAGCATGCCACTTTCATTTGCTACTTTTGGTCCCTGGTTTTATGTCAAATTAACATATCACGTTTTGCCACTGTAAATTCCTTCCTTGTGGCTTAAATTATATAAATACGGAGTTCATTTGATATATGTTTATTTATAGTAATCTTAAAATTTATTGTCATAAAACCGAACACGTTTGACGTGAAAAATAATTCCAAAATTGAAGCTCACAACAGGTTTTCTTACTGCAACTGCAGTTATAACTATTCGGCGCTGGTGAGCTCCAATAAAATTTAAGCCAATCCACCGAAGTTGGTAACTGAGCACGTCCCATTTCTAAACTTTACGAGTAGGGATTCTTACTCATAATAGCCCTCTGCAACTAAAATTTATGAAGGATGTGAATGCGTCTTATCACTATATGTCTAACATGTCTAACGCATGTTTGTCTTTCGAGATCCTCCATTAATCCCCCGCTGACCTATCTTTGCTCACATATAGTATCGACTACGGAATAGAACTTGGCGGAGTTGCATTGTTGATTTATCTACTGGTGGTGGAGACAATGATGATATTTTTAAAGAATTTTCAGACCCTCTAGAAACCTCTCAGTGACTTATAAGGCTGAATGTTTGAACACATAGTATAGATCATCCGACAGAACCTATCGTAATCGAATTTTCGATTCTCCCGAATACTATGGGTTTTATTTTTCAGTCTTTCCAGCCTTCAAAGCAGCCCTCCTTTCACTTAAAAGCCTGAATCTTTGGGCACTTATATTATTGACCACTGAATCGTATCTAAAGGAGCTGAAGAATAAGAAAAACTTGATCAACGTATAAAAGCACAAATAATATAATTATACAGCATACAAATGTTTCAAGGATATGCTGGATCCCCTTACTCAGTGTAAGTGAGCCAGCAAACCCGAAGACCAAAAGAGGAATGATCGTAAAAGGAATAAGAATATCGTACAGAACAGAGCACCAGGCGCGAAGCGCCTTTAATCTCCAATCTCATTATGTGGTTCGTATCATCAAACTGTGACATTAATTCATTGACCCGTGGTTGGAGGTTAGAGGTTGGTATTTACTACTTTTTATTATTTGACCTAGCTCCTAGTGTGGCAGTTTGTTGCACGTTTAGAGTTTAAGCAGTTTGGGGGGGTTGATGCAGATCTAAGGGTTACCTGGCAATTTGGCAGTTTAGGGTTTAGAATATTTTTATAAGAAAACATTGGTCACGATTTTTATTTAATTTCAGTTCTTTGAGTTTTTAATTCCGATTATCGATGTTAAGTACAGCACGGGGTCTCTTACGAGATTTGGCCTTGCGATGATCAGAGTCATGCAGATTGAATAATAGTTCATTTGGAACAGATGGCAAATTATTTTAGAATTTAAGCGCTAGCTTTTTATTTGGGATCTCACGGTTTTTATTTTGAAGTCTTTTCTAATCACCGAGTTTCTTAAATATCTAGGGGCTTTCCTGATACACCTAAGGATTTTATTTTGTTTTGTTTCTAAGGAGTCTATGGTAGTTTTACAGGCATATCCCCATACGGGTACTGCATACAACATTTTCGGGCGGATGACCGATTTGTAGATTGGTAGCTTATTTTGATAACTAAGATTTCCGTTTCCTATCATTAGGTATAGGGCTCCGGTGGCATATGCGCTTTTTTGATTATATCTGTTACGTGCAATTTTCAGGTTAGGTGGGAGTCTATCGTATCGTTACACCTAGGTATTTCGTTGATTTTTCCGAACGTAGTGCATGGTTGTTTATATACAAACGCGACAGGGGTTTATAAAGAAGGGGCTTCCTAAAGAAGTAGATCCAATGACATTTATTGGGGTTCAATTTTATTCGCCACTTTTTCAGCCATGTTTGGAGTATGTCTAAGTGTTGTTGTAGCTGTCTGTGCATTACTGAGAGGTAAGTGTATCGCACTGTCGTCTGCATAGAGTGCCAGCTTGAGAAGAGGGGGTATTATATACCCAAAGCTTGTATTAAGAGAGAGCCAACCAGAGAGCTGCATGAAGAACCGGTCAGCCAATTCGGTTTGCTGAAGTTCTTCTTATTTTTCGCACAAAGAGTAATGTACTTATTGACTAACAGAGTTGAATTTTCTATTTTTTCCGGAGTGGCCAAAATGGAGGAATGAGTAAAGTTTTTCAGAATACCCTCAACGCCCCTACATGGGACATACAATAATAAAACTCGACCACAGAGCAGAAACTAAATGGGCCACTATTCATTTAATACAACTATTCTTGAAGCTAAGAACCATACGTTGCTAAACTAAATATAACTTAGTAAAATACAACTTAATTTTTTAAGAGTGTAAATTTCCCTATCTTGTATAGACTTAAATACTAATACTTAATATTCTTTTTCAAAAACTTGACCAGTCATAAATCAAATTGCTTCGTAAGTGAGATGAGTAGTAATTTCTTATTTTTTTCATGTTATCTTTAACTTTTTACTTTCCTTCCATTTAAAAAGACATAATGAGGGACATACTTTTATCATTTACTTCCCATTCTATTTGAAGACAAAAGTTTTAAGCTCACGGTTACATGAAGTCTTGTCACGATCGCTGGAAAACCATTTCCTTTCAAAAGTATTTTCTCAGTATTAATGAAAGTGCTCTTCTTTGTAATCGAGATCCAAAAGTACGACGTTGTTTTGTAAAATATATCTTTTATACTTTCAAATGCTGTTATTTTAAGTATTGGATTTACTTTAATCACTCTTAATTGGATATGTAAGTTAAATACATTATTATTTCATCTGGACATTGCTTGATCATCGTTTGACTGGCATAGAAATATAATTTTGACTGCTTTCAAAAATATAATTTTCATTGAACTCAGAAATACCATTTTCGCTGCTTTCAGAAATATAACTTTGACTGGTTTCAGAAATAAAATTTAGCTGATTTCAGAAATATAATTTTTCAACAAGTTGTATGAGATAAGGAAGTGGCAAAATACCTTTCAGCTAAAAGATTCTATATAAAAAATCTGATGTGGGCAACACATGACTTTCCTTATATAATGCGATGAATTTACTACTTTAGAAGTAAAAAAAATCTGTTATTCTTATAGTAGATAGTTATATTCATTCCAAGATATTGAATTTTCCACAATTAGTCGTCATTTGTCGTCATTTTAATTGATTTAACGTCATTTTTATCCATTTGGCGAGATTTTCGTTAATTTGCTAACATTTAAAAACTCGTCAAGTTGGCGCCAAACGCTATGGATGGAGAAATAAGTTATTTTTATAGCAGATAAATGACTATTGGCGTTCAAACAAAAAATTATTACTCAAAGTATATTTTCTCATGAATGGAACGAGCTAGATCCACGAGAATGATGTCACCAAATTTATCGCATGATATTACATATGAAAGTAAACATGCTTCCCAACAGTTAATTTTTTGTTTTAATTTATGGGATTTTTTGATAAATTTATTTGAACATTGGCAATATCACGAGAATGGTTCGTGTTGGCGTTCTAAAGTTTATGCCAATCGTATTCTAAGGAAAAATTACATAATAAATATTTATTTGCGTAACTTTATTAAAGGTTTTGATTTTTTGATGATTTTTTCAAAATTTCACTCGAAAATTTAGGGGGGTTCTGAACATTCGATTACGTTTAAAAACAACAGACTTCCAGTATTCACGGATTATGAATTTCGTACCAAATTTCACTCGAATCGCACCTTTCGTTCGTGAGATATCGTCTCCACAGGCTCACTGAGACACCCACCCACCCACACATACTTTCTCACACACACACACACACACACATACTTTATCTCTCTCTCTCTCTCTCTCTTACACATACACACACACACACACACACACAGAGCCATCACCTCAAAAATGTCTGATTCGTGATCGAATTCGAATTTTTGACTCCGTCACAATACTTCCCTTATACATAATGTACATAAGGAAAGTAAAAATTAGTCCAAACTGCTGTTTGAATCAATCTGCAACATAAATACTTTGATAGTTGTATACGAGGTAGATTTATAATATCGATCAATTTCGGAGGCATTCCTTTTCAATATAAAAAAACAGCGGCGACCAGGGTTGGCATTTTATTGCTAAATTTATTCATTTCTAGAACATTCAGCAGTCAGAATTATCTAAATTTTGCCACATAATAGCTCAAATATTTTCAACAACTAGCATAAAGGGCATTTATGAAATCTAGCCATTTCTTGCAATGATCCAACCATAAGCTTTATCCAAGTATTGGCAATCCTAGCAATTTCAAATTCAAAAATTCGTTTTTCCTTCACCGTTACTATTGTTCTGTCTCTTTATCTTGAAGCAGACTGTTTCTATAAACCTAGTGCATTGTTAAACTGATTAATTATTTTTTTAGAGTAAGAATTCTAATTTTTTGTCTTTGTTCTTAACAGTTTACAACATAGTTGAAAAGTGTTTATGACTTTGTTCATTCATTCATTCTGACTGCCTGTCTGTCTGTCTGTCAGCACGATAACTGCCGTAAAAATGATTTTATCAAAATTAAATTTTAGTATGTTGTTTAGACGGTCTGTGGAACCTACTGGAATATAAATGAAAAATCTGATGTGGGCAACAAATGACTTTCCTTACTTAATCCAATGAATTTACTCCTTTTACAGTTAAAAAAAATCTGATGTGGGCAACACATGACTTTCCTTATATAATATAATGAATTTACTACTTTTACAGTAAAAAAATAGGTTTTCTTATAGTAGATACTAATATTCTTTCCAAGATATTGAATTTTCGACAATTAGTCGTCATTTTCATTGATTTAGCGTCATTTTTATCCATTTGGCGAGATTTTCGTTAATTTGGCAACATTTCAAAAAGTCGCCAGGTTGACGACATTCCGATAAATTCGTCGCCAAAATCTTGCCAGGATTTATGGATGAAGAAATAAGTTATTCTTAATCAGACAAATGATTATTGGCGATCAAATACAAAAGTATTACTCAAAGTATCTTTTTCCATGAATGAAACGAGCTAGATCCACGAGAATGATATAACCCAATTTTTCGTGTGGCATTACATATGAAAAGTGAACATGTTTCTCAATAGGAAATATTTTTTTTTTATTTTATATGACTTTTTGATATTTTTTTTGAAAAATGTAAAATATCTCGAGAGCGGTTTGTGTGAGCGTTCTAAAATTTATGCCAATCGTTTTTTAATGAAAAATTACATAAGAAATGCCTATTTGCGTAACTTTATTAGTACTTTTGATTTTTTGACGTACTTTAAAAATTTTATTCTGAAATTTAGGGGACTTCTGAACATTCGATTGCGTATAAAAACAATAGGCTTCCAGTATTTACGGATTGTGATTTTTGTACAAAATTTGGTTCGAATCGGTCCATTCGTTCGTCAGTTATCGTCTTCACAGACTCACTGACTCACACACACACACACAGAGAGAGAGAGAGAGAGAGAGAGAGATCACTTCAAAAATGTTTGATTCGTGATCAGGGATGGTTGAAACGTGCTTTCCCGTCGAAAACTCGAATTCGAATTTTCGACCCCGTCACAAAACTTTCTTTATACATTATGTATATAAGGAAAGTAATAATATCACTCAATTAGTTTTGGATTTAACGCGGGTTGAAAAAATGAAATGCATTGAACCCTATGATACCTATTTATTCAAATATTTTTTAAGCGGATTTATAATTCACAAATTGCTTCGAAAGTTTTAGTAAATATTTAAATTATCCCATAAATTATATAAAAAAAATTCAGCAAAATATATTTTGTAGTTTTTAAAATAAAAATAAGAATAATAATTACACCTTTTACATGAAGCTATCACGTGACCATGATATGAAATGATCACGTGGCCCACTTCAAAATGATATATGGCATCCATCTTGTGTCAAAATCGCGATTTTTAATGTTCTTTTTAATTCATGGTATTGTATCCGTCCTAAAACCGCTTTATTTTTTCTTAAATTATGTGCATCTGCATACTGAAACAACGCAATTACAATATATTTGAATTTAAATGATAATCCATCTTTGATTATTTCTACAACGAAGCCTAATTTTCACTTATGAAGAATGCAAATACCAAAAGACATAGAACGAGTTGTATAAGAATTGCTGCATTTCTTTAACACAAAATTATTTAGCTCATGGAGTCTGCAATATAGCTGATATAAATGAAACATTCATTGATTTTACACAGAGAAGCACACGATTTTTTTCAATCATTCGATCAAGTATTAAGCATAGAATTTAATTACTTGTACCTCCAAGTTTTCAAATAAAATAAATTTTTATATTATTATGATGAATGGAAAAAAGTTTATGAATGAAATTCTGCTTTTATAGATAGAGCCAGGCGTGTTATAATTCGACGACGTCATTCTAATACATTTTATTTGTTTTCGATGAAGTTTTCAAATATAATAAATTATTGTAGTATTATGATAATTTTAAAAATATTACCGAGGAATGTATCGCATCTTAGAGATGTTTAAACTATGCAATTTATATTTCAATGTCCTCATTTGAATGAAATTCATTTTATCGATGTTTTTCATATATAATAACTTAATGTAGTATTGTGATAATTTTAAAAATATTACCGAGGAATGTATCGCATTTTAAATATGTTTAAATAAAATTGCATTGAAGTTGGAAAGTGTTTCATAATCAATGCTTTATGCATGATTGATCTTTCTTGTTTAAATATATTTTTGACACAACAAATACATTTCCAACCAACTCAAGATATTACGTAAGCTCGCGCTTCCCAAAAAGAGTGCCTGTTGCTAAAAATCTGAAGTACACTGGTGTCCAAAATCAAGATTACTAACACAAAAGATGTGATATCTCGGAAAATAATTGGTTTATTGTAATGAAACATTGTACAACCATACTATGAGACTGTCAATAGTAACATAAAAAATAAATAAGAGTTATATATTTTGCGATATACAAATGAGGCCAAAAACGGCCATACGTTGATATATCATAACTCCAGAAAGGTCCGGCTAATAAGAGGCATGGCCACGTCAAACAGCTTTACACAACGGGCCCTCATACTGTAAATGAGATTGTTGATCACAGCTTCTGGCAACAAATTCCATTCTTCCGAAAGCGAGGATTTTAACACCTGAAGGGTTCTGGGAAGGGATAGACGTCGTGCAATGGCTCTTCCTAAAGTATCCCAAACATGCTCTATAGGTTTTAGATCCGGTAACTTCGCTGGTCATACCATATGGCAAATACACTCTTCCTCCAAAAAAGCGTCGACAAGTTTAACTCTATTTGGCATCGTATCATCTTCCATAAAAATAAAGTCCGCTCTAACAGCTCCCCGGAAAAACTCACATATGGTTCAAGGACCTCATCCCAATAGCGCTTTGTGGTCACACTGCTCGCATCGATGATGTGCAGTAGTGTACAGCCGTCTAACATGATTCTTCCATACACAAAGATTCCACTTCCACCAAAATGGTCGATTTCCCTTACTTTTGCAGGACGATGGCTGGTCCCCAGGATCACTCTAGATGAATTCTTTTGAAGGAATCACTTTGGGCTCTGAATCTCGATTCATCATTGAAAAGAAAACGGCCCCAATAGTGTTGTGTCCAAGAATGGTGTGCTTGGCTCAGCGAAAGACGGACTCTTTTCTGCGATCTGTTGAGGAGGACACTTACTACTGGTCACCGGGCGTAAAGGACATTCTCTGCTAAGCGTATGTATACACTTTGCCTAGAAATTGTTCCAAAACGCAGCAATGAAGTCCTGAGAGAGCTCTCTAGTCGGCTTCTCTCAATGACGTTGTGCAGTTAGTGCCACATATCGATCGCCCGCAGGTGTCGTAGTTCTTAGACAGCCTCAGCTGGGCATCCTGGTGATAGTACCGTTGCTTGTATTTGGTGTCATAACCGTGATACCATCATTCGAGACACTCGTAACCATCGAACGACATCCACTTGAAACTGGTCAGCATCAAGCCTGTCGATGGCTCTCCATCTCAGTCTATCATCTATACGATTATGAGAACTCATTTCAGCTGAAATAAGTCCGTATCGTGATTTTTTCCTGCAAGAAACACACTTCTATAGACGAAATTCTTCGATTAGGAAAGAGGTCATTTTTGAGTTTTCTTATCCAACGTACCCTGTTAAACGTTTATCAAACACTAGATACGTGCATTACATTTACCATTATTCTCCACTTTACACATGACATCATTTTTTTTAAATATTAGTTGTAGCTATTTTGAATTATTACAAAAATATATTTGTAAATTCAATTTTGGATATCAGCGAAGAATACAGCAGTACCTCTCGTGACCGGATTCCGTTTAACCGGTTCTTAGTTTAAACCATTTTAACTTAGATCTATAGAAGTTAAAAATCATCCTTTTTAACAATCGCCTCTTCCAAAGAACTTTTGTCGCGCGATCTGCCGATATTCGTTAGTTGAATGTAGTGATATTACAGAAGTAAATGTGGAAGCGTGGTTTAAGTTTGACAACAACTTGGACTCAAAATGCTATCTGGCGAAGACTACTGTCATCGATACTATCACTGATGTGCCTCTAGATGACGCTGAAGATTCGGATGACGCATGTTCACCAAGACATTTACGACTTTTACATACTGATGGAATGAATGCTTTAGATGTGGTTCGTCACTATTTTAATAGATTTAGTGTTAAATAAAAATGGCGGGACTTTGCAACAAGAAATCGATATTGAAGTTTTAAACAAATAAGAAAGTAACTGAATTGTTTAAGAAAAGTTATGCAGATATAAAATTATAAACTATTACATGTGTATTTTTTATTTTTTATTTTCTTGGTAGTCTGCTAAATATAAATATTTAATGTCAAACTCGTTGCTTACTAATTCACATAAAACGTACAAGTTTTATTATAAAACAGACTATCTGACAGAAGTAAAACATTCAATGGATTTAACATTTTTCTTAACCGTTTGACCTGATTTTCTATTAACCGGCTTACTTTCGTCCTCAATTAACCAGTTAAGAGGGGTTCGACTGTACCAAAATAAAATAATACCTGATGGCCCAGTAGGCATAATCAGGCACTGGATCTGTATGCATAATTTATTTACACTTATTCATATAAAAAATATGATCAGGCAGCACTTGACTTTCCTTATATAATGCAATGAATTTACTACTTTTACAGTTAAAAAAAATGTTATTCTTATAGTAGATATTAATATTCTTTCCATGATATCAAATTGTTTTAATTAGTCGTCATTTTCATTAATGTAGCGTCATTTTTATACATTTGGCGAGATTTTCTTTAATTTGGCAACATTTAGAAATGTCGCCAAGTTGTCGATATTCCGCTAAATTCGTCGTCAATATCTCGTTAAGAGTTATGGACGGAGAATTAAGTTATTTTTACAACAGATAAATGACTATTGGCGTTCAAATACAAAAATATTACTCAAAGTATATTTTCTCGTGAATGGAACGAGTTAGATCCAAAAGAATGAGGTCACCAAATTTATCGCATGATATTACATATGGAAAGTGAACAAGTTTCTTATCAGTTAATATTTTTTTTAATTTATGGAACTTTTTGATAAATTTA
Source organism: Amaurobius ferox (assembly GCA_951213105.1). Taxonomy (NCBI): domain Eukaryota; kingdom Metazoa; phylum Arthropoda; class Arachnida; order Araneae; family Amaurobiidae; genus Amaurobius; species Amaurobius ferox. The sequence goes on from OX578140.1 coordinate 106,821,614, forward strand.
TTTCAAAAATGTGCAATATCTCGAGAACGGTTCATGCTAGTTTTCTAAAGCTTATTTCAATCGTTTTCTAAGGACAAATTACATAAGAAATGTCTATTTGCATCACTTTATTAAAGGGTTTGATTTTTTGATGATTTTTTCAAAATTTCACTCGAAAATTTAGGGTGGTTCTGAACATTCGATTGTGTTTTAAAACAATATGCTTCCAGTATTAACGGATTGTGATATTTGTACCAAATTTCATTCGAATCGCTCTATTCATTTGTGAGATATCGTCTACAAAGACTCACTGACACACAAACGCACATCCTCTCAAAAATATTCGATTTGTGATCAAGGATGCATGAAACGTGTTCTCTCCTCGAAAACTCGAAATCGAATTTTTGTCCCCGTCACAATAATTTCCTTATACATTATGTATATAAGGACAGTAAAAATGAACAAATATTACATTTTTAACGTATAGTTCTCATTAAAAAACATTCAGCTTAATTTTGCTATTACTTACTTTCCTTATATACATAATGTATAAGGAAAGTATTGTGACAGGGTCGAAAATTCGAATTCGAGTTTTCGACGGGAGAACACGTTTCAAGCATCCCTGATCACGAATCAAACATTTTTGAAGTGATATCTGTGTGTGTGTGTGTGTGTGACAGTGTGGGTGTGTATGTGTGTCAGTGAGTCTGTGGAGACGATATCTCTCGAACGAATGGAGCGATTCGAAAGAAGTTTGGTACAAAGATCACAGATCACAATCCGTGATTACTGGAAGCCTGTAGTTTTTAAACGTACTCGAATGTTCAGAACTCACCTAAATTTTCGAGTGAAATTTTGAAAAAATCATCAAAAAATCAAAACCTTTAATAAAGTTACGCAAATAGACATCCCTTATGTAATTTTTCCTTAGAAAACGATTGACATAAACTTTAGAACGCTAGCATGAACCGTTTTCGAGATATTGCACATTTTTCAAATACATTTTTCGAAAAATCCCATAAATTAAAAAAATATATTAACTGTTGAGAAACATGTTCACTTTTTATATGTAATATCATTCGATAAATTGGGTGACATCATTCACGTGGATTTATCTCGTTCCATTCATGAGAAAAGATACTTTGAGTAATACTTTTGTATTTGAACGCCAATAGTCTTTTATCTGCTATAAGAATAACTTATTTCTCCCTCCATAACGCTTGGCGAGATTTTGGCGACGAATTTGACGGAATGTCTCCTACTTGGCGACTTTATAAAATGTTGCCAAATTAACGAAAATTTCGCCAAATGGATAAAAATGACGCTAAATCAATGAAAATGACGACGAATTGTCGAAAATTTAATATCTTCGCAAAAATATAAGTATCTACTATAAGTAAAACCTATTTTTTACTGTAAAAGTAGTAAATTCATTGCATTATATAATGAAAGTCATGTGTTGCCAACATATGATTTTTTTAGTTCAATGTCCAAAATCACATACTGCAGTATTAGAATGCATTCGGTTCATTATCGTTCTTGGGATGAGATACGTCATTATTCATAAGCACATACCACTTTTGCATCAATGTGTTACATTCTGTATATCAGTAGCCATTCGTAAATATATCGTAGCACATGGGAAGTTTGTCATTTAACGAATTATTTATTAGGATTGAGCATTAAGTTTTATTAATTTTTTTTAGGATTTATTAAGAATTGAATACATATTTATAAGTTTCATGTTGCTGCAACGACACAACCATCTGCTATAGTCTTTTATCTGGTATAAGAATAACTTATTTCTCCCTCCATAACGCTTGGCGAGATTTTGGCGACGAATTTGACGGAATGTCTCCTACTTGGCGACTTTATAAAATGTTGCCAAATTAACGAAAATTTCGCCAAATAGATAAAAATGACGCTAAATCAATGAAAATGACGACGAATTGTCGAAAATTTAATATTTTAGTAAAAATATAAGTATCTACTATAAGTAAAACCTATTTTTTACTGTAAAAGTAGTAAATTCATTGCATTATATAATGAAAGGCATGTGTTGCCAACATCAGATTTTTTTAGTGCAATGTCCAAAATCACATACTGCAGTATTAGAATGTATTCGGTTCATTATCGTTCTTGGGATGATATACGTTATTATTCATAAGCACATACCACTTTTGCATCAATGTGTTACATTCTGTATATCAGTAGCAATTCGTAAATATATCGTAGCACATGGGAAGTTAGTTATTTGACGAATTATTTATTAGGATTGAGCATTAAGTTTTATTAATTTTTTTAAGATTTATTAAGAATTGAATACATATTTATAAGTTTCATGTTGCTGCAACGACACAGCCATCATTTGTGGCTGTCGTGGGCCAGTGAATGTAATCGGATAATCGTTACTTGCTTTCAGCATAACTGTTGGAGAGGCTGGTGTCACTATTTCTCTCTTCTTTTTGACAGTTGATTGTTTGTGTGAGATTCTCTGGTTCGTTCTTTGTACTATTTGCGGCTCCGTTAACGCCATTTGCATGATGTGAGCTTTAGGTAATATAACACGTGTGCCCCGCATTTTGCCACAATTCATAAACTAGGAAAAATGCATTCATGGGAATTTACAAATCATTTTTGATTTCAGCTTCAGTTTGTCTGAGCTTTTGGTCACCGGGAGCGTCTGTTGGCATATGCACTTTATAACGTGTCCAGTAGGCTAGAATGTTTATTATTTGCTTAACAACGTTGTTTTAATTTAACCAATAAACATTAATTTTATTCAACCAATAAATACGATTTATTTTTGTACCTTATGTAACGTACTGAAACCCCGATTTCTATAATACGATAGAAACTAAGCAGCATCGGGTGAGTTTAGTGAACCAGAAGGTGTCAAATTTATAACAATGCATGTTGTTCACTTTTTTAAAAGCTTGTTTAAAAAGTGTTTAGAGCAATTTTTTCAAACAGAAAATATTCTCATTTGACAAGGTTTCCTTATGTTTCCAATTATTCGGTAACAGAACAGTATAATTGGACTGCTCGCGGGGATTTCTTCACTGCAACCTATAGGTAAGTTAATTACGTTTTGAAGTCTTCCGCCAAATCCTCTCCTATTATTTTGAAGCAAAGTTCTTTTTATTTTCACTCTGAACTTTAGTTTTTCGACTAACATAACCTGTAGGAGAAACCAGGGTGGAGTTGGTTACCTAACGTTTGGAGTAAATTTTGAAAACTGCTTCAATTTTCGACCACCATAACATGTAGAGGAAATACGGGTGGAATGGATTACCTAACGTTTGGAGTACATTTTGAAAGCTGCTTCAGTTTTTTGGCCAACATAACCTGTAGGGGAAACCAGGGTGGATTGAGTTTCCTAACGTTTGGAGTAAATTTTGAAAACTGCTTCAGTTTTTCGACCAACATAACATATAGGGGAGATCCAGGTGAAATGGGTTACCTATCACAAAAGTGTCAGAAAGCACAACGAAATTCATTGAAATATTTTAATAAATCAAATCTAATACATCAAAAACTTTAATTATAAGTTACTTAAATATAGTACGTTAGAATATTTAGCCCCATATGCAGGTAGAATGGGTATATTTTACTTTATGGTTAATAAAGGTTACAAATAAGTGCGGATTTATCATCATTACTTTCTGTCTCGACACATGAACAATAGACCCACATTTTACACTCAATACAGGAAACCCAACCATCATTTTAGGTTTCACACCTTTCAGTACAATACCAAAATGCTGCGACTTCACTTTCTTCTATTTTATCATCATTCTATGCTTTTTCTTCTGATTTCATGGTTCAAGTTCTTGTCCAATAGATTCCTTCTATTTGATTTATTTAACATATTTCCCCTTGTAATACTTTCTTTAGCTTATTTATCCTTCTGAGTTTTTCCTATTGATTTGTTTAACTCCTTAAAAGAAAATTACATAAAAATTACAGTTTTGTCTCTATTACGTGTTATTCGTTTCTGTCCCTGCTACTCTTTGAAAATAAACATTTCTGGGTAAAGATCTCGAAAATATATCGATCTAGAGTTATTAACATTGAACATCATAATTCCAAAAAAATTGAGATCTAGGTTCTGAAGACGGTTTTGATAAGGAATAATGTAAACATCAGTAACAGATAACCATGATGTTTCCATTGATCAGCTAGTTGGTCAACATAGTGTTTACAGTCATTTATCGTGTCTATGACGTATCAGGGCATAGCCGTTTTGTCCAAAGCATTATAAACCCGTTTCTCAAATGTTGTTACGAACGTATCATCAATAATAGTTTGTGTATACATATGATACAAGAACGAGTCCAAGTTTCTGGAAAACTTTATTCAGAAGCACAAAGTAAACAGGAACAATATACAATCAAACATCACTTAAATGCTCCACTAATTTCACAGAATAAGCAATAATATTCTCAAAATACTGGCGAAAATAATTTCACAAAACAACGGCTAATATTCTCAAGAGTTGACAAAAGCCGCAGTTCACTGTACCTCGTACACTTTCAACTGAACTCCAATTCAGTGATAACTCCTATTTATAGTATCTCCATAGAAACTTCTGGATATCTCTATATCACAAAGAATAACCGTCCTATCGAGAAATTTCTGGAACATTCCAGAAATCACCAAATATCGCCAACTTGGAGATTTGTTGCCAAATCTGGAAACCCTTCTTCTAACTGCGAAATCCTGGCAATCCTGAGTTACGTCATCCTCACATCATGCTGACGTCCTGGACTGTGTTTCTTCGCCTGGCCTTCGAGACAGTTAAAAGAATAGGCGCCAAACGGTAAATTGCGCTTTCGTAACACTACATTGTTTGAAAAAAGGTGACAAGGTGACATGTCACGGCCTCAATTGTTTCTCGATTGTGCAAAAGCGTATTTAAAAACATACTGTAACCAGGGGGTTAAACGCTGAGGAAGGGGGGAGGGTGAAAATGACTTCGCCTGGTTAAACAACTTCAGATTTATACAATAGAATAAATACAAGGTTTGGTTACGTTTTTCGAAAATCTATGGCAACGACGAGAAGTAATCAACACGTCTTTATTGAACGTCGGACAGTGTGCGAATGAAAGGGTTTAGAGATTTCCAACTAATTCCAACGTCTCCTGTGGGAAATGACCCTCAACCCCTTTCCACCCCGCTAATCCATTCCACCCTGATCTCTTCTACTCTTTTGTCCTTTACATTGGACCTACTTTGATTATCTATTAATTGTTTTAAGAAAAGTTCTACCAGTAGCAATTGCAGCAAAATATTTTACTGTACACATATTTACATTTATCATTGAACTAAGAATTAAATAAATATATATGAAGTACGGATCTCTTATCATGTTTCATTTTTCATTAGCTTTTTTCTTTAAAAAGCAAAGTACTTATTATTTTGTTAGTTTTGTTTTATCTTTTAGCTCACATTCGCGGTAAAGCAGAAGTTTAGCACATATAGTTATATAAAGTTTTGTCACGAACGTTGAAATATAATTTACTTTCAAGGTACTTCCTCTCAATATTAATAAAAATGCTTTTCTTCTGAATAATAATAAAACATAATTTTGTTTTGTGAAAAGTAATTTCACTTTTTAAAGATGTAACATGCCCCGCAAACAAACATTTGACAAATTTCTTGTTTCTCGAGTTTATCTGCTTTCTACCGTAAAAAGTATAGCATACAAAAATATACAATTTGGTACACTTGAAGATTAATATTAGGGGAATAACCAGAAATACACCGTTTTTAGATTTAAATTTTAGTTTTAGAAATATGTTTTGATGTCAAAGTCTCAGATATAATATTTGAGCTGCGAATATGTGTTCTGGACAATGGTAAGATCACGAATTTTTGAAGAATGTACCTAAATAGTTGAACTTTTGCAAGGCGGAGCCTTTTCCTTAAATTTCGATGTAATTTATAACTTATTGTATATTTTATGCCTTCTAAAGTGAAAAGTTGTCTTCGAGTTTCTTTGTCTCTTACCGAAATATGAAGTTTGGTACATTCGTAAGGAAATAGCTGAACAATTTTAAATAAACCATTTCATATCGAGTTAAAATTAATTTGGTTTACTGCTCGCGACAGCGAAAGGGGGCTGGCAAAGTATATCAAGCCCATTCATATATTAAAGTAACTGCAGTGTCGTTCAACTCGAATTTTTCACGCCAAAATCCATTTTTCGTAGCTTTTCTTTCAAATTTTGTTAAAACATTTTTGAAAAATCTTTATCATGGGTCCCAATGATTATAATTATTGCGTATTACCCATCGCTTTAAAGAGCATTGAAAAAACCTTTTGATTGATGCCATCCTTGTAAATGTCCTCTCCGGAGGGAGTGACTTCCCCTTTCCAAAGGGGCTAATGACGTCATGAACAAACGAATTGTATCACGACTATTTTTCGCAACAATGATTGGAACTATTAAGTTTCGTGATCATTGAGACATAAATAAAAAATGTCATGCATGATTACGTCAAATTTTGTTTTATGCTGCCATGTTAAAAAATATAGAATTTCGAATAAATTTAGAAGTTTCCGTTCGAATTTTAAAATATTCTATCCAGTTCTAGATTTTACGATAACAAAGTCGAGTATAAAGTTTCGCGAAAATCCATTAATATTTGCGGCCGCTATCATGTACATAATAATCGACCACAGACAGACAGGCGGACATCACTCCAAAAATAGTCAAAATGTGTTCAGGAAATCTTAAAACATTGGTGTCAAAATCACAAATTCGAAAATTTTCGCGAAAACAGTACTTTCTCTGTACTATATTACATAGTATAAGAAAGAAAACACTGACGCTGTCGCCTCCTACGAATTTAGCGTATCCCCTGTTTCTGTGCTCCACACCACAGAAACTATACATATAAAAAGAAGAAATACATATAAAAAGGAGAAAAGAAGAAAAAGAAGAAAATTACATTTGTAAAGAAATATTAGAGAAGTATTCAGAAATAAACAGTAACATGACTTATAATGCCGCTTTTGCTCATTCACTCGTCCCACATAACGTTCTGTCCCTTTCTACCGCTAATACTCACAGCTCAAACAACACGCTTATGTGACGAGGCATATTTTTCAGCTGTCAGCGCTGGTTATTTAAAAGTCTCAACATGGGGCAACATTTGCATATATTAGCATAAACCTACTTTCTATGAATCGCTTCTGTTTCTCTGTTTGGCTGCATGGGATTGGGGTTGTTTAATGGGTGAAGCATTCTGAATATACAAATCTTCGAAAAAGTCTGCATCACTCCTCCAAGTATATTCGTACAATTTTCACGGAAAACACAGATTTTTACCACTAAAGGAAAGTCTGATTTAGGGTTGTTTATGCTTCTATGCAAAACTATTATAACCCTCTTAACCATTTAACGAACGTCAACGGCCATATTAATCCAATAAATCATATGTCTTTAATTACATATCAAAAAAGCCTGATGTGGGCAGCACATGACTTTCCTTATATAATGCAATGAATTTACTACTTTTACAAATAAAAAAACGTTATTCTTATATTCTTTCAAAGATATTGAATTTTCTTCAATTAGTCGTCATTTTCATTGATTTGGCGTCATTTTTATCTATTTGGCGAGATTTTCGTTAACTTGGCAACATTTAAAAATGTCGCCAAGTTGGCGACATCACACCAAATTTGTCGCCAAAATCTCGCCAAGCGTTATGGACGGCGAAATAAGATATTCGTATACCAGATAAATGACTATTGACGTTCAAATACAAAAGTATTACTCAAAGTATCTTTTCTCATGATTGGAACGAGCTAGATCCACGACAATGACGTCACCAAATTTATTGCAGGATATCACATATGAAAAGTGAACATGTTTTTCAAAAGTTAATATATTTTTTTAATTTATGGAATTTTTCGAAAAATTTATTTGGAAAATGTGCAATATCTCAAGAACGGATCATGCTAGCGTTCTGAAATTTATGTCAATCGTTTTCTAAAGAAAAATTACATAAGAAATGTCTATTGGCGTAACTTTATTAAATATTTCGATTTTTTGATAATTTTTTTTTTAAATTTCACTCGAAAATTTATGGGGTTCTGAACATTAGATTGTGTTTAAAACCAATAGGCTTCCAGTATTCACGGCTTGTAATATTTGTACCAAATTTCATTCGAATCGCTAGACTCGATCGCGAGATATCGTCTCCACAGACTCACTGACCCACACACACACCCACACAGATATTTTCACACACACAAAGGCATCGCCTCAGAAATGTTTGATTCGTGATCAGGGATGCTTGAAACGTGCTCTACCATAGAAAACTCGAATTGGAATTTTCGACTCCGTCACTATACTTATACTTTATGTATATAAGGAAAGTAAAAATCTGATGTGGGCAGCACATGACTTTCCTTATATAATGCAATGAATGTACTCCTTTTACAGTCAAAAAATAATGTATAAGATCGACGGTACCATATTTTTATCATTGAATTATACATTTGGCGATTTTCTATATTACAACAAATAAAACTATTTCAAAATACCCAATTGACTAATATTTCGTGCAACTCTAAATAAGCAATTATCAATAGTGACAGCATCTTCAATAAGCAATATAGTCCATATATTGAAACATCACTTCTAATTTGGTGTCATTTTTATCAATTTGGCGATATTAAAATAGTCGCCAAGTTGTCCCGCTAATTTTCTCGCCAAGCGTTACGGACGGACGGAAAAATGGGTTATTATTATAGTCTACTCTTATGCTCTTTGCAAGATATTGAACTTTCATCAATTAGTTGTCATTTTAATTGATTTAGCGCCATTTTTATCAATTCGGCGATATTTTTATTAATTTGGAAACACTTAACATAGTCGCCAATATGATGACATTCTCCCAAATTCGTCGCCAATATCTCACCAAGCGTTATGGACGGATAAGTAAGTTATTCTTATAGCAGTTAAATGACTATTGGCGTCCAAATACAAAACTATTATCCAAAGTAACTTTTCTCATGAATGGAACGAGCTAGATCCACGAGAATGATGTCACCTAATTTATCGCATGGCATTACATATGAAAAGTGAACATATTTCACAATTAATATTTTATTTTATTTTACGTGATTTTTTGATAAATTTATTTGAAAACTGTGCAATATCTCGAGAACGTTTCATACTCGCGTTCTAAAGTATGTGTCAATCGTTTTCTAAAAAAAATTACATCTGAAATAGCAATTTGTGCAACCTTAGTAAATTGATTTTTTTTTAATAATTGATTTTTTGATGAGATTTTTCAAAATTTCACTCGAAAATTTAGGAGTCTCTGAACATGCGATTGCGTATGAAAGCAATAGACTTCCAATATTCATGGATTCAATATTCATAATTTTTGTGCAAAATTTTGTTCGAATCGCACAAGTTGTTCTTGAGATATTGTCTCCAAACACACACACACACACACACACACACACAGAGAGAGAGAGAGAGAGAGATAGATAGAGATAGAGAGACATCATCTCAAAAATGTTTGATTCGTGTTCAGGGATGCTTGAAACGTGCTTTCCCGTCAAATTTTCGACCCGGTTACAATACTTTCCTTATACATTTATACTATGTATATAAGGTAAATTAATAGGAGAACAAAAATATTTCATAATAAGTGAAATGTCATTTGAACAGGAAATACTTTAAAATGTGCAATGTTTTTGGAAAAGTGCTAGAAAAACTTTTCGTTTCAGGAAATAAAATGTTCATGAGAACATAGCATCTAAAGGTTAAAAATGTATCAACCGATTTAGAAACCGATAAAGCTCATTTTTCGCCAGGATTAATGAGATCAGTGCCAACAACGATAAGATCACGTCTGTTGAAAACTAGTTTTGTCACATGACAAAAGAAGGTAATCATTGCCAGACGACATTTCGAAAAATAAAAATTAACACATCGGAGGAAGGGACAAATATTAAATGGAAACTACAATCTAATGTACCTTATAAAAACATCTGATGTGGGCAGCACATAACTTTCCTTATATAATACATGAATTTACTACTTTGACAGTCAAAAATTATGTATGAAATCCACAGTTATGTATTGTTATTATTGAATAGTACATTTGGAGATTTTCCTGATGACAACATGTAAAACTATTTCAACGCACTCAATTAAATTATTTTTCGTCCAAGTCTAAATAAACAAATATCTATATTGACAGCATCCTCAATTAAAGTTATGTTCTATATATTAAAATATTTTAATAATTAATTCATCAATTAGGAGTCATTTTCCTTAATATGGCGTTATGTTTTCAATTTTGACGATATTTTTTTCAATCTAGGGCGAAATATCGCCAAGATGGCGATACTTTGCTAAATTATTCGTCAAGTTCGCCAAATGCATCACCAAATGTTACAGACAAACGGAGATAAGATAATTTCTTATATACTAGAAGGTATGCCCGGTATATGATGGAAATCAAAATTTCCGAAACATTACTTCTCATTTAGCGCCATTTTGTCACTTTGGCAACAAATAAAATAGTCGACATGTTGGCAACGTCCCGCTAAATTTCTTACTAAGCGTTAAGGATGGACGGAGAAATGAGTTATTCTTATAGTCTACTCTTATGTTCTTTCCAAGATATTGAACTCTCGTCAATTAGTCGTCATTTTCATTGATTTGGCGTCATTTTTTATCAGTTTGGCGACATTTTCGTTAATTTGGCAACATTTATAACGTCGTCAAATTCGCGACACTCCTCCAAATTCGTCGCCAAAATATCGCCAAGCGTTATTCGCGGGAAAATAAATTATTCTTATAGCAGATAAATGACTACTGTCATCCAAATGCAAAAGTATTAATCAAAGTATCTCCTTCCTCATGAATGGAACGAGCTGGATCCGCGAGAATGATGTTACCAATGTATTGCATAATATTACATATAATAAGTGAACATATTTCTCAATAGTTAATATTTTTTTGTATTTTACGTGATTTTTCGATAAATTTATTTGAAAAATGTGCAATATCTCAAAAACGGTTTATGCTTGTGTTCTAAAGTTTGTGTCAATCGTTCTCTGATGAAAAATTACATAAGAAATCACTATTTACGATACTCTATTATATGTTTTGAAATTTTGATGATTCTTTTAAAATTTCACTCGAAAATTTAGGGGGGTTCTGAACATTCGATTGCGTTTAAAAACAATAGATTTCCAGTATTCACGGATTGTAATTTTTGTCACAAATTTCGTTCGAATCCTTCCATTCGTTCGTGAGATATCGTCTCCAAAGTCTTACTGACACACACACACACGCACATACACACACAGACATAATACTATGTATATAAGGAAAGTAAAAAGGGAACAATCGGTATCGGAAGATATATGAGTAGTGTTATAAAATCCATTACCCCATTTATTAATTAATTTCATCTAAATGTATTTCAAGAAACGTCATTTCAAAATTCCAGTTTGTTCTATCGCATTCGGAAAATTCTAATTTCATTTCGATTCTAAATTATGTTCTTAAATGTTATTCCAAATTGATAAATCGCCAATTGTGTTTTTCGACTTGCTGGAATTTCTTGGTCTGTATCGGTAACCCTTTGCGTTATGATACAGTTCTGGCGATACGATCGTTAGACGGGATATACATTTCGTATTGAAATGTACTGGGACTTTTTTCTGTATCATCACAAGCACACGCACATTCACATTAAGACGCTCATGAAAATTGTAATTAGTTCAGTTCAGTAACCTTGGTTCAGTTGGCGATGGAATCTTGACCAGGAAGGATGCTTTTGCACTGGTGGCAGAAAACAGATTTATGTATTCTAAAGTTATTATTCTGGAAATGTTAAAAATTGTGAACTTCTAAATTAATATAATTGCGCCTTCAGCGCATATAAAAAATAGTCTTAGAAATAATGAATTTGTGCTCTTAGAGATGCCGTTTTTTATTTTTCGGTTCAAGAATATATTCGGTCAATGTAATCTATAAAGATGTCTGGAGTTGGCTGTGTCATCTAATACTGGATCATCATCGTTACTGGATAATAAAGACAAGTGGATCTTATTATTCTGCCTCTTCATTTTCTTCCTGCTGATCTTTTTTCTTTACAACTCGTCATCTCGACATTTGTTTGCCATTCCGTACTCGCCAATGCTGACCTCTAAAACTCTGTGTAGATCCTTTCGCATACCGGCCCGACCGCCTATAGAGCTTTAACCTCTATTCATACAGGTCAGACCGCCTGCAGCGCTTCAACCTCTTCGGCCATTTTCGCACACTTGTTCCTTCCAAAGCAGCCACCTCGGCCATTCCGGGTGTTCAACCTGCTATTTGTCCGGTGCTTCTTGTAATCTCCACTTCCACGATCGCTGTCACGTTGCGTATCAAAGCGGACGAGTAACAGTAGCAAATCAAATACACTCTGAAGGCATGCGCAAAAATTATTTTTAAAAATTCTGATGTGAGCAGCGCATGACTTTCCCTGCAGACATATATCCACGTTCTCTTTATTTTAATTAAATTTATTCACTTTTAATTCAATTTTCGTTCTCATTTGATAACTGGACTCATTTTCGAAGGTGGCGTAGAGAAAGTACGAAAAAACTAAAATATCTCGAGAACGGCTAGTCCTAGTGTAATGGGGGTAATCTTATTCTTTTCTTTGTTAAAAATTACGTATTAAACACGCATTTAATGGATATATTTGAGCATACGTAGTTTTTATTTTAGATTTTGGCGATTTTTGAGGCCCATTTTGCAAAAAAAAGGCAGGTTATTATTTTCCGAATCATACCAAAATCTAATCAGCACCAGGGTGACCCACAGGTGATTTATCTACCGAATTTTGTGAAATTCAGTCTTTTAGTTTTTTAGCTAGAGTGGATACAAGCTTTTGAGGACTATTTCGAAAAAAAGGCGGGTTCTTTTATCCCGAATCGTACCCAAAACTAATTAGCACCAGATTCGCTCACAAGTGACTTACCAAATTTTATGAAAATCGGTCCATTAGTTTTTTAGTTAAAGTGGATACAAAATCTGCACAGACAGATAGACACACAGACACACACACATACGTCACATTAAAAATAGATTTTTCGTATTCTAGAGGTCTCAAAAGGTATAACTCTATCGACAACTAGAGTTGCAATTTTCGGCATGATTCCAATACTTTCCCTATACATTACCATATATTGCAGGGAAAGTAAAATCATGTAATTAAAAATAAAGAAATGCAATAAGTTTTAGAAACCAGATGACCGATCTTCATCTAAAGAAAGAAAAAGCATCTGTATAAACTTCAGAATTAAAAATATAACAAAAGTTGAAGCAGAACAAACGATTATCTTAAAGTTTCGTAAGCAATATCATTAACAAAATTCAAATGACCTTTGATCAAACAATTTAAAAATGTTATCGATTATTAACGTCTGCAGAAATTAGAAGAATGTGACATGAAGCACGAAATAAGTGACCAGTTTTGAAAGCTATATGAGCTACTTCATCAAATAAATTCAATTAGCATTCGATTAAAATGTCAAAACTGGCAATAAATCGGAGACTGTAGAAATAAGAATATATCAAAAAATCTGATGTGGGCAGCACATGACCTTCCTTATATAATGAGATGAATTTACTCCTTTTACTGTAAAAAAAATCTGATGTTGGCAGCACATGACTTTCATATATAATGAAATGAAGCTACGTTTTTAAAGGTGAAAAATTGATGAAAAGATCCACTGCACAGTGTTTGTAACGTTAAGTTGTACATTTGGCGCGGTATATTGTACATCCGGATGACACCATCTAACTATTTCTTACCCAATTGACTTAAGTTTTAAGCAACTTTAAATTAACAATTATCAATACTGTTAGCATCCTCAATAAGCAACATAGTTAATATATTTTAAAATGTTAATAATAAATTCATCAATTAGGTGTTATTTTCATTAACTTGGCGCCTTTTTTGCAGTTTTGAAGATATTGTCGTCAATGTGGTGTAAACATCGCCAAGTTGGCGATATTTGGAAGAGTATTTCTTATACAATAAAAAGTATGCCCATCAAATGACGGAATTAATAATATGCAAAATATTGCAACATATTTGGAGTTATTTTCATCAATTTGGCAACACTTTTATCAATTTGATAAAATTTTTATCAATTTGCCAACAGTTTCGTCCATATGGCAACATTTAAAAAGTCGCCAAGTTGGTGATAGAACGCCAAAATTTGTCGAAAAATTTTGTGGAGCCTTACATACGGAGTCTTAAGGTAGAGTCTTATTCAGTTAAAAATATTGAATTTTAATCAATAAGCTGTCATTTTTATCGATTTAGTGTCATTCTTATTAATTTGACGACATTTCAAACACTCGCCAAGTTGGCGATATTCCGCCAAATTTTTCGCTAAAATTTCGTCAAGCAAGGTGGAGAAGTAGATTATTGTTATTAGCAGATAAACGACTAATGGCGTCCAAATGCAAAATTATTACCCAAAGTATTTTCTCTTATAGTAGATTTTTATTATTTCCAAGAAATTGAATTTTCAACAATTAGTCTTCATTTTCATTGATTTAGCGTCACTTTTATCAATTTGGAGGCATATTTATCAATTTGGCGATATTTTCGTCAATTTAGCAAAATTTAAAAACTCGACAAGTTGCGATACTCAAATTTCGTCAAGCATTCTGGATACAGAAATAAGTTATTCTTATAGTAGGTAAATGACTATAATGGCATCATATTAGAATGCTATTACCTAAAGTGTCTACTCTTGTGAATGGAACGAGCTAGATCTACAAGAATGATGGTAATAAATTTATCGCATAATATTGCATAAGGAAATGTGAACGGATTTCACAATAGTTATTTTTAAATTTTATGTGATTTTTTTTATAAATATATTTGAAAAATGATCAATATCTCGAGAATGATTCGTAATAGCGTTCTAAAATTTATGTCAATCGTTTTATAATCAAAAATTACATAAGAAACTATTATATACGCAACTTTATTGAATGTTTTAATTTTTTGATGATTTTTAAAAATTTTATTTCAAAATTTAGGTGCGTTCTGAACATTCGATTGCGTGTAAAAGCAATAGACTTCCAGTATTCACTGATTGTGAATTCTGTACCAAATTTGATTTAGATAGCTTGATTCGTTCGTGAAATATCGTCTCCACACACACATACACACTTTCACACACACACAGATATCACCTCAAGAACGTGCTTGAAACGTGCTCTCCCGTCGAAAACTCGAATTCGAATTTTCGACCCCGTCACAATACTTTCTTTGTACATTATGCTATGTATATATAAAGAAAGTAATAATTTATAAGATCCATGGTACTGTGCTTATAACGTTGAATTGTGCATTTGGCGATTTTCCGAATGACAACATGTAAAACTATTTCAATGTACCCAATAAACTTCTAGATTGCGCAACATTATATAAACATTTATCACTATTGATAGAATCTTCAATAAGCGATATATCCATATATTAAAATATTTTAATAATTAATACATCAATTAGGCAACATTTTAATTAATTTAGCGTCATTTTTGCAATTTTGACGACATTTCCGTCAATTTAGCAACATTTCAGGAAGCAACACACAAGAAAGTCAGCAAGTTAACGTTAATGACGGAAAAACATTTAAAATAGACGCCAAATTGGCGACGCACCGCTAAATTTCTTGCCAAGCGTTATGGACGGACGGATGGACGGAAAGTGTGTTATTCTTATAGTAGATTCTTATATTCCTTCCAA
Organism: Amaurobius ferox; assembly: GCA_951213105.1. Taxonomy (NCBI): domain Eukaryota; kingdom Metazoa; phylum Arthropoda; class Arachnida; order Araneae; family Amaurobiidae; genus Amaurobius; species Amaurobius ferox. The sequence continues at coordinate 106,837,401 of OX578140.1, forward strand.
GACCATTTTCTTCAATTAGTCGTCATTTTCATTGATTTAGCTAAATTTTTGAATTTGGCGACATTTTCGTTATTTCGGCAACATTTAGAAAAGACGCCGAGTTGGAGAAATTGCGCCAACTTCGTCGCCAAAATCTCGCAAAGCATCATGGAAAGAGAAATAAATTATTCTTACAAAAAATACATGACTATTGGCATCCAAATACAAAAGCATTACCCAAAGTATATTTTCTCTTGAATGGAACGCGCTAGATCCACGAAAATCATGTTACCAATTCATTGCATGATATTACATATGAATCTGAACATATTTCACAAGAGTTAATAATTTTGTTTTTATTTTATGTGATTTTTTGATACATTTATTTGAAAATTATTCAATATCTTGAGAACGGTACATGCTAGCGTTCTAAAGTGTATCTCAATCGTTTTCTAATGAAAAATTAGAACGATATGACTATTTGCTTAACTTTATTATAGATTTTGATTTTTTGATGATTTTGTCAAAATTTCACTTGTAAATTTCAGGGGGTTAAAACATTTGACTGCGTTTAATAACAATAGGCTTATAGTATACACGGATTGTGATTTTTTGCTCAAATTTGTTCAAATCGCTCCATTCGTTCGTGAGATATCGTCTCCACAGTGTCACTGACACACACGCACATAGGAACACGCATCACTTCATAAACGTTTGATTCGTACTCAGGGATGCTTGAAACGTGCTCTCCCGTCGAAAACTCAAATTCGAATTTTGACTCCGTCACAATACATTCCATATTCATTATACTATGTATAAAAGGAAAGAAATAAACAAAAATCATTCCTATATAATGTATGAAGTGTAGTGGTTTCTTTGCAACCCAAAATATTTTAATTGTTGAATCTTGATGTCAAATATCTATTCAATCATTAATACTAATGAATAAGTTATTTTTCTCTTCTCTTGCAAGCCAGACAATTTATCTAAGGCAAAGAAGAAATGTTCTTAAAATAAATTCCAATTACCTCAGCTTTTTTTCAGTTGACTTTTTAAATCAATTAGTAAATAAATGACGGTTTATTTATTTTCATTGCTTAGAGCTTAGATTTCGATTTAGGAGTCATTGTTAGATATAAACAATAGAAAAATCTGATGTGGGCAGCACATGACTTTCCTTATATAATGGAATGAAGTTATTACTTTTACAGTAAAAAAAAATATATTATTATTATAGTAGATATTTATATTCTTCCCAAGATATATAATTTTCGTCAATGAGTCGTCATTTTTATTGATTTAGCGTCATTTTTATCCATTTGGTGAGTTTTTCGTTAATTTAGCAACATTACAAAATGTCGCCAAGTTGGCGACATTACACCAAATTTGTCACCAAAATTTCGCCAAGCGTTATGGATGGAGAAATAAGTTATTCTGTCAGCAGATAAATGACTAGTGGCGTTTAAATACAAAAGTATAACTCAAAGTATCTTTTTTCATGAATGGAACGAGCTAGATTCACGAGGATGTCACCAAACTGATCGCATGGTATTACATATGAAGAGTGAACAAGTTTCGCAATAGGATATATATTTTTTTTATTTCATATGACTTTTTGATATATTTTTTTTAAATGTGCAATATCTCGAGAACGGTTCATGTTAACGTTCAAAAATTTATATCAATCGTTTTCTAATGAAAAATTACATAAGAAATGTCTATTTGCGTAACTTTATTAGCGGTTTTGATTTTTGACGATTTTTTCAATATTTCACTCGACAATTTAGGGGGGGGGGGTCTGAACATTCGATTGCGTATAAAAACAAAAGGCTTCCAGTGTTTACGAATTGTGATTTTTGTACCAAATTTCGTTCGAATCGGCCTCTTCGTTCATCAGATATCGTCTCCACAGACTCACTGGCACACACACACACACACACACAGACATCACTTCAAAAATGTTCGATTCGTGATCAGGGATGCTTGAAACGTGCTCTCCGAAAACTCGAATTCGAATTTTCGGCCCCGTCACAATACTTTATACATTATTGTATATAAGGAAAGTAAAAACGGCATAGTTCATTTTCCTCTTAAATGTATATTTATTTTATGTAAGCCAGTCTTGGCCAGGAAAGTCATGACCCTAATAAATACACGTCACACACATTGCAGGTGTGTTTAGGGCAAAACCTCCTGGGGCCAAGACTTAAATCAAGCGTTATTGGAAACTGAGGGGGCCAATGTTGTAATGATGCGATATTGCACTGAGGAGCAACCAATGAAAAGTAGGAAGGGCATATCTAGATCTCAGGCAAAATGATATTGCGACATGAGATAATTCAATGAATATCCACTCCATAATTGCCCAGAAGCTAGGAAAGCTGTCATGACATTCGAGCAGTGTGAAGATAGAGAGTCGGGTGTCAAGCAGTGTTATTCATTTTGAGTATTGAAAATGTCATAGAAAAAGACGAAGTTAAAATATGGATTTTAATGTGTTCTGATTTAATGATTACGTTTAGGAACTCGTTCAAAGAGGTAATGTTGGGTTTTGGGGCCACGATAGCAATGTACGAATGTTACGATTCACGACCACGTTATTCTAAATTTCCAAATTATGCTGGCTTTCAATATTTTGCTTATTCATCACAGAACCAAAGATCTGTTCCGCTGTTGATCAATCGCTTATGGCCTTCTCTGGTACAAGAGCTGACAAAAATTTACCGACTGGTGTTTGTTCAGATACATGAATAAAAAACAAAAAACTGTCCATAACTTGCTCCATAAAAAACATAAAACTGTCAAATGTACTTTGGAGTATGCCTCCAGTCTCTTTGTTTCTTCCCTTTTTGTAATCAGTGTTTTTTGCAATGTTATTGCATTTATTACATGCTTTATATCATCTGTAGGCTAAACGACAAAGCTTTAGCCAAAACGAGAAAGCCATAGCCTAAGACCCGGCATCCAAATTATAAAATTATATGCAATCAACTATTCTTAAGAAATAGTTTCGCAACCATAAGTGTCCTTTATTAAAAATTATGGAATTTACGTTATTATGCTATGCATAATGTAACTTTTTCTTTAATAATAATATTTTTTGGACAAAGGTTTCCTAATTGAGAATGAGGGAAGATTTTTCTCCTCTTCTCTTATCAATGCCAAGAAAATATTAATACCCCAAATGAAATGTTCTAAAAATAAATTCCAATTAGTTAAGTATTTTAGTATTTTACGTTAAAAACATTGTAAGATAATAGCATTCGAAATGCTTTCGTATATTTCTAAATAATTTATTGAATATATATGATTCAGAAAATGACTTTTAAAAAGTTTTCTTAATTTTAAGAATTAAAAAAGCAATTACTGGTATAAGATTCATTTATTTTTCTTGTTTATGAAGTCCCCAAATTTGGAGCAAATTTTAAAATATCATACAAGATAACAGACTCTTTGAAATAAATAATAAAATGTATTTAAATTTAATAATTCATATGTTTACATTTTAAATTTATTACTTCATATGTTTATATTTGAAACTTATTACTTCATTTGTTTATATTTTAAATAAAAAATGAAATGAAATAAATAAAATGATGCATATATATATATGCATTTGGTGAAAATATGTATTACTTTCAAAAGTACTTTTCTACCATTCATTGGAAAGAAATGGAACGAAAGAAACCTCTTTTTCGCAAACTTTTTGTATCAGGGACAAAAATTATGTTCTGGTATATGATGCTTTAATGCAAAATTTGAGTGATTTTGATTAATATCTTCAAGTGTCACAAGAGCGTTACAAATTGAAAAATGTGATAAAACGAACATTTCAAGAATATTTTTCGTATTATTTACTTTTCAGTCAAACTAAAACGATAGTCTCTAAAAGTTGATTTTAACGATATTATATTTATATAGAATTTAAACAATGTCAATCTATTATTTTTCACTTTACAAAAGAGTTGAACATTGCTAATAAATACAAAAAAAAATCTGATGTGAGCAGCATATGACTTTCCTTATATAATACAATGAATTAACTACTTTTAGAGTAAAAAAAAAAAGATTATTTTTGTAGTAGATATTTAAATTCTGTCCAAGATATTGAATTTTCGTCAATGAGTCGCCATTTTAATTGATTTAGCGTCATTTTTATCCATTTGGCGAGTTTTTCGTTAATTTAGCAACATTTAAAATGTTGCCAAGTTAGCGACATTCCACCAAATTCGTCGCCAAAATCTCACCAAGCGTTATGGACGGAGAAATAAGTTATTCTTACAGCAGATACCTGACTATTAGCGTTCAAATATAAAAGTATTACTCAAAGTATATTTTTTCATGAATGGAACGAGCTAGATCCACAAGAATGATGTCACCAAATTCATCGCATGGTATTACATATGAAAAGTGAACATGTTTCTTAATAAGCATTTTTTTTTATTTTATATGACTTTTTGATAATTTTTTTGAAAACTGTGCAATATCTCGAGAACGGTTCGTGTTAGCGTTCTAAAATTTATGTCAATCGTTTTCTAATGAAAAATTACATACGAAATGTCTATTTGCGTAACTTTATTAGAGGTTTTGATTTTTTTACGATTTTTTCAAAATTTCACTCGAAAATTTAGGGGGGGTTCTGAACATTCGATTGCGTATAAAATCAAAATGCTTCCAGTGTTTACGGATTGTAATTTTTGTACAAATTTCGTTCGAATCGGTCTATTCGTTCGTCAGTTATCGTCTCCACAGACTCACTGACACACACACACACACACACACACACACACACACACACACACACACATCACTTCAAAAGTGTTCGATTCGCGATCAGGGATGTTTGAAACATGCTCTCCCGTCGAAAACTCGAATTCAAATTTTCGATCCCGTCACAATACTTTATAAATTATTGTATATAAGGAATGTGAAAACGACATACTTCATTTTCCTCTTAAATGTATATTTATTTTATGTAACTTCATCGAGCGCTAAGGATGTATATTTTATTGCCTAATCATGCTTGTTTTAATAATAATAAATAAATGGTTCATTGATAACTTTTCTGTGCCTTTTTACATTGAGTAAAAGGGTTAAATTTCAAACCACATATATCATGCAATTCTTATTAAATCAATACTTCCACAGTAGAACTGTCGTAAACACAAATGCATCACTCATGTATAGACACTAAACAGTCGTTATTCATGTCTAAAAGGTAAAGTATGGCGCTGTAAGTTTGCAAGTCAATCTTTGGTGAGCTGTAGTGAGTGCAAGAGTTGATTATAAAAATTGTGATTGACTATGTCTCAGTTTTAGTGCAACTTGTAAAAAGTGTTAAATTTTGCATCATATTTATAATACAACTAGCAGCCTACCCGTTCCTAGTACGGAGTATATAATATAAAGAAACTTATAATTCGCAATCATGGGCAAATTTTATTAAAACATTAAATTTATTGTTCCTAATGAGAAGTTTAAAAATATCTGTTCTCACTATGCAAAAACTTCACGGGCAGATCTGAGGAGTAAAAATCCTGGCCCCTTTTGAAAGCAAATTTGCAAAAAAAAAAAGGAATTGAATCAATATATGCAACCCCGTACTACTTATATTGTCGTAGATTAGATGCTAGTGTGCTAGTAGAAAATTACCCATATTACAACATGAGTCTCAAAAATCTTTGCCAAAATAAAAGAGATGACGTAATAAATTGAAAATATCAATAATCCCCATACTCATTACACCAGAAGGTCGTAATTGATTCCAATATATGCCAATATATATCGAAACATATGCCAATATACCTGTACTACTTATATTCTAGTAGATTAGAAGATATGTCAGTGTATTTGTAGAAGATTATTCGTACAACGTACAATATATGAGTTTAAACAATTTTTGTCATAATAAAACAATTGTATAATAACTTGAAAATATCAATAATCCCTGAATCAATAATCCACGAAAATATCAATAATAATAAAGTGTAAAGCTGAAGACCGTAATTGATATTATCCAGTCAAAAATGCTATAAGAAAAATCAAATCGTTTTTTTCTAAAATATATTTTTATATCCATTTATTTATTATTCAAATCGAAAAAATAATAATTAAAATTAAAAGACAGATTTAATTTAATTGCGTTTCTGACCAACTTGATATAAGATAGAATCTTCCTTATAAACTGCGAAATTAAATAAACATTTTGATTTCTTTATACTTTTCATTGTTCAGAAAAGGCTTGTAAAAATAACACATAGAGATAGATTTCCCATTTAAATTATGTTTCAAACAATTCATGTTTTTTGAAAGTGGCTAATTAGCGCAAAAAATCTCCCATCAAACTCAGAGATAAAGTTTTAATTCACTCTCAGACGATTTTCAAGCTTTTCGTTAGGATAAACCACGGAGTTAGAGAGTAGAACGCCTAGGAAAAAGTTTCGTGTTTCATTAATATCTCGACAAACCCTGGTCTTAGATACTCGAAACTTGGGCTAAATCTAGGGGGGGCTATTTCAAGGCTATCCACAAAATTTCATCAAATTCGTTTAAGCCGTTCTCCCGTGATGATGAGACAAACGAAAATTTCGTTTTTTACTAATATCTCGAGAATCACTGATCGTAGAAACTCCAAACATGGACTAAATTTTAAGTGGGATTTCCAGGCTACCCACAACATTTCATCATATTCGGTTCAGCTATTCTTCCGTGATAACTGACGGGACAAACAGACAGACAGACAGACAAATTTTCAATTTTATTTATATAGATTACACCAGCATCTTGTAGCACTGCTATCGCTCCTGCAGACAAGCCAGACACACAGGTTCTGTTACAAACCATAGCCAGCGACGGCAATTTTATTCTTATTTGGCAGAAAGGTGAGATAACAGTCTTTATTATGGAAAGTACAGCTAATCCTTCGTCTGTCACATCACTGGAACATAATTATCTGTCATCAATTTCATTAGCATGACTTTTGCCTTTGTCTTCACTAAATCCCCTTGTCTTCACTTTATTTTGTTCCCATACATATCTAGTCTGCTAATTCTTTTATTTTTCTGTTATCTTTAAAAAATATTTTCTTATATTTTGTACTTACGAAAGAATTATAATTACAAAACAACTTTTTCAGCAAGTATCTTAAATGCAGAAATGTTTACAACAGAAAATGGTGCTTATATTTAATGATTTTAGGTACCATGGACGCAACTGTGCATGATCGAAAACAGACCTATACACCTGCGAAGCGAAAGGATAGATTGATTAGTATAATTAATATGTGTTAACTAATAATTTATTTATTTTAAATGAAATATCGAAAACATGAATCACGAATCAGCTTTTGATATTGCATTGTGTGTTGACAATTAAACCCTCTTATTTCTGCTGCTGCAAATAGTACATAATTAGAATAAACGATCCGCTGAAGATGAATTTATTTAGTTGGAAGTTCAATACATATTAATTAAAGTTAATATATTTATTATTTATTTTTAATAAGTATAATAAAATGCAGTTAGCTATGTAATCTTAAGGGATTTGAAATATGCAATGTTAGGCAGTTATTTTTAAATTTGTTAATTACCTACATGCACCTTAAAAACCGGTAACAAGATTAAGAGCAGGCACAATACCCCCCCCCCTTTCACATAGTAGCAACTGCATTCCATAATACCTACTGAGGCGTGTACAGTGCAAGTGCCAATTTCAGGACCGATACTTTCACAGTCTTTCGCTTGTACGAGATTTTGGCTTATTCAGAGACTTGTCGTGGATATTCCGTTTCTGCGCCTTATCATCAAATCTTCAACTTTTGCCTTCTCGCATCACTCTGTTTTCTCATTTCCTTTTCATCTCATGAACTTCTTAAGCGAGCTTCATTCATTCCGTCCACTATGCTGTAGAACTGGCGAAAAGGATGCGTCCTTCAAATCCTGGTTAACTTATGAGGACATTGCTAAAGGTGGCTTAGAATCAGACCATGGGGATATCCTGTTGAACAACACGATCTCTATAGTCCAAACCGCACTGCTAGCTAAAAAAGGCAGAGAAAAACCAACCGCCAACGGGCTACCCGACCCCCACCAAACAGAGCCAGGGACCCGCCCGCAAGGGAACCAGCCAGAAAAACGACCAACCGGAACAGCTGATATAAGCGGACGCACCACAGGCCGCCGACTCCAGATCTTTTATTTTTAACTTAAACTGTTTACATGGTTTTACAAAGTAGTCGGTACAAACATATCATCCACAACACTTGTGAGATAATTATCAAATAAAATGCTTTTCATATTAGACATTATTTAAAAACAACAAGTACATATATATATCAAAATAAACCCCTATCATGATATCAAAGTAAACTCCTTAATTAAAACCAAAATCCTTCAATAATATCGTCAGAAAAACCTTACTGTCCCATACAAAACATTATATACAGAAATAATGATCCAACTAAATAAAACTAAGACCTTCAATAGTATTACAAAAGGCCCCATAAACCATGCAAAAGCAAAAATATAATAATCAATAAACGCAAAAACAATGACCCAAAAATATATCCGTTTCCCAATCAAAAGATCTTACCCAAACCGGCAAGCTGAACCACAGATCAACCTCCTCAACTCCCGTAAACACCCAACCAAAAACTAATTCAAAATATAGAATCGTAACACACCACCAAAAAACAATATAAAGCACCAACAACCCAAAATAACTCCATCAAGCAACAATCCCCGAGAGATCCACCAGTGCTCCAGAGAGCCAGTTGAGCAACTGTGACTGTCATTAAGTTGTAACTATTACTACATTTTACTGCCATTTTATATAGCCAAACAGGCATAATCATTGTATGCATTTTGATGGGCGTTTTTCTTACTGATTGTAATTATAACTAGCGCATCTATTATCTATATATATCTATCTTCATATTTTGAATTCGTACAAATTCTGGCATTACATAATGTCTCTCCCATCAGGAAATTTATAAACTATACACAACTGAACTTGACCCTTAGAGTAACTAGCACATACATTATCTATTGTTGTCCATACTTTGTATTTTCTGGCATCATAAAACATAAAATACCTAAATGTTCAAAATCAAAATGATTAAAGAGAAAAAGTATATTAGCACTATACGTTGAATGAATATCCTTTGCAAATTCTACTTATCATTTAACGAAATGCAATTTAAATTTTAATTAGATAAATTACATTCCATAAATGTCAGTACTGTCTTTAATACTTATGCGATTTATATTTCCATCTTGCATGAGAACGTAACCCAAATTGAGAATAAATTAGCAATAAGTCCTTTATCTCCTCTGTGAATGCCAGGTTAATTCAAGGTAAATATGAAAGGTTTCAAAAATAGACTCTAATTAGATAAGCTTTTTGACTTTTGAAATAGCAATTATTTGCGAATCATTCTTGAAATTTACTTGTTTACTTGGTGGCTTTGTTAATTATAATGGATTTGCGATCAAATTTCAAACTTTTGAGACTTCGGAATGAAAATAAATATAGATATTGGCAAAAAACTTTTTTTTTACTTAGAAAATTATAAATTGAAAATGACATTCAAAATCAAAAAGATTAGCAGAAGCTTGTTATAAATAAATTAATTGGGATTTTTAATCACATTTATTAATTATCCAAAGACAAAAGGCTTTAATTTAGAACTAGTGTTATTCGGCAACTAGCCCAGCCACATTTCGAAATCGCTTTTAACTGTCAAATCGTGAAAGTGATTTTGTTTTTCTCTCAAATCTGTGAATTAAAGACTTCTTTTTTAGTTAAACGATGGTTGTAAACCGACAAGTATTTATTATTTGAATTTCTAGAAACTTGTTTTTTATTCGGAAATAATGCATAAACATTTCTTTCAAAATATTTTTTTTTGCATTACGAAACTGCTATTACTTTCTTTATAATGTATAAGAAAGTATTGTGACGGGGTCGAAAATTCGCATTCCAGTTTTCGACGGGAGATCGTGTTTCAAGCATCCCTGATCACGAATCGAACAGTTTTGAAGCGATGGCTGTCTGTGTGTGTGTGCGTGTGTGAAAGTATGTGTGTGTGTGAAAGTATGTGTGTGTGTGTGAAAGTATGTGTGTGTGTGTGTGTCAATGAGTTTGTGGAGACGATGTCTCACGAACGAATGGAGCGATTAAAATGAAATTTGGTACAAAAATCACAATCCGTGAATACTGGAAACCTAATCGAATGTTCAGACCCCTCCCTAAATTTTCGAGTAAATTTTGAAAAATTCATCAAAAATTCAAAACCTTTAATAAAGTTACGCAAATAGACATTTCTTATGCAATTTTTCCTTATAAAACGATTGACATAAACTTTATAACGCTAGCATGAACCGTTCTCGAGATATTGTACATTTTTCAAATAAATTTATCAAAAAAATACCATAAATTAAAAAAAAATTAACTGTTAAGAAACATGTTTACTTTGTATAAGTAATATCAAGCGATAAATTGGGTGACATCATCCTCGAAAATCTAACTCGTTCCATTCAGGAGAAAAGATACTTTGAGCCATACTTTTGTAATTGAACGTCAATAGCCATTTATTCGCTGTAAGAATAACTTATTTCTCCGTCCATAACGCTTGGCGAGATTTTGGCGACAAATTTAGCGGAATGTCGCCAACTTGGCGACATTTCTAAATGTTGCAAAATTGACGAAAATCTCGCCAAATGGATAAAAATGACGCTAAATCGATGAAAATGACGACTCATTAAAGAAAATTCAATATCTTGGAAAGAATATAAGTATCTACTATATGAATAACATTTCTTTTACTGTAAAAGTAGTAAATTCATTGCATTATATAAGGAAAGTCATGTGCCCACATGAGATTTTTTTTCCATGGAGTCGCGAAGATCTTCTTCTAGATGTTTCACACTTTGGTATTTTGATTGGATAAAGGTGTAATGGCGCAACCTTGACTTGCTGCAACGCAGGGATGAAAACGTATCATGCGGCTGGTGCACATTTAATGCACTGCACTCATCTTTCTGGCTTTCAACTCGATCAGCGGTTGCGACATTTTCCAACTAGAAAACAGTGGCCTGTTTGCCACCTATCACTTAAATAGGCGACGAATTATATTTAGTGCCTATTTCGATAGGTAGAACACATTTCTGAGAAATTATTCGTTTAAAAAGTCAAAAAATTTAGCTAATTCAGAGCGAAAATCTGCTGCCGTAGGCTTTGGCCTAATTAGCCTATTGGTAAATCCGCCACTATCAATAGCTCCTAAGTCGCTGGTGAATGTACTTAGATTGACACATTAAATGTGTCATAGTTACAGAAAACCTTTAAGTCATATATTTCTGAACTACATTTATAATAGTAACACTAGCAAAACTATACAATCTTTATTAAAAACAACAATAAAATTAATAGTGATAATGACCGGTTTCGAGGGCAACAAACACCATTCTTCGTGAAATCAAATAATAAGCTCAACAATCACGTGTGTGAGCAAGAATGGTAACTGATGTTAAAACAGCAGTCTTGCCTGATGCAATGAAATGAACTCACCAATAAGGAAAGAAAAAAAAGCATAAAATACCATAGAGTAAAGAACAAGTAGGAGAATACTATAAAAGAAAGGTAAAATACCAAAGAGGAAAGTGAAGTCTCAAAAACAATTCAAAGTGCTTGTTCAGAGTGTAAAAACACGAGCATAAATGTCTTACACACTTACACTATTAATGTTGTGTTATATGTTACTTTATGAACATAAGAATCTAGTACATACACATATGTTAGTTATAACTGCGATCACAAGGGCCCTTCATAATGCCACTAATAATTTTATGTTATACGTTGCTTTTAACAATTTTTTTTGTACTTGACAGGGATTAAAAGCAGTACAGGAACTTGACAGGGCTAACTGCATTACCCCCCACTCTGATGTTAGTTCAGACAGTGGATTAATGGAGTTGATGAGAACATTAGAGAGGGGAGTAATATATTAACCTCTCTGATGTTCTCATCCCATTTTTTTTTTTTCGCGGCCCAGACCCGAGGGCTCGCCAAGAATATGGCCGAGCATCTTAAATCTCGGGCCGGGAAAGAACCGATCCCCAACAAAAGGAGAGCCAACGGCCAACCCAAGCCCACCGGACAAGGAAGGCCGCCGACTCCCCCAAGCGGCCGCCCACGACCCAGAAACACACGAGGGATTTATTAAAAGAAACAAACCCAACAAGGCCCCACGTGGGAGACTTTTACAAAAATCTTCCGCACAGGCGGGGAATATAAATAAATAAAAAGTAATAATAATAATTCCAAACATAAAAATACAACTTCCACCTCGGAGCCAACCATATAACAAAAAAGTAAATCAATACACTAAATAACACAAAATAGTACCATAACAGATACAAAAACACAAACAAAATACAAACATCAGAAATTAATAATCCCTAAAAGTTAATCACCAAATAAACCAATTTAGCCTATATTCCTAAATATTTATTAAAATCATTAGTAATATTTTTGGCCACAATAACACAATTAACTATTTTTCTGATGGAGCGGGGGCGAGCAATAACCCTACTAATCCAGATTGCTCTATGTTCCTACAGCGGTCGGGCCAAATGGTATTCCTCGCTAAACCTGCATTCAAAGACGTAATGGTCAGGATTCATCCCATTGCCCAGTTCTCATCCCATTGCCCAGGATAAGGACATCAATGCCTGTAAATGAGAACATCATTGCCCGTAAAGATTTAACATCAGATGTTTTATTAGTGACCACTGCCCACACTAAGAACAACATTTTTAGTGGCCAAAAAATTGTCAACAATGACAGGCTTCTAAAATCCAGTTTATATTGATATATCAAACATCTGGCTGTTGAGGTATATTCATGGATTGAAAATGCTTGTGAACAAACAGTAGGCTAGAGACACATTATTAAGAGAAAAGCTAATAACACAAAAGAAAGATAAATTTAAATTATAAAATTTGATTTAAATTCAATTCATTTAATTTCATTCCCTAATCATTAAGCGGCAACTATGAAAACTAGTATGTTTTTAAAATGAAGGCAGACACCATAAAATGGCGACCATTTTTAAAATATGAAAATAAAATACTGTCACAGACAACATGAAAATATTAATAACAAATAAAGATTCGATAGGATTGTCATGGATGAGAAATATATATATAACGTAAATAAAATGCCTAAGTTATGAATGTATAAATAAGAGGATTTATAAAAAAATTCTTTAACGCGATAATCCTGAAAAGATTTTAAAAAATGATTATTTTAAATAAATAAGCATGGATACTACAAGATTAGTGTTTTACAGCTGAATTTTCCCTTGGTTTAAATTCGATTTGATTCTGCAATATAAATGTCTTTAAGTTCTAAATATATGAAGCTTGGAATGTACACAAGAATTATCTCTTCTAAACAAAAAGTTTCACCTGAATATTAAAAACAAAAATATCAAAATTCAGTCAGATACTCTAAGGTAGAATAATTTGAAGATAAAAATGGATGGAAAAGGATTATTTTAACAGGGCTACTCAATAGCAGCAGCCTTAAGAATAATTGAAGTAGTGATATTTTTTATTCAGAAAAATAAACCAAAAGGGAAACAATTTTTTTTACAATGAAATTAATTTTGTAAACATACTGGTTTAATTAAATTTAAGCTGTATTTTTGAATGTAAAAGATAATTATTTCATAATACATGATGTAAGATGCAAATTAATAATAGCATAAAAAAATTATAATATCATGGACAGTGACCTCAAGTATACTGATTTATAAAATGGCAAGCAGTTTTTCAGAATTTTTTGGACCGGAGTGGGGAGGAATGGAACTTCAGGGGGTTGGCATGCTTTCGATTTGCTTTATAAAAATATATCTAAATGCTATCACATAAATACAAGCTAAGATAATATAAAATGTTTCCGCGAAGCCCCCGGATGCATACCTGAAAGAAACACTGTGAACTGCTCATATACAGAGACATAGAAGAGTAGATCCCACTACCAAGTGAATTTCTTGTGAATATTAGTTAATACAAACATATTGCATAAGTGGAAAATAATTTCATAATTATACAAAATATACAGAGGATCACGTACAAATACCATTCTTCGCGATTCTTCTGCAAAATATACAAAAACTGCAAAATTACAAAAGTGGAAATTATTTCCCAATTTATACGAAATATACCGTGGATTGCGCACAAATGTAGCTTTTTGAGATGCCTCTGTGAAATAGCCGTTTATTTCATAAATAATGCGTTTGGAAATTTTAATATAAATAATTGTTTTTTTCGTAATTTTTGTAATCTGTAGATAACCTGTGATGTGAACTGGGGAAAATATTTTCGCCCGCGGAAAGAAGAAAATTCCTCGGGCCAAAAACCAAAAATGCGAGGAAGTGTACGGGAAGAACATAATTGTGAATCCTGGAAAGAATCCTTTAAAAAAATGCAAAATTTATTTTATCCGATCAAATCTGCGACCCTCGCACACGGGGGAGACGCGTTTATGGTTTTCTCTAAAATACTTCGTTAATTAGGAATATGTAGTACCACAGAATACTATATTCATAAGGTTCACTCCCATAGGACCCTATGGCAACATTTTTAACATGGGATGTCGCATAGACACTAGAGCTCGTGAGTTGGACCCAAGGTCTATACCTTGAGTTGGACCAACTGAACTACAATGCGTCTGCCAGATTTGGCGCGTTCTCGCTCGCTTGGCATTTTTTTTTTAAAACGGGAGGGGAACAAAATGTTGAGGACTGTACTTTTACAATTTTTGAAACTATAGAAATTATCAGGATTTAAAAATACATTAATCTGCAACATAAAGATATATTTATTAGTTTAAGTAAATTTAAATAAACATAATCATATATTTAATTCAAATAATCATAAAATAGATTAAAAAATAGACACATTGCATTGTCTCACTATAAAACATAATGCACAAAAAATTACATGCTAACATACTCAAAAGACTGAAATGTTATATAATATTTTCAGTCTAAAAAGTATACTAGCGTGTTGATCGTTAATTACTTGATCCTTAATTTGTTCTGGGATACTGATAATAGACTTTTTTTTTTAAATATAAAAATATCCATATAGTAAATATAAAACTTACATAAATGCACTATCGAAGTTGTGGAACTCAATCATTTATTACCCGAGGGGGGGGTGAATTTTCCACCATAAGGCACATAATAAAAATTTTACATAAATATATACACATACAATATCACATTCAACTAAGAAAAAGCTATCCAAATATCAGTTATTCACATTTTATAAAAATACGGAAAATATTTTTTAACTAATTATACCACTACCTCTTAAAATTTAGTCTAATCCGGCAGTAATAACACAGCACCAATTTCGTATGATGAACACATGTATACTTATGTGAACACGTGTATACTTATGAGCACGTGTATACTTATAATGAACACGTATGTAGGATGGTGATAACTAAAATTATTTCAATTTTAATAAAAATAAATTACATACCCTGTAACGCAACCAGTTTTCTTTTATCAATCCATTTCTATGAAATGATCTAAACACTTAACAAATAATCCTTTTTCACGTTACTCAAACCACGCTAGTCTGTTGTTCTAAGCTTTCGTCGAGCAAAATAGGGTTATAACATTGAAAATCGTCTTGGACTCAAACCAGACCATCGCCAAGCGCCCAAACCAAACCAGACAATCGCCAAGAGCGCGCCAACCCTCGTTTTGGTCTATCTCTAATGGCCGCCGCGAAAACGAAACTACCGAGAGTGGCAGGTCTGTATATTAGTCTGTGCGTAGTACCTTCAGTCTGACCAAATCACGATTGACTGCGATTCACGCATAACTACAGAATCACGGTCCGCAGCAACAAAGCAATTGACTGCAGTCCACAACAGCGATGCGACTGACCGCGGTTCGCAACAATAAAGCGATTGACCGCTGTCCGCAACAATAAAGCGATTGACCGCGACCGCGAGGTAATCGGCACTATCTTCCGGCCACCAGCGCAAGGATTGAAAGGATTCCAGAGAAATTTCGGGCGCCAGAAATGCCTACTTACTGTAATAATTTTGGTCGCCAAAAATGGCTACTTGCTGTAAAAATTTTGGTCGCCATGTCTGCAAACTTGGTCGTCAATGGCGACTTGGCCACTGCGAATCTGCATCTCAAGGATTAACTGATATACTCCCCCGAAAGTATTTCTACATACCTCCCAAAAATTCTAGTCATGCCACTGTTTCAATGTGTACAGCAATAAACTGTTAAAATGCTGAAGGTGATTTTACTTATGTGCTGTAAGTGAACTTGTTTTCAAATAAAGTTTGAGATTTGTACTGAATCATCCGCACTTATGTTCTCCCCCTTCAGCGGTGAGGCATTTTCATTTTTTTTGACTGCCAATTCCAATGTATCCTTCTGCTGGATTTTTATTTCTTCACAGTCACCATGCTTTCTAGTCTCTTGATCATGGTGCTTTTTATAATAAGACGCGCCTGCAAGCAAAATTATTTTTTCAACATTTTACCTGTTTTTGATTCATTTGAGGGGTTTAGTAATGTACTATTGGAATTCAAAACACACACAACAAAAGAAAGACAAATTACAAACAGTTATTACGCAAATTCGATCTTTCAACATAAAACTGTTCCATATGAAATAATTTGTAAAGACATCACAGAGAGCTGATTAACTGTAGTCATTTTGTGGTACCAGAATCAGTTTTTAAATAGCTTGTGATTTTTTATTGCACATTTTACAAGAAAAATGTTGAAAAATCTTTACCATTGGTGGAAATGATTCCAATTATAGCATGTAACCTTTAATTTTAAAGGGATTAATAAAAAATATTTCAATTTAAACAAAATCTGACAATGTATCCAGCCCCCGAGGACAACTAATGACGTGACGAAAACAAAAATCGTATCGCGGCTGTTTTTCATTACAGTGATTGAAACAACTCAGTTTTGCGATTATTGGGACATAAATAAACGCTTTTATTAATTATTACTTCAAATTTTGTACAATCTTGCCATGTTAAGAAAATGTAACATTTTGAATATATTTCGAAGTTTTATCTCGAATTTCAAAAAATTCTATCTAGTTCTAGAATTTTTTTGTAGCAAATCACAAAGTGAAGTTTCGCAAAATCCATTAATATTTATGGCAGCTATCGTACATACAAAAAATTGAATACAGACAGGCAGAAGGGCATCACTCTAAAAATAGTCTAAAAGTGTTCATGAGGTCCTAAATCATATATTGGCATTAAAATCTCGAAATAAGTACATTTTCGTGAAATTCCTGAATTTGAATTTTCTCTAATCTGAGAAAGTAAAAATGTTTGGAGTATTTTTGCAAGCAGTTAGTTCTCTTAACTTATCAGAAGCAAAATTAAAATAATGTATTTTTGTCGAATCAGATATTATATGACTAGTGTCAGATAAAATACTCTTATCTGCGATAACTAAAGTAGAAAAAGAGGTTTGTAATTCCTTCAAAATACAGTTATTAATTTACTTGAGAATAATAGAGTGTCTACACAGTAACGTGTTGTAGTAAACATGCTGGAAAAAGTCAAAATGTTGAGACGATCAGTGAGAATTAAAATTTACTTCTTGCATATTTACTTATACTTTTCCATAGACAATCTAGGTGCGCTAAGTAAAGTACATTGTGAAAGTATCCATCAAGATATTAAAGGGATGGAAAGTAGATACCAAGATCGGTGAAACGTTAATATGATAGGATATTATTGCTAGATGCTGCATAGTAAAAATCCAGAAGAAGCTCATACACATACACACACACTTAAACACACACAACCACCCTTACACACGAAAAACAAAACAAAAAAAAGCAAGGAGAATCAATCATGCATAAAGCAGTGATTATGAAACACTTTTCAACTGCGACACAATTTTATTTAAACATTTCTAAAATGCGATACATAATCACAGCGGTGGTATTTTTAAAATTATCACAGTACTGCAATAATTTATTTTACATAAAAACTTAAAACTATGGAGGTATAAATACTTTTTAACTCTATCCTTAAAACTTCATCGAAAAACGAAATACTATACGAAAACTTCATAGAAAACTAATAAACTTTATTCAAATAACGTCATCGAAATATAAATAGCCTGTTTCTCTATATAATAGCAGTGAATATTTCCCTCATTCTTTTTTTCCCATTCCTTTCATTTAGCGGTGATATTTTCAAAATTATCACTATACTACAATAATTTATTTTACTTATAAACTTAAAACTATGGAGGTAAAAATACTTTTTAACTCTATGCTTAAAACTTCATCGAAAAACGAAATACTATACAAAAACTTCATAGAAAACTAATAAACTTTATTCAAATAACGTCAGCAAAATATACATAGCCTGGTTCTCTATATAAAAACAGTGAATATTTCCTTCATTATTTTTTTCCCATTCCTTTCATTTAGCGGTGATATTTTCAAAATTATCACATTACTACAATAATTTATTTTACTTAAAATTTAAAACTATGGAGAGGTGTGCGGAGGTAAGCGAAAGAATGAAGCGAATGGACTGTATATTAACAAAACTTTATTTTGCGTAAGACATTGTTTGTCTTCAAAAATTATTAATCTTCTGGCTCTCTTCGTCTTTCCGAAGGGTTACAATCAACCTAATTAGCGCCAAGGTGGAATTTTCAGTCGTCAAGTGGCGATCGCGTAACAGATACGGAACATCCCGCCCGGCGTTGAAATATTCAATTATTTCAAATATTACATAACCTTACAAATAAAACATATTCTAACAAAATCAATATAAACATATGCAAAGCAAATATCACAATAATTATAAAAAGAACACATTATTACTTCAATACTAAAATATAAAATTTAGAAATAAACAATAATTATTTTACATTGGACTGTGATTATCTGGAATTGGTAAGATGCATATTTTAGAAACGCATCTCCTAAAATTGCTTGCCGGAGTGAGTAAGTCTACTACACGAACATTTTCGTCTGCACCTGGCATAACTATAGTAATTCTGGCCATAGGCCACTTATTGAAAGGAAGATTTGAGTCCTTAAGTAACACTAACATTCCTGGTAATATATTTTGTTTTTTAAACAACCATTTATTGCGCTGTTGTAAATGACTCAAGTAACTATTCTGCCAGCGCTTCCAGATAATTTGGACTAACTTTTGAGTTCCTTGCCATGTGTTTAATAGATTGTCCCTTTTGTCGATTAAGCTTGGCTCTGGAATTGAGTTGATAGGCCTTCCAATCAAGAAATGACCAGGGGTTAATACCTGGAAGTCATCAGCGTCTGCGGATAAAGGGGAAAGTGGTCGAGAATTTAGAATTCCCTCGACTTGTATCATTACGGTTACAAATTCCTCTAGTGTTAATTTTGCACAACCCACTACACTTTTCAAATGGTATTTGAAGGCCTTCACACCTGCCTCCCACAGACCCCCAAAGTTGGGTGCCCTAGGAGGCAAAAATTTCCAAGTAATACCTTCTGAAACCAAAAAACTTGAGATATTTTCATCCTTTGTAACTAGTTTTTGCAACCATTTGAGCTCCGCATAATCTCCAACAAAGTTCGAAGCGTTATCGCTAAAGATTGTCGAGCTTCTGTCGCGACGAGCAAAGAATCTCTTGAGCGTTGCAATTAGAGATTCTGACGTTAGTTCCGAGACAAACTCCAAATGGATATCCTTAGTGGTCATGCATATAAATATAGCTACATAGATTTTTCTAAGTGTGCCCTTTCTCTGACATTTGTATTTAATTTGAAATGGTCCACACAGATCTAAACCGACATTAAAAAATGGAGTGCTACAAATAACTCTCTCAGGAGGAAGATCCCCCATCATTTGATTTGCCACAATAGGCTTTGCTTTAAAGCACGGTACACATTCATGAACAACTTGTCGCGCAATATTTCTGCCACCAAAGCGGCCAATAATTTTGCCGAACAGTGTTCAATAAGGCTTGTGGCCCAACGTGCAAATTTTTTCTATGATAATACTGAAAGATCATTTTAACTATTTTATTACCAGAAGGCAAAACTATTGGGTGTCCGTGATCGTAATTTAAATTTGAATTAGTAAGACGACCACCGACCCTAATTAAACCTCTACTGTCTAGAAATGGATGCAAAAATCTGAGCTTACTTTTAGTTGGAACTGATGCTCCTTTCTGTAAGGCCGAAATTTCTGGAGTGAAATAACTTACCTGGACTTGCTGAATTAAACATTCTTCAGCCTCTTTACATTCATTTACAGAGAGAGCACCTTTTAATGCATGAGCATTACTCTTACAGTTTTTAATAAACCTAAAAATAAATGCTAGTATTCTAATTAGTTTATGAAAATCATTAGTGCGATCAATTAAATTATCATAAAATTTAGAGTCACTATTCAAGGCTAAAGTTAATTTAGAAGGGACTTTGAGTTCCTCCAAATAGACCTTGTCCATTATGAAATCTGGATCACTCAAAGTCTCGTGACTCGAAATTGCTAACACAGAAGGATCTGGTCCACACCACCATAGTTTACTGTCTGCAAGAGTTCCTGCGTCCAGTCATCTGGAAATGAGGTCAGGAAGATTAGATTCAGAGGGGATATGTTGCCACTGGAAGTCCTTGGTCAGCTGCTGGATTTGGGATACTCTGTTACTTACGAAGGTTTTGAGCAAGTGGGGAGAGGTCCTTATCCAAGCCAGGCTGATAGTTGAATCAGACCATAGTTGAACAGAGTCC
Organism: Amaurobius ferox; assembly: GCA_951213105.1. NCBI lineage: Eukaryota > Metazoa > Arthropoda > Arachnida > Araneae > Amaurobiidae > Amaurobius > Amaurobius ferox. The sequence continues at coordinate 106,858,201 of OX578140.1, forward strand.
ACCTTCTGACTTAAAGCATCTAAGACCTTATGGATTAGTTGTGAAAGAAGGAGACACGCCGCAAGTTCAAGTCTTGGAATCGTCATGGTTTTGATGGGAGCCACGCGTGATTTACTACATAGAAGTTGACAGGAGACTTGGCTTCATAGTTTACAGACAGCACGTACACTACTGCTCTGAAAGCCTTAGAGGAAGCGTCAGCAAATCCATGGAGAACAATAGACTTGACCTCGGATTTAAGGACGCATCTGGGTACTTTGATGAATTCTAAATCTGGCAGTGTCTTAATAAAGGACGTCCACTGTTTCGAAAAGTCTGGTGGTAATGTTTCATGCCAGCTTAATTTCAGCAACCACAATTGTTGCATGAAAATCTTCGCCTTGGCAATAATTGGTCCGAAAAGACCAATAGGACCATAGATGCGAGCAATTTGTGAGAGCACATCTCGTTTGGTGAAACTACACTTATTGTCGATTGAAACGTTGTATGTAAATGTGTCAGTTGAGCTATTCCAAAGCATGCCTAACGTTTTTACTGTTATCTCTTCTGAATTTCGATATAAGGGAAAAATCTGTTCAGAAGTGTGAGTTGTATTGGAACACCACTTATGTAAAGTCATTCCTCCTCTTTTAAGGAGCTGTGTTAATTTCAATTGAATACTTTCAAATTCCTTCAAATCCGATGAACCAGAAAGACAGTCATCCATATAGAAGTCGCGCAGGATAACACTCGATGCTAATGGGAAGTCTTTGCTTTCATCTAAAGCAAGTTAATGCAAAATTTTCGTAGCTAAATAGGGCGCACTCGCAGTGCCGTAGGTAACCGTTTTTAACTGATAAGCCTTGGTTGTTGCCGATTTATTGGATTTCCACAAAATCCTTTGAAGCTTTCTTTGTGACGGATCAATTTCAATCATTCTAAACATCTTTTCTATATCTGTGGTGAATGCATAGAGATGTTTTCTAAAACGTATTAATATCAAAAAAATATCTTCCTGTATCACCCCTGCTTTGCATATTAAATCATTTAAAGAATTTTTGTTAGTAGTTTTTGCGCTCGCATCGAAAACGACGCGCAATTTGGTCGTTTGACTAGTTGGTCGCAAAACGCCATGGTGAGGGAGATAATAACCTTGTTCAGAATCTTCATCTTCCTTTATTTCCTCCATGTGGCCTAGAACTTCATATTCCCTAAGAAAATCTGAATATAGCTCTTGTATGGTACGATCGCGTTCTAAGCGTTTCCATAAATGTTCGAATCTTTTAGAAGCAATTTCTTTAAAACTCCCTAACATATTTTCAGAAAGCTCTGGTTTGAATGGCATTTTAACTACATATCTTCCATCTGCATTCCGATAGTGCGTTTTTTCAAAGTGTTCGTTGCAATATTTTAACTCTTCACTGATACAAGTTTCGTGACTTTCGATGTTTTCTGTTTCCCAGAACGATGTAAGTGTTTTATTTAGAGTCTCCAAATTTTTGGACAAAAAACAATAGTTAGTTGACATATCAGAATTATCGTCCGAAACACTGCCCGAAACCAAATATCCGAAAACAGTTGACTGTAGAAATAAATTTTCTGTCAATCTAATTTTATCCGATTTTAAGAAAGCGAAAAAATATTCAGCACCCAAAAGTAAATCAACCTTTTGAGGCAAAAATAATTTAGGATCTGCGAGTTTTAAGTTCTTTGGAATTTTCCAATCTGAAATCTTAAATTTCTTCGAAGGCGTAACATCTGTTATTTTAGGTACAATAAGTAACTCTAATTCCCATTTTGAATCATTACTTTCATTCGATATTTCAGCGGTGACCCTTGACCTGACATTTAGAGTAGTGTCATTCAAACCGCAAATTGGTATTTGTATTTTTTCTTTCTTTAATTTAAGTGCATCAGCCGCATTGAACGATAAAAATGATGACTCAGATGCACAGTCCGAAATTGCTCTCAATGCAATTCTTTCACCACATGAATCTTTTACGTATACGATTGCTGCATTAACCAACACATTTTTCGAATTTCCATTTGTAAAAAAGGAAGAACGAGTCTGGTGCGAGTCAATAAATTGAGCGGAATTGTTTACTGTTTCTTGCTTCTTAAATGATGCCGAAGTGTCTGCCGATAACATCTGCGCTTTAGTTAAAGTGGGTGTATAATAACACTTATGTAGCAGCGTATGTTGAGTCGATGCCTTACAAACGAAACAAGAACTTTTCGAATTGCAGTTTGATAAAATATGAAGATCGCTCAAACAATTAAAACATAGTTTGTGTTTTTAGCAATCTCTAATCTGTTATCCAGTTTCATGTCCTTGAATTTTTCAGAATGATAAATAGGATGATATTTGTATTTGCATGCAACATATACTTTCCAGGAATTATTGGATTTAACGATAAATGATTTTTATCGTTCCACATTGGGTTTAGCAATATTTCTGCTAATACTACTAAGAATTTGACATCTTCTTTCTAAAAATTCCAAAAATACATCGAAATCTGGAACTTCATTGTTTGTTAGCGTTAACTCATATTGCTTGCGTGTTTCGCGATCTAATTTTTGTTAAGTATTATATTTAATAATAATACATTAGAAAATCTGTCGCGTTTAAATTCTAAAACATTTAAAGCTCTGAGATTCTTCTTTACAATGTCTAATAAGCTGCGAAGTTCCCTTTCAGATTCGTGTTTAATTGAATCCATATTAAGAATATTTTTCATATGCGTGTCAACAATAATTCTATGATTTTCATAGCGTTGTTCCAAAGCCTTAAAAAGAGAATTGTACGAATCATCGGAAGTTTCAATAATCTTAGCTTCACCCTTTAATGAACCGCGGAAATATGGAGTTTTTCATTTTCTGATAAATCTTGATTTTCAGTTATTAAGGCATTAAATTGACCTTTAAACAGATTCCATTCCTCAAATGTACCACTGAATATAGGTAATAGAATTTGGGGTAGTTTGATCGAAGCCCTTTTCTGCTGATTTGTGTGTAATGAACATACTTCTTGAGTTGAACTATTCCTAGTTGTTGTAGAATTATCTGAATTATCATTAATTTTATTAATAAAGGTCTTAATTCTTACCTCTATTTTTTGCATCTCTTCACCAATTAGCGAAAGGGCTGCTTCCGTTTCTTCGAACTCGTCATCCGGAACAGTAGCGTAATATTCTTCTTTAAGTGCATCAAACTTTACTTGAATTTTTGTAATCAATTCACAGTAGACATTCAGTTCATTGAATGTTGGTTCTTTTCCTTCGGTAAGACAGTTCGTAACTTTGGTCAGTTGAGTTTAATATTACCACGCTTGCGGTTTAGAACAATAATTGTGTTACTGTCAGTCATGGCGCGCGATGTAAGATTAAAGTAAGATTAAATTAGTTATTTAATCAAATCCTTTACCATAGGAACTGGTAGTACCTCCGGCTCGACGGACCATTAAATGTGCGGAGGTAAGCGAAAGAATGCTGCGAATGGGCTGTATATTAACAAAACTTTATTTTGCGTAAGACATTGTTTGTCTTCAAAAATTATTCATCTTCTGGCTCTCTTCGTCTTTCCGAAGGGTTACAATCAACCTAATTCGCGCCAAGGTGGAATGTTCAGTCGCCAAGTGGCGATCGCGTAACAGATACGGAACAGGAGGTAAAAATACTTTTTAACTCTATTCTTAAAACTTCATCGAGAAACGAAATACTATAGACTCGTCTGCATCTCTGTGTAAAATCAGTGAATATTTTATTCATACTAGCTGTATTGCAGACTCCAGAGATAAAAAATTTTGCGTTAAAGAAATTTAGCAATTCTTATACGACTCATCTTACAGCTTGATGTGTTCACTTTCTTCTTACCTGAAAATTGGGCTTCATTGTAGAAATGAACAAAGTTTGATGATCATTTATACTCCAACATTATGAAATTGCGTTGGCGAAGTACATAGATGCGCAGACAAAAATAAAATATAAAGCGGTTTTAGGACGGATGCAACACTAAATATAAATTCAAAAAAACTTTAAAAATCACGATTTTGACACAAGATGGATGGCACATTTTATTTTAAAGTGGGTCACGTGATCTCTTCATATAATATGGATGTAATTATTATTTTAATTTTTATTTAAAAATCTACCGAACATATTTTGCAGAATTTTTTTTTGTATATTTTATGGAATAATTTGAATACAGTGCCCGCCGTTTTATAAAATCGCATTCGTTTCGAGCCAAATTGATTTTTATTAAGCGGTTGATTTTTATATCAAGCGAATTTAATTACACATTAATTTAATTACACATTATTACTTACATATTAGGTTTTATGAAAAACTGATCAATAGTATTTTGTTTGGACGGAGCAATTAAACGTTCAATGTTTCTAGAAAAAGAGTAATACTTTCTGTACATTTACGGTTCTCCACCCCGATTCTCCAGTATCATTCTGAGTGTATGAAGAGTTTTGTGCGCATCAGCAGCAGTGGGTGGAGGATCCGGCTCTTCGTATACACCGGAATCTTCATCTTCACTCGCTGGTTAGTTTTCAACTTCCGAAGACGAATACTGCTCCACGATATCAGTGTCAGAAAGTTCTGCCGAGGTTAGGAGGTTTTCGTCAATCTCAACATATTGAAGGAAATCCTTGTCAAATTCTTCCTTACCTTCAGAGATGGCGCCCTTTTCTTGTGGCTCTTCTTCTGATTTAAATACGCACGCCAGGAAACAATTTTTGATTGTGTTTGTTTTCGCACTGTCCCAAGACATTTTTATGTAATGCATTGCATCCAGGAACTGACAGATTTTGCTTACAGAAGAAAACGCAGACGAATCACGTACATATATTTCTGTTACAGCTTTCCTGGCCAATTCCTTTCTGTAATGACATTCAAAAGCTTTGATAATTCCCTGATCAATTAATTGGCTGAATGACACTGGTGGTAGTTAGGTGGAAGAAACACTAGTTTTATGTGTAGCAACGTTAAATCCGTGGGATGTGCAGCGCAATTGTCCAAAACCCAGAGCAATATTTTCTTTAAGATTTTTGTCCCATTGCACTAGAAAATCAGTGAAAACTGCAGATGTCATCCATGATTTCTTATTGATGCGGTAGTCCACAGGAAAACTATTCACTCCTTTAAAGCAGCGATTTTTATTGCTTCCTTCAATGACTAAGGGTGTTTTCTTGACAGTTCTCGTCATGTTGCTCGCCAGAAGAACAGTTAGTCATTGCTTAATTTTTTTGAATTGGAATCGGTTTTGATCATATGAGTGTGCTCTGGTTAAGCCAGATAAAACAGTCCCGTTTCATTTGTGTTGAAGATCTGAGATGGATCATAGTCTTTCAACAATCCGACAAAACGTAAGTTTCCCAATAACTTGCAGTCTTAAAATCCGCGTCTTGCTTTTTTTCCGTGCAGTGTGTGGTAAACGAGGTTGTTTCGCTCCTGCCATCTTGTCAACCATCCAGCAATAGTAAGTGAAGTTTTCAACACCCATCATTTGCGCAAACTGTTCGACTATCTCGCACAAAATTCAGCGAGAGATGGGGAACATTCTTCAACCTGGCATTTTTGAACCAAACTCTTCTGTTTCTCCTACGCGTTTCCTCTTGCAGGTCAAGTTTCCACTTGTTACAATTTATGCGCTAATATTGTCGCTGTTCATAAGCAAACAGTATAAAGCAGATTGGGAAATCCCAAGCTTCGATACCGCCTCCCTTTGGCTACATTTCGGTAAATCGCCAAATTTCGCCAAAATTCCACGCTTCTCTTTCAAATTTAAATCCTTCCACTTAGACAACTTGCTCGTTACTGGTTTCACACAGAACTAAAACCCCTTTCGAAAATTACAGAAAGAAAAAAAAAATTAACCCACATGGTCACTGACATATCAAGAGCAAGTTTGTAACTTACCACTGCGCTGATAAGATTTGAATGGAAATAATTTTTTTTTTTGAGTTTATTAACCGGCGATGCTGATTTCATTAAGCGGAGGTTTTAACAGTAGTTTGTATTGATTTGATTCCGGTCCTGGCGATTTGATCTGATTAAGCGGGTGATTTTATTAACCGGTGATTTTATTAAACGACGGATACTGTGTTTTTTAAATTTTCGAAGCAATTTGTGAATATTAAATTTACTTAAGAAATATTTTAAAATTAGTTCTTATAGGGTTCAACGCATTTCATTTATTAGTTTTTCAACCCGGGTTTAATCCAAAACTAATTGGGTGATATTATTCATTCACATTCCAATATGTTCCACAGACCGTCTCAACAACGTACTAAAATATCATTTTGATAAAGTCATTTTTACGGCAGTTATCGTGCGAACGGACAGTCAGACAGATAGACAGAATGGACGAAGTAATAAACACTCATCAACTATGTTGTAAAGTATTAAAACGGGCAAAGAAAGATGATTTCAACAACTGAGCCTTTTGACTATGAACATGATGCAATTAATCAATTTTTATAAATTTTGTAAATAAATATAGTCGGAACATTTATCGATTGCATAACAATATAACTTACATTGCGTTCAAGATAACTCCAAAAGTTTACAGAACTTTTTAAGGAAATATTCAAAATATATCATATACACTTATCCCCCGATTTACACGGCACTTGTTTTACACGATTTCGCTTTTACACGGTTTATAAATTAACAGATTTAAAAAAATTAATAAAAATGTATATTCCGCTTCATATATGCCTATACAAAGATTTGATGACATTTTTGAATTTTATTCCTTTGGTAACACTGATGAAAACAACAGGGGATTTCCGGTGTTGTAAAATATATACAATTAGGGGAATCTCCGTAATGGGGAATCCCCGTAATAGGGGAATCCCCGTAATAGGGGAATCCCCGTATGTATTTCACAACAGTAAAGCTATCTGGTTCATGCAAGTACATAGTACAGAAACATTTTAGAAGCAAAGCTTATTTTATTGTGCGTCTATGTTTTGAACTGGTAAGTTTTCAACATTTATAGTTTTTCTTGCATCTTTATAGTTTGCGTAAATTTGTTAAGATTCTATAATACCAAAGGATTTGAAGAAATATCAAATGAAAAGAAAAGTTATTTCTTTAGAAACTAATATTCAAGTATTAGAGCATCTACGTAATAGAGAAAGAGTAACGGATGTTGCTAAATTTTACTAAATGAATGAAGCCACAATAAGGACAATAATAAAAAATGAAGACTCCATTAGAAAAAATGTAGCAGCTTGAACCTGCAGCAGTATGATTACGACTTCATGTGTTAGAGATGTTACAATGGAAAATATGGAAAAAGCCTTAGTGATATGGATAGAAGACCAAGCACAAAAACGAATCCCGATCGATACCAATGCTGTTACAAATAAAGCTTTGAAGATTTATCAATCATTTAAGAATCAGTCGCCGTCGACTTCTTCCGATAAAAAGAAGGTATCTTTTTCCGCAAACCATGGGTGGTTCGAGAGATTCAAACAAAGACATTCTTTACATAATCTGAGAATGAAAGGTGAAAGTGCATCTGCTGATTCGTATGCGGCACAACAATATCCGGCAAAACTTGCTGAAATCATTGCCGGTAACTCCTACACTTCTGATCAGGTGAGCCAACGGCCGTACCATGCTGAAAACACCGGTTCTCGTTAGATCACCGAAGTCAAGCAGCATCGGGTGCGGTTAGTACTTGGGTGGGTGACCACCTGGAAACACCGCGTGCAGTCGGCACATTTCGGGCGCGATAGTCCGGAGGTTTGCGCGCCGGATTTGCACGCTGCCACAACTGCCGCCGTGTTCATGCGGAGTACGATCACGTTAAACATGTGGGTCCGTAAGTCCTTCCGAGAAGTTGGAGGTAGGGGAAGGAAGGTACGGTCCCTGTAGATGCCTCCCCCACTGGGTTCCGGTCTAAATTGGGTGGCACTTCCCGGCCGTCCAAACAGTTACCTTACACCTTTCTGATAGGTTGCACGGTCTGGGTCTCAACATCAACAACAATTTCTGATCAGGTTTTCAATGCTGACAAGTCCGGATTATTCCGGAAAAAAATGCCGGAAAGAACCTTTATAGCCAAAGCTCACAAATCAGCCAGTGGTCATAAAGTAGCGAAAAGTCGTATAACAGTTCTTTTCTGTTGCAATGCTTCTGGCGATTATATGATGAAACCATTGGTGATTAACATATCAAAATCACCACGATCATTCAAAGGAATAAGTATCAAAAACCTTCCCGTCTATTGGATAGCTAATAGAAAAGCATGGGTCACTTCCATAGCTTTCAATGAATGGTTCCATAACTTCTTTGTTCCAGATGTCAAAAATTATTTTAACTAAAAAGGAATTGCCTTTTAAGGCTCCTCTATTAATTTATAATGCACCAGGTCATCCTCCTGATTTACAACACGAAAATGTAAAAGTTGTTTTTTTACCAAAGAATACAACTTCCTTATTGCAGCCGTTAGATCAAGGGATAATTTCGACTTTTAAAGCACTGTACATCAAGCAAACTTCCAGGTATATCTTAGAACAAATGGAGAATGATGAATCTCTTTCTCTGATGGATGCTTGGAATAAATTTACAATTTTAGATTGTGTTAAGCATGTTAGACTCATACACTCAGATCAAACAATCAACGATGAACGCCTGCTGGAAATCAATATGGCCGGATGTTGTTGAAAGTGGAAATGATAAATCACCAATAGAGCATGAATATTCTCAGATTACTGAGTTGGCTCAAACTATAGGAGAAGGTTTTGAAGATTTAGCTCAGGCAGATATTGAAGAAAGAATGGCTGATGAAGAATTGGATGAAGATAATTTAATTAACATGATTCGTGAAACAAACAAACATGATGAAGACAATGATTCTGATAAAGAGCAATCAGAACCAGTTGCGTTCACAGCAAGAATCACAAGCGTAGGACTTGATTTGTGAAGAAAATTGGGCAACCATTTCTTACAATATGACACAAATGTTGATCGAGCTCTCCGATTCCAGCGAGACCTTCGTAAATGCTTAAATCAATATGAAGAGGTCTATAAAGATTTAGAAAAAAACCCTACGAAATTGTTAATTACCGATTTCATGACAAAGTCTTGTCAACCCGAGATCTTGCCTAATTCGTCAACAATTGAGCCAGAATCGCATCAAGAAAGCTCAAGTGATGAAAGTGACATCATTCCTATTAGAAAGAAAAGATTGATAGTACATGAAAGTGATGACAGTAATTAAACTTATAATTAATTTTTAAGGGTATTTTTGTTTTTTTGTTCTTTGTTCCTAATGTAAAATAAATTAAATATGTTATATTACTACATTCATATGTTTGTTGTTTTATAAACTAAGTATAATTTTAAGTTTTCTAAGATGCTTGCTTTTGTTTTACTTAAATAAATGACTCAATCATGCAGATTTTGGGGTTATTTTCGTTTTACACGATTTTACTTAACAAAATCCAAGATTTCAATTTACACGGTTTTGTGCAGAACCTATCTTCCGTGTAAACGGGGGACAGGTGTATATTGATCGTTATAAAGTGAACCAAAATATTTTCATATATTCCTGTTGCAAAAATATTTTTATTAAGAGGTTATGTAGTTGATATTTCGAAAAGTGGGGGACAGGTGTATATTGATCGTTATAAAGTGAACTAAAATATTTTCATATATTCCTGTTGCAAAAATATTTTTATTAAGAGGTTATGTAGTTGATATTTTGAAAAGTGCAACACAGCATCAAAAATACATGTACTTTAAAGACACATTTATTTGGGTTTAAAAAAAGCTATTCTTTCTGAAGTATAATTAGATATAAAAAAAAATATTTTGGAAAATTTTCCAACCAATGCTTCATTCAAACTCTCGTACCGATTTTTCGTTCGATAAATGGTTCAAAGTTTAAAATTAATATTCTTTTTAATTTCATGTTTAAAATAATTATAAATTGAATGAAGGTATATACAGGGTCTTTCAAAGGCCCGTATAAATTTAAAAAATTCATTAAAAATCGAAAAATCATCGCAATCAGGTACGGTTTGTACCATACGTTTTGTAATTATAAATTGAAAGGAGGTATATAATATATATATATATATATATATATATATATATATATATATATATAAGTTAATACAAGTATATATAAGTTAATATAAGATCTTTTGTAAAAGATAGTAAAAAAAAATAATTTACAGGTTCCTCATAATTGGGTTAAAAATCTTATATTTTGTATAAGACCTAACTAAGCTATCAAGAATTTGGTATTTCTGTAAAAGTGAAACATATTTAAATAAATTTGGTAATGAATCCGATTTACACCTAAAGATTTGCGATTACATAAAATTGAGAGCCAAAAATTTAGGATTGCTATTGGAAAATAACAGTTAAAAGGGAATATCTAATAGTATAAAAATGAAATTTTTGATAATATACCGTTTAATGGTATTTTGAATATGTGTAAGGAATTTATGTCAATTACCAACTGTGAAATTGGTATTACTTATAGATATGTGATGCCTATAAGTCGTAGAATTTTCACTTACAATAAAGTTTGTCAAAACTTACATATGGAAATCGAAAGGGAGTGTAAATATCAGAATCATATCTTAAAAGATAGTGATCATGGTCATATGGCTACAGCCGATCTTAATGCAATAAATAAAGATAAGGTATTTATTTGAAAGAGGAGCAAGATTCAGATTCCAGGAATAAGATAGTGTAATGACTTCCATCAAAATCATTATTAATAGTTTTATTTAGAAAACTCGAGTTAAGTATAGTATGGTAACTGAGGTATTTGGTGAAGGGAGATACAACATGATGAAGGCTATAAGATGCTGGTATAGTAAGAGAGAGGGGAAGGGACAGACTAGTTGGAACGATAAGAACATACTGTTAGAGGAATTGCAGAAGTCATTTGTTATTACATACGTGGATAAGGTAAAGGGAAATTATGCTTTTACTTGTAGAAGCTACTATCACAATTTACTATACAATAGTTACAGTGATTTAAATATGTATGAACAGGTAAATGGCTCTAAAAGGGAAATTGAAAATAGGATTAAAGCAATGGACAAGAAATCAGGCATAAGTATGGGGAGTACAAGATTTCCATATCTGGCTTTAATACCAAAACTGCGTAAGTAACCTGTAAAATTTAGTCCAGTTATTATTAGAAATCGTACATATTTAACAAATGCAAATAAGCGATTACTCAAGGTTTTGAAACTTGGTGTGGTATGTCTTAAAAATAATGGTTCATATTTCATTAAAAACAGTATAGTAGTTATTAATAAATTGAAAGATATATCAAATGACATGTTTTATAAAAGCTTTAACTTCTGTGATCTATATAATAATATTGAAATCAAGGATTTGCTTCAAATAGTGTTAGAAATGTACCATGAATTTGATTTACAGGATGAGATGACGTATGGAAGGTATACGAGACTGGTGAAACTGGTTTTATATGAGACAGTTTTATATAATGGAATAGAAAATTATAAGCAAGTTAAAGGTATCCTAATGGGTGGATGCTGTTCTTCTGTACTGGCAGATATTTTTCTGAATAATAATGAGCGAGGAACACACATTTCAAATGAATTTTTGTAATTGCGTTATGTGGACGATGTTATTTTGAGTTGTGACAGTTTGAGTATGTTATGGATTTCAGTTTCCATCCTGGATCTTTGAACTTAATAGAAACACCTTACAATAGTAATAAGAGTTTAAATTATTTAGATATCTGCATACATAAACTTTTTTTACGATGTATGATAAAAGAAAAAATTTCAAATTTCAAGTTATTTTTTTTACTCCTTGGTCAACTTGCTTACATAAAAATGTGTTTAGGAATATTATAATTAATCAATTATTAAGGAGTAGACGTATAAATACTAATGATAATAATCGCGTTTTTTGTGATAGGAAATTTTTAAAAGATGCAATTAAACAGGGATATCCAAGGGGATTCCTGATCAAAATTACAGCAGGAGTTTACAATTTAACTGCAACTGTTTGAGAGGGAGTGTTTCTAAGCGAATGATGACTACATATAAGTTATTTAAGGACTCGAGTTGAAGCATTTGTCGAGAGTAAAGATGAGTTAGTAGGTCTTACTATGTTTCACATGGAGAAGTAACGGTAAATTTATGTGAATATGAGAATATACAGTATTTTCGGGGAATTTAGTTTTACATGGAGTTAAATGGTACTGTAGTAAGTGTGATTTGAAGAAAGTGGTGTCAGAGAGTGAGACTTGTTTTTGTGGAACTTTTCTGTAAACTTGAGTTTAAGAATAGGGCATAGAGGTGCTAATCGTTTACTTATGTCTTCTCAATGGTTTTTGTATTTTTATGTTTCAATAGGTTGTATGTTGTTTGGTATACGGGTCATTCATTGATAAGTATTGGCTTCCGGAAGTGTTACCATGGCGTGAAGCATGCTAAACCGGAGAGTGGGGGTCACAACTCCCCCCGCCCCGTCAACTTTTGATACATTTCATTTTTTTGAATTCTTTACTGGATATTATTGGTTCTTATTCGGATATTATATATATATATATACATATATATATATATATATTTATTATGTTTTCATTTACTAAAATTCAAGTTCTCTATTGACTTCTAAAATATATGCTTACATTGAAGGTAAAATTTTCAATATGAATTATAATAGATTTGGAATTTTCCTTGTGTCCCATATAATTTTCACTCTTATATCTTCTCTTGTTATCTATAGGTACTTAAGATAAAATTGTTTAAAAAATAAACTCCAATTAGCTTAACATCTTTTCTTTTTCATTTAAAAAAAAGCTTCTATTTGAAAGACAATAATGTTCATTGTTTACTTGGAGAATTAATTAAATTCTGTTAATCAATGTTTGTATTTTAGATATTCCTGACTTAAAAAGGATGAAACAGTATTACGGTTCTTCTTATTCTAGTACCCATATTTGTTTTAAAATTCTTAAGTGAATTTAAGAATAATGTAGATATTAAGAAGCTTAGTATACCGCTCTCACTGTTGTAAACATCGTTAATGAATCGGTTTCGTGCTTTTACAAGTACTTCAATATGGAAAAACCGATACTTACAATAACAGCAAGAAAACTTACTATGTGCTATAATTTTGCACGTAAGTCTATGTAGAAGAGTAAAAGCTGAGGAAAAATCCCCCTCCCATTGGCGGGAAAATTATATTGATTCTTTAAGGAGTTTTATAATATATTGGATAATAAAATCCAGTTTTCTACCTCCACCTCTTCGATAATACTTAACTGCCGTTTTACGACCTTCTGGCTACGCGTATGATTTTACAAACTTCGATGCTGGCCAGAAGATTGAATGATGCAATTTTACGGCCGGTACATTCATAATGATAGCTTAAGCTACGACTATAAGATAGGAGTACGTATAGCATAATTATAGCTTAAGGTAGCAGCACGACTTCAAATGGCCAAGTTATAAAACTTGATATCACCTAGTTTTGTCCTGGTCTATCAATGTGGAATGCAAAAAAAATAGCCGTGACTCTAGGGCGATTAAGGCCTCAAAATATACAGCCTGCCCCAATAGCGGCCATCTTGACTCCCATTTGAAGCCATGCATGTTCATTGGGAAAAAATACTTACTTTCTCGTCCTTTCCTCAGGTTCCCGAGCAAATCAAAACAATACACTGCTATTTTGAATAATTGGTACAATTATTTGGAAGAAGAATCGCCTATTTTACAAATAAAGTGTCTGAAATATATCAACCATGTAACATTCGCACGCCATTGAAGTAGAACAGGCGGACGATAATTGATTGAACCCGTTGGAGATTTCGTTTTTAACATTTTAAGAGTCGGATGACTCCAGTATTAATTCACAAGCACAAAAATCTCAACAATAATAAAATAGAAAAATTTATTCTTTGTTTCTTTTGATCCAGGCCGTCCGATGTACCCGAAGGTGTATGGTATCTATTTGGCCGTCCAGGACAGTGCCATCCATTTAAAACCGGAACCTAGTGGATGGGTGGCAGTAAAATGTGTTGAGCATTTATTGAGTACCGGTTTTCTAGATCACATATTTCCCATTCGTTTAGCCATGGTCAGCATCAAATTCAGCTAATGTTAATTAATAAATTTAATTTTTAATACATTTTAATACTTCCATATGTTTTATAGGTTTTTATTTAGAAGTTTGTTTAAAGTTTTAATCACAATTACAATAACGGAGGAGAAAAGGGTGTTCTTAAAAATCAGAAAAGTACTCCTATTGCAGATAGCAGTATTCATGGACCGTCTTCGCGGTTTTTATGCGCATATAATAATGTGATAATCGTTAACTGCAATAGCAGAAAGAAAACTTGCTATTAGCCGCAATTTTGCCTTTTCTTGCTATTTACCGCAATTTTGTATTTCCTTGCTATTTGCCGCAATTTTGCATTTTCTTGCTATTTGCCGCAATTTTGCCTTTTCTTGCCATTTGCCGCAGTTTTGCCTTTTCTTGCTATTTGCCGCGAACTACTATAGGGATTGAAAATTTCAGTCCTTCCAGGTGGCCGGTATGAAATTCGTATACAATTTTGATCGTATTACGCGGAGCTGCAAAGCCCAAGTTCAAGATCGCAATAACACGCCAGAAATAGGATCCCCCAAAATAGGACAGACACTTCCACTGCAGATATGCCGTCCAAGTTCAAATATATCGCCTGTCGCAATAGCGGCCATCTTGACTCCCATTTGAAGCCATGAAAGTTCATTGCAAAAAAAATGGTTATCTTCTCGTCCTTGTCTAATGTTCTCAAGAAAATCCAAACATTCTACACTACTTTCTTGAATGATTGGTACAATTATTTGAAAGCAGAAGCATACAAATAAAGTGCGTTTCAAATATCAGCCATGTAACATACACGCGCCATTGGAATGGCATAGGCACGTGATAAATAACTGGGCTGGTTGCAGTCAAAGTGGTGGTTGCGTCAGCCTGTATATTTATGAACCTTATGTCCAATGAGCCCAAATGGTTTTGAGTGAATAACATTTAAAAAAAATAAAACTCCAATAAAGTTCAATAAGTTTATACGATTTTTTCAGACGCATTTGTCTCATTTATAGGCTTTAAAGCTCTAAAATTACTCCCCAACTCCTTATAAGCAGTTTTAGTTTTCACTCCGATTCCATCTGGATACCCCGACCATAGAGTTGACGTTAAACTATCAAATGATTTTACTAACTTGCTGGGTTGTATATAAATTAAACTTATACAATAAATCTGACGATATTTTATATTCAAGTTAATGTATGAACTTGTCTGGCGGGACATTAATACATACTTGAATAAGTATGTCTCCATTCTGCTCAAACCTCATCAATCATTAAAGATATTTAAAATACCCCAGTTCATTTAACATCTTATTTTTTTCAAACAAATCAAAATATTTCGAGTGCAAACAATTGTGCGCCCATATCTCATCAAGAAATAATTAAATACACTGAGCTGTAACATGCATGGCATTTTAAATATTACAGTTTTCCCACACATTACCCAGGAAAACCCAGGTAACACTAATAAAATTTCGAAATTATAACCACTTTACTTCGAAAACGACGAGCTTGATCGAAAATCCAATTATATGCCAAAATCCAATTATATATTGTAAGGATTTCAAAGACATACAAATTCTTATTTATTGTTCACAGCTAGCATTTTTAGTTCTTCAGATATAAATATTGTAAACTTGAAAAATGTCAATTTTTCTCAACTTAACAAAACGATTACTCGAAAACTATGAGAGCTTTACAAAAAGTAAATATAGATCGGTAAAACAAATATGAATCTTATACCTGTACCTTACAGTTTTGAAGAAATTCCACGTGAAAGTAAGAAAAATGAAAAAAAAAAAAATCATTCTCGGACAAATACTCTTTAAAGTTTTTCGAAATGAAAGTTCAAAATATTAAAATGTATTTTAAATATTTATAATCTGTACCACATTTCCAACAAAACAGGGCAAATTATTTATAATTTAATTCATTAGCTTCGGAGCAAGCTTCCAAAGTGTTTACATTTTTCGAAATGTTTCGCCAGAGATGCCCCAAATTATTCTTTAATTTGTTAATTATCCAAATGTATCGTAATAACCTATAAAAATGTTAAGCTTAGGTATGTTACTCCCCTCCCCCATATAGTAGCAGCTGAATTCATTCATTCATGCACATTGTGGTGGGAGCATTGCATGCCCCAATCTCAAGACTGAAAATTTTACAGTCATTCACTTACTTTCACTGGATTTTGGCTTATTCAGAGACTTTACGAGAATTTTCTATTACTGCACCTTATCATCAACTCGTCAGCAAATTCTTCTTGTATGACTCTGCTTGTTTATCTCTTTTTCATCTCAAGAATTCCTTCATTCGCTTCGTCCACTATGCAATAGTGCTCGAAATGTATAATCCGCCCGTCAAATTCTGATTGATTCGTGAGTAAATTTCTAAAGCTGGCGTAAAATCAGCTGGTGGGGATTTCCAATTGAGCAATTGTTCCACGTGACTGTCATTAGGTTGTAACTATTAATATATTAACCATTTTATACGTGAGTTTTAAACGTGCGTTTTAAACATGCGTTTTAAACATACTTTTTAAACATTTTATTCGTGCGTTTTAAACTTCTCCAATTTTTGAATACAATATAGAGAAATTGACTTGCATGCATCGCTCAGTTTTTTCAGCACTTGCCTAAAATATTGCGCATTACTCCAAGGAAAAATAATTTCCTCAACCCATATGTTGTTTAATTATAATTTTTTTATCCGAAGCATGACTCTGATTTTATCCGGTCGCTAACCGACAAGCTGATCCGCTATTGACGGAGCTCTTCTTCCAATTGATGCTACTCATCCCTTGAGGGGGAGTTGTGCTCTTTTTCTAGAGCTGTTGTACTTATTGAAGCCACTCCAAGCAAGGGAGGTTTTTTCTCCTTTTTAAAACTCTCTAAATAATTGTTCAGCAGTTTGTTAAATTCATTAAAAACGTGACCAAGAATCACAGCGAAAAGCGAATTGATCATCTAGAAATTTTATGCATCGAATATAATTTAACTACGCAAGTAGATTTAACTGAAGTCAGTTAAATATTGCGTCGAAAAAATATATTATTGCGTCGGAAAAATATACTTTGAGATAATTTTTTATACTTTTAAAAAATTTTATTATATAAATTCATATAGATTTATTTTCAACAAGCATAAATGTTACATTTGTATTATCATTTAAGGAGGTACTGTACGTCTACCTAAAAAATCTCGAAAAATCTCATCTTTTTTTTATTATTTAAAAAAAAAATCATAATTTTCTGATTCCAATAACACCAAATTCATCTTGCTACGTTAAATAGAATCGATTATATTGCAATGTTAATAATTGAACTACTGAAGTTGTCACCAGCCAAGCCCAATTTTGTCTGCTACTGTATCATAAACAAACCAAAGTGAAACCTCTGCATATCTGTTTCTCTCAGTTGAAAATAATGTTTCTTTTTGTTGGATGGAAGAAGTAAAGTGAAATGTATTAGCTAACACTTCTTTGAACTGAAGTGAAGTAATAGTATCTTTTGGATTGCTTCATTTGAATGTAAATTGGATATTTGATGTGAAGAATATGATGTCTATTTCCATTTCGAAAACCGCTATTGTTGTTGAATGTGTTGTTAAATATGTTTTATTGTTAATACATCTATATTTTATGTGATAATTATATAATTTTAAGTGATTTGTTTATACAAGTTTGAGCTGTGATAGTAAATATGGAACGAAAACGGAAATATCAAGCGTGAAAAGCTGAGCTGATAAAACAAAAATTATTCAAAATGACTGATATAAATGCAGATATTTCCCAAAAAATCGCCATTGTGACAAGAACAGCAGCATTGAAAAATAATTTGCCAATAAAAGCAGACATTCCTTCAGATAATTCGAATAAATATATTTTTATCAAATTGCAATGCTTGCAACATATTGTAGATCTCTGGAAATGTTGATGCAACAGGAATAACCTGTCTGTTGATATTGGCAAAAACTATGGATTTGCACAAGATATTATCCTGAAGTGCACATGTAACTTTAAAACTAGAGGCAATTCTTTGGATAAATTGTCTACTGCAAATAACTACAACTTTTGATGCAAATCGCCGATCTGTGCATGCATTTATTTGTTGAATTGGGAAAAGATCATGCAGAAGCTGAACTTTTTTGTTCATATATGAATTTGCCTTGCATGAACTCGCGAACTTTTAGTAAGCATTTGAAATTTGTGAATAGCACAACTGTAACAAGACAAGAAGCCAGTTGAAAGATATGCCGAGGTCATGCTACACTAAATTCAGTAACTATATGTGATGATAAAATTTTCTACATTGCGATTAGTTTCGAGGCCTCCTGGCACACACGGGGAGAGTCTTCAAATTAGGGTCTTGCCTGTGTAATTGATGTACTGACTGGTTTTATAATTGACTATGAAGTTGTTCCCAATAATTGTAATGCGTGCAGGACGGCTGCTCATTTTGGCAAAAATACAGTTCAGAATGCATTTTGATATAAAGGGCATTTGCGTCTTTGCGAACAAAATTATTCTGGTGCATCGGGTGGAATGGAAGTTGAGATGGGAAAACGTTTGTGGAATCGATCAACTTATATTGAGTTCCGTTATGTTGATATTGTTGGTGATGGTGATTCAAGGACATTTGAAACCTTGCAGAAGTTGAATGTGTATGGTACTGATGCTTTTCTTGTCAAGGAAGAATGTGTGAATCATGTTGAGAACCGCTTTACGTAACCTTGTTGCCACAAAAAATAAACGGGGAGTGACTGACTCTTGGTGGTAGGAAACACGAAAATCTCAAAGACACAACAATTAAAAAATAACGCGTTACTATGAAAGCCATCATAAGGAATTAAACAAATGTACCCCCCATGCAGAAGGATATTTATGCTATTCTGCATCATTGCAGCTCCACCGATAGATATCCCAAACACAAGACATGCCAACATCATAAGGAATCCTGGTGTTTCTACAATCGAGCATTAGTACAGGGATTAACACCAGTTTCTCACTATACTTGCATACAGACACCTTTGACATCTGATATAATATGCAAAATGATGCCCATTTTTCAAAAACTTGCTTCAGACTCATTATTAGAAAGGTGCAGCACAAGGGTGAAACTTAAAACAGAAATGAGTCTCTTCATAGTCTGGTTTGGAAAAGATGTCCAAAATCAATAAATGGTTCAAGACAGAGAGTTGAAATCGCAGTTGCCAGAGGTATAATGGAATTCAACAAGGGTCTTTCCTTTTCTGTAGCTCATATAAGGAAGGATGCTCTCGTGTCACCTGGAAGGTCACATGTTCTTACTAAAGGAAAAGATATAAGACGATTTTCCAAAACAGCTTTGAGCAAATCAACTTTGTTGATCAAAGCTTATCGCAGAAAAGTGAACTTGCAAAAATAAAACTGAACTAGAATTCTGGTTACTTGGCTGGCGGACATTGAAATGTGCTAGTCAGCAATATTGCTTTTACATACATTTATACATTTTAATATAATGTATTTTATTTGAATTTGTGTATGCAACATCTGTTTATAATATATTATGGTCCAACAGCAGCAATTTTCAATTTTTCTCTGTATATAAACATTTTGATGAATTTTTTTTTATATTTTTTTAATTTTTAAAAATCATTTTTTGTACATATATTAACATTTTGTTAAAATTTAAACTTGGAATATATTTCTTATGTGTAAAAGATTACTGTTTTTTTGTCAGATGAATATCTTCATAAACAGCTATTTTGCATAATTTTTAAACTTTAATGCTTTTTATCTCAAAGACGTGATTTTCGACATTTTTATAAATTTAAATTGATATAAGTCAAATAATTCTGCACGGATATGAATAAAATTTAGAACAATTGTTATATATATACTTTTCTTTCATTTATCTTCAGCAATTGCTGAAATATGTGCTTCTTTTTTTATTATGATTTTCGAAACAATATCTGTGGTGTGAAATCACGCTTTTTTATATTACTTTTTATTTTTTTTTCTGTTTCATATTTTCAAAAACTGTAAAGGCAATTTATTTCTTACATATTTGTATGTTAAAAAATGTTCAAATTAAAATTTTAGAAAAACTATTTTTCAACTTATATCAAAAAGAAAACTCGTCAAATTTTTGAAATTTTAATTTTTAAAAAATATATTTTGTTTAATTTTTGAAATTTTGAATATCACATTTCGTTTACTATACTTAAAATCTACCTGAATACAAAAAATGTCAACTGTAACTTCAAAATTCCAGATTTCAGCAATTTGGATACCATACCCCTTAAACTGATTTATTTTATCCTAAGTCTTGTAAAGTACCACGCTGCCCTTAACCTTAGCGGTAGGGGGTCGACCAAGCATCCTGACTTGGAGCCCCGCTTCAGAATATGCAGCCATGCGTAACAGTCAGGCGTTACGTTCGTTACATACATCATTTCACCTCTGTCACATTCCTTTCATGATTTATTCCGCACCCCGCTTCTTAAGATATCTTATATCGAAATTATCCCGATTGACAGCTTAACCTATTTGAACTATCCTTTGGTCGTTCTAATATTTTTATGTGACCTTGGCCACCACATTTTCATGTTGTGCAGATTCCATTTTGACAATAAGTCCCAACCCGTTGCATTCTTGCCCCAGTAGCTCAACGATAGAGCTTCGGCTGGTCAGTTCGAAGATTCAAGGTTCGATTCCTGGTTGGGCCTGCAAAGAACTTTGTAATGGCAAACGAACCAATAAACCATGAAGGATAGTGTAAAGATGTTAGATGTCTGAAAGCGATAGTATAACTAGCACGGATTCAGTAGACTCTGGTATATGGAGCGATTTCAAATCGGGAAAATAACGATCACGCAGGATACTAACCTGGGTAAAAATAGTAATATCAGGAAGCTAACGTGAGATAAAAATAGCACGAGTAAGTCAGTTAGATTGTCGGTTACACTCCAATCTGGCATTAGAGTGTGGAGAATGTAGAGTCCACTTGACAGTAAGAGCTTGCATTTCCTACGCAGTGCTCAACGGTAGAGCGTCAGATGATCAGTTCGAAAATCCAGGGTTTGACTCCCGTTTTTACAGTTGTGGAAAGTTACAGTTGTCCCGTTTTTACAGAGCTCAACCGTAGAACAAATCAAAGATTTCCTATAACTCGATATCGCTGAAACCCAGGATTATTTTTATTTTTAATGAGTAAAATAAGCATACATAATCAGTGATGTCTAAATCAAATAAATCCATCAGAATCTGAAATTCAGAGTTTTTACTCTATCACAAGACTTTCATTTTACATATACAGTGTCTTGTAGAGAATATAAAAAAATGACTCTGTATTAATCCCATAACGTATTTTGTTATTATTATGATTTCATTTCAAAGTATAAACATTTTTACATTGCAGGCCATATTTTCTCTAAGATAAAAATTTCATAGATCCCACTAAAAGAATTCTGATCACGAATTCTGTAATATGATTTCTTCAAAAGTATTACCTGAATGTTTTTTTTCTGTCGTATTAAGGGAAGATGAGAAGATTAAGTTGTGACAGAAATAACATTTTTTTCCTATTACTTTTCCTGAAATATGTAGTATATGCAATAAGAAAGTATAATGATATTGTCAAACAATTAGAACATTGGGTGTTGATGAATCATGGTGGTTTGAGTATAAGTAGATACATTTCAATCATTGTTTTAATGTCTGCATGTCGTTCTGGGTAAATATGTTAAAGTGTTATCTCTTAAGTAAATTAAATAAAGCTGGCTGTTTAAAAAATTGAATTAAACCAGAAATTTATGAAGGAACCTTTATATGGTGGCATATTATGCTTATATTTCAATTTAGATTATTGAACTGTTAAGCATTTTGTACACTTTTGTACACTTAGTGGGGTCATACGAATTTTTGGAAAGACTAGAATTGGCATCCCTGGAACCAAAAGTGGAAATTCTTAGTGAATCGCCTAACCCCAAGAAATTCCCTTTTGAATCTTCACATCAGTCATCATCTAAGATCTATACATAATTGATTCCGAGAAATAAAAGTTTAAGGCAATATAAGACTTTTGAACCGGAAGAAGTAAACTAACTGAAAGTTGTAATACTTTGGATACTCCCCTATACCCTCTGGCATTTGATGTTGAATCTATATCAGGCATCTTTTCAACTATATTTATATATATATATATATATAATATGAACCAGAAATGGAATAAACCGAATGTGGTGAAAACCTTAGTAAATCTTTACCCCACGAGAAATTTAATGGTGAATCCTTGTCAGACTAAATATAATACCCATATATATCTGATGCCGTGAAATATATGGTTAAAGGAAAATGCATATTTTTGACTAGGAAGTGACATCTAAAAAACCAGAAGGTGAAATGCTTATTGAGCCCTTTTATATCTTTCGAAATTTGATACTGAATCCCTATCAGCCATCATCTAAGCTCTATCTGTAACCAATATTGAAAAATCAAATGTTTCAATGAAAATGTTTCTACTAAATGTGGGAAAAAGGTCTGGAAGTGGAAATTTTTAGTGAACCACCCTAGCTTCTTTATAATTTTATGTTTAGTCCGTATCATTTACCATCTAAGACCTACCTTTATTCAATCATGATAAACAAATGTTTCAAATGAAAAGGAAATTTTTGAATCGGAAATGGAAGTAGAAAGGGGAAATCTTTAGTGACCCCTGCTACCTCCTCCAGAATTTGATGCTAAATCAGTATCAGTCATCATCTAATTTGTATGTATAACAGATCCTGAGAAACATATGTTTAAAAATATTTTTAGTAAAAACAATTGTATGGCAAAATTTTTGCCACTAATAAGTTCCTTTTGACCCACATAAGCCTCTAATAAACTTCTTACAGGTTGTTTTAATCGATAATCAAAAGGGGTTATGTGTTTTTTACTGAACAATTCAGACGCACACTTTTCTATTTCATAACTTCTTCCGAAAATTATCATAAGAATAAACTATGAAAAATTTTCTATGGAAAATAATATGCGCATATAAAATACTCTGCCTGAAAAATACTCTATGAAAGAACCAAGACGTATTTATTAAGAATCTATGAAGAAGTCTTTATTGAGAATCTCTGTGAAGAAATATTTAATGAGAATCTCTATGAATAAGTCTTTATTGAGAATCTCTATGAAGAAATATTTAATGAGAACCTCTATGAATAAGTCTTTATTATGAATCTCTATGAAGAAATTTTTATTGAGAATCTCTAAGAAGAAGTCATTATTGAGAATCGCTATCAAGAAGTTTTTATTGAGAATCTATGAAGAAATATTTTTGAAAATCTCTATGAGGACTTACGTCTCTATGAAAACGTCTCTAATCCAGCCAATTATGTAGCAGCGATCGTAGCCACATCAACGAATTGCCAGTAATACCAAAACAGTCTAGAATATAAACAGAACGAATACATTAAATTTATACGTATTGATGTAATCTATAATATGGTCTATATATGGATTCCTAGCACTTAAATGTACTTGAAACTTACTGTTATTATTTTTACTTTCCTTATATACATAATGAATAAGGAAAGTATTGTGACGGGGTCGAAATTTTGAATTCGAGTTTTTGACGTGAGAGCACGTTTCAAACATCCCTGATCACGAATCAAACATTTTTGAAGTGATGTCTGTGTGTGTGTGTGTGTGTGTGAAAGTATGTATGTGTGTGTGTGTGTGAAAGTATGTATGATGTGTGTGTGTGTGTGAAAGTATGTATGTGTGTGTGTGTGTGTGTCAGTGAGTCTGTGGAGACGATAACTGACGACCGAATGGACCGATTTAAACGAAATTTGGTACAAAAATCACAATCCGTAGACACAGGAAGCCTATTGTTTTTATACACAATCGAATGTTCAGAACCCCCCTAAATTTTTGAGTGAAATTTTGAAAATCAAATTAACAAATCAAATTAAAAAATCAAATTAACAATCGCCAAATTAACCAAAATCTCGCAAAATGGATAAAATGACGCTAAATCAATGAAAAGGACGACTAATTGAAGAAAATTCAATATCTTGGAAAGAGTATAAGTATCTATTATAAGAATAACACTTTTTTTAACTGTAAAAGTAGTAAATGCATTGCATTATATAAGGAAATCCATGTGCTGCCTACATCAGATTTTTAATTTCCCCCTTTGCTAGAAATATTTCATCAGTTTTGTGTATAGTAGCAGCATTTTGCAGTCCTTGGTATGACTTGTCAATTCACATTAAGTATATCACATGAGTAGGGATGATAACAAAGATAATTAGCAAGCAATATGCATTGTATCATACATTATACCTGAATATTATAACTACTTGAAAAGAACCTTGTTGTTCCAGTCGGAAATTTGAACAATGGATCATCGTATTGGCCAACTGACGGTTTCCAAATTAAGTTAATGGGACTGAATTGCAAACTCACTTTGTCAAAATGAACTCTGCAGTCTCCTCCCTCTAATATTATATTGACGGATAACTTGACAATAATTTGATATATCATGTTCTCCTGTTTTTAACCCTGGTTAATAATTCCTGATGCCATATTTTATTTTATAAAGGTTAGAATCTCCTACGTGTTCGTTAGCCTTCTGATTTCAAATGGGCGCCCAATAAACCAGATTCCACTAAATCCCAATTAATTGTACTGGAGAAGCTTTTCGACCACCAGCATTTACTGTGCACAATCTGCAGGGTTAATTTGTTTGAGCACCATTATAAAGAACCTTGATGTACTAGCAGGGACTCAAACCACGGAACTTCGTATTGAGCTACAGGGACGTAAATGCAAGCTCTAATCGTCAAAGACTGTGCATACTCTCTTTAAGAACGAAACCGAGTTTTCAATTGAATCTTTTAAGTGACACATTTAAAAGTATTTAGTTTAGAAATATACTTTTTAAAAAATATTACTTTCCTTATATAGTATAATGTATAAGGAAGATATTGTGACGGGCTCGAAAATTCGAATTCGAGTTTTCGGCGGGAGAGCACATTTTAAGCATCTCTGATAACGAATCGAACATTTTTGAGGTGATGCAGATTTTTCAAATAAATTTATCAAAAATTCTATAAATTAAAAAATATATTAATTGTTCAGAAACATGTTCACTTTTCATATGTAATATCATGCGATAAATTTGGTGATATCATTCTCATGGATCTAGCTCGTTCCATTCATGAGAAATGATATTTTGAGTAATACTTTTGTATTTGAACGCCAATAGCTATTTATATGCTATAAGAATAACTTATTTCTCCGTCCATAAGGCTTGGCAAGATTTTGACGACGAATTTGGCAGAATGTCGCCAACTTGACGACTTTTTTAAATGTTGCCAAATTAACGAAAATCTCGCCAAATGGATGAAAATGACGCTAAATCAACGAAAATGACGACTAATTGACGAAATTTTAATATCTTGGAAATAATATCTCTATCTACTGTAAGAATAACCTATTTTTTTACTGTAAAAATAGTAAATTCATTGCATTATATAAGGAAAGTTATGTGCTGCCCTCATTAGATTTTTTTTTCATTTTTTCTAATCTGCAACGCTATTAATTAAATCAACATTATTCCTTTTCAAAGAGGTAGCGTGTAAAATAAGGAATTTTCAATACCTTCAAAGATATGAGTGAATACCTGTCCGATTGCTATAGAAAATGATAAAAGAAGTTGACTTTGCACTGAAAGACAAAATTATCATCGCCACATGGTTTTGTACTTCTTTCTATTCCTTTAGCTCATACAATGTAATAGTTGGGGAACTGTATAATAATAGGTTGTCCGACTTGTTCCTCATTCAGATTATCTGTAATTTTAATAAACGTTGCTCTTCTATCAGAATAAACAGGATACCCAACGCTCATTTTTAAGTATCTATCATTTTTAGGTATCATTTTTAAGCATCCGTTGACGACCACTCGCTTTACTACTCACAATCCCAAATTATTTGCCTGATGTTCCGCTCTGTATAAATTCTAATAATTGCTGCCCTCACAAGTGCAGACAAAACGTTTACATTTTATCACTGCTAATGCCTAAAAGAACTACTTCGAACGTTCACGATATATCTACATTGGAGTCAATGGACCTTTCCTTTTAACGAATATTTATTTAGCAGTGCACTTAATTAGTCTTTGCTTACTTTAAACTTTCGTTTATCATGCATATTCGGTGATATAACGTAACTAATATCTGCAGTGTATCAACTTTACAAATATAGCCAGGTACTTATATAATAAAATAGACATCTAGTATATATTTTTACTTTCCCTAAAGCACATGGTAATGTACAGGGAAAGTATTTGAATCGTGTCAAAAATTGGAACTCGAGTTTTCGATAGATCTATAAGTTTCCGGAACTCTAAAACACGAATCCACCTATTTTAGTGCAACGCCTGTGTGTGTATTCGTGTGTCTGTGTATTGCATTTTTCACTTTAGCACAAAAACTGTTCAACGGAATTATAAAAAAAAATTAGTAAGGAACATTTGGACACTCTGTAAAACTCGCAGTAGGGGTCGCACTTGTGGGGGAAATATTTTATTACGATTCGGAGAATTATATCATTTGTGAAATTACAAGCCATCATTTGCGAAATGTCCCCTTGAAAATCCTTAAAATCTTATACAAAAAAAATCTGATTTGGGCAACACATGACTTTCCTTATATAATGTAATGAATTTACTACTTTTACAGTAAAAAAATAGGTTTTTCTTATAGTAGATACTAATATTCTTTCCAAGACATTGAATTTTCGACAATTAGTCGTCATTTTCAATGATTTAGCGTCATTTTTATCCATTTGGCGAGATTTTCGTTAATTTAAAACATTTCAAAAAGTCGCC
The DNA here is from genome assembly GCA_951213105.1 of Amaurobius ferox. Taxonomy (NCBI): domain Eukaryota; kingdom Metazoa; phylum Arthropoda; class Arachnida; order Araneae; family Amaurobiidae; genus Amaurobius; species Amaurobius ferox. Next base: position 106,885,148 of record OX578140.1, read on the forward strand.
AAGTTGGCGACATTCCGCCAAATTCTCGCCAAGCGTTATGCACTAAGAAATAAGTTATTCTTACAGCAGATACATGACTATTGGCGTCAAAATACAAAAGTGTTACTCAGATTATCTTTTTTCATGAATGGAACGAGCTAGATCCACGGGAATAATGTCACCCAATTTATCGCATGGTATTACATATGAAAAGTGAACATGTTTATCAATAGGAAATTTTTTTTTATTTTATATGACTTTTTGATATTTTTTTTTAAATGTACAATATCTCAAAAACGGCTCGTGTTAGCGTTCTAAAATTTATGTTAATCGTTTTCTAATAAAAAATTACATAAGAAATGTCTATTTGCGTAACTTTATTTGTGGTTTTAATTTTTTGACGATTTTTTCAAAATTTCATTCGAAAATTTAGGGGGGTTCTGAACATTCGATTGTGTATAAAAACAATAGACTTCCAGTGTTTATGGATTGTGATTTTTGTACCAAATTTGGTTCAAATCGGTCCATTAGTTCGTCATTTATCGTCTGAACAGACCCACACACACACACACACACACACACACACACACACAGACATCACTTCAAAAATGTTTGATTCGTGATCAAGGATGCTTGAAACGTGCTCTCCCGTCGAAAACTCGAATTCGAATTTTCAACTCCGTCACAATACTTTCCTTATACATTATGTATATAAGGAAAGTAAAAAGCTATATCGAAACGTATTAATTAAATGCTTTATTATATGCGATTTTTGACGACAAAAAATGATAAAACCAACCCTCTAGAAAGAAATATTACTCTAGAAAGAAATATTACTCTAGAAAGAAATATTACTCTAGAAAGAAATATTACTCTAGAATTACTCTAGAAAGAACTATTCTCAAGATATTTCAGTTGTGTTTTTCATATTTGAATCACCGCCATTTTGAAAAATACTATGTCATCAAATAACAAGAAAGTACAGTCATGCATACAGCATTGATTATGAAACACTTTCCAACTTCAATGAAATTTTATTTAAACATCTCTGAAATGCGATACATTCCTCGGTAATATTTTTTAAATTATCACAATAATACATTAATTTATTATATTTCAAAACTTAAAACTTCATCGAAAAAATGAACTTCATTCAAATGACGGAATTGGAAATATAAATTGCCTGGTTTAAACGTCTCTAAAATGCGATACATTTCTCGGTAATATTTTTAAAATTATCATAATACTACAATAATTTATTATATTTGAAAACTTCATCGAAAACAAATTAATTTTATTCAAATGACGTCATGGAAGTATAAATCGCCTGGCTCTCTATATAAAAGCAGGATTTCATTCATAAACTTTTTTATATTCCTTTCATTCATTTCAATACAACAATAATTTGTTTTATTTAAAAACTTAAAACCATGGAGGTACAAGTAATTTAACTCTATGCTTAAAACTCCATCGCAATATTCGTCTGCTTCTCTATGCAATATCAATAAATATTTCATTCATGTCTGCTATATTGCAGGCTCCATGATCTAAATAATTTTGTATTAAAGAAATGCAGCAATTCTTATACAACTCATTCTACATCTTTTGGTGTTTACATTCTCTATAAGTGAAAATTATTCTTCGTTATAGAAATAATCAAAGTTTGGTGATCATTTAAGCTCAAACATATTATGAATGCGTTGTTTCAGAATGTAGATGCACAGAATTTAAGCAAAAATAAAGCGATTTTAGGGCGGATGCAACACTAAATATGAATTTAAAAAAGCTTAAAAAATCACGATTTGGACACAAGACGGACGACATATTTTATTTAGAAGTGGGTCATGCGATCTCTTCATATAATGGTCACGTGATCTCTTCATATGATGGTCACGTGATCTCCTCGTATAAAGGGTGTAATTATTATTTTAATTTTTATTTAAAAAACTATTGAATATATTGTGCTGATAATTTTTTTTATATATTTTATGGGATAATTTGAATATTTCCTAAAACTTTCGAAGCCATTTGTGAATTTCAAATTTGCTTAAAAAGTGTTTGAAAAATTAGGCCCCCCATAAGGTTCAATATATTATATTGAATGTATATATATATATATATATATATATATATATATTATATTGAATATATATATATATATATATATCATATTGAATATATATATATATATATATATATATATATATTATATTGAATATATATATATATATATATATATATATATATATATATATATATATATATATATATATATATATATATATATATATATATATATATATATAATATTGAATGTATATATTGATTATTTTCTAAAACTTTCGAAGCAATTTGTGAATTTTAAATTCACTTAAAAAATGCTTGAAAAATTAGGTTCTTGAAAATTTTCGGCATGATTCCATTACTTTCCCTATACATTACCATGTATTGCAGGGAAAGTAATAAAATGTATGTTTACCTATTTAGTCGTCTGTGTTGTATAGAGCGGACAGCCATAAAATTGGCGTAGAGTCATACATTTGTGTACGCAGATATTTCTACTCCAGTGAAGAAACACCATGGAACCATTTTTAACAATTTCGAACATAGTTGTAAAGTGCTTATGACTTTGTTCATTCTGTCTGGCTGGCTGGTTGTCTGTGCGTTCGCATGATAACTGTCGTAAACATGACTTTATCAATATGGAATTTTAGTATGCTGTTGAGACGTCCTGTGGGTCATATGGAAATGTAAAATAATAATATCACCCAATTAGGTTCGGTATTAATCCGAGTTGAAAAAATGAAATACATTGAACCCTATTGGATCTAGTGTTTCAAACATTTTAAAAACGGAGTTAAAATTCACAAATTGCTTTATACATTTTAGGAAATATTCAAATTATCACATTATAAATTTTCAAATTATCGCGTTCAAATTATTAAGTTAAGTAGTTTTTTAAATAAAAATTGAAATAGTAATTACACCCATATTATATGAAGAGATCGCATGATTCACTGCAAAAAAAAAAAAAAAAAATAAGGCATCCATTTTTTTTTCGCTTAGTCAAAATTGTAACTTTTCAGGAAGACTTACATTTATATTTAGTGTTGCATCCGTCCTAAAACCGCTTTATGTTTGCATATTATCTGTGTATTAAAATTCTGTGACTACGCAATTATAATATTTTTGATTTCAAATGATCACTGAACTTTGATTATTTCTATAACGAAGACTAATTTTAGCGTATTCGGAATGTAAACAAGTCAACTATTGCATGATGAGTTTCATAAGAATTGATGAATTCTTAACTTAAAATTATTTACTTCTGGAGTCTGGAATATAAGGGATATGAATGAAATATTCATTGATTGCACATAGAGAAGCAGACGATTTTACAGCAGTGCCTTTTCTGAAGAAGTTTTAAGTTTCCAAGTAAAATGCATTATTGTAGTACTGTGATAATTTTAAAAATACCACAGATGAATATATCGCGTTTTAGGGATGTTTAAGTAAAATTGCATTTCTGTTGGAAAGTGTTTCATAATCAAAGCTTTGTGCATGATTTTTTGTTTAAAAATTCGCTTATTATTATTACTAAAATATTTTACTATTAAGCATTATTATTTATTATTTATTATTAAAATATTTTGGCCAAACACTTTCGTTAACGCTCGAAAATATTTTTACATAGTTTACCTTCTTAAAACCATAGGAAAGGTATAGAATATTTTATTTTAAAAAAATCTAATGTGGGCAGCACATGACTTTCCCTGCAAACCCAATTTCATTTTTTCTTTATTTCCTTCATAATTCATTAGATTAAGTTTAATTGCACAAAATAAAATTAATTTGCCTTTTTAATTCGATGTTTTTTTTTTTTTTGGTAATTGGGCATTTTTCCGAAAGAGGCGTAACAAAAATGCAAGAAATCTCATATATCTTGAGAACGGTTAGTTATAAAGTATTGGAGTTTGTTATACTCTTTTCCTAGCCAAAATTGCGTGTAAAAAAGGAGTTTAATTGATATATTTGAGCATTTTTTTTTGCTAAGATTTGGGCGATTTTCGCGGACCATTTCGTAAAAACAGGCAGACTGTTCTTTTTCGAATCGTACCAAAATCTAATCAGCACCAGAGTATCCCACAACTAACTTATCTACCAAATTTTGCGAAATTTGGTCAATTAGTATTTTAGCTAAAGTGTATACATGAAATTTTTACTATCTATTTCACAAAAAAGACGGCTTCTGTCTTTTCGAATCGTACCAAAAACTAATCAGCACCAGGGTCACACCCAAGTGACTTACCTACCAAATTTTATGATATTCGGTCTATTAGTTTTTGAGTTAGAATGGATACATGCGTTGCACAGACACACACTAAAACACACACACATACGTCACGCTAAAAATAGTTTTTTCGTATTCTAGAGGTCTCAAAAATGTAGATCCGTCGAAAATTCGAGTTGCGATTTTCGACATGATTTCAATACTTTCTTTATACATTAACATATATTGCAGGGGGGAAAAGAAGAAAATTAAACATTGAACGGAATTCCGTACGCTTATTAGAACTGGCAAATCCGCCATTAAAAAAAATGAAGGAATGAATTCCATTTACCCTTGTCGATTTTCTGCGTGGTCAAGAGCTACTGCAAGGTATTGCATCTAATAGCTTTTAAAAGAAGAGCATTAATTGTATCGTAGCCGTGTGAACTTAGTGATCGTTACCAATTTATAAGCTAGCATATTTTGAAAGCATTTTTTGGTTTTCAAAAATTCGGTGCGAGGTCTGGTGTAATTTTAATCAGATATCAGCATTTTAAATATCAGGCAATTCCAAGTACATCTTCAGTTTAGGAATGAAGGACTTGTGAAGACAAACCTGTATAACTAGCTGGCCATATCTTCTACAGTTTATTCAATTCACCATGCCGGAATTCAATTTACCATACGACTTATGCCAAGGAATCTAGCAGACTACTGTCTGGTGGCTGGAGAAGTAGGCAACGCAGTAGGCATGTAAGTTGTTAAGGATTACTAATAGTTAAGCGCACGTTAGTTTATGCCCATTGTTTTAAATTTTATGTTTGAAATGCCATCTACTAGATTCGTGTATAATTTTTGAGCAGATATTTTTTTAAATATACACTTCATCCCATTTTAACTCCCATTTTTTTTTTCAAATGAATAATCCTATTTCAAGAATGTAAGACGAAATGCGTCTTAGTCAAATGAAAAATACTTTCAATGCAATTACATCTGAAATTCAATTTATAAACTACTTGAAAGTTTCTAAAGCAAGATTTCGGCTGAAAAGTAAAATATATTAAACTGCTTTAATATGCATTTCATGTTTCTTTCTGAAGCGGAATTTCATGGAAACGGAATATGAATTCATACCAGAAGCATGGAAATTCGAATTGTGATGCAAAATTATTTAAGAGATATACGTGTTATATCATTCTAAAATGTGGCAAAGTAACACCTGCCATTATATTCAATCACAGAGTATGTCTATTATCCATGTCTCAAATTAAAATTGAAACTATTGTGATATCAAATGCATGGACATTTTAAAAATAATTATGGATTTGAACATATATAGTAAACTTCCATTTGCGGAAAATCTAACTTAATATAAAGTTACGTTGGGATTTGTTCCGATAAAAAAAAGCAAATGTAATTAAATTATTTGTCGTAGGATTTTTTTTCAACATTTATGAATGAAAAGAAAACATTTAAAAAGTCCTATACCTATGACAGAATTAGAAATTTTAAGATCTAAACATCCGCTGATAAAACATTTAGAAGCAGAAGTTCTAAGTGGCAAAGATAAAATATATTTACACTCACGCACATATATATACGGGGTGTCTCAAAAAGATTGAAACGCGCTTTAATCCTTTACCTGTTGAAGATAAGTGGGCAATGTAAATTGTAAAATTGTTGAAAGTAAGGTAGGAAATAAGACTACGTTAATGAAATAGTCCTTCTATAAATTTTCAAAAAGTTACACTTTTTCAATTTTTATACGGCCCCCTTATACAAATTTGGTCAATGAGAAAATTTTTATTTTTAATGCAACAAGATAATTAAAAAAACGCTTATCTGTATCTTTAAAATTGAGCGCGTTGTATTTAATTGAAAAAACTGGATGATAATACATAGGATACCCAACCGCGTAGTGAGTACCACTGCTTTATATGATATCTGTCTGTGTAATGCTTTATTTATATTCATTTATGATAAAACAATTTGACACATATTAACGAATTTTTGATCTAAACAATTTCCATAAACAATTTGTTGATGATCCCTATTTCCACTGATGAAACAGCCTTTCACATGGTACGGAAAAGTGGTATCAGATTTTTTTCCTTTATCATAAAACAGTTGATTTTAAAAATACAGATGGGCGGTTTTTTTTAATGATCTTGTTTCATTAAAAATAAAAAAAAATTCTGATTGATTAAATTGGTCTAAGGGGGTCGAAAAGAAATTTAAACAGTGTAAATTTTTGCAAATGAATGGGAGGACTATTTCATTAACGTAGTCTTATTTCCTACTTTGCTTTCAACATTTTTTGAAATTTACATTGTCCACTTATCTTCAACAGGTAAAGAATTAAAGAGCGTATCAATTATTTTGGGACACTCCGTATATATTATAATATTTTAAGAACAACCCATGAACCATAAGTTATCATAAAATATCCTCAGAGATAAAATGAAAAGGTATGAAAAGCCATTAATATACAATATGTTCCAGGTAATATCAATAATGAATCAGAAGATATAAAATGCACATCAAAAAGACATGCTGAAAAATAAAAATAATAGATAGAACCAGAAAATATGCTATATACTCAAAGAAGGCAAGCACGATCCAAATTTCGAATGTTCTTTCCGATAAATTGACTTGTACATACATACAAAAAGATAATTTTGAGATCCACAGAACATAAAGTACTGCAACAAAATGAAGAAAAAATCATGAAAATAAAAGACATTTTTAGCATGTTTGTTTAGAAACAATTCACCTCGTGTTAATTTAATGTCAAAATCAAACTCTATTGTCACTCACATGAAAATAAATTTTAATGTTGCTAAAATAATGTTTCGAAAATATTCATTAGGCACAAAACGTGAGATATAATAGGACATTTAAATAGGTGTATTAGACGTTCTTTCAAAGTACCAGCACTATATACAGGGTTACAAGAAAAGAAGTAAACACTTCCGACTTTATATAGAATGTATATAATAAATGAAAAGGAACATTTGAAACTAGGAAAGTAACACAAGTTGGCCTGGAGGGGGGTGACCCCGCACTCTCCGGTTAAAGCAATCTTTACGTCATGTTCAAATGTTCTTTTTCATAGGTTATATGTTAATCTCCTTTGTATGGCTGCTATGCGCCATAATGTGGGATTTATGGTATTATTCTAATTATGGTATTTGCTTATAGGTTTTTATATGTTATATATATATATATATATATATATATATATTTATATATATATATATATATATATATATATATATATTTATATATATATATATATATATATATATATATATATATATTTATATATATATATATATATATATATATATATATATATCTCCCACTTTATTAATTATTAACAAAATCTGCCCGTACTTCCTCTTTTCCACTACCATACCATATATGGTCACTGATCTTATCCTCTAAGTTAACTTTCTCATATTTCTCATATGAAGCTGCATCACCATCACATTTTTGAAGCATATAAAACGCGAAGACAGCATATTTCCCATGTCGTCATCAGATTCCCATTTGACGGAAATGTAATTTGTACTTATGGGAAACAAGACAGACTGCTCTAAGATCTCTAAACGAGATGGTCGCCGATATTTCTTAAAACATGCAAGTGCAATTTGCTAATTTGTAGATCTAATTTTCATCATGATATCACAAAATCTCCCAATTCTAACATCCATTCTACATGTGTATATAATGATGCGGTTTGTCATAAGGTAAAATTGTCCTTATCAAAAAATTACCTGTATAGGACTTACCTATGATGCCGCCACTAAGGGTGGAGCATGTAAGCTCCCGGTTCTCAAGCTCGGACTACGAACACACAAAACATAAAGAAATACACATGTTTAATTGCTCAATTTATTTTAATATTTTACTTAATATTTATCTATTGTATCTGGAGTAACTATGCTATAATTAAATCAATTATTAAAAGACACATAATACTAACAATATTACATTAATATATATATATATTTACACACATAATAACTTTGACTTAAATTTCTTAAAAACAGTTTCCTTTAAACAATCGATAAAGAATAGTTCTTATAGTTCAATATTACGAACTCGTTCATATGGTCTACTCATACGAACTGGTAGTCAATTAATTTAATAATTGTTAAAGGTGTGCCTTCCGTGCTAATAGTGACAATTGAAAGTTGGTTACCTTTTCTCTTTGTGTTACGTGCATATTCGTGCTATTTCAATGATGTAGGAACACCGTTACACATCTAACTGCACTCGCTACCATTTTATTGCTCACATTCTATAGACACTTTTCACAAACCCAAGAAAACATGATGCTGACTCGTTCGAAAGTTTTAAGTCGACTAAAAAACCTCAGGTGCGTCTAGGACGCTGTCGAAAAATTGCATCTCCTGGAAAGTTCTAGAACATTCTCTCAAACCTTTTTCTTTTCACATTGTAGTGTCGTTGTTGATTCGTTGAGGTGAAGAAGGGGATGCGCTGCTTATTTATGTTTGTATTGCCATTGGCTCCCTCCGCAGCATTTAAATAGCTCATTAGCTAGGTTAGCATCCGCAATTGGAATTGCAAAATGGCTAGGTTGGCATCCGTAATTGGGTGGAAACATGTAATACAAATATTGTGTTACATGATATCCCCCCTTGCAGAGAGAAAATTTCAGCACACGGTAAACATCGCACTGAACACATATGTGTACACATTGCGGCCACTGTGGAATTGTTGCTTTTATCCACTGCACATATATCTGTCATAGAAATGCAGATCATCGCATGTAAGACACACTATATTGTAACATTGACATACATATATCGGTGCATTACAACCGACATGTCACTAAAATGAAGGAACTCGCTGTTCGGAAGATACACCATATCGTACTTGGTAACACATATACTGCTGCACATGAAGAAATTATTACTGTTCGGAAGGCACACTATATTGTCACATGGAATTATCACGAGCACGGAAGACACCTTATTGTCACATGGAATTATCATGAGCACGGAAGACACCTTATTGTCACATGGAATTATCATGAGCACGGAAGACACCTTATTGTCACATGGAATTATCATGAGCACGGAAGAATGAGTCACCATCCTGTGACTTAACTTTCAAAGTTCCGGTACTTCAATATTTATATTTTCATTATGTTGCTTGTACACTTCAAATGAAGACTATCATAATTGTTTTCTATTTATATACAAGTTCACAACATTACATTAAAATATACGCAATTCATTACCTTGATTTCTCATTTTCACAGACGTAAATAATTTTTAGACAATTTTTTAGCTGTATATATTTCTTATTTGTTACAATGAATAACATATTATATATTTTTGTGTGTATAAATCATGACTCTTTTGAACACCATATTTATATCATATTACATCTCGGCCTTTAAAATATCAAATATATCTACTCATTTCGCTACTCCAAACTACTGTGCATCTCATAATACGCACTTTCAATTCCCTCTTCGACTGCCCTTTCGTGTGACACAACTGCGCGGGAGGAAGGGAGAAAAGGAAAAAAAGAAAAAATTTTGCTTGACCCGTAGCTTTCCTCTGCTCCCCTCAACGCGTTTCTATGGCAACTGCGAATCTGTTGACCCCGACTGCGAGCCTTGAATGAGTGTCTTCATTGTTTGCAGAGCGCAAACTTACGTAAAAGGGATTTTAACTGCCTTTTGCATGTATCGCTAAAGATTTAAGCGTTATCGTGCACTTTGGCGGTATCCTCTTCTCAAGCGCGGGCTTTTAGACTGTCCGGTGGTGAATGTACGAGCTAACATTGACGTGGGATTTTCTGGCTGTATCTTTTAAGGAATTTATTTACACTTTTTCTTTCAAGTTCTTTTTTTTGTATTCTTACTTATATTTATTCTACTTATCTTGTTAATAATTCTATTTAATTTGATATATATATATTTTTTTTATTATTATTATCTTATGACCTTAACACAGATCTGACTGTTGAATTATTATTTTGATTTCATGTACTTCTAATTTATTGGATTTATTTATCCCTTGTTGCAACAACGGGTGATATATTATTTTATGTGTAGTATTATGAATATACCATGCTTTTGTTATGTTATTGATATAACTGACTTTATGTTCCCGTTTCAGCATAACTTTACATATTTATTTATTTAAATATATTCTTTCATATTTAATTTTATCTGTTATTTCTTTTTATTTCCAGTGATACTTAATTAATGCATTAATTTATTAATAATACTCAATCATTTATCATTTACATACAATTTTCTGCATTTTCCTAAATGTATTTTATTTTTATATACCGGCCGGTATTTTTAACTAACTATAATTGCCTGCAATTATAATTTTAAATTTTGATACATTGATTGTATGCTTACAATAGAACTTTTTTTGTATTATTCTCGTACTATGCAGGGGAGATTTTCTCCGATGTTTATTTTTAGCCTGGCTATTTATTTTGAAGGTGACTAGCTTTCGCCGTACAATGGCCATATATGGAGCTGTTACGCTGACTGTGACGGCTGGGAAATTAATCCTACTCATTCAAGTTTTATTAATCCATATATGTAATTAACTTTTATTTTGCTTTTTAGATTGCGTGTTTTCGTAAAAGGTCTGTATACACTATTTATGCAATATATATTTATTAATTTACTAATTATTATTTACATCAGCTGTGAGTGTTTATTTTGACTTCACACATTTATTTATTTATTTATTTATGATTTTGCTTTTATTCTGTCAGCTTTTTATAAACTATTATTTAATAATTTTATGATTTTGAATATCCTGTACTTGCTTTTACCATGTTCCATGACTTTATTTTGCATTTTATTAATTATGTTATACTATTTTTTCAAGACCCGCACAAGAAAAGGAAAAAAAAAAATATCGTGAAGAATTCCATCCCACACATCTTTATCATTGGGATGTCTACCTTGCTCTTAAGCATCTATCATTGGAAGACTTGTATTTTTGATGCCCACTACTGACTGTTACCACCTTTCGTTTTCAAGCAAGACAAATTGCAAGTAAGTGAAATTTAATTATCTCTCTCCTTTTTTTTTTTTTTTTTTTTTTAACACCTTAGTTTATTTTATTTTAGAACATTGAGGGGTATTGTATGTATTATTTATCACTTCTACATATTTTTTCTGATATTTATTGCTCTATTCATAAAATGTATCCATACATAAATGTTTATTTATTACCTATATTTTTATTTTATCCTCATATTTACAAAATCCTCATATTTACAAAAAAAAATTATCCTCATATTAATTTTACAAATATGTTATTCTCATATTTATTTTACAAAATATATTATCCTCATATTTGTTTTATAAAAAATATTTTCCTCATATTTATTTTACAAAACTACCTTTATTTCATTATTAATTTTTTTAAAATTATACATTTAATGCCTTCATTACCGTTACACTAATATAACATATTTTGCGTTTTCGCACATAAAATTTTCATATTAAATTTTTATCATTATATATTATTTTGCTTTCGAATACTATTTTTTGCGTGTCCTTAGATTATAACGTCTAGTACTCCCATCATTTGGATTATTGGCGTTATATTCTTTGTTTACATGCGATTGACTTCTGTCAACAGTTCGCCGTGTTTGTTTACTTTGTAAATACTTTTTACGCGGCTCTGCTTTATATAATTTATTCGCGTGAACAACTATCCATTTTTTATTTGGATCGTTCATAGGTGTGATAGCGTAATTATTGTTACGGATCACCTTTACGATGCGATATGGCCCTTGAAATTTTTTTTGTAATGCTGTGGTGGGTCTCAGGTTTTTTAAGTACACAATTTGTCCTTTTAATAATTTCTGCTGTCTAACTCTTTTAAAAATTCTTTCTTGGCGACTTTGGGCTTGAATTTGTTTTCGTTTTGTATATCTATTAATTTTTTCCGCTAAAGTAAGTGCTTCACTGACGTCATTATCATATTCAGTTTTAGTTAAATTCGGACTGTCATCAGGGTCCGCTATTTCCAGATTATTTTCTCCGGGTAATTTCAAATCTCTGGTAAGAAACAAAATGGCGGGACTGTGGTCTATATTTGCGCTGGGTGTTGCATTATGAAATAATTTTACATATGGCAAGACTTTGTGCCAATTAAAAGTTTGGTCAGCCATTGCTGCCAAAGAATTTTTTATTCCTAAGTGGCTTCTTTCTAAAATTGCATTTGAGCTAGGTTTGTAAATAGACGTATATTTTATTTTTATACCATGTTGCTCTGCGAATTTTTTAAATTCTTCGCTTTTTAGTTGTCTCTTGTTATCACATAAAATCCAATTTGGTACTCCGTTTGAAGCTATCCAATTTGTTACTACCTGTAATACACTCGCAGTTGTAATATTTCTCACGGGCACTGCCTCCAGGAATCTCGAGTAATGGTCTATCATCGTTATGATGTACTCGTGCTGTCCGTTACTTCTCGGTAGCTTCCCTACAATATCTAATGTCACCGTGTGATTTTGTTTACATGGACGTGGGACACGTTGTAATGCCATTGGTCTTATAGCCTTATTTTTGTAACATAAGCATGCATCACATGATGCGCAAAAATTCTTTACATCACTGTATGCCCCTTTCCAGTAATACTTTCTATTCAGAATTTGATATGTTTTTTCTACTCCAAAATGCGGTGTATGAGCTAACTCAATAACTGCGAATTTTAGACTGTGAGGTATTAGAATTCTGTCCTTTTGCATAGGATTTCTGATATTTCTAGCAGTCTTTATCATAATTAATCCTGTATTTACATCTCTATAGTATTTATTTACATATATTGGCTGTTTAAATTTTGCATTCAGTCCGTTAATAATTTTCTTTATCTCTCTATCTTTTGCTTGCTCTTCCAAAATTTTGGCTATCGTTATCGCGCTGTCATTAGCAATAATGTTATTTATTAATTTAGTCTTAGTTTGTTCAGAAAAAATTTGTCGCGACATAAAATCACTGGGATTATCTTGTCCTTTAGTGTATTTTATATCGAAAGAATATTGTTGTAAATTTAATAACCATCTTACGATTAAATCATAATTTTGATTTTCTAAGTGTATGTAGTGAGTTAAAGCTTTAGAATCAGTAAATACCGTAAAATGCGTACCATATAAAAAATCTTTGAAATGTATTATAGCTTCGTGAATTGCTAACAATTCTAGCTTCATGCTTGGATATTTCTTTTCACTGTCTGAAAGTTTCCTGCTATAATACTCGATAGGATGAAAATTTCCATTCACTGATTGAAGTAAAATTCCTGACGCGGCTACTTTTGAACAATCAGTCGACAAAAAGAACGGCTTTGACATATCAGCTGCCTTGACTACCGGTTTCGATAAAATCGCGTTTTGCAATGTTACAAACGCTTCTTCGCATTTCTCCGTCCATATAAATTTTTTATCTTTCTTTGTTAACTCAATTAAAGGATTGCATAGTTCAGAAAAATTTGGTATGATCTGCCTAAAATAATTTTATAAACCTAAAAATGATTTTACTTTTTTTACTGTCGTTGGCACAGGGAAATTCGTTATTTTTTGTACATTATCATCTGAAGGTGTTATGCCTTCCTTACTTATCTTAAATCCTAGAAATTTAATGTTCTCTTTACACATTTGTAATTTTGAAGGGTCAATGGTTAAACCAAATTTAGCTAATCTCGAAAATACCGTTTTTAATTTCTCCAACATTTTCTCGAATGAATTTGCGGCAATTACAATATCATCTAAATAAAATTCAATTTTCTGATCTTTTAAATCTCCTAAGCATTTCATCATTAGTAATGAGAAATATGCTGATGAGTTTTTTGCCCCAAAAGGTAATCTATTAGGTCTATACGAGCCATCATTTGTTATGATATTTAATCGGAAACTATCCTCCGGTTTGATTTTTATTTGAAAAAATGCGGACTTTAAGTCTATCACCGTGTACAATTTGTGGCCTGCTATGTTGTGCAGAATGTCGCTGATTTTACCAATATTTACGGGCAGTAATTCAGTAATTTGATTAAGTAGCCTATAATCTACGGCTAAACGATATTTTTGTTCTTTATTGGCATCATTACTATTAATACTGGCTTTCTTCTTTATCAATAAGCATGGGAACGCATAATTACTTGTAGATTTTTCTATAATTCCAGCTTCACACAATTGTTTGATTTCACCTTCTAGTACAGGTTTTAACATTTTTGGCAAGGGATAAGGTTTACACTGAATTGGGTATTGGTGTGAGTAAATTAAATTCCGGTACTATTTCTTCCGTCATTCCCAGCGTTTTGTATGATTTCGAAAATACATCGTAATTTTGTAACAGTAATTTTAGCAATATATGTTTTTCATTTTCTTGTAAGTGATCTAGTTTAAAATCTTGCGGTGTTAATTCCGCTTTTCGTAAAGCTGAAATGTCCATTTTTTGTGGATCATTTAAGCTTTCGATATTGTTAATCTGTAAAATTTTATCAGTATCATGTTTCTCTTCACAAATTTCAAACTGCGGTGTTACAGTACCAAATATCATATTTTTATTTAGATGAATCTCTTCTTCTGTTTTATTTGTTATTATAGTAGAAATATATTTTCTATTATTTACATAATGTATAGAATTTTGAGTATGTAAATCTTTCATTGAGTTTGTAATATTTAACAATACATCCTTATCTTCAAAATAATTTTCGCTTAATTTTAATTTTATTGATTTTGTTTCTTGAGGGAGTAATTTAATTTTATGCGCTAAGCTTGCATTTAAGCATTGAATATGTTCAACTCTTGTATTATTATTTTCTGGTTGCTGTGCTTTTTTCTGATTTTTGTCTTGAAATGGTATAGATATGGATTCTTTGACAAACTTTACTATTAATTTATTTGTGTCAATTATGGCATGATGATTTTTGAGAAAATCAAATCCTAAAATAATTTCATAAGGGGTGTTATTTAATTGTTTAGTTATGAAAAAAGAATTTTTGCATCTTTTGTTTTCAATTTTAAAGCTGAAGCTTATGCATTTTGAAAATTGAATGTTTTCTTTGGTCATAGTCTGTATTTTTACTTGTCTAGATAAATAGTTAATTTTAATTTTATTTTTGATTTTTTGAAAAATTCTATCTGATAATAAACTGACACTTGCGCCACTATCTATGAGAGCCACTGTTTTTATGTTCTCTAAATTTATGTTAATCATTGGCAATGCGTCACTCTGTCCATATGTTGAATTCAGTAAATGTTCATTTAAATTTTGTGCATCCTTATTAATTTTGCTTGCAATTTTATGGGATCTCGAATCCTTATTTGATGCCTTATAACTTTCTATATGTCTTTTATTTCGAGGTCCCTTTCTTAGTTTAAATATTCATTATTCTGATATTGCCTATGATTGCTTTCATAATGTGGTCCATTATTCTGATATGATCTTCTGTTATTACTTTGAAATTGTCTGTTGTTATTTCCTGCACGCCGCCGTATTCCCCGGTTATTTATGAAATTACCTCTTCTGAAATTCGCCCTACTATAGTGTGCATAATTATTTTGAATAGTGGGTCTTTGTTGAAAATTGGTAGTTTCCTGAATGTTATTTCCATTTGTTATCGCCCTTTTTAAATTGTCTTGTACTTTATGAAGCATATAGCATTCGGACATCCAGTGATTGTTACGACCACACGCTATACAGAATTTCTGTGGCGGGTTTTCTGCAGTATTTTCCGTTTTTACATGATTTATTTCCAGATTCTCACTTATTTTATTTTCTACATCAATACTATTTACACAATCATTTTGTTCCTCCAATGCGGATTCTATTACTTCAGCTATTCTCACTGCTTCCTCAAAAGTTTTCGGTTCATTTTTTTTTATTTCTGTTCTTAAATCTTCTCTGACTATCTGTAAAAATTTGGTGAGTTTAATTTTCTCTGTAATTTTTTTTACATTTGCGTCCATTGTTTCATCTACTTCTAGAAAAATTATCGCCTGGTTTTCGATTTCTTGTGCAAGCTCCTTAATTGTCATATTTGGTAAATGTTTCAGATTGTTAAAATTGTTGTGTTTTTGCACTAATGTTTGTTTCCTTTCAAATTTGTTTTTTAATAACTCCATGAATTTTTCATATGATTTTTCCTTTTGCAGGGCAATATTTTCTGCTAGAAATTGTTGAGCCTTTCCCTTTAATCTTGATTTGACAATTATAATTTTCTCTTGTTCGGACCATGATGTTAACTCCGCTATTTCCTTAAATTGTATGATAAAGAAATTGACATTATTTTCCTTTTGTCCATCAAATGATGGCAACATCTGCATAATTGGCAACGATGTATTTTGCTGCGCTTGATTTGCGGGCATCTGTATCTGGATCGCGTTATTTGCCGAATTATCTGTTACTCTGTTATTTATATGTACCTCCTGCTGTATATTATCGATAATTGGAGCATCTTGCCTCGATCTTTTACTTATTTGCCTAGTTTTATTCGGCGCCATGATTTAATACACTGTTATACACTTCTGACTATATACTAGATATCTACACTAATACACACATATATACACAATAATATAATACATATTAAAATTATCATTTTCATGCATATTCTTATCATTCTACTGAGTTATATCTCATTATTAAACTCATTGTTAAATTCAATATTACATTCCACTTATTATTAAATTCACTTTTATATTCAACTCATTATTAAATTTAATATTATATTCAAACTCATTATTAAATTTAATTTTGCCTTTTACTTATATTTTTTTACTTTCTCTTATGAAAAATTAATTATCTCCGAGCTTGACCACATACGGCACCAATTCGAGCGGCGACATCATGTCATAAGGTAAAATTGTCCTTATCAAAAAATTACCTGTATAGGACTTACCTATGATGCCGCCACTAAGGGTGGAGCATGTAAGCTCCCGGTTCTCAAGCTCGGACTACGAACACACAAAACATAAAGAAATACACATGTTTAATTGCTCAATTTATTTTAATATTTTACTTAATATTTATCTATTGTATCTGGAGTAACTATGCTATAATTAAATCAATTATTAAAAGACACATAATACTAACAATATTACATTAATATATATATATATTTACACACATAATAACTTTGACTTAAATTTCTTAAAAACAGTTTCCTTTAAACAATCGATAAAGAATAGTTCTTATAGTTCAATATTACGAACTCGTTCATATGGTCTACTCATACGAACTGGTAGTCAATTAATTTAATAATTGTTAAAGGTGTGCCTTCCGTGCTAATAGTGACAATTGAAAGTTGGTTACCTTTTCTCTTTGTGTTACGTGCATATTCGTGCTATTTCAATGATGTAGGAACACCGTTACACATCTAACTGCACTCGCTACCATTTTATTGCTCACATTCTATAGACACTTTTCACAAACCCAAGAAAACATGATGCTGACTCGTTCGAAAGTTTTAAGTCGACTAAAAAACCTCAGGTGCGTCTAGGACGCTGTCGAAAAATTGCATCTCCTGGAAAGTTCTAGAACATTCTCTCAAACCTTTTTCTTTTCACATTGTAGTGTCGTTGTTGATTCGTTGAGGTGAAGAAGGGGATGCGCTGCTTATTTATGTTTGTATTGCCATTGGCTCCCTCCGCAGCATTTAAATAGCTCATTAGCTAGGTTGGCATCCGCAATTGGAATTGCAAAATGGCTAGGTTGGCATCCGTAATTGGGTGGAAACATGTAATACAAATATTGTGTTACACGGTTTATTCCCAATTTATAAAACACCTCTCAAGGACACGTTGTTACAACAGCTGCTATTAAGTGTGTAGGTGTCACAACGAAGAAAAAATAGAAACAAAATTTTATTTTGCGAAGAGTCACTTGATTTCTTCATATGATATGAGTGTAAATCATATTTCAAATTTTATTTAAAATACTACCCGAAATATTTTGCTGAAATTTTTTATTTGAATATTTCCTAAAATTTTCGAAGCAATTTTAACTCCGCATAAAAATATTTGAAAAATTAAGTCCCATGGGATTTAATGTATTTCATTTTTTAAACACGGATTAAATCTGAAACTAATCAGATAATATTATTCATTTTCATTCCCAGACATTCCATAGACCGTCTCAACAACATACTAAAATTCAATTTTGATAAAGTCATTTTTACGGCTGTTATCGCGCGAACCGACAAACAAACAGTCAGACAGAATGGTCAAAGTCATACACACTTTTCAACTATGTTGGAAAGTGTTAACAAACGATATGTTCTATTTTTTTTAATTGTATCAATGTATATTCAACGCCAGAATAAACTACACGTGATCTACCTGCCAAAAGTTGTACGATGTCTTTGATTAATTTTAGGCGTATTTACACACGATGCACAGACAAGCAGACAGATACACAGACATGCATACACACACGTACAGATAGACAGGCGTCCAGCCAAAGTTACATTTTTTGTTCTAAAACGTGTGTCTGAAACGTGTAGATCCGTCGAAAACTCAAACTCCGACTTTCGACACTGTTCCAGTATTTTCCCCATACATTACCATATATTGTAAGGAAAGTAAAAATCCGTCTGCACTTACATGGAAGCTCATATTTTGAATATATATTTTCTTATATATTTTGTGCCATACACAGGGGATTCAAAAAAATGGTCCAAACTTTGCAAGATAATAGTATACACCAAATCAATTATTTTTCGCCATAATGTACGAGGTCGGAAACGAAACATTAAGGCGTTCAAGAAGCTTACTCGTCGGAAAGTGACCGCCCCGCAAACTTAAAAATGTGTCATTCTACTTATTATTTTCTAACTGACGAAGAAAACCGCGTATACATATTTCATCTGGGGAAGAAGAAAAACCCTTATGCAAATTTTCGTATTTGGGTGACAGGTAAAGGACTATTTTAACGTCCGTTTCCTGGGCGATGGCTTGAGAGAGGTGGTCCCATAGCTCTACCTCCCACGACCGCCCGATCTGTTATGTCTTGATTTCTTTTTATTGAAATATCTCAAGGATCTCGTCTATGGCACTCCCCCTGAATTTGAAGAGGAACTCGTCACCAGAATTTCGGCGCTGCTGCCAAAGTGCGCGATATGCCTGATTTGTCCAAGAGTGTTCGCCAATCCCTCCATCACAGCTGTGAGACGTGTATTCAGGTTGGCGATCGCTCTTTTGGGCCATTACTGTAATTATTGTTTACTAAATGTAATTTTATAACTTCTAAGACGTTCTTGTGTTTTCGCCTTACGTCATCGGTTTCACCATTAAGCGGCCACTGGCTCCTTTAAGTTTCATTCTCCCCTGGTAAACTATGACGAAATATGTTTGGTCTGGTATGTACTACCACCTCCTAAAGTTTCGCTCATCCTTTTTATCATCCTGTATAATCCTAATATATTTTGTAAGAACCGTCGATGCCAGTGTCTTGTAAATGATTTCAATCGTTTTTAAAATTAAAGAACATACATTAAATAGCATTAGTTTAAGGATTTTAACAACATTTTATAATGATATTTTTAATTTTTCACAAAAATATGTTCAAAATATTAAGTGAATTCCTGGGTGTCAACCTCCTTGAAATGCAATGGACTTCTAAAGTTTATCCAATGAAATACATGTGTAGCATTTTGATTAGTTAAATTTATTGGAGTACTGGTGTTCTCAGAGATTCAAGGACATATTGATATCAGAGTAAATGTTGAAACGTATTCAGGGATATTTAAAACCTGTAATTACAACAAACTGCAACAGTCAGATGTTTTCCCTATCAACATGTTTTTCTTTGGAATTGCTTTTCGGTGTACTATAAGGCGATAAAAAGAAAATTATATAAAATATTCTAAAATAAAAGTTTAATCGTAAATCGGAGTGCTTTCAGTTACAATTCAACCCGGTTCCATTTCGAAAGATTTCAATTTGTATTCAACGAAATGCTAGCTCTCTTACCATTTCCATATTCAATTTTTTTTCAAGACAATTTAAAGTACTGTATGTTTTCACTGACTCCGATTTTATTTATGTGACTGCTAAAGGGGATTGGATAAATACCGAAGAGTAAAAGCAACTTTTAAATCCAGTAATTTATGAAGAATGAACTTCAGTACATTCTTTGTATGTCTGAATGTGTACCCTCCCTATGATTACTTAATAAAGAAATTGTTTCAATGTCGGACTGCTCAAGAAAACATATAATCACATTCCTATGTTTGATTTCGCGTGAAAAGCTTTTTACTTTCCTTATATACATACTAATGTATAAGGAAAGTATTGTGACAGCGTCGAAAATTCGAATTCGAGTTTTCGACGGGAGAGCACGTTTCAAGCATACATGGTCACGAATAGAATATTTTTGAGGTGATGTCTGTCTGTGTGTGTGTGTGTGTCAGTTCGTCTGTGGAGACGATAACAGACGAACGAACGAAGCGATTCAAGTGAAATTTGGTGCAAAAATCAGAATCCATGAAAACTGGAAGCCTATTGTTTTAACACACAATCGAATGTTCAGAACACCCTAAATTTTTGAGTGAAATTTTGAAAAAATCATCAAAAAATCAAAACCTTTAATAAAGTTACTCAAATAGACATTTCTTATGTACATTTCCTTAGAAAACGATTGACATAAACTGTAGAACGCTAGCATGAACCGTTCTCGAGATATTGTACATTTTTCAATAAATTTATCAAAGAAATTCCATAAATTAAAAAAATATATTAACTGTGGAGAAACATGTTTACTTTTCATATGTAATATCATGCGATAAATTTGGTGACATCATTCTCATGGATCTAACTCGTTCCATTCACAAGAAAAGATACTTTGAGTAATGCTTTTGTATTTGAACGCCAATAGTCATTTATCCGCTGTAAGAAAAACTTATTTCTCCGTCCATAACTCTTGGCGATATTTTGACGACAAATTTAGCTGAATGTCGCCAACTTGGTGACATTTTTAAATGTTGCCAAATTAACGAAAATCTCACCAAAAGGATACATATGACGCTAAATCATTGAAAATGACGACTAATTGAAGAAAATTCAATATCATGAAAATATGATAAGTATCTACTATAAGAATAATATTTTTTTCAACTGTAAAAGTAGTATATTCATTGCATTATATAATAAAGTCATATGTTGGCCACATCAGATTTTTTAATAAATAATGACAGGACACGGCTTTATGGGACATTCGCAAAGGTAGAATTGCGTCCCTGTTGCAGATGTCCACAACCATGGATCTCTTTCGCGTTTATCATACGCTCGTCAATCTAGAATATGCAATGCCTGCAACGATTTGAAAACTTACAATGTAATGAATAATTTCTATGTGGTAACTTACTATGTAATCAACAAACTATGTGTCACAATTTCGGAGATCACCTGAGATCGAAAAATTCAATACTACTCCGCCGTCAGCTTCAAATCTCCTAAAGATTAAGCTTAGACTACACGAGTTTGTAGTGACCACGTTCATAGACACAGCCACTATTATCTATGGCCCATTAATGTGTAGGAACTATAAATGTTACGGTGCATTAGCGTTTCTAATGTAATGACATACAATTGAGTATATTTTCTGTATCTATGACTTATAATGTTTTCAACCTAATAATGTTATTGTGATGAACGATTTATAAGAGGTGTAGCTGGGTAGTGAAATCGTGATAATTGTGAGCATAGCGATAAATGTGAGCATAGTGATAATCGCTTACAGTGCGATGTTTTCGGTATATAATCCTCCAAACGTATCTTTATAGTGAGAGAGAACTTACCTAATCTAATAAGTAAATGATTGCCAATGACTACACTATTTAGCTTTTTATTTGACATTTTACAACAAAGTTGAAAGGTGTTTATGACTTTGTTCATTCTGTCTGTCTGTCTGTCTGTCCGTTAGCACGATAACTGCCGTAAAAATGACTTAATCAAAATGAAATTTTAGTATGTTGTTCAGATGGTCTGTAGGACCTATGGGAATATAAATGAATAATATCACCCAATTAGTTTTGGATTGAACCCGGGTTGAAAAAATGAAATACATTGAGCTCTATGGGACCTAATTTTTCAAACATTTTTTAAGCGGATTTAAAATTCACAAATTGCTTCGAAAATTTTAGGTGATATTCAAAGTGTTCCATAAAATATATAAAAAAAAATTCAGTGAAATATATTCAGTAGTTTTTTAAATAAAAATTAAAATAATAATTACACCTCTTATATGAAACGATCACGTGGCCATGATATGAAACGATCACATGACCCACTTCAAAATGATATATGGCATCCATCTTGTTTCAAAATTGTGACTTTTTAAAGTTCTTTTTAATTCATATTGAATGTTGTATCCGTCCTAAAAACTACTTTATTTTTGCTTAAATTATGTGCATCTATATACTGAAACAACGCAATGACAATATATTTGAGTTTAAATGCTCATCCAAATTTGATTATTTCTACAACTAAGCCTATTTTTCACCTATGTAAAATTTAAACAGCAATATATGTAGAATGAGTTGTATTAGAATTACTGTATTTCTTTAACACAAAATAATTTAGTCCATGGAGTCTGCATGGCTGATATGAATGAGATATTAATTGATTTCATAAAGAGAAGGACGATTTTTTTCGATGAAGTTTTAAGCATAGAGTTTAATTACTTGTAATTTATTATTTGCTCCATGGTCTTAATTTGTAAATAAAATAAATTATTATAGTATTGTGATGAATGAAATGAATGGGAGAAAGTTATGAATGAAATCCTGTTTTTATAGAGAGATCCAGGCGCGTTATTTTTTCTATGACGTCATTTGAATTAATTTCAGTTGATTTCGATGAAGTTTTCAAATATAATAAATTATCGTAGTATTATGATAGTTTTAAAAATATTTCCGTGGAATGTATCGCATTTTAGAGATATTTAAACCAGGCAGTTTACATTTCAATGCCGTCATTTTAATGAAGTTCATTTTTTTCAATGAAGGTTTAAGTTTTCAAATATAATAAATTATTGTAATATTGTGATACGTTTTAAAATATTACCGAGGAATTATTGCATTTTCGACATTCTTAAATAAAATTGCATTGAAGTTGGAAAGTGTTTCATAATCAATGCTTTAAGCGTGATTGATCTTTCTTGTTTTATATCACTTTGAGGTAATATGCCTCCCATGATTCCCTATCTGAATTGGCCTTGCTTTGCCTAAATGTTGGTTTAAGACCGACTTGATTAGATTCCCTTTTTTTGAAGTAGATTGTTTGGGTCAGGCCCGGAGCGGAGGCAACACCCATCTAGACTTAGTGACTCTTCAACTTGTTCATTTCATCGCAAATTGATGAATTTATGGGTCACAATGGTTGTTCAAGTAAAATGTCAAACCTGGTCCCTATTCGTCTGAACCTTTGTTCACTGTGTTTCACACCATGCCGAATTACTTTGAAAATTAATGCTTTAATTGGTCTGACAGTTCTAACCTGTGGTTTATGTAATGATCTAATAAAGTGTACATTTTCTGTGTCTATGATCTGATAATGCGCTTTGCCAATTAATGTAATAACCTATTAATGTGTTTGACGTGATGGAACATCTACTAGATTACAATTTAAATGCCATAACTTGTCCCGAAACTAGCGTTAAGCTGTTTCTGACCTCTACCGAGAAACCACTTGACCAAGAACGTCTCTGTTTTTTTTTTGTTTTTTTTTTAGATATCGCTAACAATGCAGCAGAGTGCATAACCGCTTTGAAATTTTGAATTTCGAAATAGATTCTCCAATATATGTTAAAACCTCTTTTTAGAAAGTAAAAACAATGGTTACTTTAAAATGTATCTCCTCCTTCAAAAATGACGGAGCATATACTTTTCGACATTTGTCTTGGTCGGGGGACAGTTAAAATGCCAAGAGCTTCACGACACCCTATTTTAAAAAGTTGATCAGTGTTTCATAAAGACTTTTAAAAATGAGTAATTATTATAGTTTTGAGTATTCTCCGTATTGCTCATGATAAAACGGTCGCAAGTCTTTTCAAAGTACGGTCTTCAAAATGCGTCTTTGTGAACTGTTATTCCTCAGCTCTGGAAAACTGCAATAGTTCAGCGAGCGTCAGCGAGTGGAAAGCGAAACCTCCCGACTCACAAAACCAGTTAAGGGGGTTGGAGAGTAGCTAGCATGGGATAGAGCCCCCTAGTTTAACAAAGAATAACATAGAAACGTAAAATAGTGGACAACCGTATAAATGCATATCTAGGTCTAGTTTTAGGTCTAGTTACCGGACGTTTGAAACTAGAGAAGGGTTTTGCAATCCTGTTTACATACGAAAATGTTTTCAGATATCCTCTCTAACCTTGCTTCTTTCCGACTAATATAAAGGGGTGGAAGGAATTCAACTACGACCTTTGAGTGATTTCTGTCTGATTATCGCAGGCGGGGAGGAGAAGTTCTATTATTCATGCAAAATTTGCCGTGACGCGTTTCTATATTTTCAGAGGCGTGAAAGCAATATTCCTTCTACATTTTACTCTTGAGGGAGAGGCGGTTGTGGTGAAAGGGGAATCTGGGGGAAAGGGGTTCTCCTTACACATTTTACTCTTAGTTTGAATCTTGTGAAGGGGTACCGAGTGGGAAGAATCGACCCTAATGTTTTTACGCTTGTATCTATCTTGGCTACTTTTGTTCTGATTTTGATGTAATCTTCGCGTTATATTTTCTTCTCTGCAATGGACTCATTCAACCTGCTCATGCTGAACTTCAACCCACGATTGTTGCTTTGCCACATCTGCGCTCATGCAACGAACGCAGAATTTGCTGAAAAACTGATTGCTATAAAAACAGGTTACTATAGTTAGTGACCGCTAGCTTCGGGCACCGCAGCTAGTTAATGTTTATACTTTATGCAACAATGCTTTGTTAATGCATTCGTCATAATAACGTTATAACCTATGACTAACGTAATATTCAATTACAGTGTGCCTTTTTTGTGTCTATGATCTAATATGTTATGACCACTGATGTGTTTGACATGGCAATATATTAAGGTGCGTATTTAGTATATGTATGACCAATCAACTAACTTAACATTGCGAATAGAACAACTATAATAAATCATAATGTCTGAAAGAATTCGGAAATTTGCTGAAAAAATTCGATTAATATGAGCACGCAAGTTTCATTAAAATAATTTAAATATTTCGTGATATATTACTCTCTTTACCAACGTTTTAATATTTCGAGAGCAGATCGGAATAACTGCTAATATATGGTGTCCAATTTGTTCTACTGTATACATAGTTACAACTATTTAAGACTGTGAGATAAAGATATATTTTGGCAGTGGTAATGTACGTAGATTTATGATATATATCAAACCAGACAAAAGCCCCAGTTTATAACAGCCTCTGATCCTAGAGGTCAGTAAAGCAATAAATAAGTGCGCTTCAATTTCGAGCGTGGTCGAGTCAGTGAAATTACTAGAGGCCAAAGCTGAAACCATCCAGATTGGTTAAAGAATTAACCATTGAGGAAGGGTTGCCGCATCGTCCTGAGCACAATCAATGAGATACGGAGGGCGTATCTGGACTTCGGGCAAAATGATGTTGCAACAGGCAAAAGGTTAGACAGACGAGATTAAATTTTCTATTAGGTTACATATGCAGAGAGCAGTCGATATTAAGAAAAGGTATGATGCAGTCGGTATTAAGAAATGGTATGGTGCAGTCTATATTAAGAAATGGCGTGAAGTGTCTACTTTTTTTGATAATAGCGAAAATATTTAATTTTAATAATTCTTTCATTGTAGATCAAAAACGTGCATGAAAGAGCGGCGTATGTTTGGGTGGTATTCATGCTGTTATTGTAAAATGGCAATTATTTTAATAATTTTAAGAGACTACTATTTTAAATATTTTATCAGATTTAAAAAAACGGACTAAAATATGCATGGTTAGATCTAACTGAATATCAATATGACACTTACTAAACTAATAGTACCGATCAAAATGATTGTACAAAGTTGAATTTGATCAAAGATTTGTCTGAGATATATACTTTCCAGATAATTTGTTAATACATGGAATGCCCGTGAAATCCGGTAATCTGTTAAAACGTTGTTGATATCTTAAAACAGGCATTAGTGCGAAAACACTGATTCCTCGATATAACATGCATTTATTATTTTCCAAGACGCTAGATTGAAAACAGAACAATTATTCTCTACTGCTTATCGTTTTCAATTGAAATTTCTGTTATAATGAGAAAATAAATATAACCTCAAATGAAGACCCATTCTTGCTTTGTGTGTATCTGTGTATGTGTCTGAGTCGATTTTGGCGATACTTCTGCCTCTGTAGCTCAACGGCAGAGTTTGGCTGGCCATTACGAAGATTACTAAATAGGACAGCAATGCACTTCACAAAGGTGCAGAACAAATCAACATTTCAGGTTTGAGCAAAGATGTAGGAGATCTGTAAGTCACCAAAGTGGGTCTGCTATGGATTCCGTAGGCTTTGGTATATTCAGCAACTATTTGAAAATCATAATACAGACAACCATGCAGGAAGCTAAGGTAAAAACAGCAGGAGGCGGTTTGTCAGATTGTCCGTTGCACGCCAATCTTACGTTGGAGGGTGGAGAATACGAAATCCATTTCTACGATATGAGCTTGCTATTCAGCCCCAGTAACTCACGGGCTGAACATCCTTTGGCCTGTACGAAGATCCTGTACGAAGATGGCCGATTCCCGGGTGAGGAATCAAGGCTCTTTAGAATATGTGTGTGTTTGTGTAGTTGTTCTGTTTTTTATACTGCCAATCTCAGTAAGCCGACTGGCACGGTATCTCTAAACACATCTAAGCGATGCAAGTAAAATTCGACACCCTTACACTGATAATAGTCGTCTATGTTCGTCGATATACATTTGTCAAACCCATTCGTGGATATACATTCAACGATATACATTCATTGATATACATTCATCGATATACATTCAACGATATACATTCATTGATATACATTCATCGATATACATTTGTCAAACTACGCAAAGCTGAGATTATCGAGGAATCAAGGCTCTTTAGAATATGTGTGTGTTTGTGTGGTTGTTCTGTTTTTTATACTGTTAATCTCAGTAAGCCGACTGGCACAGTATCTCTAAAAACGTCTAAGCGATGCAAGTAAAATTCGACACCATTACACTGATAATATTCGTCTATGTTCGTCGATATACATTCGTCAAGCCCATTCGTCGATATACATTCATCGATATACATTCATCGATATACATTTGTCAAACCACGCAAAGCTGAGATTATCGAGGAATCAAGGCTCTTTAGAATATGTGTGTGTTTGTGTGGTTGTTCTGTTTTTTATACTGTAAGTCTCAGTAAACCGACTGGCACGGTATCTCTAAAAACGTCTAAGCGATGCAAGTAAAATTCGACACCATTACACTGATAATATTCGTCTATGTTCGTCGATATACATTCGTCAAGCCCATTTGTCGATATACATTCATCGATATACATTCATCGATATACATTTGTCAAACCACGCAAAGCTGAGATTATCGAGGAATCAAGGCTCTTTAGAATATGTGTGTGTTTGTGTGGTTGTTCTGTTTTTTATACTGTCAGTCTCAGTAAGCCGACTGGCACGGTATCTCTAAAAACGTCTAAGCGATGCAAGTAAAATTCGACACCATTACACTTATAATATTCGTCTATGTTCGTCGATATACATTCGTCAAGCCCATTCGTCGATATACATTCATCGATATACATTCATCGATATGCATTTGTCAAACCACGCAAAGCTGAGATTATCGAGGAATCAAGGATCTTTAGAATATGTGTGTGTTTGTGTGGTTGTTCTGTTTTTTATACTGTCAATCTCAGTAAGCCGACTGGCACGGTATCTCTAAAAACATCTAAGCGATGCAAGTAAAATTCGACACCATTACACTGATAATATTCGTCTATGTTCGTCGATATACATTCGTCAAGCCCATTCGTCGATATACATTCATCGATATACATTCATCGATATACATTTGTCAAACCACGCAAAGCTGAGATTATCGAGGAATCAAGGCTCTTTAGAATATGTGTGTGTTTGTGTGGTTGTTCTGTTTTTTATACTGTCAGTCTCAGTAAGCCGACTGGCACGGTATCTCTAAAAACGTCTAAGCGATGCAAGTAAAATTCGACACCATTACACTGATAATATTCGTCTATGTTCGCCGATATACATTCGTCAAGCCCATTCGTCGATATACATTCATCGATATACATTCATCGATATGCATTTGACAAACCACGCAAAGCTGAGATTATCGAGGAATCAAGGCTCTTTAGAATATGTGTGTGTTTGTGTGGTTGTTCTGTTTTTTATACTGTCAATCTCAGTAAGCCGACTGGCACGGTATCTCTAAAAACATCTAAGCGATGCAAGTAAAATTCGACACCATTACACTGATAATATTCGTCTATGTTCGTCGATATACATTCGTCAAGCCCATTCGTCGATATACATTCATCGATATACATTCATCGATATACATTTGTCAAACCACGCAAAGCTGAGATTATCGAGGAATCAAGGCTCTTTAGAATATGTGTGTGTTTGTGTGGTTGTTCTGTTTTTTATACTGTCAGTCTCAGTAAGCCGACTGGCACGGTATCTCTAAAAACGTCTAAGCGATGCAAGTAAAATTCGACACCATTACACTGATAATATTCGTCTATGTTCGTCGATATACATTCGTCAAGCCCATTCGTCGATATACATTCAGCGATATACATTCATCGATATGCATTTGTCAAACCACGCAAAGCTGAGATTATCGAGGAATCAAGGCTCTTTAGAATATGTGTGTGTTTGTGTGGTTGTTCTGTTTTTTATACTGTCAATCTCAGTAAGCCGACTGGCACGGTATCTCTAAAAACATCTAAGCGATGCAAGTAAAATTCGACACCATTACACTGATAATATTCGTCTATGTTCGTCGATATACATTCGTCAAGCCCATTCGTCGATATACATTCATCGATATACATTCATCGATATACATTTGTCAAACCACGCAAAGCTGAGATTATCGAGGAATCAAGGCTCTTTAGAATATGTGTGTGTTTGTGTGGTTGTTCTGTTTTTTATACTGTCAGTCTCAGTAAGCCGACTGGCACGGTATCTCTAAAAACGTCTAAGCGATGCAAGTAAAATTCGACACCATTACACTTATAATATTCGTCTATGTTCGTCGATATACATTCGTCAAGCCCATTCGTCGATATACATTCATCGATATACATTCATCGATATGCATTTGTCAAACCACGCAAAGCTGAGATTATCGAGGAATCAAGGATCTTTAGAATATGTGTGTGTTTGTGTGGTTGTTCTGTTTTTTATACTGTCAATCTCAGTAAGCCGACTGGCACGGTATCTCTAAAAACATCTAAGCGATGCAAGTAAAATTCGACACCATTACACTGATAATATTCGTCTATGTTCGTCGATATACATTCGTCAAGCCCATTCGTCGATATACATTCATCGATATACATTCATCGATATACATTTGTCAAACCACGCAAAGCTGAGATTATCGAGGAATCAAGGCTCTTTAGAATATGTGTGTGTTTGTGTGGTTGTTCTGTTTTTTATACTGTCAGTCTCAGTAAGCCGACTGGCACGGTATCTCTAAAAACGTCTAAGCGATGCAAGTAAAATTCGACACCATTACACTGATAATATTCGTCTATGTTCGTCGATATACATTCGTCAAGCCCATTCGTCGATATACATTCATCGATATACATTCATCGATATGCATTTGACAAACCACGCAAAGCTGAGATTATCGAGGAATCAAGGCTCTTTAGAATATGTGTGTGTTTGTGTGGTTGTTCTGTTTTTTATACTGTCAATCTCAGTAAGCCGACTGGCACGGTATCTCTAAAAACATCTAAGCGATGCAAGTAAAATTCGACACCATTACACTGATAATATTCGTCTATGTTCGTCGATATACATTCGTCAAGCCCATTCGTCGATATACATTCATCGATATACATTCATCGATATACATTTGTCAAACCACGCAAAGCTGAGATTATCGAGGAATCAAGGCTCTTTAGAATATGTGTGTGTTTGTGTGGTTGTTCTGTTTTTTATACTGTCACTCTCAGTAAGCCGACTGGCACGGTATCTCTAAAAACGTCTAAGCGATGCAAGTAAAATTCGACACCATTACACTGATAATATTCGTCTATGTTCGTCGATATACATTCGTCAAGCCCATTCGTCGATATACATTCAGCGATATACATTCATCGATATGCATTTGTCAAACCACGCAAAGCTGAGATTATCGAGGAATCAAGGCTCTTTAGAATATGTGTGTGTTTGTGTGGTTGTTCTGTTTTTTATACTGTCAATCTCAGTAAGCCGACTGGCACGGTATCTCTAAAAACATCTAAGCGATGCAAGTAAAATTCGACACCATTACACTGATAATATTCGTCTATGTTCGTCGATATACATTCGTCAAGCCCATTCGTCGATATACATTCATCGATATACATTCATCGATATACATTTGTCAAACCACGCAAAGCTGAGATTATCGAGGAATCAAGGCTCTTTAGAATATGTGTGTGTTTGTGTGGTTGTTCTGTTTTTTATACTGTCAGTCTCAGTAAGCCGACTGGCACGGTATCTCTAAAAACGTCTAAGCGATGCAAATAAAATTCGACACCATTACACTTATAATATTCGTCTATGTTCGTCGATATACATTCGTCAAGCCCATTCGTCGATTTACATTCATCGATATACATTCATCGATATGCATTTGTCAAACCACGCAAAGCTGAGATTATCGAGGAATCAAGGCTCTTTAGAATATGTGTGTGTTTGTGTGGTTGTTCTGTTTTTTATACTGTCAATCTCAGTAAGCCGACTGGCACGGTATCTCTAAAAACATCTAAGCGATGCAAGTAAAATTCGACACCATTACACTGATAATATTCGTCTATGTTCGTCGATATACATTCGTCAAGCCCATTCATCGATATACATTCATCGATATACATTCATCGATATACATTTGTCAAACCACGCAAAGCTGAGATTATCGAGGAATCAAGGCTCTTTAGAATATGTGTGTGTTTGTGTGGTTGTTCTGTTTTTTATACTGTCAGTCTCAGTAAGCCGACTGGCACGGTATCTCTAAAAACGTCTAAGCGATGCAAGTAAAATTCGACACCATTACACTGATAATATTCGTCTATGTTCGTCGATATACATTCGTCAAGCCCATTCGTCGATATACATTCATCGATATACATTCATCGATATGCATTTGACAAACCACGCAAAGCTGAGATTATCGAGGAATCAAGGCTCATTAGAATATGTGTGTGTTTGTGTGGTTGTTCTGTTTTTTATACTGTCAATCTCAGTAAGCCGACTGGCACGGTATCTCTAAAAACATCTAAGCGATGCAAGTAAAATTCGACACCATTACACTGATAATATTCGTCTATGTTCGTCGATATACA
Source organism: Amaurobius ferox (assembly GCA_951213105.1). Lineage (NCBI taxonomy): Eukaryota > Metazoa > Arthropoda > Arachnida > Araneae > Amaurobiidae > Amaurobius > Amaurobius ferox. Next base: position 106,916,996 of record OX578140.1, read on the forward strand.
TTCGTCAAGCCCATTCGTCGATATACATTCATCGATATACATTCATCGATATACATTTGTCAAACCACGCAAAGCTGAGATTATCGAGGAATCAAGGCTCTTTAGAATATGTGTGTGTTTGTGTGGTTGTTCTGTTTTTTATACTGTCAGTCTCAGTAAGCCGACTGGCACGGTATCTCTAAAAACGTCTAAGCGATGCAAGTAAAATTCGACACCATTACACTGATAATATTCGTCTATGTTCGTCGATATACATTCGTCAAGCCCATTCGTCGATATACATTCAGCGATATACATTCATCGATATGCATTTGTCAAATCACGCAAAGCTGAGATTATCGAGGAATCAAGGCTCTTTAGAATATGTGTGTGTTTGTGTGGTTGTTCTGTTTTTTATACTGTCAATCTCAGTAAGCCGACTGGCACGGTATCTCTAAAAACATCTAAGCGATGCAAGTAAAATTCGACACCATTACACTGATAATATTCGTCTATGTTCGTCGATATACATTCGTCAAGCCCATTCGTCGATATACATTCATCGATATACATTCATCAATATACATTTGTCAAACCACGCAAAGCTGAGATTATCGAGGAATCAAGGCTCTTTAGAATATGTGTGTGTTTGTGTGGTTGTTCTGTTTTTTATACTGTCAGTCTCAGTAAGCCGACTGGTACGGTATCTCTAAAAACGTCTAAGCGATGCAAGTAAAATTCGACACCATTACACTGATAATATTCGTCTATGTTCGTCGATATACATTCGTCAAGCCCATTCGTCGATATACATTCATCGATATACATTCATCGATATGCATTTGTCAAACCACGCAAAGCTGAGATTATCGAGGAATCATGGCTCTTTAGAATATGTGTGTGTTTGTGTGGCTGTTCTGTTTTTTATACTGTCAGTCTCAGTAAACCGACTGGCACGGTATCTCTAAAAACATCTAAACGATGCAAGTAAAATTCGATACCATTACACTGATAATATTCGTCTATGTTCGTCGATATACATTCGTGAAACCCATTCGTCGATATACATTCATCGATATACATTCATCGATATACATTTGTCAAACCACGCAAAGCTGAGATTATCGAGGAATCAAGGCTCTTTAGAATATGTGTGTGTTTGTGTGGTTGTTCTGTTTTTTATACTGTCAGTCTCAGTAAGCCGACTGGCACGGTATCTCTAAAAACGTCTAAGCGATGCAAGTAAAATTCGACACCATTACACTGATAATATTCGTCTATATTCGTCGATAAACATTCGTCAAACCCATTCGTCGGTATACATTCATCGATATACATTCATCGATATACATTCATCGATATACATTTGTCAAACCACGCAAAGCTGAGATTATCGAGGAATCAAGGCTCTTTAGAATATGTGTGTGTTTTTGTGGTTGTTCTGTTTTTATACTGTCAATCTCAGTAAGCCGACTGGCACGGTATCTCTAGAAACATCTATGCGATGCAAGTAAAATTCGACACCATTACACTGATAATATTCGTCTATGTTCGTCGATATACATTCGTCAAACCCATTCGTCGATATACATTCATCGATATACATTTGTCAAACCACGCAAAGCTGAGATTATCGAGGAATCACGGCTCTTTAGAATATGTGTGCGTTTGTGTGGTTGTTCTGTTATTATACTGCAAATCTGTCCATCTCAGTAAGCCGACTGGCACGGTATCTCTAGAAACATCCAAGCGATGCAAGTAAAATTCGACACCATTACACTGATAATATTCGTCTATGTTCGTCGCTATACATTCGTCAAACCCATTCGTCGATATACATTCATCGATATACATTTGTCAAACCACGCAAAGCTGAGATTATCGAGGAATCAAGGCTCTTTAGAATATGTGTGTGTTTGTGTGGTTGTTCTGTTTTTTATACTGTCAATCTCAGTAAGCCGACTGGCACGGTATCTCTAAAAACGTCTAAGCGATGCAAGTAAAATTCGACACCATTACACTGATAATATTCGTCTATGTTCGTCGATATACATTAGTCAAACCCATTCGTCGATATACATTCATCGATATACATTCATCGATATACATTTGTCAAACCACGCAAAGCTGAGATTATCGAGGAATCAAGGCTCTTTAGAATATGTGTGTGTTTGTGTGGTTGTTCTGTTTTTTATACTGTCAGTCTCAGTAAGCCGACTGGCACGGTATCTCTAAAAACGTCTAAGCGATGCAAGTAAAATTCGACACCATTACACTGATAATATTCGTCTATGTTCGTCGATATACATTCGTCAAGCCCATTCGTCGATATACATTCATCGATATACATTCATCGATATACATTTGTCAAACCACGCAAAGCTGAGATTATCGAGGAATCAAGGCTCTTTAGAATATGTGTGTGTTTGTGTGGTTGTTCTGTTTTTTATACTGTCAGTCTCAGTAAGCCGACTGGCACGGTATCTCTAAAAATGTCTAAGCGATGCAAGTAAAATTCGACACCATTACACTGATAATATTCGTCTATGTTCGTCGATATACATTCGTCAAGCCCATTCGTCGATATACATTCATCGATATACATTCATCGATATGCATTTGTCAAACCACGCAAAGCTGAGATTATCGAGGAATCAAGGCTCTTTAGAATATGTGTGTGTTTGTGTGGTTGTTCTGTTTTTTATACTGTCAATCTCAGTAAGCCGACTGGCACGGTATCTCTAAAAACATCTAAGCGATGCAAGTAAAATTCGACACCATTACACTGATAATATTCGTCTATGTTCGTCGATATACATTCGTCAAGCCCATTCGTCGATATACATTCATCGATATACATTCATCGATATACATTTGTCAAACCACGCAAAGCTGAGATTATCGAGGAATCAAGGCTCTTTAGAATATGTGTGTGTTTGTGTGGTTGTTCTGTTTTTTATACTGTCAGTCTCAGTAAGCCGACTGGCACGGTATCTCTAAAAACGTCTAAGCGATGCAAGTAAAATTCGACACCATTACACTGATAATATTCGTCTATGTTCGTCGATATACATTCGTCAAGCCCATTCGTCGATATACATTCATCGATATACATTCATCGATATGCATTTGTCAAACAACGCAAAGCTGAGATTATCGAGGAATCAAGGCTCTTTAGAATATGTGTGTGTTTGTGTGGCTGTTCTGTTTTTTATACTGTCAGTCTCAGTAAGCCGACTGGCACGGTATCTCTAAAAACATCTAAACGATGCAAGTAAAATTCGATACCATTACACTGATAATATTCGTCTATGTTCGTCGATATACATTCGTCAAACCCATTCGTCGATATACATTCATCGATATACATTCATCGATATACATTTGTCAAACCACGCAAAGCTGAGATTATCGAGGAATCAAGGCTCTTTAGAATATGTGTGTGTTTGTGTGGTTGTTCTGTTTTTTATACTGTCAGTCTCAGTAAGCCGACTGGCACGGTATCTCTAAAAACGTCTAAGCGATGCAAGTAAAATTCGACACCATTACACTGATAATATTCGTCTATATTCGTCGATAAACATTTGTCTAGCCCATTCGTCGGTATACATTCATCGATATACATTCATCGATATACATTCATCGATATACATTTGTCAAACCACGCAAAGCTGAGATTATCGAGGAATCAAGGCGCTTTAGAATATGTGTGTGTTTGTGTGGTTGTTCTGTTTTTATACTGTCAATCTCAGTAAGCCGACTGGCACGGTATCTCTAGAAACATCTATGAGATGCAAGTAAAATTCGACACCATTACACTGATAATATTCGTCTATGTTCGTCGATATACATTCGTCAAACCCATTCATCGATATACATTCATCGATGTACATTCATCGATATACATTTGTCAAACCACGCAAAGCTGAGATTATCGAGGAATCACGGCTCTTTAGAATATGTGTGCGTTTGTGTGGTTGTTCTGTTATTATACTGCCAATCTGTCCATCTCAGTAAGCCGACTGGCACGGTATCTCTAGAAACATCCCAGAGATGCAAGTAAAATTCGACACCATTACACTGATAATATTCGTCTATGTTCGTCGATATACATTCGTCAAACCCATTCGTCGATATACATTCATCGATATACATTTGTCAAACCACGCAAAGCTGAGATTATCGAGGAATCACGGCTCTTTAGAATATGTGTGCGTTTGTGTGGTTGTTCTGTTATTATACTGCCAATCTGTCCATCTCAGTAAGCCGACGGGCACAGTATCTCTAGAAACATCCAAGCGATGCAAGTAAAATTCGACACCATTACACTGATAATATTCGTCTATGTTCGTCGATATACATTCGTCAAACCCATTCGTCGATATACATTCATCGATATACATTTGTCAAACCACGCAAAGCTGAGATTATCGAGGAATCACGGCTCTTTAGAATATGTGTGCGTTTGTGTGGTTGTTCTGTTATTATACTGCAAATCTGTCCATCTCAGTAAGCCGACTGGCACGGTATCTCTAGAAACATCCAAGCGATGCAAGTAAAATTCGACACCATTACACTGATAATATTCGTCTATGTTCGTCGCTATACATTCGTCAAACCCATTCGTCGATATACATTCATCGATATATATTTGTCAAACCACGCAAAGCTGAGATTATCGAGGAATCAAGGCTCTTTAGAATATGTGTGTGTTTGTGTGGTTGTTCTGTTTTTTATACTGTCAGTCTCAGTAAGCCGACTGGCACGGTATCTCTAAAAACATCTAAGCGATGCAAGTAAAATTCGACACCATTACACTGATAATATTCGTCTATGTTCGTCGATATACATTCGTCAAGTCCATTCGTCGATATACATTCGTCAAGCCCATTCGTCGATATACATTCATCGATATACAATCATCGATATACATTTGTCAAACCACGCAAAGCTGAGATTATCGAGGAATCAAGGCTCTTTAGAATATGTGTGTGTTTGTGTGGTTGTTCTGTTTTTTATACTGTCAGTCTCAGTAAGCCGACTGGCACGGTATCTCTAAAAACGTCTAAGCGATGCAAGTAAAATTCGACACCATTACACTGATAATATTCGTCTATGTTCGTCGATAAACATTTGTCGGTATACATTCATCGATATACATTCATCGATATACATTCATCGATATACATTTGTCAAACCACGCAAAGCTGAGATTATCGAGGAATCACGGCTCTTTAGAATATGTGTGCGTTTGTGTGGTTGTTCTGTTTTTTATACTGTCAGTCTCAGTAAGCCGACTGGTACGGTATCTCTAAAAACGTCTAAGCGATGCAAGTAAAATTCGACACCATTACACTGATAATATTCGTCTATGTTCGTCGATATACATTCGTCAAGCCCATTCGTCGATATACATTCATCGATATACATTCATCGATATGCATTTGTCAAACCACGCAAAGCTGAGATTATCGAGGAATCAAGGCTCTTTAGAATATGTGTGTGTTTGTGTGGCTGTTCTGTTTTTTATACTGTCAGTTTCAGTAAACCGACTGGCACGGTATCTCTAAAAACATCTAAACGATGCAAGTAAAATTCGATACCATTACACTGATAATATTCGTCTATGTTCGTCGATATACATTCGTGAAACCCATTCGTCGATATACATTCATCGATATACATTCATCGATATACATTTGTCAAACCACGCAAAGCTGAGATTATCGAGGAATCAAGGCTCTTTAGAATATGTGTGTGTTTGTGTGGTTGTTCTGTTTTTTATACTGTCAGTCTCAGTAAGCCGACTGGCACGGTATCTCTAAAAACGTCTAAGCGATGCAAGTAAAATTCGACACCATTACACTGATAATATTCGTCTATATTCGTCGATAAACATTCGTCAAACCCATTCGTCGGTATACATTCATCGATATACATTCATCGATATACATTCATCGATATACATTTGTCAAACCACGCAAAGCTGAGATTATCGAGGAATCAAGGCTCTTTAGAATATGTGTGTGTTTGTGTGGTTGTTCTGTTTTTATACTGTCAATCTCAGTAAGCCGACTGGCACGGTATCTCTAGAAACATCTATGCGATGCAAGTAAAATTCGACACCATTACACTGATAATATTCGTCTATGTTCGTCGATATACATTCGTCAAACCCATTCATCGATATACATTCATCGATGTACATTCATCGATATACATTTGTCAAACCACGCAAAGCTGAGATTATCGAGGAATCACGGCTCTTTAGAATATGTGTGCGTTTGTGTGGTTGTTCTGTTATTATACTGCCAATCTGTCCATCTCAGTAAGCCGACTAGCACAGTATCTCTAGAAACATCCAAGCGATGCAAGTAAAATTCGACACCATTACACTGATAATATTCGTCTATGTTCGTCGCTATACATTCGTCAAACCCATTCGTCGATATACATTCATCGATATACATTTGTCAAACCACGCAAAGCTGAGATTATCGAGGAATCAAGGCTCTTTAGAATATGTGTGTGTTTGTGTGGTTGTTCTGTTTTTTATACTGTCAGTCTCAGTAAGCCGACTGGCACGGTATCTCTAAAAACGTCTAAGCGATGCAAGTAAAATTCGACACCATTACACTGATAATATTCGTCTATATTCGTCGATAAACATTCGTCAAACCCATTCGTCGGTATACATTCATCGATATACATTCATCGATATACATTCATCGATATACATTTGTCAAACCACGCAAAGCTGAGATTATCGAGGAATCAAGGCTCTTTAGAATATGTGTGTGTTTTTGTGGTTGTTCTGTTTTTATACTGTCAATCTCAGTAAGCCGACTGGCACGGTATCTCTAGAAACATCTATGCGATGCAAGTAAAATTCGACACCATTACACTGATAATATTCGTCTATGTTCGTCGATATACATTCGTCAAACCCATTCATCGATATACATTCTTCGATGTACATTCATCGATATACATTTGTCAAACCACGCAAAGCTGAGATTATCGAGGAATCACGGCTCTTTAGAATATGTGTGCGTTTGTGTGGTTGTTCTGTTATTATACTGCCAATCTGTCCATCTCAGTAAGCCGACTAGCACAGTATCTCTAGAAACATCCAAGCGATGCAAGTAAAATTCGACACCATTACACTGATAATATTCGTCTATGTTCGTCGATATACATTCGTCAAACCCATTCGTCGATATACATTCATCGATATACATTTGTCAAACCACGCAAAGCTGAGATTATCGAGGAATCACGGCTCTTTAGAATATGTGTGCGTTTGTGTGGTTGTTCTGTTATTATACTGCAAATCTGTCCATCTCAGTAAGCCGACTGGCACGGTATCTCTAGAAACATCCAAGCGATGCAAGTAAAATTCGACACCATTACACTGATAATATTCGTCTATGTTCGTCGCTATACATTCGTCAAACCCATTCGTCGATATACATTCATCGATATACATTTGTCAAACCACGCAAAGCTGAGATTATCGAGGAATCAAGGCTCTTTAGAATATGTGTGTGTTTGTGTGGTTGTTCTGTTTTTTATACTGTCAATCTCAGTAAGCCGACTGGCACGGTATCTCTAAAAACGTCTAAGCGATGCAAGTAAAATTCGACACCATTACACTGATAATATTCGTCTATGTTCGTCGATATACATTAGTCAAACCCATTCGTCGATATACATTCATCGATATACATTCATCGATATACATTTGTCAAACCACGCAAAGCTGAGATTATCGAGGAATCAAGGCTCTTTAGAATATGTGTGTGTTTGTGTGGTTGTTCTGTTTTTTATACTGTCAGTCTCAGTAAGCCGACTGGCACGGTATCTCTAAAAACGTCTAAGCGATGCAAGTAAAATTCGACACCATTACACTGATAATATTCGTCTATGTTCGTCGATATACATTCGTCAAGCCCATTCGTCGATATACATTCATCGATATACATTCATCGATATACATTTGTCAAACCACGCAAAGCTGAGATTATCGAGGAATCAAGGCTCTTTAGAATATGTGTGTGTTTGTGTGGTTGTTCTGTTTTTTATACTGTCAGTCTCAGTAAGCCGACTGGCACGGTATCTCTAAAAACGTCTAAGCGATGCAAGTAAAATTCGACACCATTACACTGATAATATTCGTCTATGTTCGTCGATATACATTCGTCAAGCCCATTCGTCGATATACATTCATCGATATACATTCATCGATATGCATTTGTCAAACCACGCAAAGCTGAGATTATCGAGGAATCAAGGCTCTTTAGAATATGTGTGTGTTTGTGTGGTTGTTCTGTTTTTTATACTGTCAATCTCAGTAAGCCGACTGGCACGGTATCTCTAAAAACATCTAAGCGATGCAAGTAAAATTCGACACCATTAAACTGATAATATTCGTCTATGTTCGTCGATATACATTCGTCAAGCCCATTCGTCGATATACATTCATCGATATACATTCATCGATATACATTTGTCAAACCACGCAAAGCTGAGATTATCGAGGAATCAAGGCTCTTTAGAATATGTGTGTGTTTGTGTGGTTGTTCTGTTTTTTATACTGTCAGTCTCAGTAAGCCGACTGGCACGGTATCTCTAAAAACGTCTAAGCGATGCAAGTAAAATTCGACACCATTACATTGATAATATTCGTCTATGTTCGTCGATATACATTCGTCAAGCCCATTCGTCGATATACATTCATCGATATACATTCATCGATATGCATTTGTCAAACAACGCAAAGCTGAGATTATCGAGGAATCAAGGCTCTTTAGAATATGTGTGTGTTTGTGTGGCTGTTCTGTTTTTTATACTGTCAGTCTCAGTAAGCCGACTGGCACGGTATCTCTAAAAACATCTAAACGATGCAAGTAAAATTCGATACCATTACACTGATAATATTCGTCTATGTTCGTCGATATACATTCGTCAAACCCATTCGTCGATATACATTCATCGATATACATTCATCGATATACATTTGTCAAACCACGCAAAGCTGAGATTATCGAGGAATCAAGGCTCTTTAGAATATGTGTGTGTTTGTGTGGTTGTTCTGTTTTTTATACTGTCAGTCTCAGTAAGCCGACTGGCACGGTATCTCTAAAAACGTCTAAGCGATGCAAGTAAAATTCGACACCATTACACTGATAATATTCGTCTATATTCGTCGATAAACATTCGTCAAACCCATTCGTCGGTATACATTCATCGATATACATTCATCGATATACATTCATCGATATACATTTGTCAAACCACGCAAAGCTGAGATTATCGCGGAATCAAGGCGCTTTAGAATATGTGTGTGTTTGTGTGGTTGTTCTGTTTTTATACTGTCAATCTCAGTAAGCCGACTGGCACGGTATCTCTAGAAACATCTATGAGATGCAAGTAAAATTCGACACCATTACACTGATAATATTCGTCTATGTTCGTCGATATACATTCGTCAAACCCATTCATCGATATACATTCATCGATGTACATTCATCGATATACATTTGTCAAACCACGCAAAGCTGAGATTATCGAGGAATCACGGCTCATTAGAATATGTGTGCGTTTGTGTGGTTGTTCTGTTATTATACTGCCAATCTGTCCATCTCAGTAAGCCGACTGGCACGGTATCTCTAGAAACATCCAAGCGATGCAAGTAAAATTCGACACCATTACACTGATAATATTCGTCTATGTTCGTCGATATACATTCGTCAAACCCATTCGTCGATATACATTCATCGATATACATTTGTCAAACCACGCAAAGCTGAGATTATCGAGGAATCACGGCTCTTTAGAATATGTGTGCGTTTGTGTGGTTGTTCTGTTATTATACTGCAAATCTGTCCATCTCAGTAAGCCGACTGGCACGGTATCTCTAGAAACATCCAAGCGATGCAAGTAAAATTCGACACCATTACACTGATAATATTCGTCTATGTTCGTCGCTATACATTCGTCAAACCCATTCGTCGATATACATTCATCGATATACATTTGTCAAACCACGCAAAGCTGAGATTATCGAGGAATCAAGGCTCTTTAGAATATGTGTGTGTTTGTGTGGTTGTTCTGTTTTTTATACTGTCAGTCTCAGTAAGCCGACTGGCACGGTATCTCTAAAAACATCTAAGCGATGCAAGTAAAATTCGACACCATTACACTGATAATATTCGTCTATGTTCGTCGATATACATTCGTCAAGCCCATTCGTCGATATACATTCGTCAAGCCCATTCGTCGATATACATTCATCGATATACAATCATCGATATACATTTGTCAAACCACGCAAAGCTGAGATTATCGAGGAATCAAGGCTCTTTAGAATATGTGTGTGTTTGTGTGGTTGTTCTGTTTTTTATACTGTCAGTCTCAGTAAGCCGACTGGCACGGTATCTCTAAAAACGTCTAAGCGATGCAAGTAAAATTCGACACCATTACACTGATAATATTCGTCTATGTTCGTCGATAAACATTCGTCGGTATACATTCATCGATATACATTCATCGATATACATTCATCGATATACATTTGTCAAACCACGTAAAGCTGAGATTATCGAGGAATCACGGCTCTTTAGAATATGTGTGCGTTTGTGTGGTTGTTCTGTTTTTTATACTGTCAGTCTCAGTAAGCCGACTGGTACGGTATCTCTAAAAACGTCTAAGCGATGCAAGTAAAATTCGACACCATTACACTGATAATATTCGTCTATGTTCGTCGATATACATTCGTCAAGCCCATTCGTCGATATACATTCATCGATATACATTCATCGATATGCATTTGTCAAACCACGCAAAGCTGAGATTATCGAGGAATCAAGGCTCTTTAGAATATGTGTGTGTTTGTGTGGCTGTTCTGTTTTTTATACTGTTAGTTTCAGTAAACCGACTGGCACGGTATCTCTAAAAACATCTAAACGATGCAAGTAAAATTCGATACCATTACACTGATAATATTCGTCTATGTTCGTCGATATACATTCGTGAAACCCATTCGTCGATATACATTCATCGATATACATTCATCGATATGCATTTGTCAAACCACGCAAAGCTGAGATTATCGAGGAATCAAGGCTCTTTAGAATATGTGTGTGTTTGTGTGGTTGTTCTGTTTTTTATACTGTCAGTCTCAGTAAGCCGACTGGCACGGTATCTCTAAAAACGTCTAAGCGATGCAAGTAAAATTCGACACCATTACACTGATAATATTCGTCTATATTCGTCGATAAACATTCGTCAAACCCATTCGTCGGTATACATTCATCGATATACATTCATCGATATACATTCATCGATATACATTTGTCAAACCACGCAAAGCTAAGATTATCGAGGAATCAAGGCTCTTTAGAATATGTGTGTGTTTGTGTGGTTGTTCTGTTTTTATACTGTCAATCTCAGTAAGCCGACTGGCACGGTATCTCTAGAAACATCTATGCGATGCAAGTAAAATTCGACACCATTACACTGATAATATTCGTCTATGTTCGTCGATATACATTCGTCAAACCCATTCATCGATATACATTCATCGATGTACATTCATCGATATACATTTGTCAAACCACGCAAAGCTGAGATTATCGAGGAATCACGGCTCTTTAGAATATGTGTGCGTTTGTGTGGTTGTTCTGTTATTATACTGCCAATCTGTCCATCTCAGTAAGCCGACTAGCACAGTATCTCTAGAAACATCCAAGCGATGCAAGTAAAATTCGACACCATTACACTGATAATATTCGTCTATGTTCGTCGCTATACATTCGTCAAACCCATTCGTCGATATACATTCATCGATATACATTTGTCAAACCACGCAAAGCTGAGATTATCGAGGAATCAAGGCTCTTTAGAATATGTGTGTGTTTGTGTGGTTGTTCTGTTTTTTATACTGTCAATCTCAGTAAGCCGACTGGCACGGTATCTCTAAAAACGTCTAAGCGATGCAAGTAAAATTCGACACCATTACACTGATAATATTCGTCTATGTTCGTCGATATACATTAGTCAAACCCATTCGTCGATATACATTCATCGATATACATTCATCGATATACATTTGTCAAACCACGCAAAGCTGAGATTATCGAGGAATCAAGGCTCTTTAGAATATGTGTGTGTTTGTGTGGTTGTTCTGTTTTTTATACTGTCAGTCTCAGTAAGCCGACTGGCACGGTATCTCTAAAAACGTCTAAGCGATGCAAGTAAAATTCGACACCATTACACTGATAATATTCGTCTATGTTCGTCGATATACATTAGTCAAACCCATTCGTCGATATACATTCATCGATATACATTCATCGATATACATTTGTCAAACCACGCAAAGCTGAGATTATCGAGGAATCAAGGCTCTTTAGAATATGTGTGTGTTTGTGTGGTTGTTCTGTTTTTTATACTGTCAGTCTCAGTAAGCCGAATGGCACGGTATCTCTAAAAACGTCTAAGCGATGCAAGTAAAATTCGACACCATTACACTGATAATATTCGTCTATGTTCGTCGATATACATTCGTCAAGCCCATTCGTCGATATACATTCATCGATATACATTCATCGATATACGTTTGTCAAACCACGCAAAGCTGAGATTATCGAGGTATCAAGGCTCTTTAGAATATGTGTGTGTTTGTGTGGTTGTTCTGTTTTTTATACTGTCAGTCTCAGTAAGCCGACTGGCACGGTATCTCTAAAAACATCTAAGCGATGCAAGTAAAATTCGACACCATTACACTGATAATATTCGTCTATGTTCGTCGATATACATTCGTCAAGCCCATTCGTCGATATACATTCATCGATATACATTCATCGATATACATTTGTCAAACCACGCAAAGCTGAGATTATCGAGGAATCAAGGCTCTTTAGAATATGTGTGTGTTTGTGTGGTTGTTCTGTTTTTTATACTGTCAGTCTCAGTAAGCCGACTGGCACGGTATCTCTAAAAACGTCTAAGCGATGCAAGTAAAATTCGACACCATTACACTGATAATATTCGTCTATGTTCGTCGATATACATTCGTCAAGCCCATTCGTCGATATACATTCATCGATATACATTCATCGATATGCATTTGTCAAACAACGCAAAGCTGAGATTATCGAGGAATCAAGGCTCTTTAGAATATGTGTGTGTTTGTGTGGCTGTTCTGTTTTTTATACTGTCAGTCTCAGTAAGCCGACTGGCACGGTATCTCTAAAAACATCTAAACGATGCAAGTAAAATTCGATACCATTACACTGATAATATTCGTCTATGTTCGTCGATATACATTCGTCAAACCCATTCGTCGATATACATTCATCGATATACATTCATCGATATACATTTGTCAAACCACGCAAAGCTGAGATTATCGAGGAATCAAGGCTCTTTAGAATATGTGTGTGTTTGTGTGGTTGTTCTGTTTTTTATACTGTCAGTCTCAGTAAGCCGACTGGCACGGTATCTCTAAAAACGTCTAAGCGATGCAAGTAAAATTCGACACCATTACACTGATAATATTCGTCTATGTTCGTCGATAAACATTCGTCGGTATACATTCATCGATATACATTCATCGATATACATTCATCGATATACATATGTCAAACCACGCAAAGCTGAGATTATCGAGGAATCACGGCTCTTTAGAATATGTGTGCGTTTGTGTGGTTGTTCTGTTTTTTATACTGTCAGTCTCAGTAAGCCGACTGGCACGGTATCTCTAGAAACATCTATGAGATGCAAGTAAAATTCGACACCATTACACTGATAATATTCGTCTTTGTTCGTCGATATACATTCGTCAAACCCATTCATCGATATACATTCATCGATGTACATTCATCGATATACATTTGTCAAACCACGCAAAGCTGAGATTATCGAGGAATCACGGCTCTTTAGAATATGTGTGCGTTTGTGTGGTTGTTCTGCTATTATACTGCCAATCTGTCCATCTCAGTAAGCCGACTGGCACGGTATCTCTAGAAACATCCAAGCGATGCAAGTAAAATTCGACACCATTACACTGATAATATTCGTCTATGTTCGTCGTTATACATTCGTCAAACCCATTCGTCGATATACATTCATCGATATACATTTGTCAAACCACGCAAAGCTCAGATTATCGAGGAATCACGGCTCTTTAGAATATGTGTGCGTTTGTGTGGTTGTTCTGTTATTATACTGCCAATCTGTCCATCTCAGTAAGCCGACTGGCACGGTATCTCTAGAAACATCCAAGCGATGCAAGTAAAATTCGACACCATTACACTGATAATATTGGTCTATGTTCGTCGATATACATTCGTCAAGCCCATTCGTCGATATACATTCATCGATATACATTCATCGATATGCATTTGACAAACCACGCAAAGCTGAGATTATCGAGGAATCAAGGCTCTTTAGAATATGTGTGTGTTTGTGTGGTTGTTCTGTTTTTTATACTGTCAATCTCAGTAAGCCGACTGGCACGGTATCTCTAAAAACATCTAAGCGATGCAAGTAAAATTCGACACCATTACACTGATAATATTCGTCTATGTTCGTCGATATACATTCGTCAAGCCCATTCGTCGATATACATTCATCGATATACATTCATCGATATACATTTGTCAAACCACGCAAAGCTGAGATTATCGAGGAATCAAGGCTCTTTAGAATATGTGTGTGTTTGTGTGGTTGTTCTGTTTTTTATACTGTCAGTCTCAGTAAGCCGACTGGCACGGTATCTCTAAAAACGTCTAAGCGATGCAAGTAAAATTCGACACCATTACACTGATAATATTCGTTTATGTTCGTCGATATACATTCGTCAAGCCCATTCGTCGATATACATTCAGCGATATACATTCATCGATATGCATTTGTCAAACCACGCAAAGCTGAGATTATCGAGGAATCAAGGCTCTTTAGAATATGTGTGTGTTTGTGTGGTTGTTCTGTTTTTTATACTGTCAGTCTCAGTAAGCCGACTGGCACGGTATCTCTAAAAACGTCTAAGCGATGCAAGTAAAATTCGACACCATTACACTGATAATATTCGTCTATGTTCGTCGATATACATTCGTCAAGCCTATTCGTCGATATACATTCATCGATATACATTCATCGATATACATTTGTCAAACCACGCAAAGCTGAGATTATCGAGGAATCAAGGCTCTTTAGAATATGTGTGTGTTTGTGTGGTTGTTCTGTTTTTTATACTGTCAGTCTCAGTAAGCCGACTGGCACGGTATCTCTAAAAACGTCTAAGCGATGCAAGTAAAATTCGACACCATTACACTGATAATATTCGTCTATATTCGTCGATAAACATTCGTCAAACCCATTCGTCGGTATACATTCATCGATATACATTCATCGATATACATTCATCGATATACATTTGTCAAACCACGCAAAGCTGAGATTATCGAGGAATCAAGGCGCTTTAGAATATGTGTGTGTTTGTGTGGTTGTTCTGTTTTTATACTGTCAATCTCAGTAAGCCGACTGGCACGGTATCTCTAGAAACATCTATGAGATGCAAGTAAAATTCGACACCATTACACTGATAATATTCGTCTATGTTCGTCGATATACATTCGTCAAACCCATTCATCGATATACATTCATCGATGTACATTCATCGATATACATTTGTCAAACCACGCAAAGCTGAGATTATCGAGGAATCACGGCTCTTTAGAATATGTGTGCGTTTGTGTGGTTGTTCTGTTATTATACTGCCAATCTGTCCATCTCAGTAAGCCGACTGGCACGGTATCTCTAGAAACATCCAAGCGATGCAAGTAAAATTCGACACCATTACACTGATAATATTCGTCTATGTTCGTCGATATACATTCGTCAAACCCATTCGTCGATATACATTCATCGATATACATTTGTCAAACCACGCAAAGCTGAGATTATCGAGGAATCACGGCTCTTTAGAATATGTGTGCGTTTGTGTGGTTGTTCTGTTATTATACTGCCAATCTGTCCATCTCAGTAAGCCGACGGGCACAGTATCTCTAGAAACATCCAAGCGATGCAAGTAAAATTCGACACCATTACACTGATAATATTCGTCTATGTTCGTCGATATACATTCGTCAAACCCATTCGTCGATATACATTCATCGATATACATTTGTCAAACCACGCAAAGCTGAGATTATCGAGGAATCACGGCTCTTTAGAATATGTGTGCGTTTGTGTGGTTGTTCTGTTATTATACTGCAAATCTGTCCATCTCAGTAAGCCGACTGGCACGGTATCTCTAGAAACATCCAAGCGATGCAAGTAAAATTCGACACCATTACACTGATAATATTCGTCTATGTTCGTCGCTATACATTCGTCAAACCCATTCGTCGATATACATTCATCGATATACATTTGTCAAACCACGCAAAGCTGAGATTATCGAGGAATCAAGGCTCTTTAGAATATGTGTGTGTTTGTGTGGTTGTTCTGTTTTTTATACTGTCAGTCTCAGTAAGCCGACTGGCACGGTATCTCTAAAAACATCTAAGCGATGCAAGTAAAATTCGACACCATTACACTGATAATATTCGTCTATGTTCGTCGATATACATTCGTCAAGCCCATTCGTCGATATACATTCGTCAAGCCCATTCGTCGATATACATTCATCGATATACATTCATCGATATACATTTGTCAAACCACGCAAAGCTGAGATTATCGAGGAATCAAGGCTCTTTAGAATATGTGGGTGTTTGTGTGGCTGTTCTGTTTTTTATACTGTCAGTCTCAGTAAGCCGACTGGCACGGTATCTCTAAAAACATCTAAGCGATGCAAGTAAAATTCGACACCATTACACTGATAATATTCGTCTATGTTCGTCGATATACATTCGTCAAACACATTCGTCGATATACATTCATCGATATACATTCATCGATATACATTTGTCAAACCACGCAAAGCTGAGATTATCGAGGAATCAAGGCTCTTTAGAATATGTGGGTGTTTGTGTGGCTGTTCTGTTTTTTATACTGTCAGTCTCAGTAAGCCGACTGGCACGGTATCTCTAAAAACATCTAAGCGATGCAAGTAAAATTCGACACCATTACACTGATAATATTCGTCTATGTTCGTCGATATACATTCGTCAAACCCATTCGTCGATATACATTCATCGATATACATTCATCGATATACATTTGTCAAACCACGCAAAGCTGAGATTATCGAGGAATCAAGGCTCTTTAGAATATGTGTTTGTTTGTGTGGTTGTTCTGTTTTTTATACTGTCAGTCTCAGTAAGCCGACTGGCACGGTATCTCTAAAAACGTCTAAGCGATGCAAGTAAAATTCGACACCATTACACTGATAATATTCGTCTATGTTCGTCGATAAACATTCGTCGGTATACATTCATCGATATACATTCATCGATATACATTTGTCAAACCACGCAAAGCTGAGATTATCGAGGAATCACGGCTCTTTAGAATATGTGTGCGTTTGTGTGGTTGTTCTGTTTTTTATACTGTCAGTCTCAGTAAGCCGACTGGCACGGTATCTCTAGAAACATCTATGAGATGCAAGTAAAATTCGACACCATTACACTGATAATATTCGTCTTTGTTCGTCGATATACATTCGTCAAACCCATTCATCGATATACATTCATCGATGTACATTCATCGATATACATTTGTCAAACCACGCAAAGCTGAGATTATCGAGGAATCACGGCTCTTTAGAATATGTGTGCGTTTGTGTGGTTGTTCTGCTATTATACTGCCAATCTGTCCATCTCAGTAAGCCGACTGGCACGGTATCTCTAGAAACATCCAAGCGATGCAAGTAAAATTCGACACCATTACACTGATAATATTCGTCTATGTTCGTCGTTATACATTCGTCAAACCCATTCGTCGATATACATTCATCGATATACATTTGTCAAACCACGCAAAGCTGAGATTATCGAGGAATCACGGCTCTTTAGAATATGTGTGCGTTTGTGTGGTTGTTCTGTTATTATACTGCCAATCTGTCCATCTCAGTAAGCCGACTGGCACGGTATCTCTAGAAACATCCAAGCGATGCAAGTAAAATTCGACACCATTACACTGATAATATTGGTCTATGTTCGTCGATATACATTCGTCAAGCCCATTCGTCGATATACATTCATCGATATACATTCATCGATATGCATTTGACAAACCACGCAAAGCTGAGATTATCGAGGAATCAAGGCTCTTTAGAATATGTGTGTGTTTGTGTGGTTGTTCTGTTTTTTATACTGTCAATCTCAGTAAGCCGAATGGCACGGTATCTCTAAAAACATCTAAGCGATGCAAGTTATATTCGACACCATTACACTGATAATATTCGTCTATGTTCGTCGATATACATTCGTCAAGCCCATTCGTCGATATACATTCATCGATATACATTCATCGATATAGATTTGTCAAACCACGCAAAGCTGAGATTATCGAGGAATCAAGGCTCTTTAGAATATGTGTGTGTTTGTGTGGTTGTTCTGTTTTTTATACTGTCAGTCTCAGTAAGCCGACTGGCACGGTATCTCTAAAAACGTCTAAGCGATGCAAGTAAAATTCGACACCATTACACTGATAATATTCGTCTATGTTCGTCGATATACATTCGTCAAGCCCATTCGTCGATATACATTCAGCGATATACATTCATCGATATGCATTTGTCAAACCACGCAAAGCTGAGATTATCGAGGAATCAAGGCTCTTTAGAATATGTGTGTGTTTGTGTGGTTGTTCTGTTTTTTATACTGTCAATCTCAGTAAGCCGACTGGCACGGTATCTCTAAAAACATCTAAGCGATGCAAGTAAAATTCGACACCATTACACTGATAATATTCGTCTATGTTCGTCGATATACATTCGTCAAGCCCATTCGTCGATATACATTCATCGATATACATTCATCAATATACATTTGTCAAACCACGCAAAGCTGAGATTATCGAGGAATCAAGGCTCTTTAGAATATGTGTGTGTTTGTGTGGTTGTTCGGTTTTTTATACTGTCAGTCTCAGTAAGCCGACTGGCACGGTATCTCTAAAAACGTCTAAGCGATGCAAGTAAAATTCGACACCATTACACTGATAATATTCGTCTATGTTCGTCGATATACATTCGTCAAGCCCATTCGTCGATATACATTCATCGATATACATTCATCGATATGCATTTGTCAAACCACACAAAGCTGAGATTATCGAGGAATCAAGGCTCTTTAGAATATGTGTGTGTTTGTGTGGCTGTTCTGTTTTTTATACTGTCAGTCTCAGTAAACCGACTGGCACGGTATCTCTAAAAACATCTAAACGATGCAAGTAAAATTCGATACCATTACACTGATAATATTCGTCTATGTTCGTCGATATACATTCGTGAAACCCATTCGTCGATATACATTCATCGATATACATTCATCGATATACATTTGTCAAACCACGCAAAGCTGAGATTATCGAGGAATCAAGGCTCTTTAGAATATGTGTGTGTTTGTGTGGTTGTTCTGTTTTTTATACTGTCAGTCTCAGTAAGCCGACTGGCACGGTATCTCTAAAAACGTCTAAGCGATGCAAGTAAAATTCGACACCATTACACTGATAATATTCGTCTATGTTCGTCGATATACATTCGTCAAACCCATTCGTCGATATACATTCATCGATATACATTCATCGATATACATTTGTCAAACCACGCAAAGCTGAGATTATCGAGGAATCAAGGCTCTTTAGAATATGTGTGTGTTTGTGTGGTTGTTCTGTTTTTTATACTGTCAGTCTCAGTAAGCCGACTGGCACGGTATCTCTAAAAACGTCTAAGCGATGCAAGTAAAATTCGACACCATTACACTGATAATATTCGTCTATGTTCGTCGATATACATTAGTCAAACCCATTCGTCGATATACATTCATCGATATACATTCATCGATATACATTTGTCAAACCACGCAAAGCTGAGATTATCGAGGAATCAAGGCTCTTTAGAATATGTGTGTGTTTGTGTGGTTGTTCTGTTTTTTATACTGTCAGTCTCAGTAAGCCGAATGGCACGGTATCTCTAAAAACGTCTAAGCGATGCAAGTAAAATTCGACACCATTACACTGATAATATTCGTCTATGTTCGTCGATATACATTCGTCAAGCCCATTCGTCGATATACATTCATCGATATACATTCATCGATATACGTTTGTCAAACCACGCAAAGCTGAGATTATCGAGGTATCAAGGCTCTTTAGAATATGTGTGTGTTTGTGTGGTTGTTCTGTTTTTTATACTGTCAGTCTCAGTAAGCCGACTGGCACGGTATCTCTAAAAACATCTAAGCGATGCAAGTAAAATTCGACACCATTACACTGATAATATTCGTCTATGTTCGTCGATATACATTCGTCAAGCCCATTCGTCGATATACATTCATCGATATACATTCATCGATATACATTTGTCAAACCACGCAAAGCTGAGATTATCGAGGAATCAAGGCTCTTTAGAATATGTGTGTGTTTGTGTGGTTGTTCTGTTTTTTATACTGTCAGTCTCAGTAAGCCGACTGGCACGGTATCTCTAAAAACGTCTAAGCGATGCAAGTAAAATTCGACACCATTACACTGATAATATTCGTCTATGTTCGTCGATATACATTCGTCAAGCCCATTCGTCGATATACATTCATCGATATACATTCATCGATATGCATTTGTCAAACAACGCAAAGCTGAGATTATCGAGGAATCAAGGCTCTTTAGAATATGTGTGTGTTTGTGTGGCTGTTCTGTTTTTTATACTGTCAGTCTCAGTAAGCCGACTGGCACGGTATCTCTAAAAACATCTAAACGATGCAAGTAAAATTCGATACCATTACACTGATAATATTCGTCTATGTTCGTCGATATACATTCGTCAAACCCATTCGTCGATATACATTCATCGATATACATTCATCGATATACATTTGTCAAACCACGCAAAGCTGAGATTATCGAGGAATCAAGGCTCTTTAGAATATGTGTGTGTTTGTGTGGTTGTTCTGTTTTTTATACTGTCAGTCTCAGTAAGCCGACTGGCACGGTATCTCTAAAAACGTCTAAGCGATGCAAGTAAAATTCGACACCATTACACTGATAATATTCGTCTATGTTCGTCGATAAACATTCGTCGGTATACATTCATCGATATACATTCATCGATATACATTCATCGATATACATTTGTCAAACCACGCAAAGCTGAGATTATCGAGGAATCACGGCTCTTTAGAATATGTGTGCGTTTGTGTGGTTGTTCTGTTTTTTATACTGTCAGTCTCAGTAAGCCGACTGGCACGGTATCTCTAGAAACATCTATGAGATGCAAGTAAAATTCGACACCATTACACTGATAATATTCGTCTTTGTTCGTCGATATACATTCGTCAAACCCATTCATCGATATACATTCATCGATGTACATTCATCGATATACATTTGTCAAACCACGCAAAGCTGAGATTATCGAGGAATCACGGCTCTTTAGAATATGTGTGCGTTTGTGTGGTTGTTCTGCTATTATACTGCCAATCTGTCCATCTCAGTAAGCCGACTGGCACGGTATCTCTAGAAACATCCAAGCGATGCAAGTAAAATTCGACACCATTACACTGATAATATTCGTCTATGTTCGTCGTTATACATTCGTCAAACCCATTCGTCGATATACATTCATCGATATACATTTGTCAAACCACGCAAAGCTCAGATTATCGAGGAATCACGGCTCTTTAGAATATGTGTGCGTTTGTGTGGTTGTTCTGTTATTATACTGCCAATCTGTCCATCTCAGTAAGCCGACTGGCACGGTATCTCTAGAAACATCCAAGCGATGCAAGTAAAATTCGACACCATTACACTGATAATATTGGTCTATGTTCGTCGATATACATTCGTCAAGCCCATTCGTCGATATACATTCATCGATATACATTCATCGATATGCATTTGACAAACCACGCAAAGCTGAGATTATCGAGGAATCAAGGCTCTTTAGAATATGTGTGTGTTTGTGTGGTTGTTCTGTTTTTTATACTGTCAATCTCAGTAAGCCGACTGGCACGGTATCTCTAAAAACATCTAAGCGATGCAAGTAAAATTCGACACCATTACACTGATAATATTCGTCTATGTTCGTCGATATACATTCGTCAAGCCCATTCGTCGATATACATTCATCGATATACATTCATCGATATACATTTGTCAAACCACGCAAAGCTGAGATTATCGAGGAATCAAGGCTCTTTAGAATATGTGTGTGTTTGTGTGGTTGTTCTGTTTTTTATACTGTCAGTCTCAGTAAGCCGACTGGCACGGTATCTCTAAAAACGTCTAAGCGATGCAAGTAAAATTCGACACCATTACACTGATAATATTCGTTTATGTTCGTCGATATACATTCGTCAAGCCCATTCGTCGATATACATTCAGCGATATACATTCATCGATATGCATTTGTCAAACCACGCAAAGCTGAGATTATCGAGGAATCAAGGCTCTTTAGAATATGTGTGTGTTTGTGTGGTTGTTCTGTTTTTTATACTGTCAGTCTCAGTAAGCCGACTGGCACGGTATCTCTAAAAACGTCTAAGCGATGCAAGTAAAATTCGACACCATTACACTGATAATATTCGTCTATGTTCGTCGATATACATTCGTCAAGCCTATTCGTCGATATACATTCATCGATATACATTCATCGATATACATTTGTCAAACCACGCAAAGCTGAGATTATCGAGGAATCAAGGCTCTTTAGAATATGTGTGTGTTTGTGTGGTTGTTCTGTTTTTTATACTGTCAGTCTCAGTAAGCCGACTGGCACGGTATCTCTAAAAACGTCTAAGCGATGCAAGTAAAATTCGACACCATTACACTGATAATATTCGTCTATATTCGTCGATAAACATTCGTCAAACCCATTCGTCGGTATACATTCATCGATATACATTCATCGATATACATTCATCGATATACATTTGTCAAACCACGCAAAGCTGAGATTATCGAGGAATCAAGGCGCTTTAGAATATGTGTGTGTTTGTGTGGTTGTTCTGTTTTTATACTGTCAATCTCAGTAAGCCGACTGGCACGGTATCTCTAGAAACATCTATGAGATGCAAGTAAAATTCGACACCATTACACTGATAATATTCGTCTATGTTCGTCGATATACATTCGTCAAACCCATTCATCGATATACATTCATCGATGTACATTCATCGATATACATTTGTCAAACCACGCAAAGCTGAGATTATCGAGGAATCACGGCTCTTTAGAATATGTGTGCGTTTGTGTGGTTGTTCTGTTATTATACTGCCAATCTGTCCATCTCAGTAAGCCGACTGGCACGGTATCTCTAGAAACATCCAAGCGATGCAAGTAAAATTCGACACCATTACACTGATAATATTCGTCTATGTTCGTCGATATACATTCGTCAAACCCATTCGTCGATATACATTCATCGATATACATTTGTCAAACCACGCAAAGCTGAGATTATCGAGGAATCACGGCTCTTTAGAATATGTGTGCGTTTGTGTGGTTGTTCTGTTATTATACTGCCAATCTGTCCATCTCAGTAAGCCGACGGGCACAGTATCTCTAGAAACATCCAAGCGATGCAAGTAAAATTCGACACCATTACACTGATAATATTCGTCTATGTTCGTCGATATACATTCGTCAAACCCATTCGTCGATATACATTCATCGATATACATTTGTCAAACCACGCAAAGCTGAGATTATCGAGGAATCACGGCTCTTTAGAATATGTGTGCGTTTGTGTGGTTGTTCTGTTATTATACTGCAAATCTGTCCATCTCAGTAAGCCGACTGGCACGGTATCTCTAGAAACATCCAAGCGATGCAAGTAAAATTCGACACCATTACACTGATAATATTCGTCTATGTTCGTCGCTATACATTCGTCAAACCCATTCGTCGATATACATTCATCGATATACATTTGTCAAACCACGCAAAGCTGAGATTATCGAGGAATCAAGGCTCTTTAGAATATGTGTGTGTTTGTGTGGTTGTTCTGTTTTTTATACTGTCAGTCTCAGTAAGCCGACTGGCACGGTATCTCTAAAAACATCTAAGCGATGCAAGTAAAATTCGACACCATTACACTGATAATATTCGTCTATGTTCGTCGATATACATTCGTCAAGCCCATTCGTCGATATACATTCGTCAAGCCCATTCGTCGATATACATTCATCGATATACATTCATCGATATACATTTGTCAAACCACGCAAAGCTGAGATTATCGAGGAATCAAGGCTCTTTAGAATATGTGGGTGTTTGTGTGGCTGTTCTGTTTTTTATACTGTCAGTCTCAGTAAGCCGACTGGCACGGTATCTCTAAAAACATCTAAGCGATGCAAGTAAAATTCGACACCATTACACTGATAATATTCGTCTATGTTCGTCGATATACATTCGTCAAACACATTCGTCGATATACATTCATCGATATACATTCATCGATATACATTTGTCAAACCACGCAAAGCTGAGATTATCGAGGAATCAAGGCTCTTTAGAATATGTGGGTGTTTGTGTGGCTGTTCTGTTTTTTATACTGTCAGTCTCAGTAAGCCGACTGGCACGGTATCTCTAAAAACATCTAAGCGATGCAAGTAAAATTCGACACCATTACACTGATAATATTCGTCTATGTTCGTCGATATACATTCGTCAAACCCATTCGTCGATATACATTCATCGATATACATTCATCGATATACATTTGTCAAACCACGCAAAGCTGAGATTATCGAGGAATCAAGGCTCTTTAGAATATGTGTTTGTTTGTGTGGTTGTTCTGTTTTTTATACTGTCAGTCTCAGTAAGCCGACTGGCACGGTATCTCTAAAAACGTCTAAGCGATGCAAGTAAAATTCGACACCATTACACTGATAATATTCGTCTATGTTCGTCGATAAACATTCGTCGGTATACATTCATCGATATACATTCATCGATATACATTTGTCAAACCACGCAAAGCTGAGATTATCGAGGAATCACGGCTCTTTAGAATATGTGTGCGTTTGTGTGGTTGTTCTGTTTTTTATACTGTCAGTCTCAGTAAGCCGACTGGCACGGTATCTCTAGAAACATCTATGAGATGCAAGTAAAATTCGACACCATTACACTGATAATATTCGTCTTTGTTCGTCGATATACATTCGTCAAACCCATTCATCGATATACATTCATCGATGTACATTCATCGATATACATTTGTCAAACCACGCAAAGCTGAGATTATCGAGGAATCACGGCTCTTTAGAATATGTGTGCGTTTGTGTGGTTGTTCTGCTATTATACTGCCAATCTGTCCATCTCAGTAAGCCGACTGGCACGGTATCTCTAGAAACATCCAAGCGATGCAAGTAAAATTCGACACCATTACACTGATAATATTCGTCTATGTTCGTCGTTATACATTCGTCAAACCCATTCGTCGATATACATTCATCGATATACATTTGTCAAACCACGCAAAGCTGAGATTATCGAGGAATCACGGCTCTTTAGAATATGTGTGCGTTTGTGTGGTTGTTCTGTTATTATACTGCCAATCTGTCCATCTCAGTAAGCCGACTGGCACGGTATCTCTAGAAACATCCAAGCGATGCAAGTAAAATTCGACACCATTACACTGATAATATTGGTCTATGTTCGTCGATATACATTCGTCAAGCCCATTCGTCGATATACATTCATCGATATACATTCATCGATATGCATTTGACAAACCACGCAAAGCTGAGATTATCGAGGAATCAAGGCTCTTTAGAATATGTGTGTGTTTGTGTGGTTGTTCTGTTTTTTATACTGTCAATCTCAGTAAGCCGAATGGCACGGTATCTCTAAAAACATCTAAGCGATGCAAGTTATATTCGACACCATTACACTGATAATATTCGTCTATGTTCGTCGATATACATTCGTCAAGCCCATTCGTCGATATACATTCATCGATATACATTCATCGATATAGATTTGTCAAACCACGCAAAGCTGAGATTATCGAGGAATCAAGGCTCTTTAGAATATGTGTGTGTTTGTGTGGTTGTTCTGTTTTTTATACTGTCAGTCTCAGTAAGCCGACTGGCACGGTATCTCTAAAAACGTCTAAGCGATGCAAGTAAAATTCGACACCATTACACTGATAATATTCGTCTATGTTCGTCGATATACATTCGTCAAGCCCATTCGTCGATATACATTCAGCGATATACATTCATCGATATGCATTTGTCAAACCACGCAAAGCTGAGATTATCGAGGAATCAAGGCTCTTTAGAATATGTGTGTGTTTGTGTGGTTGTTCTGTTTTTTATACTGTCAATCTCAGTAAGCCGACTGGCACGGTATCTCTAAAAACATCTAAGCGATGCAAGTAAAATTCGACACCATTACACTGATAATATTCGTCTATGTTCGTCGATATACATTCGTCAAGCCCATTCGTCGATATACATTCATCGATATACATTCATCAATATACATTTGTCAAACCACGCAAAGCTGAGATTATCGAGGAATCAAGGCTCTTTAGAATATGTGTGTGTTTGTGTGGTTGTTCGGTTTTTTATACTGTCAGTCTCAGTAAGCCGACTGGCACGGTATCTCTAAAAACGTCTAAGCGATGCAAGTAAAATTCGACACCATTACACTGATAATATTCGTCTATGTTCGTCGATATACATTCGTCAAGCCCATTCGTCGATATACATTCATCGATATACATTCATCGATATGCATTTGTCAAACCACACAAAGCTGAGATTATCGAGGAATCAAGGCTCTTTAGAATATGTGTGTGTTTGTGTGGCTGTTCTGTTTTTTATACTGTCAGTCTCAGTAAACCGACTGGCACGGTATCTCTAAAAACATCTAAACGATGCAAGTAAAATTCGATACCATTACACTGATAATATTCGTCTATGTTCGTCGATATACATTCGTGAAACCCATTCGTCGATATACATTCATCGATATACATTCATCGATATACATTTGTCAAACCACGCAAAGCTGAGATTATCGAGGAATCAAGGCTCTTTAGAATATGTGTGTGTTTGTGTGGTTGTTCTGTTTTTTATACTGTCAGTCTCAGTAAGCCGACTGGCACGGTATCTCTAAAAACGTCTAAGCGATGCAAGTAAAATTCGACACCATTACACTGATAATATTCGTCTATGTTCGTCGATATACATTCGTCAAACCCATTCGTCGATATACATTCATCGATATACATTCATCGATATACATTTGTCAAACCACGCAAAGCTGAGATTATCGAGGAATCAAGGCTCTTTAGAATATGTGTGTGTTTGTGTGGTTGTTCTGTTTTTTATACTGTCAGTCTCAGTAAGCCGACTGGCACGGTATCTCTAAAAACGTCTAAGCGATGCAAGTAAAATTCGACACCATTACACTGATAATATTCGTCTATGTTCGTCGATAAACATTCGTCGGTATACATTTATCGATATACATTCATCGATATACATTTGTCAAACCACGCAAAGCTGAGATTATCGAGGAATCACGGCTCTTTAGAATATGTGAGCGTTTGTGTGGTTGTTCTGTTTTTTATACTGTCAGTCTCAGTAAGCCGATTGGCACGGTATCTCTAGAAACATCTATGAGATGCAAGTAAAATTCGACACCATTACACTGATAATATTCGTCTATGTTCGTCGATATACATTCGTCAAACCCATTCATCGATATACATTCATCGATGTACATTCATCGATATACATTTGTCAAACCACGCAAAGCTGAGATTATCGAGGAATCACGGCTCTTTAGAATATGTGTGCGTTTGTGTGGTTGTTCTGTTATTATACTGCCAATCTGTCCATCTCAGTAAGCCGACTGGCACGGTATCTCTAGAAACATCCAAGCGATGCAAGTAAAATTCGACACCATTACACTGATAATATTCGTCTATGTTCGTCGATATACATTCGTCAAACCCATTCGTCGATATACATTCATCGATATACATTTGTCAAACCACGCAAAGCTGAGATTATCGAGGGATCACGGCTCTTTAGAATATGTGTGCGTTTGTGTGGTTGTTCTGTTATTATACTGCCAATCTGTCCATCTCAGTAAGCCGACTGGCACGGTATCTCTAGAAACATCCAAGCGATGCAAGTAAATTTCGACACCATTACACTGATAATATTCGTCTATGTTCGTCGATATACATTCGTCAAACCCATTCATCGATATACATTCATCGATGTACATTCATCGATATACATTTGTCAAACCACGCAAAGCTGAGATTATCGAGGAATCACGGCTCTTTAGAATATGTGTGCGTTTGTGTGGTTGTTCTGTTATTATACTGCCAATCTGTCCATCTCAGTAAGCCGACTGGCACGGTATCTCTAGAAACATCCA
Source organism: Amaurobius ferox (assembly GCA_951213105.1). NCBI lineage: Eukaryota > Metazoa > Arthropoda > Arachnida > Araneae > Amaurobiidae > Amaurobius > Amaurobius ferox. The sequence goes on from OX578140.1 coordinate 106,945,550, forward strand.
AGCGATGCAAGTAAAATTCGACACCATTACACTGATAATATTCGTCTATGTTCGTCGATATACATTCGTCAAACCCATTCATCGATATACATTCATCGATGTACATTCATCGATATACATTTGTCAAACCACGCAAAGCTGAGATTATCGAGGAATCACGGCTCTTTAGAATATGTGTGCGTTTGTGTGGTTGTTCTGTTATTATACTGCCAATCTGTCCATCTCAGTAAGCCGACTGGCACGGTATCTCTAGAAACATCCAAGCGATGCAAGTAAAATTCGACACCATTACACTGATAATATTCGTCTATGTTCGTCGATATACATTCGTCAAACCCATTCATCGATATACATTCATCGATGTACATTCATCGATATACATTTGTCAAACCACGCAAAGCTGAGATTATCGAGGAATCACGGCTCTTTAGAATATGTGTGCGTTTGTGTGGTTGTTCTGTTATTATACTGCCAATCTGTCCATCTCAGTAAGCCGACTGGCACGGTATCTCTAGAAACATCCAAGCGATGCAAGTAAAATTCGACACCATTACACTGATAATATTCGTCTATGTTCGTCGATATACATTCGTCAAACCCATTCATCGATATACATTCATCGATGTACATTCATCGATATACATTTGTCAAACCACGCAAAGCTGAGATTATCGAGGAATCACGGCTCTTTAGAATATGTGTGCGTTTGTGTGGTTGTTCTGTTATTATACTGCCAATCTGTCCATCTCAGTAAGCCGACTGGCACGGTATCTCTAGAAATATCCAAGCGATGCAAGTAAAATTCGACACCATTAATCTGATAATATTCGTCTATGTTCGTCGATATACATTCGTCAAACCCATTCATCGATATACATTCATCGATGTACATTCATCGATATACATTTGTCAAACCACGCAAAGCTGAGATTATCGAGGAATCACGGCTCTTTAGAATATGTGTGCGTTTGTGTGGTTGTTCTGTTATTATACTGCCAATCTGTCCATCTCAGTAAGCCGACTGGCACGGTATCTCTAGAAACATCCAAGCGATGCAAGTAAAATTCGACACCATTACACTGATAATATTCGTCTATGTTCGTCGATATACATTCGTCAAACCCATTCATCGATATACATTCATCGATGTACATTCATCGATATACATTTGTCAAACCACGCAAAGCTGAGATTATCGAGGAATCACGGCTCTTTAGAATATGTGTGCGTTTGTGTGGTTGTTCTGTTATTATACTGCCAATCTGTCCATCTCAGTAAGCCGACTGGCACGGTATCTCTAGAAACATCCAAGCGATGCAAGTAAAATTCGACACCATTACACTGATAATATTCGTCTATGTTCGTCGATATACATTCGTCAAACCCATTCATCGATATACATTCATCGATGTACATTCATCGATATACATTTGTCAAACCACGCAAAGCTGAGATTATCGAGGAATCACGGCTCTTTAGAATATGTGTGCGTTTGTGTGGTTGTTCTGTTATTATACTGCCAATCTGTCCATCTCAGTAAGCCGACTGGCACGGTATCTCTAGAAACATCCAAGCGATGCAAGTAAAATTCGACACCATTACACTGATAATATTCGTCTATGTTCGTCGATATACATTCGTCAAACCCATTCATCGATATACATTCATCGATGTACATTCATCGATATACATTTGTCAAACCACGCAAAGCTGAGATTATCGAGGAATCACGGCTCTTTAGAATATGTGTGCGTTTGTGTGGTTGTTCTGTTATTATACTGCCAATCTGTCCATCTCAGTAAGCCGACTGGCACGGTATCTCTAGAAACATCCAAGCGATGCAAGTAAAATTCGACACCATTACACTGATAATATTCGTCTATGTTCGTCGATATACATTCGTCAAACCCATTCATCGATATACATTCATCGATGTACATTCATCGATATACATTTGTCAAACCACGCAAAGCTGAGATTATCGAGGAATCACGGCTCTTTAGAATATGTGTGCGTTTGTGTGGTTGTTCTGTTATTATACTGCCAATCTGTCCATCTCAGTAAGCCGACTGGCACGGTATCTCTAGAAACATCCAAGCGATGCAAGTAAAATTCGACACCATTACACTGATAATATTCGTCTATGTTCGTCGATATACATTCGTCAAACCCATTCATCGATATACATTCATCGATGTACATTCATCGATATACATTTGTCAAACCACGCAAAGCTGAGATTATCGAGGAATCACGGCTCTTTAGAATATGTGTGCGTTTGTGTGGTTGTTCTGTTATTATACTGCCAATCTGTCCATCTCAGTAAGCCGACTGGCACGGTATCTCTAGAAACATCCAAGCGATGCAAGTAAAATTCGACACCATTACACTGATAATATTCGTCTATGTTCGTCGATATACATTCGTCAAACCCATTCGTCGATATACATTCATCGATATACATTTGTCAAACCACGCAAAGCTGAGATTATCGAGGGATCACGGCTCTTTAGAATATGTGTGCGTTTGTGTGGTTGTTCTGTTATTATACTGCCAATCTGTCCATCTCAGTAAGCCGACTGGCACGGTATCTCTAGAAACATCCAAGCGATGCAAGTAAAATTCGACACCATTACACTGATAATATTCGTCTATGTTCGTCGATATACATTCGTCAAACCCATTCATCGATATACATTCATCGATGTACATTCATCGATATACATTTGTCAAACCACGCAAAGCTGAGATTATCGAGGAATCACGGCTCTTTAGAATATGTGTGCGTTTGTGTGGTTGTTCTGTTATTATACTGCCAATCTGTCCATCTCAGTAAGCCGACTGGCACGGTATCTCTAGAAACATCCAAGCGATGCAAGTAAAATTCGACACCATTACACTGATAATATTCGTCTATGTTCGTCGATATACATTCGTCAAACCCATTCATCGATATACATTCATCGATGTACATTCATCGATATACATTTGTCAAACCACGCAAAGCTGAGATTATCGAGGAATCACGGCTCTTTAGAATATGTGTGCGTTTGTGTGGTTGTTCTGTTATTATACTGCCAATCTGTCCATCTCAGTAAGCCGACTGGCACGGTATCTCTAGAAACATCCAAGCGATGCAAGTAAAATTCGACACCATTACACTGATAATATTCGTCTATGTTCGTCGATATACATTCGTCAAACCCATTCATCGATATACATTCATCGATGTACATTCATCGATATACATTTGTCAAACCACGCAAAGCTGAGATTATCGAGGAATCACGGCTCTTTAGAATATGTGTGCGTTTGTGTGGTTGTTCTGTTATTATACTGCCAATCTGTCCATCTCAGTAAGCCGACTGGCACGGTATCTCTAGAAACATCCAAGCGATGCAAGTAAAATTCGACACCATTACACTGATAATATTCGTCTATGTTCGTCGATATACATTCGTCAAACCCATTCATCGATATACATTCATCGATGTACATTCATCGATATACATTTGTCAAACCACGCAAAGCTGAGATTATCGAGGAATCACGGCTCTTTAGAATATGTGTGCGTTTGTGTGGTTGTTCTGTTATTATACTGCCAATCTGTCCATCTCAGTAAGCCGACTGGCACGGTATCTCTAGAAACATCCAAGCGATGCAAGTAAAATTCGACACCATTACACTGATAATATTCGTCTATGTTCGTCGATATACATTCGTCAAACCCATTCGTCGATATACATTCATCGATATACATTTGTCAAACCACGCAAAGCTGAGATTATCGAGGGATCACGGCTCTTTAGAATATGTGTGCGTTTGTGTGGTTGTTCTGTTATTATACTGCCAATCTGTCCATCTCAGTAAGCCGACTGGCACGGTATCTCTAGAAACATCCAAGCGATGCAAGTAAAATTCGACACCATTACACTGATAATATTCGTCTATGTTCGTCGATATACATTCGTCAAACCCATTCATCGATATACATTCATCGATGTACATTCATCGATATACATTTGTCAAACCACGCAAAGCTGAGATTATCGAGGAATCACGGCTCTTTAGAATATGTGTGCGTTTGTGTGGTTGTTCTGTTATTATACTGCCAATCTGTCCATCTCAGTAAGCCGACTGGCACGGTATCTCTAGAAACATCCAAGCGATGCAAGTAAAATTCGACACCATTACACTGATAATATTCGTCTATGTTCGTCGATATACATTCGTCAAACCCATTCATCGATATACATTCATCGATGTACATTCATCGATATACATTTGTCAAACCACGCAAAGCTGAGATTATCGAGGAATCACGGCTCTTTAGAATATGTGTGCGTTTGTGTGGTTGTTCTGTTATTATACTGCCAATCTGTCCATCTCAGTAAGCCGACTGGCACGGTATCTCTAGAAACATCCAAGCGATGCAAGTAAAATTCGACACCATTACACTGATAATATTCGTCTATGTTCGTCGATATACATTCGTCAAACCCATTCATCGATATACATTCATCGATGTACATTCATCGATATACATTTGTCAAACCACGCAAAGCTGAGATTATCGAGGAATCACGGCTCTTTAGAATATGTGTGCGTTTGTGTGGTTGTTCTGTTATTATACTGCCAATCTGTCCATCTCAGTAAGCCGACTGGCACGGTATCTCTAGAAACATCCAAGCGATGCAAGTAAAATTCGACACCATTACACTGATAATATTCGTGTATGTTCGTCGATATACATTCGTCAAACCCATTCATCGATATACATTCATCGATGTACATTCATCGATATACATTTGTCAAACCACGCAAAGCTGAGATTATCGAGGAATCACGGCTCTTTAGAATATGTGTGCGTTTGTGTGGTTGTTCTGTTATTATACTGCCAATCTGTCCATCTCAGTAAGCCGACTGGCACGGTATCTCTAGAAACATCCAAGCGATGCAAGTAAAATTCGACACCATTACACTGATAATATTCGTCTATGTTCGTCGATATACATTCGTCAAACCCATTCATCGATATACATTCATCGATGTACATTCATCGATATACATTTGTCAAACCACGCAAAGCTGAGATTATCGAGGAATCACGGCTCTTTAGAATATGTGTGCGTTTGTGTGGTTGTTCTGTTATTATACTGCCAATCTGTCCATCTCAGTAAGCCGACTGGCACGGTATCTCTAGAAACATCCAAGCGATGCAAGTAAAATTCGACACCATTACACTGATAATATTCGTCTATGTTCGTCGATATACATTCGTCAAACCCATTCGTCGATATACATTCATCGATATACATTCATCGATATGCATTTGACAAACCACGCAAAGCTGAGATTATCGAGGAATCAAGGCTCTTTAGAATATGTGTGTGTTTGTGTGGTTGTTCTGTTTTTTATACTGTCAATCTCAGTAAGCCGAATGGCACGGTATCTCTAAAAACATCTAAGCGATGCAAGTTATATTCGACACCATTACACTGATAATATTCGTCTATGTTCGTCGATATACATTCGTCAAGCCCATTCGTCGATATACATTCATCGATATACATTCATCGATATAGATTTGTCAAACCACGCAAAGCTGAGATTATCGAGGAATCAAGGCTCTTTAGAATATGTGTGTGTTTGTGTGGTTGTTCTGTTTTTTATACTGTCAGTCTCAGTAAGCCGACTGGCACGGTATCTCTAAAAACGTCTAAGCGATGCAAGTAAAATTCGACACCATTACACTGATAATATTCGTCTATGTTCGTCGATATACATTCGTCAAGCCCATTCGTCGATATACATTCAGCGATATACATTCATCGATATGCATTTGTCAAACCACGCAAAGCTGAGATTATCGAGGAATCAAGGCTCTTTAGAATATGTGTGTGTTTGTGTGGTTGTTCTGTTTTTTATACTGTCAATCTCAGTAAGCCGACTGGCACGGTATCTCTAAAAACATCTAAGCGATGCAAGTAAAATTCGACACCATTACACTGATAATATTCGTCTATGTTCGTCGATATACATTCGTCAAGCCCATTCGTCGATATACATTCATCGATATACATTCATCAATATACATTTGTCAAACCACGCAAAGCTGAAATTATCGAGGAATCAAGGCTCTTTAGAATATGTGTGTGTTTGTGTGGTTGTTCGGTTTTTTATACTGTCAGTCTCAGTAAGCCGACTGGCACGGTATCTCTAAAAACGTCTAAGCGATGCAAGTAAAATTCGACACCATTACACTGATAATATTCGTCTATGTTCGTCGATATACATTCGTCAAGCCCATTCGTCGATATACATTCATCGATATACATTCATCGATATGCATTTGTCAAACCACACAAAGCTGAGATTATCGAGGAATCAAGGCTCTTTAGAATATGTGTGTGTTTGTGTGGCTGTTCTGTTTTTTATACTGTCAGTCTCAGTAAACCGACTGGCACGGTATCTCTAAAAACATCTAAACGATGCAAGTAAAATTCGATACCTTTACACTGATAATATTCGTCTATGTTCGTCGATATACATTCGTGAAACCCATTCGTCGATATACATTCATCGATATACATTCATCGATATACATTTGTCAAACCACGCAAAGCTGAGATTATCGAGGAATCAAGGCTCTTTAGAATATGTGTGTGTTTGTGTGGTTGTTCTGTTTTTTATACTGTCAGTCTCAGTAAGCCGACTGGCACGGTATCTCTAAAAACGTCTAAGCGATGCAAGTAAAATTCGACACCATTACACTGATAATATTCGTCTATGTTCGTCGATATACATTCGTCAAACCCATTCGTCGATATACATTCATCGATATACATTCATCGATATACATTTGTCAAACCACGCAAAGCTGAGATTATCGAGGAATCAAGGCTCTTTAGAATATGTGTGTGTTTGTGTGGTTGTTCTGTTTTTTATACTGTCAGTCTCAGTAAGCCGACTGGCACGGTATCTCTAAAAACGTCTAAGCGATGCAAGTAAAATTCGACACCATTACACTGATAATATTCGTCTATGTTCGTCGATATACATTCGTCAAACCCATTCATCGATATACATTCATCGATGTACATTCATCGATATACATTTGTCAAACCACGCAAAGCTGAGATTATCGAGGAATCACGGCTCTTTAGAATATGTGTGCGTTTGTGTGGTTGTTCTGTTATTATACTGCCAATCTGTCCATCTCAGTAAGCCGACTGGCACGGTATCTCTAGAAACATCCAAGCGATGCAAGTAAAATTCGACACCATTACACTGATAATATTCGTCTATGTTCGTCGATATACATTCGTCAAACCCATTCGTCGATATACATTCATCGATATACATTTGTCAAACCACGCAAAGCTGAGATTATCGAGGGATCACGGCTCTTTAGAATATGTGTGCGTTTGTGTGGTTGTTCTGTTATTATACTGCCAATCTGTCCATCTCAGTAAGCCGACTGGCACGGTATCTCTAGAAACATCCAAGCGATGCAAGTAAAATTCGACACCATTACACTGATAATATTCGTCTATGTTCGTCGATATACATTCGTCAAACCCATTCATCGATATACATTCATCGATGTACATTCATCGATATACATTTGTCAAACCACGCAAAGCTGAGATTATCGAGGAATCACGGCTCTTTAGAATATGTGTGCGTTTGTGTGGTTGTTCTGTTATTATACTGCCAATCTGTCCATCTCAGTAAGCCGACTGGCACGGTATCTCTAGAAACATCCAAGCGATGCAAGTAAAATTCGACACCATTACACTGATAATATTCGTCTATGTTCGTCGATATACATTCGTCAAACCCATTCATCGATATACATTCATCGATGTACATTCATCGATATACATTTGTCAAACCACGCAAAGCTGAGATTATCGAGGAATCACGGCTCTTTAGAATATGTGTGCGTTTGTGTGGTTGTTCTGTTATTATACTGCCAATCTGTCCATCTCAGTAAGCCGACTGGCACGGTATCTCTAGAAACATCCAAGCGATGCAAGTAAAATTCGACACCATTACACTGATAATATTCGTCTATGTTCGTCGATATACATTCGTCAAACCCATTCATCGATATACATTCATCGATGTACATTCATCGATATACATTTGTCAAACCACGCAAAGCTGAGATTATCGAGGAATCACGGCTCTTTAGAATATGTGTGCGTTTGTGTGGTTGTTCTGTTATTATACTGCCAATCTGTCCATCTCAGTAAGCCGACTGGCACGGTATCTCTAGAAACATCCAAGCGATGCAAGTAAAATTCGACACCATTACACTGATAATATTCGTCTATGTTCGTCGATATACATTCGTCAAACCCATTCATCGATATACATTCATCGATGTACATTCATCGATATACATTTGTCAAACCACGCAAAGCTGAGATTATCGAGGAATCACGGCTCTTTAGAATATGTGTGCGTTTGTGTGGTTGTTCTGTTATTATACTGCCAATCTGTCCATCTCAGTAAGCCGACTGGCACGGTATCTCTAGAAACATCCAAGCGATGCAAGTAAAATTCGACACCATTACACTGATAATATTCGTCTATGTTCGTCGATATACATTCGTCAAACCCATTCATCGATATACATTCATCGATGTACATTCATCGATATACATTTGTCAAACCACGCAAAGCTGAGATTATCGAGGAATCACGGCTCTTTAGAATATGTGTGCGTTTGTGTGGTTGTTCTGTTATTATACTGCCAATCTGTCCATCTCAGTAAGCCGACTGGCACGGTATCTCTAGAAACATCCAAGCGATGCAAGTAAAATTCGACACCATTACACTGATAATATTCGTCTATGTTCGTCGATATACATTCGTCAAACCCATTCATCGATATACATTCATCGATGTACATTCATCGATATACATTTGTCAAACCACGCAAAGCTGAGATTATCGAGGAATCACGGCTCTTTAGAATATGTGTGCGTTTGTGTGGTTGTTCTGTTATTATACTGCCAATCTGTCCATCTCAGTAAGCCGACTGGCACGGTATCTCTAGAAACATCCAAGCGATGCAAGTAAAATTCGACACCATTACACTGATAATATTCGTCTATGTTCGTCGATATACATTCGTCAAACCCATTCATCGATATACATTCATCGATGTACATTCATCGATATACATTTGTCAAACCACGCAAAGCTGAGATTATCGAGGAATCACGGCTCTTTAGAATTTGTGTGCGTTTGTGTGGTTGTTCTGTTATTATACTGCCATTCTGTCCATCTCAGTAAGCCGACTGGCACGGTATCTCTAGAAACATCCAAGCGATGCAAGTAAAATTCGACACCATTACACTGATAATATTCGTCTATGTTCGTCGATATACATTCGTCAAACCCATTCATCGATATACATTCATCGATGTACATTCATCGATATACATTTGTCAAACCACGCAAAGCTGAGATTATCGAGGAATCACGGCTCTTTAGAATATGTGTGCGTTTGTGTGGTTGTTCTGTTATTATACTGCCAATCTGTCCATCTCAGTAAGCCGACTGGCACGGTATCTCTAGAAACATCCAAGCGATGCAAGTAAAATTCGACACCATTACACTGATAATATTCGTCTATGTTCGTCGATATACATTCGTCAAACCCATTCATCGATATACATTCATCGATGTACATTCATCGATATACATTTGTCAAACCACGCAAAGCTGAGATTATCGAGGAATCACGGCTCTTTAGAATATGTGTGCGTTTGTGTGGTTGTTCTGTTATTATACTGCCAATCTGTCCATCTCAGTAAGCCGACTGGCACGGTATCTCTAGAAACATCCAAGCGATGCAAGTAAAATTCGACACCATTACACTGATAATATTCGTCTATGTTCGTCGATATACATTCGTCAAACCCATTCATCGATATACATTCATCGATGTACATTCATCGATATACATTTGTCAAACCACGCAAAGCTGAGATTATCGAGGAATCACGGCTCTTTAGAATATGTGTGCGTTTGTGTGGTTGTTCTGTTATTATACTGCCAATCTGTCCATCTCAGTAAGCCGACTGGCACGGTATCTCTAGAAACATCCAAGCGATGCAAGTAAAATTCGACACCATTACACTGATAATATTCGTCTATGTTCGTCGATATACATTCGTCAAACCCATTCGTCGATATACATTCATCGATATACATTTGTCAAACCACGCAAAGCTGAGATTATCGAGGGATCACGGCTCTTTAGAATATGTGTGCGTTTGTGTGGTTGTTCTGTTATTATACTGCCAATCTGTCCATCTCAGTAAGCCGACTGGCACGGTATCTCTAGAAACATCCAAGCGATGCAAGTAAAATTCGACACCATTACACTGATAATATTCGTCTATGTTCGTCGATATACATTCGTCAAACCCATTCATCGATATACATTCATCGATGTACATTCATCGATATACATTTGTCAAACCACGCAAAGCTGAGATTATCGAGGAATCACGGCTCTTTAGAATATGTGTGCGTTTGTGTGGTTGTTCTGTTATTATACTGCCAATCTGTCCATCTCAGTAAGCCGACTGGCACGGTATCTCTAGAAACATCCAAGCGATGCAAGTAAAATTCGACACCATTACACTGATAATATTCGTCTATGTTCGTCGATATACATTCGTCAAACCCATTCATCGATATACATTCATCGATGTACATTCATCGATATACATTTGTCAAACCACGCAAAGCTGAGATTATCGAGGAATCACGGCTCTTTAGAATATGTGTGCGTTTGTGTGGTTGTTCTGTTATTATACTGCCAATCTGTCCATCTCAGTAAGCCGACTGGCACGGTATCTCTAGAAACATCCAAGCGATGCAAGTAAAATTCGACACCATTACACTGATAATATTCGTCTATGTTCGTCGATATACATTCGTCAAACCCATTCATCGATATACATTCATCGATGTACATTCATCGATATACATTTGTCAAACCACGCAAAGCTGAGATTATCGAGGAATCACGGCTCTTTAGAATATGTGTGCGTTTGTGTGGTTGTTCTGTTATTATACTGCCAATCTGTCCATCTCAGTAAGCCGACTGGCACGGTATCTCTAGAAACATCCAAGCGATGCAAGTAAAATTCGACACCATTACACTGATAATATTCGTCTATGTTCGTCGATATACATTCGTCAAACCCATTCATCGATATACATTCATCGATGTACATTCATCGATATACATTTGTCAAACCACGCAAAGCTGAGATTATCGAGGAATCACGGCTCTTTAGAATATGTGTGCGTTTGTGTGGTTGTTCTGTTATTATACTGCCAATCTGTCCATCTCAGTAAGCCGACTGGCACGGTATCTCTAGAAACATCCAAGCGATGCAAGTAAAATTCGACACCATTACACTGATAATATTCGTCTATGTTCGTCGATATACATTCGTCAAACCCATTCGTCGATATACATTCATCGATATACATTTGTCAAACCACGCAAAGCTGAGATTATCGAGGGATCACGGCTCTTTAGAATATGTGTGCGTTTGTGTGGTTGTTCTGTTATTATACTGCCAATCTGTCCATCTCAGTAAGCCGACTGGCACGGTATCTCTAGAAACATCCAAGCGATGCAAGTAAAATTCGACACCATTACACTGATAATATTCGTCTATGTTCGTCGATATACATTCGTCAAACCCATTCATCGATATACATTCATCGATGTACATTCATCGATATACATTTGTCAAACCACGCAAAGCTGAGATTATCGAGGAATCACGGCTCTTTAGAATATGTGTGCGTTTGTGTGGTTGTTCTGTTATTATACTGCCAATCTGTCCATCTCAGTAAGCCGACTGGCACGGTATCTCTAGAAACATCCAAGCGATGCAAGTAAAATTCGACACCATTACACTGATAATATTCGTCTATGTTCGTCGATATACATTCGTCAAACCCATTCATCGATATACATTCATCGATGTACATTCATCGATATACATTTGTCAAACCACGCAAAGCTGAGATTATCGAGGAATCACGGCTCTTTAGAATATGTGTGCGTTTGTGTGGTTGTTCTGTTATTATACTGCCAATCTGTCCATCTCAGTAAGCCGACTGGCACGGTATCTCTAGAAACATCCAAGCGATGCAAGTAAAATTCGACACCATTACACTGATAATATTCGTCTATGTTCGTCGATATACATTCGTCAAACCCATTCATCGATATACATTCATCGATGTACATTCATCGATATACATTTGTCAAACCACGCAAAGCTGAGATTATCGAGGAATCACGGCTCTTTAGAATATGTGTGCGTTTGTGTGGTTGTTCTGTTATTATACTGCCAATCTGTCCATCTCAGTAAGCCGACTGGCACGGTATCTCTAGAAACATCCAAGCGATGCAAGTAAAATTCGACACCATTACACTGATAATATTCGTGTATGTTCGTCGATATACATTCGTCAAACCCATTCATCGATATACATTCATCGATGTACATTCATCGATATACATTTGTCAAACCACGCAAAGCTGAGATTATCGAGGAATCACGGCTCTTTAGAATATGTGTGCGTTTGTGTGGTTGTTCTGTTATTATACTGCCAATCTGTCCATCTCAGTAAGCCGACTGGCACGGTATCTCTAGAAACATCCAAGCGATGCAAGTAAAATTCGACACCATTACACTGATAATATTCGTCTATGTTCGTCGATATACATTCGTCAAACCCATTCATCGATATACATTCATCGATGTACATTCATCGATATACATTTGTCAAACCACGCAAAGCTGAGATTATCGAGGAATCACGGCTCTTTAGAATATGTGTGCGTTTGTGTGGTTGTTCTGTTATTATACTGCCAATCTGTCCATCTCAGTAAGCCGACTGGCACGGTATCTCTAGAAACATCCAAGCGATGCAAGTAAAATTCGACACCATTACACTGATAATATTCGTCTATGTTCGTCGATATACATTCGTCAAACCCATTCGTCGATATACATTCATCGATATACATTTGTCAAACCACGCAAAGCTGAGATTATCGAGGGATCACGGCTCTTTAGAATATGTGTGCGTTTGTGTGGTTGTTCTGTTATTATACTGCCAATCTGTCCATCTCAGTAAGCCGACTGGCACGGTATCTCTAGAAACATCCAAGCGATGCAAGTAAAATTCGACACCATTACACTGATAATATTCGTCTATGTTCGTCGATATACATTCGTCAAACCCATTCATCGATATACATTCATCGATGTACATTCATCGATATACATTTGTCAAACCACGCAAAGCTGAGATTATCGAGGAATCACGGCTCTTTAGAATATGTGTGCGTTTGTGTGGTTGTTCTGTTATTATACTGCCAATCTGTCCATCTCAGTAAGCCGACTGGCACGGTATCTCTAGAAACATCCAAGCGATGCCAGTAAAATTCGACACCATTACACTGATAATATTCGTCTATGTTCGTCGATATACATTCGTCAAACCCATTCATCGATATACATTCATCGATGTACATTCATCGATATACATTTGTCAAACCACGCAAAGCTGAGATTATCGAGGAATCACGGCTCTTTAGAATATGTGTGCGTTTGTGTGGTTGTTCTGTTATTATACTGCCAATCTGTCCATCTCAGTAAGCCGACTGGCACGGTATCTCTAGAAACATCCAAGCGATGCAAGTAAAATTCGACACCATTACACTGATAATATTCGTCTATGTTCGTCGATATACATTCGTCAAACCCATTCGTCGATATACATTCATCGATGTACATTCATCGATATACATTTGTCAAACCACGCAAAGCTGAGATTATCGAGGAATCACGGCTCTTTAGAATATGTGTGCGTTTGTGTGGTTGTTCTGTTATTATACTGCCAATCTGTCCATCTCAGTAAGCCGACTGGCACGGTATCTCTAGAAACATCCAAGCGATGCAAGTAAAATTCGACACCATTACACTGATAATATTCGTCTATGTTCGTCGATATACATTCGTCAAACCCATTCATCGATATACATTCATCGATGTACATTCATCGATATACATTTGTCAAACCACGCAAAGCTGAGATTATCGAGGAATCACGGCTCTTTAGAATATGTGTGCGTTTGTGTGGTTGTTCTGTTATTATACTGCCAATCTGTCCATCTCAGTAAGCCGACTGGCACGGTATCTCTAGAAACATCCAAGCGATGCAAGTAAAATTCGACACCATTACACTGATAATATTCGTCTATGTTCGTCGATATACATTCGTCAAACCCATTCATCGATATACATTCATCGATGTACATTCATCGATATACATTTGTCAAACCACGCAAAGCTGAGATTATCGAGGAATCACGGCTCTTTAGAATATGTGTGCGTTTGTGTGGTTGTTCTGGTATTATACTGCCAATCTGTCCATCTCAGTAAGCCGACTGGCACGGTATCTCTAGAAACATCCAAGCGATGCAAGTAAAATTCGACACCATTACACTGATAATATTCGTCTATGTTCGTCGATATACATTCGTCAAACCCATTCGTCGATATACATTCATCGATATACATTTGTCAAACCACGCAAAGCTGAGATTATCGAGGAATCACGGCTCTTTAGAATATGTGTGCGTTTGTGTGGTTGTTCTGTTATTATACTGCCAATCTGTCCATCTCAGTAAGCCGACTGGCACGGTATCTCTAGAAACATCCAAGCGATGCAAGTAAAATTCGACACCATTACACTGATAATATTCGTCTATGTTCGTCGCTATACATTCGTCAAACCCATTCGTCGATATACATTCATCGATATACATTTGTCAAACCACGCAAACCTGAGATTATCGAGGAATCACGGCTCTTTAGAATATGTGTGCGTTTGTGTGGTTGTTCTGTTATTATACTGCCAATCTGTCCATCTCAGTGAGCCGACTGGCACGGTATCTCTAGAAACATCCAAGCGATGCAAGTAAAATTCGACACCATTACACTGATAATATTCGTCTATGTTCGTCGATATACATTCGTCAAACCCATTCGTCGATATACATTCATCGATATACATTTGTCAAACCACGCAAAGCTGAGATTATCGAGGAATCACGGCTCTTTAGAATATGTGTGCGTTTATGTGGTTGTTCTGTTATTATACTGCCAATCTGTCCATCTCAGTAAGCCGACTGGCACGGTATCTCTAGAAAGATCCAAGCGATGCAAGTAAAATTCGACACCATTACACTGATAATATTCGTCTATGTTCGTCGATATACATTCGTCAAACCCATTCGTCGATATACATTCATCGATATACATTTGTCAAACCACGCAAAGCTGAGATTATCGAGGAATCACGGCTCTTTAGAATATGTGTGCGTTTGTGTGGTTGTTCTGTTATTATACTGCCAATCTGTCCATCTCAGTAAGCCGACTGGCACGGTATCTCTAGAAACATCCAAGCGATGCAAGTAAAATTCGACACCATTACACTGATAATATTCGTCTATGTTCGTCGATATACATTCGTCAAACCCATTCGTCGATATACATTCATCGATATACATTTGTCAAACCACGCAAAGCTGAGATTATCGAGGAATCACGGCTCTTTAGAATATGTGTGCGTTTGTGTGGTTGTTCTGTTATTATACTGCCAATCTGTCCATCTCAGTAAGCCGACTGGCACAGTGTCTCTAGAAACATCCAAGCGATGCAAGTAAAATTCGACACCATTACACTGATAATATTCGTCTATGTTCGTCGCTATACATTCGTCAAACCCATTCGTCGATATACATTCATCGATATACATTTGTCAAACCACGCAAATCTGAGATTATCGAGGAATCAAGGCTCTTTAGAATATGTGTGTGTTTGTGTGGCTGTTCTGTTTTTTATACTGTCAATCTCAGTAAGCCGACTGGCACGGTATCTCTAAAAACATCTAAGCGATGCAAGTAAAATTCGACACCATTACACTGATAATATTCGTCTATGTTCGTCGATATACATTCGTCAAACCCATTCGTCGATATACATTCATCGATATACATTTGTCAAACCACGCAAAGCTGAGATTATCGAGGAAACACGGCTCTTTAGAATATGTGTGCGTTTGTTCTGTTATTATACTGCCAATCTGTCAATCTCAGTAAGCCGACTGGCACGGTATCTCTAGAAACATCCAAGCGATGCAAGTAAAATTCGACACCATTACACTGATAATATTCGTCTATGTTCGTCTACATTCGTCGATAATATTCGTCTACATTCGTTGAACACTTCGTCTATATATATTCAACCATATACATTCATCGATATACATTCGAAAATATACATTTGTCAAACCATGCAAAGCTGAGATTATCTTTTATAGTTTATCCTTCTTCATTTTCATATTCTAGACCTACAAATCCAGCGATAATATACCAGCAATAAGGAAACAGCACTCCTAGTAGCTTTCATTTACTTCTTTTCTTAGAGATTTTCAAACTGTTTCTGCAGTCGGATATCAATTCCCATTCTTATTGGTTTGTATCGATAAACGTGTGGGCAGTTGCTAAGCAACGGCTCTCCGGATCTCATCGCTAATGACATCCGGAACAAGAGGCTAGGTGACCAAAATCCTTATCTTTGTGAGGGCAAGAATCGCCTTCTCCTGAATTATATTCAGTCAGCTGGGAAATTTAAATAAACATTTGAAATGTTTGTAATATGCAAATTATTTACTTCAAATAAAAATAATTATACAATACTGGACACACGTATAAAGTCATATTTAGAACTAGTTTAAATACCGGACTTTTAATTCTATAGAAGAGTTTTATAAACCTGTGTACTAATGTAATGTGTAAACTTTGATTTTTTGTGTATTTTTTCTGATGATCACAAACTTACCTTGTCAAGGAAAAGTTTTTATTCAATGTTTAAGAACCTGCAGCGAAAGTTTAAATTTCTCTTTTAGATCATATATTGTCTATAATACGTGGACATTCATTTTTATTAATTGGATTTACATCCAACTCACTATTAAACTGTTACTTATAATAAAATTCAGCAATAAATTTAATACTTTTTACGATTTTGTAGCGATTTTGTGTTAGTTAAATTTACATCCAACTTATGTTGTTGTTGTTGAGACCCAGACCTTTACATCCAACTTATGTTGTTGTTGTTGAGACCCAGACCGTCCGACCTACAAGAAAGGTGTAAGGCAACTGTTTGGACGGCCGGGAAGTGCCACCCAATTTAGACCGGAACCCAGTGGGGGAGGCATCCACAGGGACCGTACCCTCCTTCCCCTACCACCAACATCTCGGAAGGACTTACGGACCCACATGTTTAACGTGATCGTACTCCGCGTGAACACGGCGGCAGTTTTGGCAGTGGCTGGAATCGAACCCGGGCCTACCGAGTGCAACTCCAGCGCGCTAACCAATGGGCTACCGCGCCCTCCATCCAACTTATGTTGTTGTTGTTGTTGAGACCCAGACCGTCCGACCTACCAGAAAGGTGTAAGGTAACTGTATGGACGGCCGGGAAGTGCCACCCAATTTAGACCGGAACCCAGTGGGGGAGGCATCCACAGGGACCGTACCGTCCTTCCCCTACCACCAACCTCTCGGAAGGACTTACGGACCCACATGTTTAACGTGATCGTACTCCGCATGAACACGGCGGCATTTTGTGGTAGCGTGCAAATCTAGCGCGCAAACCACGGGGATACCGCACCCGAGATGGCCAACAGCACGCGGTGTTCCGAGGTGGTCACCCACCAAGTACTAACCGCGCCCGATGCTGCTTGACTTCGGTGATCTAACGAGAACCGGTGTTTTCAGCACGGTACGGCCGTTGGCCCCCCATCCAACTTATGATGTTGTTGTTGAGACCCAGACCGTCCGACCTACCAGAAAGGTGTAAGGTAACAGTATGGACGGCCGGGAAGTGCCACCCAATTTAGACCGGAACCCAGTGGGGGAGGCATCCACAGGGACCGTACCCTCCTTCCCCTACCACCAACCTCTCGGAAGGACTTACGGACCCACATGTTTAACGTGATCGTACTCCGCATGAACACGGCGGCATTTGTGGTAGCGTGCAAATCTAGCGCGCAAACCACGGAGATACCGCACCCGAGATGGCCAACAGCACGCGGTGTTCCGAGGTGGTCACCCACCAAGTACTAACCGCGCCCGATGCTGCTTGACTTCGGTGATCTAACGAGAACCGGTGTTTTCAGCACGGTACGGCCGTTGGCCCCCATCCAACTTATGTTGTTGTTGAAACCCAGACCGTCCGACCTACCAGAAAGGTGTAAGGTAACATCCAACTTATGTGAAATTGTTTCTTACAATAAAATTCAGCACCAACTTTCATACCTTTTTACGATTTTGTAGTCTAAAAATTAAACAAAAAATCGAAAATTGCAAATTTTATAAAAATGCTTGAGATATAGTTCATATTACAACTAGTAGTAAAGTGAGATGAAATAATTTGGGAAGCAATAAAACTGGGGATCAAAATTAGGAAATAAAATATTTTCATTATGTCTCCTACTTTTCAGTACATTTTATATCAAATGTTTGTGTGGATCTTAAAAACTTCTTGAACTTGCTTGAACTTCCCGTCAAAACACGTGTTAACCATTTGAAACAGGATATCTCTGGATTCGGAAGTTTCTGATAAAGAAGAAGGTTAGCACATAGCTTTTGGCTCACTCATCAACCTTTAAAATAGGTTTGAACCAGAGAAGGGGAGATTTGAATCACCGCTGGCTGTAAGAGAATTTAGCGGAAACAAAAATGACTTATTCGTATTTAGAGGCTCTCAAAACATGAAAATGCAACAAAAGTCTGAGTGTCCGATAATTTTCTTTATTACAAAACTTTCCTTGCATATAGTATACACCATATTGCAAGTAATAACATATATATATATATATATATATATATATATATATATATATATAATATTTACTACTCACGAAAACTTTGTTTTTTTTTATTTTGAAAGACAAGTTATACAGAAAAATGTAAAAATTAGTTTCATCTTCTCATACTACTGTATAAAGTCTTATTTTTCCGAATAATTTCTAATTTGAAATTTTGACAGATCAACACATTTTCTGAATTCCTGAACCTATTTCGAACACCTTTGAAATAATTTTTATCTATAATATCTATAAATGAGTGTGTATGCTTGTGTGTAAGAGCGTGTTTGTGTGCATGTAGGTATATTTACGTTTTATGTTGCGAGAATGTCTGTGATGTCAAAAAACTAAACCTAGATGAGATTTTTAATAACTCTCAAGATTATAACTAGAATTGTTTAAATTTTAAGATTTTCGAATTATTATATCCTGTGTAAAATAGTGATGATTCTAGGAACTATAATGATAGATGTTGAAGAGATGACATTATATGAAGTTGAAGATGTCTATTTACAACGATGTTGATGTGAAGCTTTGATGTTGTTTGTTGATGGCAGTGTAGGAAGTAGATCAGAAGATACGATTCTAATGATAATGTAACAAGTGGATCTGAAGAGATGACAATATATAAAGCAAAATTCACACTCTGAATATTAGATTAATCGAATCCCTTTCATTAAAGCGGCAGTTCATGTAGTATAACATTTAAAAACACCAAGCATACATTTTGTTTATGATTATTACATAGATACTGCATACTTTATTATCGCAAGATATTTTATTCATCCAACAAAAATAAAACTCACAAATCTAAATAAGCCATGCCATTCCCCCCAAACACTAAATAAATATTTTATATCCTATGACTTTCTTTCTTTAACATGACTTCCTTTTCTAGTATTCAGTTCGCAAATATCAAATCTAAATAAAAATAATATCAAAAGGCAAAATAAACCTGTATACATCACTTAACCTTATCTTGTGACTTAACAGTAGATATGTTCCAAGTTTTGTGCAATCGGATCTAAACTTCGAACCTCATTGGTTTGCATCAGAGAAGACGCGTAGGTGGTTGCTAAGCAACGGCTATCCTGATCCCATCGCTAATGACATCCCGAACGAGAAGCTAGGTGACCGCAATCCCGACCTTTGGAACAACTTTTCCTGAAGGAGTAAGAGTAACTGGAGTAAGAGTTAAACTTGAATATAGTTGTCACTCTTACATTTAATGTTGTATTACAATCAGTAAAAATAATGGCTATCCCCAAGTTTTGTTTGTAATTAACTTTTCATGATTAGTATTTTACTTTTACTGACACCGTGCAGTAAAATACGTATAGTGATTGATATCATAAAATTAAATGTCTTTAGTTTTTATGCTACAGAGCTAACAGGGCCAACAACGCTGAAAACACTGAACGACTGTTAATGCAGGTAGATAAAATATAATGTGTCCTAATTTCGTAAATATAAGTTGTGACTCATTGAAAGTCAGTAACACGACATCAAATTCTCGCAGCATTGAACTTTAACTGCACGACATAGAGCAGTAATATAGTCGATCACAGGTCTTGTTGATACTATAACTTGTTATGACGGGAATTGGGTGTTATTGAGAAAAACAATGGATCTTTTTCAATATCGTTTGTTTAAAACAAAAATTATCTATTATCCGTAAACGCAAATACAGACAATTGAAGTTTTGTTTTTGATTAACTTTTAATTATAATTATAACTTTCAATTACAATCTACTTGCTTTAAGGAGAACACCGATAAAGCGATTTCTAGCGTTGAAACACATTTTGCTATTTACCCGGTAAAGCCCCATTGTCATAAATACGATCGTTAATACCAATTTTCGATTACTGTATCCTTAGCAATTGTTATTAACGCGAGATGACTGTATAATGAAATATACAGAAAGAACTAAACTATATAATGTTTACAAAACAAAATATACAAAATTCTAATTGAACGTTCTCCACCACTATTTTACAAAAATAACTTTTATAGCAAAAATTACATCGTGTCATAGAATCTATTAAATGGATTTTATATTTGTTAGCAAATATTTTTCTAACTAAAAGTGCTGTATTTTCCTATTTCACATGTTTGAGTTTAACACGTGTAAAAGTACGATAATTCTTTAGTGTCCGTTATTTAAAGTAGCGGACATCATAACCAAACATGGAACACCGACTCATCGAACCTTGAGTGTGACGCCTGTTAATATCACATAAAGTGTGCCATTTTCTTTCACATAAATAATTACATACAATGTACTTTAAAAAACATTATCAGAATTATTTTATTATTGATGTAAAGCATCTACGGGCATGGGGTACGGAGTAAATCAAAGAAATGTGACGGAAATGAAACGGAAGTATGAAATGGAAACAAGAAAAGATCTTTAACGTAAAAATATATATACTCATAATAAAACTCTGATTTGGGAAGCCCATGGATTTCTTTGCATATAGCAATGAGCGACATAATGATGGATAAGATCCGATGGACAATATTTTTTCGCGATGAATTGTGCATTAACATTTAGGTAATTAATTAAAAATTGATTCGCTCGAAATATTGTTGCTGTGTCAACCATTATTTTTTTCGTTCTTCGGTCAAGACAGTTAGACCTACTCGAAAGTATGAAGTATCTGTTTAGACGGCAGGGAAGTGCCACCCAATTTAGACCGGAACCCAGTGGGGGGAGGCATCCACAGGGACCTTACAATCCATCCCCTACCACCAACCTCTCGGAAGGACTTACAGACTAACATGTTTAACATGATCGAAATCCGTGTGAACACGACGAAAGTTAGGGCAGAGGCGAGAATCAAACTCGGTCGTGAGAGTACAATCCCCGAGCGCTAGCCACTAGATTGTCACCCCCCCCCCCCCCCCGCCGCTGTGTCAACCATTGTCGAAACGCATAATATACCATAGCTCGAAAATCTCTTCGACTTAAGTCCATATTTTGTCACTACCTTATTAACTTCAAAACGGGGCCTTAAAAATAATTTTATATCATTTATTGTTCGTTAACAGCCCATGTTCACGTGAAAGTTTAAACTAAAAAAAATCGTCTTCACTGAAAGCTGCTATGTTTGGTATTGCTACGCTGTAAAATCTTAAGTACTAGCCCTCGCATTCTAGAACCAAATTTTCGGACGAAACTTGTAAACATGTATATAAAGATATATTAAATATATTTTGTTCCGAGTCTTATTAGCGTCGCTCCCATTATATCTGCAAATTATAGCGAATTGCGGATTATATGACACTGTGAATTATACGATGTATTTTCTTTCTCTCTCTGAAGAAATACGTACGTGCACATTATGTCTGCAGATCATACACGCGAAATTACGATATCTATGGATATATAGCTCTGTGGATTTTGTAAGTATAATTTCTAGGTGACTAGAAAAGTTGTCATCACTGTAAGTTATGATTAGTCCACATAATGCTTTTAAATGTTGTTTTCTAAATACAGCAAATGTATACACCAATAACTGTAAAAAAAAATAAATGCACCAATAATTGCAAAAAAAAGAAAAATAAATGCACCAATAATATCAAAACATATATGTACACATAAGAAATTGAGCCACAACCGTGAAATTCGGTGTATATGTATCGTTATAGAAGATGTTCAAACGATTTAAATTTTAATTGGTGGCAACAAGAAGATGACATTTTAGTAAGTGCTAAATCCACCCCTGGCAGCTATTGAAGTCAATATTCCCTGCGGCATAGAACCAATTAAGATGCTAGTATCAGTCTGCGGAAGATTCTGCAGCAAGTGTTACAACTGATCAGCTAATTCAGTGATATTCTAAGAAGGCTGCTATTGTCGTCCCAGCTGTGTTCTATGGATGATAGGTCTGGGGACCTGGATATAAAATGGATAAGTATTAAATGCTAGAAGACATTGTTGAGAAAGTCGTGCAGTATGTGATTGTACTTTGTCTTGTTAGTATATTGAACCTGGGCAACTTGACGACATACGCAGAAAAATAGATTTCAGAATATCATTGAAGTACAACCGAATTGTCATATTGTCTTGCATCACAACTAGAGGAGATTGGCTGTGATGGCCGTGTAGGGCTGGACAACAAATGCGAAAATAGAAGGCTGGACAGTTCTAATCCACACATTTATGCAGCAGTCAGAGGAAGAATCAGCATTTGTCGTTAAAAACAACATGTATTCAATCGGACACTGTCCAAGTTAACCGAACTCGGTACTAATCAAGACGGTTCTGCCTATTTTGAGGAGTCGGTGGTAGGGGTCCTAAAGGGCGTTGACACCAAATCTCAGCTGCTACCATTCGTCTCTGAATTGTATCCTTTGATGCAGTATGCATGAAGGATTGCAAACGCCTTCGATTGGCTGATAACGGCGTCATCGGCGTGAACGCGGCTCCTCTCCTGACTGCCCGTTCCTCTCAAGGAGTTGTATGTGAGGAACATCCTGGGCTTCTGCGATGCTTACATGTACCTTCTCTGACCCACTGTTGCCAACCCCGAGCAATTACCATATCGCTCCAATGAAGATGGCAACTGGTACGTCGGTTGAACCAACAAATTTCACTTATGCTTACGATGCGACCTGTCTCTAAATCAGACAATTGTTCGTAATGCCGCCAAAAACGTTTCAAAGGCATCTCTGTACATAACTTGCAGTGTAAAAACAGAAAAGCCAGTTCCGCGAGTGAGAAAAGCTAGTCGTTTTAAATGCTGCACGATGCATCGTCCTCATGATCGCTGTATGAGTATTATAACATCATTGGCACTTGCATTTCCATAACTCTTAATACGACATATGCATGCTGAGTTTTGCGGTTGTAGCTCAAATTTTTATGAGTGTAAATATATTTTCAACAGAGTGGATTATTATATGATTCATATTTATTAACGCAGAATTTCATTTTATAGTATAATTCCACATGTTTTAACATGTATTTCTTCTTAAATGAAATAAGCTTGCTTCACAAATTGAGGTGCTGAAGCGTCTATGCCTAGTAGAAAGCACTTTCAATGAATTTAAATATGAAATTCAATTTATGGGTTACTTGAAGTTTTTTGGATTTGGGCAAGGAATAAAATACATAAAGCAGTTTCAATATGCATAGCACGTTTCTCTTGATAGGAATTTTTGTAAAACGACACATTATCTCAAATCCCAAGTATAAAATCGATTAAGACATAATTATTCAGTTTTGAAATCTAAACTATTAAAAAAAAGAAATGTATTAAAAAGAGCTGAAATCATTGGCATTTTCATTGCACGAGCATTCTAAGAATTGTTAAGAAATTGGTAACGTGGTAAAAACCTCAAGTTGCTGAAACTCTGTGACTTTAGTTCATGTACGTGTTTCGATATAATCAACAAATCTTTGCAAATTCTTTGCCTTGATTATTTGTGTCAACTTTTAAAAATTTAAAAAGAAGCATTTATAAATTTCTATCTATGTTGGATTTCGAACTTTTGAGGCCTGTGAGAGGGATCTAAAGTGACGTAGCTACCAGAGAACTGGGTATTTGCCAGGATAGTTACACATTTCGAAGTTTTGTTAGATGGTTGTACAATAATTTGGGAAAAGCCATATAAAATATTCGTAAAAGTAAATACGTGTAAGTGGATCATATAATTTATAATCCTAAACGCAAAAAAATATGCTAAAAGTAATTATATGGTTATAATATTAGAAAATATTTTTGTACTGACAAGCTGGTTTTATTATGTTGGTTGCTGTATAAAGCAGTTCTATTAAAAGATACATTATTTAAAAAATAAAAAAATAAAATACAGCGTGTATATATTAAAAAAATCTGATGTGGGCAACACATGACTTTCCTTATATAATGAAATGAATTTACTACTTTTAGAGTAAAATAAATAGGTTTTTCTTCTAGTAGATACTAATATCCTTTCCAAGATATTGAATTTTCGACAATTGGTCGTCATTTTCATTCATTTAGCGTCATTTTTATACATTTGCCGAGATTTTCGTTAATTTGGCAACATTTCAAAAAGTCGCCAAGTTGGCGACATTCCGCCAATTTCGTCGCCAAAATCTCGCTAAGCGTTATGGACGAAGAAATAAGTTGTTCTTACAGCAGATAAATTGGCGTTCAAATGCAAAAGTATTACTCAAAGTATTTTTTTTCATGAATGGAACGAGCTAGATCCACGAGAATGATGTCACCCAATTTATCGCATGATATTACATATGAAAAGTGAACATGTTTTTCAATAGGAAATATTTTTTTTTTCTATTTTATATGACTTTTTGGTAATTTTTTTTAAAAATGTGCAATATCTCGAGAACGGTTCATGTTAGCGTTCTAAAAATTATGTCAATCGTTTTCTAATGAAAAATTACATAAAAAATGTCTATTTGCGTAACTTTAATATTGGCTTTGATTTTTTGACGATTTTTTCAAAATTTCATTCGAAAATTTAGGGGGGTTCTGAACATTCGATTGCATATAAAAACAATAGGCTTCCAGTGTTTACAGATTGTGATTTTTGTACCAAATTTGGTTCGAATCGGTCCATTCGTTCGTCAGTTATCGTCTTCACAGACCCACTGACACACACACACACACACAGACATCACTTCGAAAATGTTTGATTCGTGATCAGGGATGCTTGAAACGTGCTCTCCCGTCGAAAACTAGAATTCGAATTTTCGACCCCGTCACAATACTTTCCTTATACATTATGTATATAAGGAAAGTAAAAAGGACAACCAAAAATTGGCTACTTAGAGTTTTTAATTAAAATCACCATCTTCGATGAGCAAAAAATCACAACTATAGCGTTTTTTGGCATTATAATGCACTTCATCATTGGCAAAGCGAAAATAGGTGATGAACATGAGCTTAATCCCACGAGCCACAACCGCGAGACAAAATATGCTTATTAATCATTTCACACATTAAATAAGATAGAATTAAAAACATCATTTAATTAAAAAATAGAAAGAAAAATGAAAAAGCTTCATAAATTACAGGGTAGACAGAAGACATGTCGTCAAAAGCACAATAAAGCAGCTACTAAATATCCAGGAAATCGGTCAATTTTACACGTAATGAGACGAGAACGAGGGGCCAAGCATAACCGAGGGTCTGAACGAGACCAAGATTGCAAATAAATGTTTATCGAACATAGGATGAAAATTATCGTTAATAACTAACTGGGAAAGAGTCGTGGACAGTTTCCCATTGTTTACATTGCGAGAATGCTCAGCTAAACGAATGCCTACAGTACGTTTTGTACTACCAATGATGAATTTAAAATTATGTTCGGAGACAAAAGGGGGACAACGTATACCCCGGCCTGACACATGGCGTTATGTTTATCCTTAAGTTTATCAGATCGAATACGATTACATAACGTAGTAACTGTAGAATGGGTAGGTTTAAACTTCAGTTCATATTAAAAATGAATAATAAGAAGAAAAAAATCGCGGGGTGAAAAAGAAGATTTATACGACAAAAGGTCAGAAAAAGGAGCAAGATCAGTATTCGGATGAATAAAATTATAGCGAAGTGGAAAAGATTTTATAAAAAAATTCAAACGAGTAAGCGGCCTCAAAGATAATTTCAGTCGAAATAGATAAGTAAACGTTAAAAGCACGATTAAAATAAGCGATAAAGGAGGCTTTTTTAAGACGGAATTGGGTGAGACAGCGGGGATACAAGAATGGAGAACGTAGGTTTGCGACAAACAGATGTATAAAACAAAAGAGAGTTACGGGAAACTAGGCAGTATAAAGCCTAATGTAGGATTTTGTTTAGCTGAGTATGCTTGCGAAGAAAAATTAGAAAACTGTCCACTGCTCTTGCCCAATTTGTTATTAAAGTTAATTTTCATCTTATGTTCGATAAGAATTTTGTTTCAATTAGCTGTAATAACTCCCATAATATTTTACTTTATGAATCCCTTATTCATATATCTTTATCGTAGCCAACGGCCCTACCGTGCTGAAAACACCGGTTCTCGTTAGATCCCCGAAGTCAAGCAGAACCGGGCGCGGTTAGTACTTGGGTGGGTGACCACCTGGGAACACCGCGTGCTGTTGGCACATTGCGGGCGCGGTAACTCGGTGGTTTGCGCGCTGGATTTGCACGCTGCCACAACTGCCGCCGTGTTCATGCGGAGTACGATCACGTTAAACATGTGGGTCCGTAAGTCCTTCCAAGAGGTTGGTGGTAGGGGAAGGAGGGTACGGTCCCTGTGGATGCCTCCCCCACTGGGCTCCGGTCTAAATTGGGTGGCACTTCCCGGCCGTCCAAACAGTTACCTTACACCTTTCTGGTAGGTCGGACTGTCTGGGTCTCAACAACAACATATCTTTACCGTGATTCTATTTACAAGTTTAATCCCGTTAAAATCCTCAGTTATGCTTTTCGTCTCATTCTCGACTCACTACGTGTTAAACCATTGTATATTTTGTAATTGCTTTATTTTGCTTCTGAGGACATGTCCATTTGTTACCCTGTAATTTATGAACTTGTTTCTTATTAATTTTTACATTATATAAATAAAGGATGTTTTGTAAATATAACATATTTAATAAGTAAAATGTTTGCAAATTATGTCTCGCGGTGGTTGTAGCCCAGGTATCTAAGCTCAAGTTCGCCACCTGTTTTCACTTTGCTACTGATGAAGAGCATAATAATGCCCGAAAGTGCTATGGTTGTGAATTTTTATACATCGTGGCTGGTGATTTTAACTAAAGACTTGTAATAACAAATTTTGGGTTGTCTTCATTTTTTAAAGTGTTGATGACTTGACATGGTTTTCTTAAAATTTTACGATGTTTACTTCCATGTAAATAAAAGCAAAATAAAAATACTTCGCAATAACAGTTATTTAAACATTTAAAATATATTAAAACCATAAGAATTTTTCTTTAAAACTTCACATACTTAAATCAATCCATTCGGTATATCTATTTCTAAAACTGTCTCAATAGTATTTGTTCTGAAGAATGTACATTTTTGATGTCAAATTGATTGGTTTGATTTTTTAGTATGTGTGCTAGCATTAATTTTAAAATTTTCTTCTTAACTGTAAAAATTGTTCAGTTTCTAACACTTTCAACTGACTCCCAGCTGTAACATTTTGCAGTAATTGAAATTGAGAAGGATTTCTTTGGGCAGGATTTCTCTCAGCTGTGGTTTTGGATAAGTTCAGAGAATATTTTATTAAAGTAAAGTAATTCTAACTTTCTAAAGTTTTTAAACATTTCAGACTAAATAATCTGACATATACGGACTTATTACATTTATTCAGAGTGCCAGTCTTCCATAATAGAACGTAATCAAATTAAGTGTGCTTAAAATAAATCTTGGTTGAATTTCTCCGTATAAGAGATATGATTGCGCTAAAGAAAACGAACAGAATAAAAACCAATGGGAATGCCGGAACAGCAGGCAATAACTGCCGCACTTTCAGATAACCCGTACAAATTTACCTCAGTTATTTTAATAAATCATTTGACTTCCATGTAGTGCAATCATGTTGTTTTAATAAGGAAAACCCAAATCTAGTTGAACATCACGATTTAATATACGTATATTATATAATAATTTACTTCATGATCTTTCTGTAAGTTAATAAGAAAATATTTACGGCCGCACTCTCATGCCAGATAGAAACATACGGGGACTAGTTTGACCAAGATATATATAATTTAATAATATTTTCGTTTACAAGCTACTCTTAAAAAAATATGTTTTTTTAATTAATAGATAATTTAGAAATAAGTCAGCCCAACTGATAAATCGGTAGCAGTCAGCTGATTTGGTGTTGATCCTTCTCTTCACTTGATTTGAAATATATGCATATTTTTAACACATTTATATTACTTTAAAAGTTCTATTAATATATGTAATTTTATTTTTATACAAATAGGGAAAGAATAAGAATATATATTTTATCAGTCTATCTATCAATGTTAAGTTTTTATTTATAAAACTCGAATTCCGCGTCATTAAATCTAGTTATCGCTGTGTCTTATAAGTCAATTCACTGTAATTTAAACAGAAGTATATTCTATCGTTAGAATAATTACCCACAACGATAAAGCCTTGGAATCAATGAAATACGGAGACAGTCAATGTTTGTGAATTTTAATTTCCAATCAGATCATTTTATTCATAAGGATATCAGGAGCACAGAAAAACACCGTTCTCATAAAGATGAAAATTGCGAAAAATAAAATGAAATAGAAACAAAAATTGTTCGTGAATGTTCGAATCCCTTTTAGATCATTTGACGCATACGGATGTCAAGAACACAGATGAACACCGTGCTTATAACGATGAAAATTGCGAATTAATGGAAATGCAAAAGCAACTTAACACTAAAACGGAATCAATGTTTCAGTAAGTCGAACAGGCAAAAAAATCTGATGTAGGCAGCACATGACTTTCCTGCATACTTATATCTACGTTCTCTTTATTTTAATTAAATTTCATTCACTTTTAATTCAATTTCTCATTTGGTAACTGGACTTATTTTCAAAGGTGGCGTAGAGAAAATTAGAAAAAAGTAAAATGTCTCGAGAACAACTTGTCCTAGTGTAATGGGGTTGGTCTTATTCTTTTTTCCGTTAAAAATTACGTATACACAAGCATTTAATGGATATATTTGAGCATACGTAGATTTTATTTTAGATTTTGACGATTTTTGCGGGCCATTTTGCAAAAAAAGGCAGGTTACTTTTTTTCGAATTGTACCAAAATCTAATCAGCAGCAGGAATCTAATAAGACAAAATCTAATCAGCACCTACAAGTTACTTACAACCGATTTTTGTGAAATTCGGTTCATTAGTTTTTCAACTAGAGTGAATACAGGCTTTTGAGGGTCATTTCGCAAAAAAGCGAGTTCTTTTATCCCGAATCGTACCCCAAACTAATCAGCACCAGATTCGCTATCAAGTGACTTACCTATCAAATTTTGTGAAATTCGGTCAATTAGTTTTTTAGTTAGAGTGGACACAAAATCTGCACAGACAGACAGACACACAGAGAGACGTCACGCTAAACATAGTTTTTTCGTATTCTAGAGATCTCGAAACATGTAAATCTGTCGAAAAGCTGAGTTGCGATTTTCGGCATGATTCCAATACTTTCCCTATACATTACCATGTATTGCAGGGAAAGTAATACAAATAATGGTGCTGACTTCAACATAGGGCGTAGGATGCAAATTCGGTGAAATATGCATTTCGCGCATACAGTTTAATTTATGAAGAAATAAGAAAAGGTCACCCAAACAATATTATTTACATATTTGTCTAAGGGTTAAACGTACACATTTCTTTGGCATTGATACTTATACACTTTTATTTGATGTAAATGAAGTGTTTTGTAAACATATACACACATGCGATGTTATAAAATGGGATTAAATCATCTGTAATTATAATACTGTTTTGCATTTTGCAAGTATTTCAAGGGAGTAATTCGCAACAATCATCGAGATATTATTGCATATCAAACTGTGATAGTCGGATATTTGAGCTCTTAACAATATTTTCTTTTTTTACTTTATTTATATACATAATGTAAAGTATTGTGATTGGGTCGAAAGTTCAAATTCGAGTTTTCGACGGGAGAGCACATTTCAAGCATCCCTGATCACGAATCAAACATTTTTGAGGTGATGTCTGTGTGTGTGTGAGTGTGTGAAAGTATGAGTGTATTTGTGTGCGTGAGTGTGTGTGTGTGTGTGTGCATATCAGTGAGTCTGTGGAGACGATATCTCACGAACGAATAGAACGATTCGAAGGAAATTTGATACAAAAATCACAATCCGAGAATACTGAAAGACTATTGTTTTTAAACGTTATAGAATGTTCAGAACCCTCTCCCCTCTAAATTTTCGAGTGAAATTTTGAAAAAAATCATCAAACAATCAAAAGCTTTAATAAAGTTACGGAAATAGACATTTCTTATGTAATTTTTCCTTAGAAAACGATTGACATAAACTTTAGAACTCTAGCATGAACCGTTCTCGAGATATTGCACATTTTAAAAATAAATGCATAAAAAAATCCCATAAATTAAAAAAATATATTAACTGTTGAGAAACCTTTTTACTTTTCATATGTAATATCATGCGCTAAATTTGGTGACATCATTCTCGTGGATCTAGCTCGTTCCATTCATGAGAAAATATACTTTGAGTTATACTTTTGTATTTGAACACAAATAGTCATTTATCTGCTATAAGAATAACTTAATTCTCCGTTTATAACACTTGGCGAGATTTTGGCGACGACTTTAGCAAACTTGGCGACATTTTGAAATGCTGCCAAATTAACGAAAATCTTTCCAAATGGATAAAAATGGCGCTAAGTCAATGAAAATGACGACTAAATTGACAAACATTCAATATCTGTTAAAGAATATAAGTATCTACTACAAGAAAAACCTATTTTTTTTTTACTGTAAAAGTAGAATATTCATTGCATTATATGAGGAAAGTCATGTGTTGCCCACATCAGATTTTTAATATTACCGCGTATTGTGAAAAAACATAAAAAAGAAAATAAGATACAAAATACACAAAATGCATACAATCGTAAATTTGCCCGCTCTCAATTGCAACCTCATTCATCTCCATTTCAAAGAGATTTCAATTTGAATTCAACGAAAGTCTCTTAGCATTTCTATATTCAATTTTTTTTATTTTAAAATAAAAATAATGTACTGCCTATTTGATTCAGACATTGAATCAGATTTTCATTGAATCAGATTTCTATGTCCTGAACTGCTAAAAAGAAGTCAATGGATGTCAGGTAATAAAGACATATTTTAAATCAAGTCATCAAAGAAGATTAATTCCTCTATTCTCCCTATCTAATGGGCGAATAACTATGACTTCTCCATAAAAGTGTGCATTTCGAAAGGTTTATCGTTGTCAGTGATAAATAAATCATTCCATATTTATAGGAAGTAGATTCAGTATTTCGATAGATAGTACGCTACTTGCAGGGAAACATAATCCCTAATATCTCGAAAACGGTTAATAAGCAGTCCCAAAATACTGCCAAATAGATATTTATTAAAAAAATTTAAAAACCATTTACTCATTCAATAATCGTGCATATTTATCTATTTAAGACATCTTCAGTTTTGAATCCAAAAATTGGAATATTTAAGGAAAGACGAATTTTATCGTCATACAACATGTGTCACTAAATTTAAAATAAAACATTGCATAACATAGAAATTTTCATGTCATTTTCAACGTTTATATAGCATTTTATATCGTTCTTTGTTTCGGTTTTCAATGTAATGTGTTAAACACAATTAATTCTTTCACCTAGTCTATTTTCCCCATAAATATGGTCTCACCTCCCCATCTTCATCTATTGACAAAAGCGTAGAAATTAACTCAATTTGGTTTAGAAGTATGACATTCAAATATTCTTAGACGGATACACCTTCCCGGCCGACCTCATTGCTGCTCTATGTCCTAGGATGAGCCGGGCGGTCTAGGCTTTTGACACAAAAACAGACACACATATTGTTATAATAATATAAAAAAGAAGTTTATGGACAAACTGGTTTAATTATACTGGTTGAAATAAAATGCAGTTTTATTGAAAAATCAGATATTTAAAAAAATAGATAAAAAAATGCAGCGTTTATGTCAGTGTTAATGAAAACAAAATAAAATTACTTCATAATAACGAGTATTTAAATATTTAAAACATATCAAAATAATAAGAATTATTCTTAGTAAGAATTTTTCCTAAGATTGTTTGCATTAATTTTTACTTTCCTTATATACATAATGTATAAGGAAAGTATTGTGACGGGGTCGAAAATTCGAAATCGAGTTTTCGACGGGAGAGCACGTTTCAAGCATCCCTGATCACGAATCAAACATTTTTGAAGTGATGTCTGTGTGTGTGAGTGTGTGTGTGTGTGTGTGTGTGTGTGTGTGTGTGTGTGTGTGTGTGTGTGTGTGTCAGTGAGCCTGTGGAGACGATAACTGACGAACGAATGGACCGATTCGAACCAAATTTGGTGCAAAAATCACAATCCGTAAACACTGGAAACTTACTGTTTTTATACGTAATCGAATGTTCAGAACCCCCCTAAATTTTCGAATAAAATTTTGAAAAAATCATCAAAAAATCAAAACCACTAATAAAGTTACGCAAATAGATATTTCTTATGTAATTTTTCATTAGAAAACGATTGACATAAATTTTAGAACGCTAACATGAACCGTTCTCGAGATATTGCACATTTCTAAAAAAAATTATTAAAAAGTTATATAAAATGAAAAAAAAATATCCTATTGAGAAACATGTTCACTTTTCATATGTAATACCATGCGATAAATTGGGTGACATCATTCTCGTGGATCTAGCTCGTTCCATTCATGAAAAAAGATACTTTGAGTAATACGTTTGTATTTGAACGCCGATAGTCATTTATCTGCTGTAAGAACAACTTATTTCATCGTCCATAACGCTTGGCGAGATTTTGGCGACGAATTTGGCGGAATGTCGCCAACTTGGCGACTTTTTGAAATGTTGCCAAGTTGACGAAAATCTCGCCAAATGGATAAAAATGACGCTAAATCAATAAAAATGACGACTGATTGTCGAAAATTCAATATCTTGGAAAGAATATTAGTATCTACTATAAGAAAAACCTATTTTTTTTTTACTGTAAAATAGTAAATTCATTACATTATATAGGGAAAGTCATGTGTTGCCCACATCAGACTTTTAAATTTGCACTTCATCAGTAAAAATTATTGACACATTTAACTGCTTCATAACTGCAATATCTTGCAGTATTTGTAATTGAGAAACAATTTCATGAGCAGGTGCTATGGTGTCGGATATGTTCAAAGAATATCCTATTAAATTCAAATAATTCTCACCTTTCAAAAAATTTTAAACATTTCAGACTACATAATCTGGCATCTATGGATTTATTACTTTTATTCAGAGTACCGTCTTCCGTAAGAAAAAGTAGAAAAATAAGTGTCTATAAAATACATCTCGGTTGCATTTCTCCGTAAGAGATGAGACAGCTTTAAATGAAACAAGCAGTATAAAAACCAATATGGATGTCTGGACATTAAGCAGTTTTAGCCGTACTTTCAGATAACGTGTACCACTTTATTTGATAAGACACTTGACCAGCATATAGCGTAATCATGCCATTTTAATATTAATACAGGCGCAAATTGATCATACACATCATGATTTGACGTACGCATTTTAGACAGTATTTTTTTCTATAAGTCAATTAAAAAATACTTATGATCGCACTTTTGTACCAGGTAACAACATCTAGGGACTAATTTGGCCCAGAGTGTTCTGCGTTTCGTTTTGTGCTCCGTTTCAATAAATAACCTTATTAAACCATTCTTTGAAGTATAAATAATTGAAGATTGAGTCTATAAACATATTTAGCATATATCCAAACTCCATATATTTTTATTGTATCGCAATCAGTATCAGAGTGAAAATATATAGAATTTAATTTGTTTCGTTTACAAGTTTTTCCTTAAAAAAAATTCTGCTTTGTTTTTTTGAATGATAATTTGAACACAGGACAGCCAAACTGATAAATTTGTAGCATTAGTAACTGATTTGTTGTTGATCCATCTCTTCTCCTGATCTGAAATATATGAATATTTTAAAAATATTTATATTAGTTTAAAAAGTTCATTTAAAATATTTATTTTATTTTTATATAAATATTGGAATAGAATAAAAAAATATTTTTTCACTGTCTTATCTATCATTGTTTATAATGTTTTTATTAAGAAAATTTTAATTGTGTGTCTTTAAATTCAACTATCGTGGTATTTCACACTAATTTAAACACAAAAGTCAATTGACGGTAATTTAAATAGAAATTTATTCTGTCCTTGAAATAATTACTCACATCGATAATATCCTTAGAGCCAATGAAATAACGACAAGCAATGCCCATGAACTTTCGAATCTCACTCACATCATTTGATTCACAACGATATCAAGATGTTCAGATTATCTGAGTCATAACAACATCAAGATATTCAGATAATTTGATTCATAACGGTAACATGATATACAGATCATTTGATTCATAACGATATCAAGACATTCAGATCATTTGATTCATAAAGCCATGCAGATCATTTGATTCATAAAGCCATGCAGATCATTTGATTCATAACGATATCAAGACATTTAGATCATTTGATTCATAAAGCCATTCAGATCATTTGATTCTTAACTATATCAAGACATTCAGATCATTTGATTCATAATGATATCAAGACATACAGATCATTTGATTCATAACGATATCAAGTCATTCGGATCATTTGATTCATAACTATATCGAGACATACAGATCATTTGATTCATAACGATATCAAGGCATTCAGATCATCTGATTCATAACGATATCAAGACATTTACATCATTTGATTCATAACCATATAAAGACATTCAGATCATTTTATTCATAACGATATCAAGAACATAGATGAATACCGTGCTTATAACGAATAAAATTACGAAAAAATAGAAATGCAGCAGAAGCAACTGATATGGCAGTAAAACATTAGCAATATTTCAGTATGTCGAATAGTCAAAATAACTAATAATGATTCTGACTCCAACATAGTGCTTAACATGAAAATTCGGTGAAATATATATTTAGCAATTTAATTAAGGAAGTAAAGCAGAAAGTAAAGACTACCTAAACAATATTATTTACTTATTTGTCTAAGGATCAAACATATATATTTCTTTAACAATGGCAATTCTAAACTTTTGTTTGACATAAATGATGTGCTTTATCATCCTTCACACGCATACTCCGTTATAAAATGTGATTAAATCATATATAATTAAAATACGGGTTAGCATTTTGCAAGTCTATCGTAGGACTAATCAGCCTCGATCATCGAGATATTATTGTACTTAAAACTGAGACAGTCGGATATTTGACACCATTTCAATATTTTCCATTTTTTTTATATATCGGCGTATTGTGAAATAGTAAAAAGAAAATATTATTCAACATTCACTATACATAATCGCAAACTTGCATGTTCCTCAATAGCAATTCCATTCAACTCAATTTCAAAAAAGATTTCAATTTGTATTCAGCACAGCCTCCAAGAATTTTGTGTGTATGATTTGTAACCATTCACTGCGTAGTTTATCAATTTTGATACGTGTTTATTTTATAGCGACACTTTTAAATGCTAGTTAATTACTCAATTTGTTTACATTAGAGAGATATACAAAGAATGAGGACTTAAGAAAACATGAAGGCCTTTGTCAGAATAGTACAATACAACTTTGCAACGTTTTTAAATTCTAAAAAGTATAAATCAGTTATTTAAGTCCGTTTATATTCGCTGCTTTGAGAATTTTATGTACTTCAACTACTGCTTAGTGCCATTTGCATACACTAATTTAATACTTCAATATGTTTAACATGCATTACAATGCTTACGTAACTAGTTTTTAACTTGATAAAATGATATGTAATTATGTAATGCATAACGTTCAATTTTTGCGGACTTTTCTGTTAATAAATATATATTGCCAAAAATATTATTTTATTTTTGAAAAATCAACTAGTGTGTTATATTGCTAGCATATGTCATATCAGTGATATCACATGAACTGATTTGTATAAAATATATTTATAAACTGTTACATAGTAACTGAAGTCTGCATTACCATGAGCTTCTACAATTTTGTTTCCTGAAGTTTAAAGAAAATTCGAAACTAAATTTTATGCAATTGGCCGAGGCGTAATGCATACAACACACCCAATGCCACCTTTTACCAGTCGTCTCCGAATAATAAGCATTTCAGACAGGATGCATGGAGGATTGCAAATTCCTTTGAATGACAAATAACAATGCTATTGGCATGGAAGTTGCTCCTCTCCTGTCTGCAAGATCTTACCGAGCAGTTGTTTGTCTGGGGCGCGCTAAGCCTCTACGACTGTTATATGTGCCTTCTCTTGACTGTTGCCAACACCGAGTAACTGCGATATCGCTCGAACCAAAATGGCGACTGATACGTCAGTTGGACCAATCTGCTTCCCTTAGACCTATGATGAGACCTCTCTCAACATCCGGCAACCGTTCGTAGTGCCACCGAGTACGTCTCAAAGGCATCTTTGTACACAACTTGCAGTATCAAGGTAAATAATCCAGTACCAATTACCCGTGAGTGAAAACACCCGTTGATTTAAGTGCGATACGATATGTTGTTCTCATGCGCTTTGCATGAGTCCTATAGCATTTTTGCCGCTGACAATTTGATCATTTGCATAACTTTTAAAACGGCATTTGCATTCTTGGCTGTAGCTCAGTTTTTATGAGTGCGTATATTTGCATGTAATGGAGCGCATTTTAACCCAGAAATTTTCATTTTTATTTGTGTGCTAAGCGGTACATATATATAAATATCTGTTATATCTCTGCAGACAATAGACATCATTTCAACACATCGAATCACGCGATCCTACGAAAATATTAATTTTCTTTTATATTATTATGTTTAAGGATCTAAACCAACAAATCTGTAAAAATAAATCTGTAAAACTGAATGAGAAAAATATAAATAGACAATCAAAATGCTACATATCAATCACATTTAACTCTTGACTTAGCAGTCGGAATGTTCTAAACTCTTCAGCAATCTGTTACAACTTCCTAATCTCTCCCTCCGGCATCCGACGATACGCGTCCGTGGTTGCTAAGCAACGGGTATCCTCATACCAACACTAATGACTTCCTAGACTATGTGCTAAGTGACCGAAAATGTGTTCTTTATTAGGATCGAAACACCTTGTTTAGAATTAATATTTATTAAAAGGAGTGAAACCAGGATAAATTTATGATTTATAAAGAGCATATTACAGACGATATAATTTTATCAAATATCGTTTTACCAAATATGGGTCGCATCTAGATTTTCATATAAATTCAGTGTTGCAAGAAACAATTTTGCAATTATGACGCAAATTTTCTAAGTTCAAGAAAAATATGCATTAAATTACTTTTCTTTTATATAGTTTTTATTTTTAGCATTCAATAAGAGTGCTGATAAATTTTTATCTCCATCATTTTAAATAATTTTTCTAAAGCAAAATTATAGTATTTTTCTTTCAATTATAGTATTTTATTTGTTTTTGTTGGAATATTTTCTTATTGAGGGAGAGCGGAAGATCATCATTTCATTTTACGTTTCTTAATTAAGGTCGCATATTACATTGCCTTTTACTTCAATTGCTCACATTTTTTAGCAAAATTAATTAAAAATATCTTGAGTGCATTTGGCAACTCTACTTATTCATACATCTAAATTCCATTTTGATTCCATCATAAACAGCATTAGATTATTATTCAGGTAAGTTATTATTTTTAAATATTCCTTAAAATACTACTTTTTACTTTCCTTATATACATAATGTATAAGGAAAGTATTGTGACGGGGTCGAAAATTCGAATTAGAGTTTTCGACGGGAGAGCACGTTTCAAGCATCCCTGATCACGAATCAAACATTTTTGAAGTGATGTCTGTCTGTGTGTGTGTGTGTGTGTGTGTGTGTGTCAGTGAGTCTGTGGAGACGATAACTGACGAACGAATGGACCGATTCGAGCCAAATTTGGTACAAAAATCACAATCCGTACACAGTGGAAGCCTATTGTTTTTATACGCAATCGAATGTTCAGAACCCCCCTAAATTTTCGAATGAAATTTTGAAAAAATCGTCAAAAATTGAAAACCACTAATAAAG
The DNA here is from genome assembly GCA_951213105.1 of Amaurobius ferox. NCBI lineage: Eukaryota > Metazoa > Arthropoda > Arachnida > Araneae > Amaurobiidae > Amaurobius > Amaurobius ferox. The sequence goes on from OX578140.1 coordinate 106,984,380, forward strand.
TTACACAAATAGACATTTCTCATGTAATTTTTCATTAGAAAACGATTGAAATAAATTTTAGAACGCTAACGTAAACTGCTCTCGAGATATTGCACATTTTTCAAAAAAATTATCAAAAAGTTATATGAAATAATAAAAAAAATATTTTCTATTGAGAAACATGTTCACTTTCATAGGTAATACCATGCTATAAATTGGGTGACATCATGCTCGTGGATCTAGCTCGTTCCATTCATGAAAAAAGATACTTTGAGTAATACTTTTGTATTTGAACGCAAATAGTCATTTATCTGCTGTAAGAATAACTTATTTCTTCGTCCATAACGTTTGGCGAGATTTTGGCGACGAATTTGGCGGAATGTCGCCAACTTGGCGACTTTTTGAAATGTTGCCAAATTAACGAAAATCTCGCCAAATGGATAAAAATGACGCTAAATCAATGAAAATGACGACCAATTATCGAAACTTCAATATCTTGGAAAGAATACTAGTATGTACTATAAGAAAAACCTATTTTTTTAATGTAAAAGTAGTAAATTCATTACATTATATAAGGAAAGTCATGTGTTGCCCACATCAGATTTTTTTTTCAAATTGACAACAGTTTAGTGAAGTCTATGTCACAACTCCCTTGATGTAAACAATTTTGATGCCCATAATAAACATTAGGTATCAAATTTTCAAACTTGGTCATGTACTGCGTACTTACATTATCGTTTCGAGAATTATCATCGTTTCCTACAGTATGAAAATGCTTTGAAAATCTTAAAATAGGAATAATTCAAATTCTAATAATTGGATTTACTACAAATTATATTATTCTAAGAATTCTAAAAATGTACTAAATTTATAAAAACTCTAATAAAAATTCTGCTTAATGTTTAGTACCAATTCTACTAATTGGTACTAAAATTTCTACTAATTGGTACTAAAAATTCTAATTTTGGTTTTGTTTTTATCCTGTTTACACATAAAATTTTATATCGGCAGTACATTTGTCTTGAGCTATAGTGTACATATTCCTCTATCATATACACAGACTCACTCACTAAGACGGACATAATTCCAAACGTGTGAAAATGTATCGAAAAGTCCTGAATTCGAAAAATGCATTTTCTATACAAAATATACGAAAAATACATTTTCTAAACAATGCATTTTCTATACAATATTACGTGAAAAAAAATGTCTGTGGGATTTATGGGAATATATAAATGAATAATATCACCCAATTAGTTTTGAACTGAACCCGGATCGAAAAAATGAAATACATTGAACACTATATGGGACCTAATTATTCAAACATTTTTTAAGCGAATTTAAATTTCACAAATTGCTTCGAAAGTTTTAGGATATATTCAAATTATCCCATAAAAATATGAAAAAAATTTCAGCAAAATATATTCGGTAGTTCTTTTAATAAAAATTAAATCAATAATTACACCCATATTATATGAAGAGATCACTTGACCCGCTTCAAAATAGAATATTTCATCCACCTTGTGTCAAAATCGTGATTTTTAAAGTTATTTTTAATTTATTTTTAGTGTTGTATCCGTCCTAAAACCACTTTATTTTTGCTTAACTTTTGTACATCTATATTCTAAAATAACGCAATTGCAATACATCTGAGTTTAAATAATCATCAATCTTTGATTATTTGTATAACGAAGCCTAATTTTCACTTATGGATAATGTAAACACATAAAGATGTGGGATGAGTTGTATAGTAATAGCTAAATTTCTTTATCGCAAAATTATTTATCTCTGGAGTCTGCAATATAGTAGATATGAATGAAACATTCATTGATTTTACATAGAGAAGCAGACGATTTTAAAGCAGACTTTTCTTATCAAATTTTAAGCATAGAGTTAAATTACTTTTACCTCCATGGTTTTAAGTGTTTAAATAAAATAAATTGTAAGACCAGATTTAACGGATACAGTTTTATTTCATTATTTATTATGTCTGTTATGTCAGACAATGGCATCAGTTTGAATGACGCCAGTTTTACAGAGCCCTGAACGGAGAGGCCAATACGCCATATAAGGAGGAGTCTAAAGTGAAGCCACGAGATTGGTTAAAAATATTAACCAATATGGAGGTTGTCTAGTCGCATGACCTTGAGGTTAACCAATGGTAGCCGAAGAGGCGTATCAGACCTCAGGCGAAAAGAGGCGGCAACTGAAAGGGTCTAGAGATTCCATATAACATCAACTGTAGATTCCATGCACACTTGATCGTCAGATTCATATAGACTTCAACGAAATGTCCAAAGACAGATAATTTAACGAGAGATGAACGAATACCAGATTCAGAGAGATACAAATCAGACGAGAGTCATTTCGTGTGCCGTCATAAGACTGCGTGTCAATGCCTTTAATAGGCTGTGTATCAATGCCGTCAATAGGCTGTATATTTATGTGGACAGAAGGTTGTGTGGCAATGTCCAAAGAAAGACTTAAAGGTATGTGCATATCAAATATTATAGAGGGTCATTTCGGTAGACAATTTTAACTTACCTGGTCTCAAATGTCCAATCTCCTCCGCAAATAATATGATAAAAGTTGTAATCAATTTAATAATTAACCAAATGTTCTTAATAAATAATGCATTTTAAAGTTAAAATGGTGCAGTTAATTATGAGTAGTTTTATGTTAATAAATACTTTATTCCAGGACTCGCACTAAACATTTTATGGTGGGTTTTATTAGCGGCACAATGCAAGTGTTTTCACGAATTGCGATCAAAGGCCTCATTATGATCAATGTAATAAGTCTAAAAGCCAACATAAGTAATGTTTTCGTTTGTGCACCACATAAATTACTGTAGTATTGTGATTAATGAAAGGAATAGAATAAAAGTGTATGAATGAAATATTTACAGCTTTTACATAGAGAACCAGGCGATTTATATTTCAATGACGTCATTTGAATAAAGTTCATTTTTTTCCGATGAGGCTTTAATTTTTCAAATATAATAAAGTATTGTAGTATTGTGATTATTTTAAACGTATTACCGCTAAATGTATCGCATTTTAGAGATGTTTAAAATCAGGCGATTTATATTTCAATGACGTCATTTTAATGAAGTTCATTTTTTTCGATGACGTATTAAGTTTTCAAATATAATAAATTAATGTAGTATTGTGAAAACTTTAAAAATATTACCGAGGAATGTATAGCATTTTAGAGATGTATAAATAAAATAGCATTGCAGTTGGAAAGTGTTTCATAATCAATGCTTTATGCATGATTGATCTTTCTTGTTTTTTTCTTAAAATATCGCACTCTGTGTGCGAAAAATTAGTTTTGGAAATCTCTACATCTTTTCGTTTAAAGGTTTTAAGAAGGATTTACACACTCAATAATAGGGATCATGTTTGAAAGATTAATGATTTTTGAAGTTATATATACAAAGTGCAATATCTGAAGCTCAACGTATGTTAGATTTTATAACTATTTTTTATTTATTCAAATAACAATATGTCTAAATGAAATTTATATAGCATATTATATTCAAGGATCTTTTTGATTTCCATCGAAGAAAATTTGAAATGTTTAGGAATCGTCAGGTTAATGTTTGCTTTAATCGCAACAATATTTATTCGGCTATCTCAAAGAGCTTTCCTGACATTATTTACAAAATGGTTCATTAATGTTTATCAATGCTCAAAATATGAAAAAACGACATATTATTAGATATAATTTCTAGTAATTCTCATGAATAAAACTAGAATTATAACATTTTCCTAACATTCTGTACTACAGAAAACACTGATAATTATTAAAACATTGATGATGTTATACCGAACATGAACGAAATTGATGATATTACTGCACAATGCATATTAATGGTATCCAAGTAGTTTATATAAGCACACATAAGCGAAATGTATCCAATTCTTTGCCGTGTCTAAACTATTGCTAACTCTAAAAATTGTAGTATAAGTGGAATTGAACCGTATGAAATATGAATATGCAAATCTCTAATGGACGATTCAATGGAGATTTTATATACAGTTGACGGTTTTATATACAGCCATCTTCGTCAGTTAGGATTCACTCTTTATATCCCTTTAAAATGTTCAAAAACATATTTTATGTGTGACTAATATATTTTATCGGTACATTTTATTGGCGTGCATTATTTTATTCATTGTTCAACAAAAATCAAATACACAAATCTAAATATCTACCATTTCTTTCTAGATTGAAGACAAAAATTCTTCTCATGCAATTCAAAACGTCCCTTTTACACAGTTCTTCCATTTTACGTATTCCAAAGCAGGCTTGCTTTTTAAGTATTCTTCCCTTAAGTATTCATTTGTAGGCAGTTCTAAACATACAAATGTATACTAGATAAAAATAAATGCAAAAGGTAAAACACACCCGTTCAGGTTAATTAAACTTATCCCTTGACTTAACAGCAGATATTCTGCAAAGTTTTCTGCAATCGGATATCAACTTCGAACCTCATTGGTCTGCATCAGAGAAGACGTGTGGGCGGTTGCTAAGCAACGACTATCCTGATCCTAACGCTAATGACTTCCCGAAAGAGAAAACAAGTGACTACAAAACCTGACCTTTGTAAGAAAAGGTTAGTATTCTTTTTAAATTACATTCACTGGAGTAAGATACATTTAAATAAGTTACAGGTCTGTCTTACACTTATGTATTGTCATGCATTTACTGATGTATTATAATCAATAAATATAATGTATCCTCATACTTGTTTAAAACAAATTTTTCATGAGTTACGCTTCACCTTTGTCATACATTTCATAATAGTTTAAAGTCACATGCTTATGGTTTTTACATTACAGAGACATCAACCTCATTTTAAATTAAAAAATAGGGAAAATAGGTATCGGTGGGCTGGTTTAACTTTTTCAAGAGCTCTTCAGCACTAAACATATATTATTGCAGTGACAGTAAGATAATTTGTTATCTACCATAGTTTTGCAAACATCTGTGCTGTCTGAACTAAAATTAAATAAAAAACTGAAAGTCTCATAGCACCAATCTCGAACTGCACGATGATGTTTTGCAATATATTTATTATTGCACAGCTTGTTGATCTACGCTACTTGTCATGACAAGAATTGGATGATATAGAAAAAAAATGGATTGTTTTCAAATTTTGCTCATCTAAAATGATAACTACAGTTTACCCAAACACACCAAAGGTTTACATTTTCCTTAATTTTCATTATTGAAATTAAAAGGAAGAATCAAAGATTTTTTAAAATAAGAAATTAAAAATTCAAAATAAATGTTTCCCACCACAATTTTATAAATATAACATTCATTAGATAATTTAACAAACACTTTAAAAATTCCGAAATAATTTCAACATGCTTGCTACTACGATTTCTGTAGATTCTAATTCCGCATTTACATTTGAATGATTTTAACTTTAGGCAATAGACGTGATAATCGACCATTAAAATCAGGTTATAAGCCATGAGAATAGTGCATGTTAACGTCCTATAAATTATACTATTCGCTTTTAAATAAGTATATATCAACTGGCTGCTTTAAAAATGTTTATCAGTTATTTTATTATTTAGTTATGGCGGTTTATGTCTCTACAAATATGTTGACTTCTTTATTTAACTCGTGAAATAATCATACGCTAATGTACAACATGTGAAATGGCATAATTTATTCGAGAAATATACAAATAGCAAAGTCATTGAAAAATGATTGATTCATATTTAGGTATGCTAAAAAACATAAATCCGTTAAATACCCATGTTAATATTATGTTAAATACTCAGTTAAATATTCATATTTACTCGTATAACCATACTAATACCTTCCTTTTAAATATACTATATATTGTAGAAGATGTAATTATACTACTAAAATATATGTAACCAACTGTCCTGTAAGGTATCAAAATTCAAATGGCACGTAAAAAGTAAAAATTTGTCCTCTAAAATAAATAATTTAACAAGAAAACTCATTGCATTTTTTGGAACAGAATTGCATTTTCTGGTTTGTACTGGTTCAGAGTTTTGGGCCACTTCTAGCTTTTATTTTCTTTGCCCAGAAACTAGTTATAGAAATCGGAAACTACACTTTAAGGAACTTTCTGAACCACTGCCAATCTCTATGCGAACATAGAGCTCGCCACCCTTACACAATATTAAAATCCGGTTCCTATTCAACTGGTGGCCAAATAGTGGACTTATCAGCTCCAAGTGGTCTATTTCTAGAGTGTAGAAAACAAATGAGATTCACATTAGAACTTTGACATATACCCATTATGATATATTGCCGCATTTTAAATAAATTTACCAAAAAAACGTTACATAGATATGTATCAAGCACATTTGAATAGGTTAGCTCTATATATGAAATATTACAGTATTTGCACGACATATAATTTATACGATATATAATTTATATACTACAAATATATAAGCATTATTCTAGAAGAAAGAAATTTCAACTAAATTTTTTAGTATATTCATGTTCACTATTTTCAACAACATGGAGTATCATAATGGCGATGTTCAATAAGCAAATAACGACCTAGCAATCAAATTACCTATAAAATTAAATCCAAATTTTAAAAATTTATTTATACTTAATTCAGCTCTGATAAGAAAAAAAGTATGATAAAATTAAAAAAGTGGTGTCCATACTTAAAAGTATAAGCTAAAAAGATGCAGTTTAATGAAAATGAGCTTTACGTTTTTTTCCCAACTGTTCCGAAAGATATATTTTAGTTTCCAATAGCGAATTCATTAATTTTCCGGTTCGAGAGGTAGTTACATGTTGCTGCCAATCCGGAGAGAGGAAGTCATTCTTGGAGTAGCAATTATGTATCTAGGGCATTTTCTTCTTTTTAATCGATTCTGGAATTTAATAATAGAATAAATTTGAAGGAATATCCTAGTTTATGACATGAGTCGTTTAATCGAAACGGTTCTTTTCATTCCTGTTTTTTAAAATGTTCTCCTATTTTTACATATCTTTAAATCATAAACTTCCAAATTAATTCTAGTCCTAAAGCTTTAGGTCTACTTATATTTTATTTCATAATGTTAGTTTATACATTTATTATGTTTATCGATCAAACCAATTGCAACGATTGCCCTTAGAAAGGCAACTGTTCTTGGAATAAACATCTTTGTAATATGGACTTTTGGACTTTTGAGAATTTTAACTTTTATTTTCTTCAAAACTATTCACTTTATACAATATTGCATATGGTTAGAAACGTAAAAGTTGGAGATTGCAATTTGTGTTCATAAGATGCAATTAAAAGGCAAAGTAAATTAACTTTTATCTGGAGATGTCTTAGCTGATAAAGACCTTGCCTGATATAATGTAAAGAACTCTTAATGAAATCGTATCTCTGATAGCTGGCAATCTAATAAATGTATTCATTAATCAACTGTGATTAATATATTTTCTGTAATTAAGTAAATGTTTTTAAAATTATCCTTTAGGTTTCCAGGTAGTTGAGGGTTTTGTTCAGTTTTCATAATATGTCAGGTTAGATAGGTTAACGCATTTGTAGTACAGAATTACAAACTGTTATCTACAACCGGTAGCGAAAGGTGATACATTAAATGTTTTTATCATACCGTGATAAACTGTATATTAGGCTAGTGCGAAAAAGCTTTTTTTTCACCTGTAACTTAGCGTTATTACCAAAAGTTGTCTATTGAGTAGATAAACTTCACCAAATTTTTAATAGATAATTGAGACTTTCTTTTCATTTGCAGCCAGAGGCATGAAAATTTTCACTTCTTAAAGCAGCATTTTTTTAAAGTACATGCAGAAATATGAAAATGTATTCTATAGTTTAGTACTGGATGTCAAAAATTAGATCTTAAATACCTTAATTTCATGATTTTTAAAAGCATTTTGAGACTTTATCTTCAATTGTTACAAAAGGATTGAAAATTATCATATTTTTGTCCTTTTTGTATTTTCTTTGAGGGTACATATCTTTTTGTAATTAGACACCTAGATAGAAAATCAGATGTGGTTTCAAATATGGGCTATAGCTAAGCCTAAAATCCAAGCTCTGATAAACCCGTCTCTGGCTCCATATTCACAAACTATTAATGCTGTATCAAAGATGAATTTTGTAAATCTTTCTAGCGAATGTATGGGGCACTAAATTACTAAATTCAACCGGATCAAAGCAGTCATTGCGTAGAAAATTTCGCAAGATGTTGCCAAATAACTGAGTCGCTTATGATGGTTCTGTAACAGCACACACTTGCCACGAAATTAGAGCTGTGTATACATGTGTCATAATATTTATTTTTCGTATATACAGCTTACTGATTCTTTTCGGTGTTGTCTTTCGTGTTTTGTGAATGCGACGAACTGCAAAATCTCTAACGACATAACGATCATCGACAAATATTGCCTTGAGTAAATTCGCAGATGTGCAATGAATACATTGCTTGGAATTACTGTTTCGATGTGTTTTTAATTCTTAGGTAAATACTGTGAATAAGTTACCGTATGCCACAAATTTCTGGGTACGTTCTTAATGCTACATTTCAAAGGGAACCACAATGAAGAATGTTGGTAAATTGCTAGTTCCAATGTAAAATCTAAGTAACACGTTTTCCGTAATTAACCATCTGGTATAGGACATATGACATGCACAGTAGGTATAGGACAGTTTACCTGGACTACGTGGAGTTAAACTTGGACCATAGACACCAGAGCAAGCAGCTTTGAATACACATATAAAATATATTTCAAGGCGAAACTCGGATATACTGTTTCATCCTTTCAGGTAAATTGTCCTTTATTAAGTCCAATTTTACTACCTGAAGCTGTTCCCAATTAGATACGTGATTTCCTACTCTCCCGATTAAACTTTCTTTCTAGATGCAGACCCATTCACATGATTACACAGATTTGATTTTGTGGCAAGAGTCAGCTGTTACGGGACCTGTGTTAACAGCTCGTTTATCTTACAAATTTCTTGTAAACTTTTCTAAACAAAGATTGTTCTTCTCCGGTTGTATTTAGTGTGCTATGCCACACATAATCTGAATTATTGAGATATGTAAACTATATATTTTCTTTTTTCATTTTAAATCTTATTTTTCAAGACTCTGATAGTGCGGCAATTTGCGCCTTTCTCTTTCTTGGATTTCATACTTTTTGGGATTGTATTTCTTTATATATATATATATATATATATATATATATATATATATATATAAGTATATATGTGCATATATGTATATATACATTATATGTATATATATCTATAATAATGTATATGTATATATATAAGTATTATGGGTGTCGCTAAGAATCCGATTTGCAGAGGCTGTAAGTTCAGCGAAGAAACTGCCACATACATACTCTGTGAGTGTGAAGCGGTTTCTGAACCATAGGTTCAGCATTTGGGTGGACATGTGATCGAGCCCTGGGAGCTGCAGGACATTTCTGTCAAGTGCTTCCAATGGCGTAGCGCCCCTTGAGGCTCAGAAGCTTAGCCTCCCCTTTTTCTAATCTAATTTAGAGATGCTTTTATTTATTATATTTTTTAATATAACTTTGTGAATATATATGTATTTTTTGTAGAAAACTGTTACACTTTACTTACTTAAAATGGGATGTTTCAAAGTATTTTTCCCATTAAAACGCATATCTAGAAGCTGAAATCTTCTAGCTTTTACGGTTCATTGAAAGAAGCATGGTATTATCCCTGCACACCTATTAGACTCCACCTTGGCTGATAAGCTAGAACTATAAGCTAGCTTACAGGAAGGCGTAACTATTCCCCCCCTATTTCAACCCTGTATAAACATCATATTGACAGACAATGATTGGATATGGGACGTGACTTTTGATGAATGAAATTTCTTGGGCAAGGTGAATGGATTTCATGGATGGCCATTTTGTGTCAAACATGGTTATATAAATTTATCTTTACAGAAAAATGCCATATATAATACTAAAAGATATGAATCATTTTCCTTGAATAACATTACTTTCGCCAAAATTTAAACAATATCAGGACAAGGAAATACACTAATAATAACTACCATTAAACTTAAGTAGTTTGACATTAAACATAAGCATCTGTTTGCGTATGAGTTTTAAAAAGAATGAATCTGATTTCCCTTTAAAAATCACGTTACAGGAGAATCTCAATTAAGCAAAATCCATTGATAATTTCTTAGCGGATTTTTTTAGAATATTGTGGTTAAGATATTTTTAAGTTTTTATTTTTAAAGTACAGTATTTTTAAATAATTAATATACAAAATTGTTTAAGGACATTGCTGGCTATAGTTGTTCTCCCCCATTTTCAGTGCATTCACTTGATTTTATTTATTTCGTTAGTTCCAGCTGTTTATATTTACACATCTCATATATTTTTCTATCAATTGCTAATAATATTCTAATATAGTTCTAATTTATACATAGGCGCCTGTAAAACCTTTTCCAAGGGGGGAGAGTGAGGGCAAACTCAAGCCGATCGATCGGCCAATACTCAAGCCATACAACATCGATAGGCCTAATGCTCGCCTTTCTTATATTAATGTCCAAGGGGAGTGTGCCTCCCCTTTACATCCCCTATCAGCAACCATGACTTCATATTTATTAAAATGATTGTAAAAGTTCATCTAATTTGGAAATAAGAAAATATTTAAAATGGTATATCTTGTATTCATCTTACATAGGTAACATTTTAAAGTCTTTGTGCATTTCATCTAATCTTTGCATTTTTATTTAAAATTATTTTATTTTAATCACCAATAAATAAAACTTCTTGAAATAAAACTTATGAAAATGCGAATTCCAATATAAATTTCACTTGTAATACCAAATTTTTTGCCAAATTTTCAGTCTCCTCAGTCAAAAATCTCAGACTACGGTACTGGTGCCTGCTGATCTTTGCCTCGGCTACTGATCTCTTCTCTTAGGGACTGTTTCATCTCTTGGGGACAGTACAATAGACCTCTGGTCGCTGTGCTAAGCTCTCTTTGAGCCACCCACCTCTAAGTCATAAGTCATATCTGGGTAACGCTTGGCGATTTTTTTAAATGTTGCCAAATTGCCGAAAATGTCGCCAAATTGATTAAAATGTAGCCAAATTGGTAAAAGTACGGCTAATTGCTGAAAATTCAATATCTTGGAAAGAATATAAAAATCTACTATAAGAATACATATTTTTCCGTCTGTAAAACTGAGCGAAATTTCGCGGCATATCGCTCACTTGGCAAGTATTTTTACATGCTACAAATTGACAAAAATGTCGCCAAATTGATAACATTGACGCTAAATCAATGAAAATGACAACTAAATGATTAAAGTAGGTTCAATATCTTGGAAATAACATAAGGAACGACTTTATGAATAACCCATTTCTCCGCCCATCCGTAATGCTTGGCGAAAAATGTGGCGGGATATCGCAAACTTGGCAACGTTTTTAAATATTGCCAAATCGACGAAAATGTAGCCAAATTGATAAAAATGTCACCAAATTGATAAAAATAACGCTAAATGTGAGGCAACGCTTAGCAAATTTTTAATTCCATCGTCTGACGGTTGTACTTCTAGTCGTTTGAATAAACTTTCTTCGTTATTACCGATAATGCCAAGATGTAAACTTTGCGATAAGTTTTATCGCGAAGGAACCGATTTGTGGGAAAATCAATCAAACTTATTATTCAACATAAATTAACCAAAAAACTGATTCGGATTAAAAAAAACTTGACGAGATCTGTCATACCAGGAGTTCAGCTAACCCAATACCGAATTTTGCGTCTGTTCAGAGTTTAAATTTTCCGCTACAGACGACGCACAGACAGGAAGGTAGAAACACACTTTTTTATTATATAAGATAGTTGAGTATCTTCAAAAGCTCATAAACGCTCAAAATTTGCTGTATTAAAAGTCATAAATATAAAATCTTTCGGGGCCTGGCGGTTTCAAAGGAGAAAAAATAAATCTTATTTTGTTCTCGGCATAAACAAAAAGCGCTACTCCACCTATTCAAGGTAATTCCGCATCTGAAGCCGAGTTTAATACTGAAATTGATATCGAACTCAAATGCTGAACAGATGCTTAGATGCCGAACTTGATTGTATAAGTGTGATTGACCTCTTTGTTTGTCGTGGCTAAGAAGGCTTTTTTTGATTTCGAAACCTGTTGACACCTAAAATGTAGTGTATGCTGTATCTTGGCAAATGTTTTATATTATTGATAAATAGTTGAGTAGTTTTTTAGAAATATCAAAGTACGATGCGTTTTTAATGGCCTCTTAATTTACCAGTAATGGTCTTGTAATTATTTATGTATTTTAAAGTAGCAGTAATATGTGTAATGAAAAATGACGTAGTTAAGTTTGGTCTTTAAATAACCGTCTGAAAATTTATTCAGACATTGTATGTATTTCCTTCCGACAAAAAAAAATGCGGGCAAAGATGTATGTGGAGATTCATATTATCACAGTAAGTTTTTAGAGTAGGAAAACTGAATAATACATAATATCATGTTTTAATACCATTTTACTTAAAATATTTCTTTATTTTCTAGCTTTATACTTGGTGGTGAGTTCTTAAATATTCGAAACTCAATAATAAATGATTTTTTTCTGTTAATAGAACAAATTAATGTTCTAGAATTCATCGTAATTTTGCGATGTCAGACTTTGATTTGACTCATGGTACATATTATGATTATATTCTGCCACTTTTTAAAGTCCAGCCATACTTCCGAAAAGAACTAATGTACTTTTTATATAAAATAAATTATCTCCAAAACTAAACATATGTCGAAAATAAAAAGAATATATTTAATCTTTTTTTTATAGATATATATTTGTGGAACAATTTACGGAATGAACAAAATTTTAAAAAAATGTATTTACAGTTACGGTTTAAAAATTAAACATTTTATATAAAGTTATTTCAGGAAATTAGATTGCAGCAATCTTTATTAAACTTTTTATATGTTTTTTTTCCCTTCCGAATTGAAACGTCGCATAAGCTCAGTTAATCTACTTCCTTAAATTTTAAGACCCTGGTTAAACACCGTTTAATGAAAAAAAGGTAAAAAAAATGAAAGTGCTGAAACAGTTTCATTAAAAAAATCTTATATCAACGTTTTCATAAAGTTTAGAAAAACACCCCCTTAAGCAAACTTTAGCCAGTTACTCAAAAATTTGAAATTATATAAAAGGAAAGAAGTCCGTTATGATTCATTTGATGTGTTTTACCTCCGAAATATGTCCGTTCTCTGCATATCAACATGATCAATAATGTTTAATTATGCTTTTAAATTTTTTCTACAAATAAATATCATAATGTTGCAAACGTGTAATATTCTCTCAACGAATTCTTTTCTTTTGAGAACCAAACATAGAAATCACCTGTTCAGGTTTTCTCTAGACGTGCATATACGGTTTCCAGATACTGAAGTCCGGAAGAGAGTTGCCAGATTTAAAAATATATCGCCAATTTGGCAATTTGGTGAAGGTTTAAGAAACACCTCGAAACCAATATTCTATGCGATATGAAATACTTCCCAGAAGGTCATACAGCGAGTCTATAAAAGGAATCGTCACTCAAACGGAGAGCAGTTGACGAGATACGAGCTTCATTGAACTCTGACTTTCGTCAATGTTTTGAGAATAGTATCGGTTATTTTGTGAAATGAGTGGATCATTTAAGTGCGGTTTTACTGCATATTGTTCCTGTTTACGATGACCTTCTGAATAAACGTGTTAGATATTCAAAAATTTTGGACTCATTATTGTATCCTGAACGCACACACACAATTTTAGCGGATACTTCGTAACAATAGTAATTATTAGATAACGTGCTACAACGTGTTTTCAACCATACAAGAAACTGCATACTTTGAAGATATCATTTTCTAGTTATTCATTCTTCATCTCTCTACTGGCATTCATTTTAGCTCAAATGGATGTACATATCTAGTTATATTTAGCCTATCTCATAGCATCTCTTGATCATATAGGCACAAAAATAAGAAAACTTATTGTTTATTGGGAACGCAATTCGTTGGATGCATAGTTGCAATTGTTTATATGTCTTTTTAAAATTAATGTTTTAAAAACAAACTTTTGAATTCAAAGACCATTTATATTTAGAGATTTACATATATAGATCAAAATTCTTAAGTATATTTAAGCTGTATTGTTCTATCTTTGCGATTTATTTGACAAAACTTTTAGGATTGACGCTAACGAGTTAGAAACATTTTTACACATGTAAAGAACCTTGCTGCACAAACTTGAATTGAATCCTGGTTTCTGAACTGGCCAGCCGATGCTCTACCACTGAGCTATGGGAACGAAACTGCAAGCTCTTATCGTCTGCATTCTCCACCCTCTAACGTCAGATTGGCGGGCAACTGACAATCTGACTGATCACCTCCTGCTACATTTACCTCAGGATAGCCTCCAGCTGCGACTATTTTTACCCAGTTTAGTGTCCTGTGTGGCCGTAACGCTCTTAATTTTGAAATCGACGCTCAAACTTCCAGAGTCCACTGAATCCGTACTAATCGCACTAAGGTCACTTTCAGACTTCCGACATCTTTGCACTAACCTACAGGGTTGATTTATTCGGGCGCCATTGTAAAATTTAAATGTCTCTTAATCCTCTTTAGATGCCTTTGAAGAGGATTTTTACTTCATCTATCAAAAGTGACTTCACTAAAGTTTAGAGTACTTGATACACTTTCCAACATAGTTGAAAAGTGTTTATGACTTTGTTCATGCTGTCTGTCGGTCCGTTCGCACGATAACTGCCGTAAAAAGGACTTTATCAAAAAGAAATGTTGGTATGTTGTTGAGACGGTCTGTAGGACATATGGGAATGTAAATAAATAACATCACCCAATTAGTTTTGGATTGAAGTCGGGTCGTTGTTGTTGAGACCCAGCCCGTCCGACCTACCAGAAAGGTAACCGTTTGGACGGCCGAGAAGAGCCACACAATTTAGACTGGAACTCAGTGGGGTGGGCATACACAAGGACCGTACCCTCCTTACACTGACACCAACCTCTCGGAAGGACTTACGGACCCACGTGTTTAAATTTTACTCCAAAACGGCGGCGGTTTTGGCAGCGGAAGGAATCGAACCCGGGCCTACCGACTGCAACTCTCGCGCGCTAACCACTGGGCTTCCGCGCCCGGATTGAACACGGGTTGAAAAAGTGAAATACATTGAACCATATAGGACCATATTTTTCAAACACTTATTAAGCAAATTTAAAGTTCACATGTTGCTTCGAAAATTTTAGGAATTATTCAAATTATTCCATAACATAAATAAAAAAATTCAGTAAAATATATACGGTATTTTTTAAATAAAATGTAAAATAATAATTACGCTAATATTATATGAAGAGATCACGTGACCCACTTCAAAATAAAATATAGCATCAATTTTTTTTCTAGAGTAAAAATCGTGATTTTTAAAGATCTTTTAAATTTATATTTAGTGTTACATTCGCCCTAAAACCGCTTTATTTTTGTGTATTTTCTGGGTATCTATATTATGTTCCAAAGCAATAACAATATTTTTGAGTTTAAATGATCATCAAACTTTGATTATTTCTACAACGAAGCCTAATTGTAATGGATGATGAATGCAAAAAAGTGATTGTAAGATGAGTTGTATAAGTAATAATTATTTTTTTGCAAGCAAAATTATTTTGTTTTGGAGTCTGGAATATAAGTGATATGAATGAGTTATTTGTTGCTTTTACAAATACATAACTGTATCCCGCTCCCCACGATCGCTTAAGGGTACAGTCAAGCCTTGATTTTACATACAAAACCAGACAATTTATATTTTCATCTTGTCAATTAAATAAAGTTCATTTTTTCGATGAAATTTTAAGTTTACAAATATAATAAATTATTTTAGTACTGTGATCATTTAGAATATATAAGCTCTGAATGTTTCGCATTTTTGAGATGTTTAATTAAAATTGCATTTCAGTTGGAAAGAGTTTCGTAATCAATGTTTTATGCATGATTGATCTTTCTTGTTATATTTTTATTTAGGTTGGTTCCGTTGTTTGATTGGAACAATTATTGAAACCAACTGTTGACCTACTTCTATATAGTCGATTTCTTGTAATTTTACTTACATACATATTTACGATGATAGTACAACATTTCATCAAATTGGAGTTTATCATCTCCTTGGATTCTGACTGAAATCCCTAAGAATTGTGACCAGAAAGGCCAGTAAAAATCCCATTGTTGTAAGATAGTTTTAAAAATTGTCTCTTCTGTATACACTAATGAGGCTCATGGGCATCCTGCGAGTAAGTAATTAAAAAAATAATTATTTATGGAATATATTGTACTATAATAAACAGCACTCACCCATAGTACCAAATTAAACTATATTTCGAGCAAATCTTACTTAATAATCGGAAAGATTATTAACATCAACTGAGCAGTATACGTCATTATAATGTTAACTATATATTCATCAATTTCGGGTTGTTTTCGCAAATTATTGTAATTTTCGTCAATTTCGCAACATTTTCATCAATTTAACCTCACATTAAAAATTTGGTCAAGTAGGTGATATTTTGCAAATACCGCCACATAAAGCCGCCAAGCGTTAAATATTTGATAATGATAGTTACTATTGTTCATTTTTATGTTTTTCATTAGATCTATTTATTTGATAAATCTACAATATTTCTAGAACAGTTCAAGTTAGTGTTCTAAAATTTGTGTCATTCATTTTAGATAAAAGCATACGTGCTAAATGAATGTTTATTTAACATTATTGAATCTTCTAATTTTTTTATAATATTTTTCATTCATTCGAAAATTAAGGAGGGGGGTCGAATGTTTGATCGCATTTAAAAGAAATAGAGTTCCAGCATTCACGGATCATAATAAGATCACCAAATTACGTTTGAATGCTTTATTCGTTCATGAGAAATCGCATCCGCCGACTGGTGGGCACAGACACATACGTCCATACACGCACGTACATATACACAGACAATCTGAAAAACGTTCAATTCAAGTTCAAGGTAATTTGAAAGTGCTCTTCAGTCAAAAACGCAACCCCGGCACAATAATTTTCCTATATATTGTACTATGCATATAAGGAAAGTGATAATATGTAAATCTGTCATTGTCACAAACAAAATTCCAAAAGGTCTTATTTGTGCCTAATCCCATCAATTCTTATCACACATCTTTTGAAATTATTTGTCAAGCATAAATAAATAAAATACAGGGACAACTTCCTCTCATTGCACTTCAATCATTTCAAGATACATTGATAAAGTGAAAGCTTCGGCATCAAGACTATTGTTCACAATGATTTATTGTCTGTGATTTGTTTAGTGTCTCAATGGGGCAGCGTCAGTGTATTTTTGAAAGACAGACTTGGTAAACACGCGGAGAAGGTTATTTATATATTTACTTAAAGTGGTAGGGGGGTGATTTATTTGAGAGTTCCAGAAATCAGTCAAACTTTTTGATTTTTCACTGTTCCTTACAAAATATTTTGAGCAAAGTGGGCTTTAAGAGGTTGGGCAAAAAAGGATTTAAGGTTTTAGGACGTGAGCATTATTTCAATGTGGGCAAATTCTTAACCATTAAATATAAATATCTTACAAGAAAAGCCTATATACCCGTTTTTGTAGAAAAGTAATGATGTGTGTAATTTTCATCTTAGTATGGACTTAATCCATTGGCATTTTAAAATATGTTTAGTAATTTGTGAATTACATACATTGTTTGTCAGACACTGTTATCAGCATTGAAAGAAATGCACTTCAAATGAAAAAAAAAAGTCTGATGTGGGCAACACATGACTTTCCTTATATAATGCAATGGATTTACTACTTTTACAGTTCAAAAAATGTTATTCTTATAGTAGATACTTATATGCTTTCCAAGATATTGAATTTTCTTCAATTAGTCGTTATTTTCATTGATTTAGCGTCATTTTTATCCTTTTGGCGAGTTTTTAGTTAGTTTGGCGACATTTAAAAATGGCACCAAGTTGGCGACATTCCGCTAAATCCATCGCCAAAATCTCGTCAAGCGTTATGGACGGAGGAATAAGTTATTCTAACAGCAGATAAATGACTATTGTGCGTTCAAATACAAAAGTGTTACACAAAGTATCTTTTCTCGTGAATGGAACGAGTTAGATCCATGTGAATGATGTCACCAAATTTATCGCATGATATTACATATGAAAAGTAAACATGTTTCTCAACAGTTAATATTTTTTTTTAATTTATAGGATGCTTTTGATAAATTTATTGAAAAATGCGCAATATCTCGAGAACGGTTCATGCTAGCGTTCTAAAGGTTATGCCAATCGTTTTCTCCGGAAAAATTACATGAGAAATGTCTATTTGCGTAAATTTATTAAAGGTTTTAATTTTTTGATGATTTTTTCAAAATTTCACTCGAAAATTTAGGGGAGTTCTGAACATTCGATTATGTTTTAAAACAATAAGCTTCCAGTATTCATAGATTGTGATTTTTATACCAAATTTCATTTGAATCGCTCCATTCGTTCGTCTGTAATCGTTTCCACAGACTCACTGACACATACACACACACATACTTTCACACACACATACACACACACACACACATACTTTCACACACACACACACAGACATCACCTCAAAAATGTTCGATTCGTGATTAGGGATACTTGAAACGTGCTCTCCCGTCGAAAACTCGAATTCGAATTTTCGACCCCGTCACAATACTTTCCTTATACATTATGTATGTATAAGAAAAGTAAAAATACGACTTTAAATAATTGATATCAAAAATATTACCATATTACTGTTTCTTTCCTTGTATACATAATGTATAAGGAAAGTATTGTTGATGTTGTTGAGATCCAGACCGTCCGACCTACCAGAAAGGTGTAAGGTAACTGTACAGGAAAGTATTGTGAGACGGAGTCGAAAATTCGAATTTGAGTTTTCGACGGGAGAGCACGTTTCAAGCATCCCTGATCACGAATCAAAGATTTTTGAAGTGATGTCTGTGTGTGTGTGTGTGTGTGTGTGTGTGTGTGTGTGTGTGTGTGTGTGTCAGTGAGCCCATGGAGAGGATAACTGACGAACGAATCGACCGATTTGAACGAAATTTGGTACAAACATCACAATTCGTAAACACTGGACGCCTATTGTTTTTATACGCAATCGAATGTTCAGAACTCCCCTAAATTTTCGAATGAAGTTTTGAAAAAATCGTCAAAAAATCAAAACCGCTAGTAAAGTTACTCAAATAGACATTTCTTGTGTAATTTTTCATTAGAAAACGATTGACGTAAAATTTAGAACGCTAACATGAACCGTTCTCGAGATATTGCACATTTTTCCATAAAATTATCAAAAAGTTATATAAAATAAAAAATATATTTCTTATTGAGAAACATGTTCACTTTTCATATGTAATACCATGCGATAAATTGGGTGATATCATTCTCGTGGATCTAGCCTAGGTCGTTCCATTCATGAAAAAAGATACTTTGAGTAATACTTTTGTATTTGAACGCCAATAGTCATATATCTGCTGTAAGAATAACTTATTTCTCTTTCCATAACGCTCGGCAAGATTTTGGCGACGAATTTGGCGGAATGTCGCCAACTTGGCGACATTTTTAATTGTTGCCAAATTAACAAAAATCTCGCCAAATTGATAAAAATGACGCTATATCAATGAAAATGGCGACTAATAGAGGAAAATTCAATATCTTGGAATAAGAATATAAGTTTCTACTATAAGAATACCTTTTTTTTAACTGTAAAAGTAGTAAATTCATTGCATTGTATAAGGAAAGTCATGTGTTGCCCACATCAGATTTTTTTATTTTTAAGTGGTGTTTAAAACATATATATTTCACGATCTGCTATAGATAAAGATTAGAGGATGAATGCTATAGTTTCAGCATCAGATTTCTGAATAGGTAGAAGGTTCGCTAGGATTCTCTTTTCGGGTTTATTTTACATTTCGAGTTAACAATTATCATTTTGATCTTACTTGACGCATCTACTATTACTCAAGACTGGCAATATATACACGCAGTGACCAGTGGGCGCGGTAGCCCATTGGTTAGCGCGCTGGAGTTGCACTCGGTAGGCCCGGGTTCGATTCCAGCCATTGCCAAAACTGCCGCCGTGTTCACGCGGAGTACGATCACGTTAAACATGTGGGTCCGTAAGTCCTTCCGAGAGGTTGGTGGTAGGGGAAGGAGGGTACGGTCCCTGTGGATGCCTCCCCCACTGGGTTCCGGTCTAAATTGGATGGTACTTCCCGGCTGTCCAAACAGTTACCTTACACCTTTCTGGTAGGTCGGACGGTCTGGGTCTCAACAACAACAACAACGCAGTGACCAGTGAATTAAAAACCTAGGTTCAATATTTTATTGGACTACCTTTAGTCCGAATTATACAGTACGTATGCGATTAGGAATGGATTCTACAAGGGGCTGTAGGGCATTTAAGTAAAGATAATGCCAAACATTGGATAATCGGATCATAAGCTCCTGTACAATTGATGTTAGATGTCAGATGTGTCTTTCCAACATGTTCTAAACTTCACTGATGGGGTTTAAATCTGTCGGTGGCCAGGATATATAATGGAAGTCAGACTCATGCTCCGTGAATCACTGTTGCACGGTTTTTGTGCGGTGAATGGTACTAATATCGTCCCTGAAAGACCCGCGCCTATGTTATAAAAAGTAACATTATAAGACGGACGTGATAGACAAGAATATTCAAAAACTCTATTGATGACATCTTACCTTCCAAAAACACCAGAGGATGAGAACCAAACCAGCAGAGAATGTCATACTCAATGATACTCCTAGCATAACTTTGAACTGTGGAACGAAGTAAGATGGGCTCAATTATGGCAGGTACGCCGACTTTGTAGGTTCGGGACACTTTTTGAACACCCAATAATTTTATTGCGGGTTCTTGGAACCCCTAAAATTTTTGTGCGTATTTAGTGGGGGAAATGTATGCATACATGTATATTTTTTGATCAATTCAAGTTTTTTATTATTCATTCACTGCTTACTATATATAAAGTGTTTATAGAAATTTACCCCTTAGACTGTTTATTGAAATATAAATACAAGATATTAACTCAGATATAATTTAAAAAGAAATTTTTTGACATTTTTAGCATTGGTAAAAATACCTAAAAATAATTATTTTTGTTACTTTTATAAAATTAATGGAATTGGAAATTTACATTATCTGTATATTGTATACTACTATAATAATGTTGCGGTTACAAAAGCAAAATAAATAATAATTTAGATAGAAAAAAAACATTTTTCTGTACTTAACTATAATTTTCTTCATTTCTGCATTTCAGACGTCTTATTGTGCTGGATAATCTGACTGAATGAAATTTAAATTAGATTCAAATCCTTCATAAAATCCATGGATCCTTCGATTTCAAATTTCCAGAAGCCCCAATAATGTTTCAAGTCGGCGCCTATGGTTCATGGATTCATGGGGCTCTCGCCATACTCTGCCGTTAGTACACAACAAGGTGTAGCGCGATTCAGCCGACCACATAACAGTTTTCCAATCAATGAATGTCCAGTTCGCGGCACCACTCTAAACGAATTTTCAGGTTCTTCCCTGAAAAGAGAGTTTTCCGATCAGGGGTGCGACTGCCTACACCGATTTGCTGTAATTCCCTGAGCATTTTTCGGGTCGAGAGCCTTTATTAAAGTCGTTCGTTAGTTGTTGCACAGTAGATCCACTTTTTTGCCGTACAAGCCGTCTGATACGTCGCCGTCCACGGACTTGATTGATGATTTTAGATCCACAGTCCGACCATTTAGACAACGCCCGAGAGTTTTGTTTCCGATTGTTACACATTTTGAATATCTCACCTTTTGGGAAGCCAGTGAGTTGTGTTCTGGTAACTGGTGCTCCGTCTGTCGTTTTCCCCATTTTGCTTCACTTCTTTTGGAACACACACCGACAGCATTCAGCGGTGTTGCGATCACTTGTGCCTCCCAAGACCAACCAGGGCCGTAGCCTGGCAGGGACCAGAGGGAATTAAGCCCTCCAAGAGGTATACTCACCCCCCTCCTGATAAAAATATTAAATTTTTAGTAGTGATATGAAATTTCATATAAACTATCATTCAAATTTTGCATATAATATTTGAGATTTTTTTATAAATTATTTTATTTTAAAGATTTGTTAATTTAGCTGAACGTGTGATCATACTATTGATCAAGTTAATTAAATATATAATTTAAAATATTTAAAAACACATGACAATAGTATTAGGATACTTTTATATTATTTCGGGGTGCATTGTTATACATTACAGAGTCGAAATCAACTGATAAGTAGGTAAGAGTTAATATTAAGCTTTAACATGTATTAATTTTCAGAATTTTTCTATAAATTATTAACAGCTTCACTGCTTGTTAATGCTTACATTAAAATCATTTATAGTTATTATATATTAATATTGGTATATTGTAGCTATATACATGTTAATAATCAGCTCTTAGACTGTAAATATAAACAAGTAATTAGTTGTTATATTATGCATATGAATTATATTCATTTACTAGCAGCATGCCCGTTCTTCGTACGGAGTATATAATATAAAAAAACTTATAATTCGCAATCATGTGCAAATTCTGTTAAAATATTAAATTTATTGCTCTTAAAGAGAACTTTAAGAATATTTGTTCTCACTATGAAAAATTATCTTCACAGGCAGATCTGAAGAAAAAAACATCCGGGCCCCTTTTGTTAGCAAATTTACAAAAAAAAAAAGGAATTGAATCAATATATGCAAAATGAAAGCATTAGAATTGTATAGCACCCATACTACTTATATACGCGAATATTAGAAGATATAACCTGTATTAGTATATTAGAAGATTACCCGTATTACAGTATGAGTCTCAAAAATCTTTGCCAAAATAAAAGAGATGACGTAATAAATTGTAAATATCAATAATCTCCGAAATCTTTATACCAGAAGGTCATAATTAATTCCAATACATGCCAATATATATCAAAACATATGCCAATATACCTGTACTAATTATATTCTCGTAGATTAGAAGATATACCCGTGTATTTATAGAAGATTTCTCTTACAACGTACAATGTATGAGTTTAAATTTTTTTTTGTCATAATAAAATAATGGCATAATAACTTGAAAATATCAATAATCACTGAATCAATAATCCCCAAAAATATCAATAATAATAACGTTTAAACCTGAAGACCGTAATTAATATTATCCAGTCAAAAATGCTGTAAGAAAAATCAAATCGTTTTTTCCAAAATATATTTTTATATCAGTAGTAAAAGTTGTTCAGTAAAAGTTTGTGAAAAATACACCATAGAGATAGATTTCCCATTTAAATCATGTTTCAAGCAATTCATGATTTCAGAAAGTGACTAATAAGTTCAAAAAATCTCCCACCAAATTCAAAGATACAGTTTTAATTCAATTTCAAACGGTTTTCAAGCTTTTCGTTTGGATAAACCACGAAGTTAGAGAGTAGAACTCCTAGGCAAAAGTTTCGTTTTTCATTAATATCTCGACAACCCCTAGTCTCAGATACTCGAAACTTGTGCTAAATTTATGGGGGTCTATTTTAAGCCTATTCACAAAATTTCATCAAATTCGGTTCAGCTGTTCTCCCGAGATGATGAGACAAACAAAAATTTTGCTTTTTACTAATATCTCCAGAACCACAGATCGTAGAAACTCCAAATATAGACTAAATTTTAATTGTGACTATTTCCAGGCTACCCACAAAATTCCATCAAATTCGGTTCAACCCTTCTCTCCTGATAACGAGACAAACAGACAGACAGATTTTCAATTTTATTTATATAGACTAGCAGCATACCCGTTCTTCGTACGGAGTATATATTATAAAGAAACTTACAATTCGCAATCATGTTGTTGTTGTTGAAACCCAGACCGTCCGACCTACCAGAAAGGTGTAAGGTAACTGTTTAGAAATTCGCAATCATGTGCAAATTCTGTTAAAATATTAAATTTATTGCTCCTAAAGAGAAGTTTAAGAATATCTGTTCTCACTATGCAAAATTATCGTTACGGGCAGATCTGAAGAATAAAACATACTGGCTCGTTTTGTAAGCAAATTTACAAAAAAAGGAATTGAATCAATATATGCAACCCTATACTACTTTTGATTCCAATACATGCCAATATATATCAAAACATATGCCAATATACCTGTACTAATTATATTCTCGTAGATTAGAAAATATACCCGTGTATTTGTAGAAGATTACTCGTACAACGTACAACGTATGAGTTTAAATAATTTTTGTCATAACAAAAAACTTGCAAAATAACATGAAAATATCAATAGTCCCTGAATCAATAATCCCCAAAAATATCAATAATAATAACGTTTAAACCTGAAGACCGTAATTAATATTATCCAGTCGAAAATGCTGTCAGAAAAATCAAATATTTCTTTTCTAAAATATATTTTTATATCCATTTATTTATAATTCAAATCGAAAGAATAATAATTAAAATTAACAGACAGATGTAATTTAATTGCGTTTCTGAGCAACATGATATAAGATAGAATCTTCCTCATAAACTGCGAAATTAAATAGCCATTTTGATTTCTTTATACTTTTCATTGTTGAGTAAATGATTGTGAAATAAACCATGGAGATAGATTTCCCATTTAAATCATGTTGCAAACAATTCATGTTTTCCGAAAGTGACTAATTAGCGCAAAAAATATCCCATCAAACGCAGAGATACAGTTTTAATTCACTTTCAAATGATTTTCAAGCTTTTTGTTTGGATAAACCACGGATTTAGAGAGTAGAACTCCTAAGAAAAAGTTTCGTTTTTCATTAATATCTCGATAACCCCTAGTCTTAGATACTCGAAACTTGGGCTAAATTTATGGGAGGCTATTTCAAGGCTAGCCTCAAAATTTCGTCAAATTCGACTCAGCCGTTCTCCCGTGATGATGAGACAAACGGAAATTTCGTTTTTTACTAATTTCTCGAGAACCACTGATCCTAAAAACTCCAAACATGGACTAAATTTCAAGTAAGACTATTTCCAGGCTATCCACAAAATTTCATCAAATTCGGTTCGGCTGTTCTTTCGTGTTGACGGGATGACAGGATTTATATAGATTTATTATGTTATATTTATTGTTATGAATTACATTTATTACGTTATATTTATTTAAATGAATTGAAATATATAATAGTATCTATTATGATTTATAAGCGTTAATGATTAATTGTGTTTTTGGTGAATCCCCCCTTTAAGACTGTTAAGCTCCCCTTGAATTTCCATCCAGTCCCTCTTCAATTTCGTCTCTTTCTACGGCCCTGTGACCAACGTAATTTGCATACATCCAACTGTGATTCACCTTTTCATACATGTTTCCAGGTTTCTTATTCACGGACTGGTGTGTGTAGAACTTAGATGGTAACTCATATAAATAAAGCATCAACTTTATAAAAGGTAGGGGAGTTTAATAAGGCTTTCCTTTTACAATTTTTTTCACTTCGCTTCACAAAATTTCCTTAACAATATATCTCTCAGTATTAACTATAGATAGAACTTAGAGGATGACTGATATGGATTCAGCATTGAATTCTGGAAAGAGTGGGGTATATTCATTAAATATTTACATTTCTAATTTTGGAGATGCCACTGCCGGTTTCACCGAAAATTTGTATGACAGTACGAAACAAGTATGCAGAAGAGCATAAAAATGCGTACCGTTGAAAATATAGTGTACACCACCGATTTCCGCTATTAGAAGTCTCCTTCACAAATTTCCTTTTCTGTGACTTTATATTGTAGCATTTCTGAAATTGTAATATAAACAGATCTTTAAAATAATTAAAAGTTTTATTTCAGCATATAAGATGTACAATACATATATTATTCAGAGATCTTCAGAAAAATATATTAATATATTACATATATTAGCGTTCAGGCTGACATATGTAGTCTATGACCAGGATGAAATAAAATTTTCAATTATTTTAACGTGATGTTTCATACCTTAAAGTGTAACAATTAATGTTTACTTAGATTTAAACTAGTAGATAGGTCAATGTGTTGCTTTTAAGTAAGCTTATTCGGATACATGTAACGAAATCGAATTATTAATTTATTTTAGTATATTAGTTTGAAAATTATTAGTTGATTTTTAGATCGTGGGGAAGTATTACATATCCAGAAGCTTCATTGCTGGTTTTTAAATTTTTATGTATTCATTATGTCACAATTGCATGTCCCTCTCCTGTCACGGATGTGAGAGTTAGTGTGGTTTATACAGCCAATGGTACTAATTTCGTTGGTAATGGTACTACTCTGAAGATTCGTAACTGGAATAGAGCTCTGTAATTTCTTCACTTTTAAAAACGTTTCGTCTTTTAAATTCTGTTGTTTTATTTCATAGTTTAAAATTGTGTTCACAAACCTCGATGACCGTAAATTTTCAGTGCATTCTTACTATAGAAAGTGAGCTTGTCCTGTACAGCCCTGGCGTCCGTTGACAGGGCGTTGTTGTTGTTGAGACCCAGACCGTCCGACCTACCAGAAAGGTGTAAAGTAACTGTTTGGACGGCCGGGAAGTCGTTGACAGGGCGTGAACAGACTTCAAAGAAAGAATAGAAAAAGCGAAATTACTTCGTCTGTTTCGAATTATTTTTAAAAGCGTCAAGGATGAAGATAGAAAAAAGTCCGATAGATAAAGGACTTTCTACAGTAATGGAAGTTTCTGGAGACAGACAAGCAAAGAGCATGTTCAAGATAGATGAAAGTTTCACAAATATTTGGTTACAAAGTAGGGCTTAAAACTTTAACTGAGACAGATGACTGTACTTAGTGGAATTCAAATAAGGGTGGTGGATTTTGAAATCAAAACATGTAGGTTATTAAATTTTAGAGATATCGTTTGCATCTTTTTTAAATGCGCCAATATTTTATGGTGATAAGTATCGCTCTAGACAATGGACAAGATGAAATATCGCAGGTATAGAATATAATTCTTTCATTTTACTTCTCTACGTAAATGAATACTATTTCATTTTTTAAGAGTATATAAGTATTTTGATTTAGAACATTTATTTTTTACATATCAAAGGAAGGAATTTGCAGAGAGTTGATGTGTTTTAAAAACCGAAAGCCTTGCTTCTTGAATTTCAGACATACTTTTTCCGTTATTTAAATGTTACAGTTTTTATGATTATATGTATTACTCTCGAAAATAGCGAAGAACAGAAAATTCACTGAGTTAGTATTTAATAATTCTCATTTTTACTTCGATTTCAAGCATTTTTATTTAGAACGCTTATTTAGTGCGTATTGCCCCCCCCCCTCCGTTGTACGATTGACATGGTTTCGCAGGTGAAAAAACGGAGTCCACGAATTATTTTTGTCTAAAGCAGGTGATTTGTATATTGAATGATGTTTTCTATGTCTATACTTTTTACGTAGCAGGGATTTATTTAGGATCCGGGAGGGCTAGGAAGTTCATTATAACATATATTATGTTTAAGCTTCTTTCCCAGTTTATTATTATCCATAGTTTATGATTAATGCTTCTTCCCCAGTTTATGATTAATTCTTATCTATAGATTTATGATTAATGTCTATCCACCAGTTTATGATTAATTTTTATCCATCAGTTTATGGATAATGCTTTTTCGGTTTCTCTTCATTTAAATCTCTGGTACGTTATGCATATCAATACTTTGTAAGTTGGCGAGGAATGTGCAAAACTTATAAAATATAACCTAGCAACCAGGATGACAAGTAGATGGCATAATTAGAGTGCAAATCCAGAGACCCGGGTTCGACTCCTGATTCTAGATTGAAGTTGAAGTTAAATAAAATAAAATATTCGATAATAGGAACTCGACTCCAAATACGATATCGTGGCTTTGGAAGAAGATTGGGATCACCATATCCGGATCTTGTCTGTTAGGCAAACCTGGGAGTTAATTTCCTATATGGCCCGAGTGGTAAGAAAGTGTCCGGTAGAAGAAATGGATGTAATACAGGATTTCCTGTAGGGTTTCCTTGTTCTAAATTTTTTACTTTTGATGAGTCGAAAGCTATTTACAGAGGTTGGATTATTGCAAACAATTTAAATTCAGTGTAGGTGTTGCTAATATACGACAATATATCATGTAGCAGTCATAAAAATCTGATGTACGCGGAGCACATGACTTTCCTTATATAATGCAATGTATTTACTACTTTCACAGTAAAAACAAAATAGGTTATTCTTATAGCAGATACTTATATTTTTTCCAAGATATTGAATTTTCGTCAAATAGTCGTTATTATCTTTGATGATATTGATTTGTACCTTACCCACGAAAACCAAATCCAGTGATAATAATCATTATTAATACGGTAATCATAATAATAATTAATAATATGGATATAATAATTTTTATTAATAACTCGAACATTATTATGACAACACAAATAACTGAAAATTAATTATAATTATAACTCAACATAATAATACAACATTTATTCATACAGTGATATTAGTCTTCATGGAAAATGGGTGAAGGCATACGGCTAAAACAATTATCATATTTTAATAATATTAATTAGAATCATTAATAAATAATCAATAAAAAGCACTTAATGTGAAAATGATTTACGTATTTATCCTTATAGAGGTTAATATCAATACCTTAATCTTGTTATTTAATGGACATAAATGGAATACATTGTGTACACCTCAGGTCTTCAATACATCCTTTTCAAAATATGTAATAAAGTAAAAACACCAGAATGAATAATAGTGTTCTACGTGACTTATTGGCTGACATTTGTTAAGTGTCTTCCTCCAACAACAGCCACGCATTTTTGAAGAGACAGAGTAAGTAGTAGCTACATCATAAATCAGTTTTTCTTTTCAGATTTTTAATGATCATTACCAGATAACTTATTCAAAATATATATTTAAAGGATTTAATCATGCATATATGTCTTTTATACTATTTGAAACAATTCCTTTATTCCATATACGACTGCAAATGGTAAACGTCAGTTTTTTAACACTTTATAACAAAGTTGAAAAGAGTTTATGACTTTGTTCATTCTGCCTCTCTGTCTGTCTGTCTGTCCGTTAGCACGATAACTACCGTAAAAATGACTTAATCGAAATGAAATTTTAGTATGTTGTTCAGACGATCTGTAGGAACTATGGGAATATAAATGAATAATATCACCCAATTAGTTTTGGATTAAACCCGGGTTGAAAAAATGAAATACATTGAGCCTCATGGGACCTAAGTCTTCAATCATTTTTTAAGCGGATTTAAAATTCACAAATTGCTTCGAAAATTTTAGGTAATATTCAAATTGTTCCATAAAATATAAAAAAAAAAATCAGCGAAAGATATTCAGTAGTTTTCTAAATAAAAATTAAAATAATAATAACACCTCGTATATGAAAAGATCACGTGACCCACTTCAAAATGATTTATGGCATCCATCTTGTCTTAAAATCGTCATTTTTAAAGTTCTTTTTAATTCATATTGAGTGTTGTATCCGTCCTAAACCTACTTTATTTTTGCATAAATTCTGTGCATCTACACACTGAAACAACGCAATTACAATATATTTGAGTATAAATACTCATCCAAATTTAAATATTTCTGCAACGAAGCCTATTTTTCACCCATGTAAAATGTAAACAGCAAAATATG
This sequence comes from Amaurobius ferox, assembly GCA_951213105.1. Classification (NCBI taxonomy): domain Eukaryota; kingdom Metazoa; phylum Arthropoda; class Arachnida; order Araneae; family Amaurobiidae; genus Amaurobius; species Amaurobius ferox. The sequence continues at coordinate 107,014,147 of OX578140.1, forward strand.
TTCAATGAGTTGTATTAGAATTGCTGTATTTCTTTAACACAAAATCATGTAGTTCATGGAGTCTGCATAGCTGATATGAATGAAATATTCATTGATTTTACAAAGAGAAGGACGATTTTTTCAATGAAGTTTTACGCATAGAGTTTAATTACTTGCAGCTCCATGGTCTTAAATTTTAAATAAAATAAATTATTATAGTATTATGATGAATGACATGAATGGGAAATTATTTATGAATGAAATGCTGCTTTTATAGAGAGAGCCGGGCGTGTTATTTGTTCTATGACGTCATTTGAATGAATTTCAGTTGTTTTCGATGAAGTTTTCAAATATAATAAATTATCGTAGTATTATGATAATTCTAAAATTATTACCGAGGAATGTATAACATTTTAGAGATGTTTAAACCAGGCAATTTATATTTCAATGCCGTCATTTGAATGAAGCTCATTTTTTTCGATGAAGGTTTAAGTTTTCAAATATATAATAAATTAATGTATTATTGTGATAAGTTTTAAAATATTACCGAGGAATGTATTGCATTTTAGACTTGTTTAAATAAAATTGCATTAAAGTTGGAAAGTGTTTCATAATCAATGCTTTAAGCATGATTGATCTTTCTTGTTTTTTATAAATAGCGATTTTCAGAGTTGCTATTTTGTAATAGAATTTAATAGTTTGTTTTTATTAACACTTTACAACACAGTTGAAAAGTGTTTATGACTTTGTTCATCTGTCTGTCTATCTGTTCGCACAATAACTGTAGTAAAAATGATTTTATCAAAATGAAATTTTAGTCTGTTATTGAGACGGTCTTTGGAACATATGGGAATGTAAATGAATCATATCACCCAATTAGTTTTGGATTGAACCAGGGTTGGAAGACTGAAATACATTGAACCCTATGGGACCAAATTTTCAAATATTTTTTAGCAAAGTTAAAATTCACAAATTGTTTAAAAAAATTTAGGATATATTTAAATTATCCCATAAAATATATAAAAAAATGAGCAACGTATGTTCAATAGTTCTTAAAATAAAAATAAAAATAATAATTTCATACATATTATAAGAAGAGATCCCGCGACCCACTTCAAAATAAAATATGGTATCCATTTTTTATTCCCAGAGTAAAAATCGTGATTTTTAACATTCTTTTTAATTTTTGTTTAGTGTTTCATCCGTCCTAAAACTAATTTATTTTCCAACGCTTTTCAATATTTTTCAGTTTAAACAATCATCAAACTTTGATTATTTCTACAACGAATACTAATTTTAATGGATGTGTTATGTAAAAAAGTAATTGTAAGATGAGTTGTATAAGAATAGCTGAAATATTTTCACGCAAAATTATATAGCTCCGGAGTCTGGAATAAAAGTAGTATAAATGAAATATTCATTGCTTTTACATAGAGAGTCAGACGATTTATATTTCAATGACGTCATTTGAATAAAATTAATTCTTTTCAATAAAGTTTCAAGTTTTCGAATATAATAAATTATTGTTGTACTGTGATAATGTAAAAAAATCTGATGTGGGCAGCGCATGACTTTCCTTATATAATGCAATGAATTTACTAATTTTACATTTAAAAAAAATAGATAATTTTTATAGTAGTTATTTGTATTCTTTCCAAGAAATTGAATTTTCGTCAATGAGACGTCATTTTCCATGTCGTCATCATCAATGAGTCGTCATTGATTTAGTGTCATTTTTATCCATTTGGCGAGTTTTTCGCTAATTTAGCAGCATTTAAAAATTCGCCAATTTGGCGACATTCCACCAAATTCGTCGCCAAAATCTCGCCAAGGCCTATGGACGAAGAAATAATTTATTCTTACAGCAGATAAATGCCAATTGGAGTTCTAATACAAAAGTATTACTCAAAGTATTTTTTTTCTTGAATGGATTGAGCTAGATCCATGAGAATGATGTCACTCAATTTATCGCATGGCATTACATATGAAAAGTGGACATGTTTCTCAATAAGAAATATTTTTTTTATTTTATATGACTTTTTGATAATTTTTTTGAAAAATGTGCAATATCTCGAGAACGGTTCATGTTGGCGTTCTAAAATTGATGCCAATCGTTTTCTAATGAAAAATTACATAAAAATGTCTATTTGCGTAACTTTATTAGCGGTTTTGATTGTTGATGATTTTTTCAAAATTTCACTCGGGAATTTGGGGGGGGGGGGGGTTCTGACCATTCGATTGCGTATAAAAACAATGCTCTTCCAGTGTTTATGGATTTTTTTTGCACCAAATTTCGTTCGAATCGGTCCATTCGTTCGTCAGTTATCGTCTCCACAGACTCACTAACACACACACACACACACACACACAGACATCACTTCAAAACTATTTGATTCGTGATCAGGGATGTTTGAAACGTGCTCTCCCGTCGAAAACTCGAATTCGAATTTTCGACCCTGTCACAATACTTTCCTTATACATTATGTATATAATACAGTGTCTAGAACTAATAGTGTGCCGACCGCCTATACCTCCCAATGCTGGGAGATGTTCCTGAAAAGCCGCCTCCGCCAGACGGCGTTGGTCTCGAATAAGCGGTCTAAAGCGGAGGAGTTAACATTGAAACAAATTGGAATTTATTGCAAATGAAATGACTGATATCTTTCGAAATAACTGAAGAATTTGTGTGAAATTGGGTGTGATTATTGTAAGTGTTATACACAAAAAGTCATTTGATTTTCAGGGAGATTGAGCTAGGGATATATTCTTATTTTTAAATTTTTTTTAACTTGATCTGGCGTTCGTTCAAACATTTGAGGTCCAAAATAATCAGGTTCATTTATCATAGTAACGCGAAATTCGTTATGACGTTTCCTCTTGTGGTACATTTCAGTTCTTTCGATTTTGAAGCATATCGGGCTAGCCCGTCTTGGGCCCGCCATAGGAAATTACCTGGTTTTAGAGAATAATTTGAAAATCAGAGAACGTTGGAAATCTAAGTTTAATATATCGTTTTCTTTTAGGGTGTATTTTAATTCTTTCAATTTTCAACCGTACCGGGTTAACCCGTCTTAGGCCCGCCTTAGAAACTCACCCGTTTTTGCGGTATAACTCGAGAACAAGTGTAACTAAAAATTCGAAGTTTAGAATATATTTGCCATTTGCTGTATATTTTAACTCTTTGGATAAAAATTTTATCGGGCTAGCCCGTCCTGAGTTCAACAAAAGGAATATATCATTTTCTGAGAATAACTAAAAATTCGGAGCATCTAGAATGTATAAATTTAATATGTCATTGTCCTTTTGTTATATTACATTTCACCGCATTTCGAACCGTATCGGGTTAGCCCGTCTTGGGCCTGCCATAGAAATCTACTCGCTTTTAAAAAATAAATCGATCAATCGGAGTAGCTGAAAAATATAAATTTAGTATATCATTTCCGCTTGGATGGATTTTAATTTAGATTTTGAAGCTCGTCGGGCTAGCCCGTCTTGGATCCGCTGAAGAATGCATTCGTTTTTGAAAAATAAGACGAGAACCGAAGTAGCTAAAAATTCCAAATTTAACATGTCGTTGGCTTTTGGGGTATATCTAAGTTTCTTCGGATTTGAACTTTATTGGGGTAGTCCGTCCTGGGCCCGACATAGGAATGAACCCGTTTTTTAGAATACCTGGAAAATCGGGGAAACTAGAAAATATAAATTTAGTACATCCTTATCTTTTGGGGAATATTTCAATTCCTTTGTTTTTGAACCGTATCGGGCCAACCCGTTTTGGGCCCGACTTAGAAATTCACTTTTTTAGTGGAATAACTCTAGAACCGGAGTATCAAAAAGTTTCAAGTTTAGAATGTCGTTGTCTTTTGCGGTATGTCTAAGCTCATTGGATTTAAAACTTGGTCGGGCTAGCCCGTCCCCGTCCCAACAAAAAGAATGTACTCGTTTTTTAAGAATAACTCCAAAACTGTAGCAGCTAGAATATCTAAATTTAGTATATCATTGTTTTTTAGGGTATATTTTATTTCTTTGGATTTTGAACCTTATCAGAAATGTACCACAAGAGAAAACGTCATACCGAATTTCACGTTACTGTGATGAATGAATTTGATTATTTTGGATCTCAAATGTTTGAACGACCACAGATAAAGCTAAATAAAATTTTTAAAATATGGATATATCCCTAGGTCAATCTCTCTGAAAATCAAATGACTTTTTGTGTATACCACTTGCAATAATTACACCAAATTTCAGACAAATTCTTCAATTATTTCCAAAGATATCAATCATTTCGTTTGAATTAAATTCCCATTAGTTTCAATGTTATCTCCTTCGCTTTAGACCGCTTATTCGAGACCAACGCCGTCTGGCGTAGGTGGTTTTTAGGGAACCTGTTTTTCGCCTCGGTCGGCACACTATCCCTTCTAGCCACTGTAGTATATAAGGAAAGTAATATACCAGCACTGAGTATATCGTATTTTAGAGATGTTTAAATAAAATGGCATTTCAGTTGGAAAGTGTTTCATAATAAATGCTTTATGCTTGATTGATCTTTATTGTTAGGCTTGTGATTTATTCAATTTTTAGCTTGTGATTTTTTTTGACAAGCTTCACAAGAAAAAAAATAGTAACTCCTCCCCCCCTCCTCCTTGAGGGTAATGATGACTCGAACACAAAAATTCTATTACTGCTATTTCTCACTACAGTGATTAAAACTAGTAGGTTTTTTAATCAGCGAATTATAAATAACCCCTATTATGCAAAATTATGTGACATTTTCTCTGACGCTGCCATGTTCAAAAATATAAACTTTTTAATAAGTTTCAAAGTTTACGCTCGAGTTTTAAAATGTTCTACCTAGATCTAGATATTTTATTATCAAAGCCGTATAAAAAGTTTATTGAAAATCCATTAATATTTATAGCAGCTATCGTGCACACAATAAACAACCACATACAACAGACAGACAGACAGACATCACTCTAAAAGTAGTATGAACTTGTTCAGGAGGTACTGAAACGTATATTAGCATCGTAAGTCTCTACATTGTAAATTTTCGTGAAAATAATGCTTTTTCTAAACTATGAGAAATTAAGAGGAAGTAAATATCATATGGCTTGAAAGGAAAATTAGTTGAACCAACAATTAAAAGGAAAAATAATTTTAGATACTGGTGATAAATGTAAAACCCAAAAAAGTTAACAAATTGATTTGGTATTGGCAAATCTGTAATTGTAAACATTTTAAAAACTAAAATATACATGTAGAATATTATCTTGGCAGTAGTAACAAACAAGATGTTAGATCAGTAGGCATCATTTGCAGATTTTGATGCTTGCTACCAAATAAAAAAGTAGACATATGTCACCAATTTTGACAGTCCTGACCTAAAAAGTTACGACTACAATAAATACACATCACCCAAATGACAGATGTGAGTTGGGGCATAAACAACACTTAGGGCCAGGACCCAAAACACATTTCATTCGATCCGGAGCAACCAATGAAACCACAGTACAACTTCACACTGAGTAACAGTCGGGAAGCATGAGGGCATATCTTCACCCGAAGCAAAAGAAATGCTGCGGCAAAAAATGAGGATCAACGTAAGTAGTTAGTTGTTAGTTAAACAACGAGGTTGTGCGTCAGATTGCTGGAGTTATGCGTAGAAAGTTAAAAAAATTATATAGTCATCAACATTCTTGAGTTGGATTTAGAAATTCATAGTCAGAATGTCAGAGTTGATGATTGCAGATACTTGATGATTGCAGATACTTGATGATTGCAGATACTTGATGACTGCAGATACTTGTAAAATCAGTCAGCTAGTGACATCCAGTGCCGATCACTGACAGAGTCGGATGATGATTTGAAGCTAAGGTATGTACTAATTTTAACAAATGTTAGGTTCAGATTGTCTCTGGTGAATAAATTAAATAGGGCAGGATCTCCCACGAGTTCTCTTCTTCTCTTTAAATAATTTTTTAATAAGCTTTCATTATATTTTAATTATAATATTGATTTGCAAATAAATGCTAATTTCTTAAAGTTAAAATGTGTTGGTTTTAATGAATAATGTTTGGTTTTCAGATTATGTTAAAGGGGCTCGTATAAAAAAAAAATCTGATTTGGCAGCACATGACTTACATTATATAATGCAATAAATTTACTACTTTTACAGTTAAAAAAATGTTATTCTCATAGTAGATACTTATATTCTTTCTAAGATAATGGATTATCTTCAATTAGACGTATTTTTATTGATTTAGAGTCATTTTTATCCATTCTGCGATATTTTCGCTAATTTGGCAACATTTAAAAATGTCGCCAAGTTGGGTACATTCCGCTAAATTTGTCGCCAAAATCTCGCCAAGCGCTATGGGCGGAGAAATAAGTTATTCTTATAGCGGATAAATGACTATTGACGTTCAAATACAAAAGTATTACTCACAGTATATGTTCTCGTGAATGAAACGAGTTAGATCCACGAGAATGATGTCACCAAATTTATCGCATGATATTACATTTGAAAAGTGAACATGTTTCGTAACAGTTAATATTTTGTTTTTAATTTATGGGATTTTTTGATAAATTTATTTGAAAAATGTGCAATACCTCGACAACGGTTCAAGCTAACGTTCTAAAGTTTATGTAAATCGTTTTCTAAAAAATTACATAAGAAATATCCATTTGCGTAACTTTATTAAAGGTTTTGATTTTTTGATGATTTTCTTAAAATTTCACTCGAAAATTTAGGTGGATTCTGAACGTTCGATTGTGTTTTAAAACAATAGGCTTCCAGTATTCACGGATTGTGATTTTTGTACCAAATTCTATTCAAATCTCTCCATTCGTTCATGAGATATCGTCTCCACAGACTCACTGACACACACACACACACACATACTTTCACATGCATACACACATACTTTCACACACACACAGGCATTACCTCAAAAATGTTCGATTCGTGATCAGAGATGCTTGAAACGTGCTCTACCGTCGAAAACTCGAATTCGGATTTTCGACCCCGTCAGAATACTTTCCTTATACATTATGTATATAAGGAAAGTAATAATGCTGGGTATTGAGGCCAATTACTGATAAAGAATTGGCAATTATTGATAAAGAAAAAATTATTGATAAATTAGCAATTACTGATAAAGAAAAGATGATACACGACTTAATAAGAAATCTCCCCTACTATATATTCACCGCACAAGGACAGTAGTGACAGATAAGGACAATTAAAAGAAACATAAAATGGAAAAGTAAATATTGCACTTTTGGAATTACTAAAAATATTGTGTTCAAAATTTTTTCACATCTTAATCCATCTTTCTGGTAGGTCGGACGGTCTGGGTTTCAACATCAACATCTTAGTCCATATGCTACAAGTTAAATCAAAATCAATAAATTAGGATTTGGAATTTCATGTAAAGAATGGAAGACAGGAAGGTTTTCGGGTAAGAAAATGCATAACATTCCGATTCTTTTGTTTTGAGTTAGTTTTAGGTGATTCAAAATCAGTAGATAACTTGTTTCGAAAGATTATGAAATTGTAGACCCAGTTTAATGCTGATAAAACTCGATTGTTTTATCATCAATTCCCTCTAAATATCTAGTTGAGAGTAGAAAAAAATGCTTTTGCGTAAAGTGACCTAAACAAAGACTAATTGTGACTCTTTGTTACTGTCTTAGTGGAAAGGAATTCTAATCTTTAATATTCAGGGTGAAATGCAACATGTCGACATGCCTTTAAAAAATTAAGTACAGTTTGAAAATTAACTGTGATTTGAAAAAATAATAAAAAATGGTAGATAAATTTTTCAATTTTTGAGGAATGGGTATAAACTGTAAATTCTCAGATAAAAATTCGACAAAGTTATTTTTATTAATAAATAATGTGTCTAATCATAGTACATTTTATGAGAAATGTTGACATAAAACATTTTTCACCAAATTTAACATTCTTAGTTGTTATTTTCCAAAATTGAACTAATCACATTATTTCAATTACAGAATTGTCAAAGTACTGAATATATAGAGTGAAAAGACATATGAGATATTTCAAAGTCACTGACTGTAAATGAGGCACTTTGTTTATTAACAACACCTGGAAAAATTTAAATACTTTAACAGGCATAAAATACGCATATGCTTGAAACTTTCCTAAACTAGTGAATAATGAGGAAGATCTATTTGAAGGAGAAATGAAAAGTGTGTCTTCATTCGATAATGTTTCAACTGTTCATAAAGGTGTAGCAGTTATTGCCAATTAAATATTTTGAGATTCACTGTTTAAACTGAAAGAACCTGCCACAGTAAGAAAGTAGAAAGAACGATATTGAATCTCTTAAAGAAAGTTTTCTTGAAAATTAGTCATTGAGACTTTAAATCCAGTTAAAGATATGTAGCACTATGCATCAGAAATTATAACATTCTTAATTTAACATTCTTAGTTGTTAATTTCGAAAATTGAACTAATCACATTATTTTAATTACAGAATTGTCAAAGTACCGAATATGTAGAGTGAAAAGACATATGAGATATTTCAAAGTCACTGACTGTAAATGAGGCATTTTGTTTATTAACAACACCTGGAAAAATTTATATACTTTAACAGGCATAAAATATGTATATGCTTGAAAATTTCCTAAACTAGTGAATAATGAGGAAGATCTATTTGAAGAAGAAATGAAAAGTGTGTCTTCATTCGGTAATGTTTCAACTGTTCATAAAGGTGTAGCAGTTATTGCCAATTAAATATTTTGAGATTCACTGTTTAAACTGAAAGAACCTGCCACAGTAAGAAAGTAGAAAGAACGATATTGAATCTCTTAAAGAAAGTTTTCTTGAAAATTAGTCATTGAGACTTTAAATCCAGTTAAAGATCTGTAGCACTATGCATCAGAAATGCAACAGGAAACTACTCCAAAATTTGTGGAGAACTGAAAGTCTATGGAGACAGTGAAAAACGTTAAGTGCAGGAAAAACTCCAAAAGTTGGGCACCTTTGCATGTTATCCAAGAAAGTGTGGCAGCGCTAGGTGGTGTGGTCATCTTAACAGATCTAATAGTACTTTTTTATTGAAAAACGTGAATAAAATATTCTATGATAATAATATTAAAGATACGCATAGAACAATTTATAGAAATAGTTATACCAATGCTATCAAATTATTATAATTTAGACTTTATTTATCATAAAATACATATTATATTTTGTATATGCTGAAAGGCATATATTATGCACTTCAAAAATGAAAAGCATACGATGACATATTAAAAATTTGACTTTGAATATCCCTAGTTTTCAGGATGTATTCTTAAGAACTAAAATCAATTAACGATCATGATTTATTTTAAAGAGTCCATAGTACAGAAGAAAAATCAGAAACATTTATGCTTTTAACCAAAAAGAAGTGTGGCAATGGTAAAAATACCTGTAAATTAGTCAATCAGGATATAATTGGGACAGACAATAACCTTTTTTCTGATATGCATCCTGCCGATTGACATTCTACAACCCAGTCACTTTTCTTAATATAATTCAGAATTACATTCAGAACTAGCAATCACTATTTCGCAATTGTGGATATTAAAACCATATTTAAAATTATTAATAATTCATTTAAGCTGTTTATGTACTCTTTTACTATAAAATATCTTAATATTTTCATATTATTTTTAACACTTTACAACAAAGTTGAAAAGTGTTTATGACTTTGTTCATTCTGTCTGTCTGTCTGTCTGTCTGTCTGTCTGTCTGTCTGTCTGTCTGTCTGTCTGTCCGTTAGCACGATAACTGCCGTAAAAATGAGTTTATCAAAATGAAATTTTAGTATGTTGTTCAGACGGTCTGTAGGACCTATGGGAATATAAATAAATAATATCACCCAATTAGTTTTTTATTGAACCCGGGTTGAAAAAATGAAATACATTGAACCCTATGGGACCTAATTTTTCAAACATTTTTTAAGTAAATTTAAAATTCACGAATTGCTTCGAAATTTTTAGGAAATATTCACATTATCCCATAGAATATATAAAAAAAAATTCAGTAAAATATGTTAAGTAGTTTTTTAATTAAAAAAATTATTTAATATAGGGAAAAAAACAAATTCATTTAAATTCTGACTTTGGGATATCTTCCAGAAAGAAAAGAGAGAGATATTATATAATAAATATCTCTCCATTTGTTTAAACGTTTTGCATATGGGAGTGGCTTCATATTTTAAAATAAATTTGGTAGATAACAATTTTTCATTTTTTTTAAATTTTATATAACTCTTCATGATAAATTTAATTGATGGCATTTTAAATGCACTTTCCTACGTCCTAGAGAGTTAAAATTTGGTACACAGCTTAAATTTGTTGAACATTTTATTCGACAAAAATTTGATGGATCTTTAAATATAGATCATACATTTTTTTCGAAATGGCCTGAAAATAATCCCCGTTCACTTCTATAACTCATTGGTGTAATATTGATAAAAATTCTTATGTGGACAGCACATGTCTTTCTCTGCAGACTCATATTCGTTCTCTTTATTTATTCAATGATAATTTGAGTTTATCTGCACAACATAAGCATTTTAAATGACATTGAATTTACACGTTAAACTTAAATTTGGTTCTCATTTGATAGCTGGACTTATTGTCAAAGGTGGCGTAGCGAAAACGCGAAAAAACTAGAATATCTCAAGAACGGCTAGCCCTAGAGTAATGGGGTTACTCTTATTCTTTTTGTTGTCAAAAATCACATATAAAATAGGAATTTAATTGATATAATTAAAGCACACGTAATCTTTTATTTTTATATATAACGATTTTTGCTGGCCATTTCGCAAAAATAGCCCGTTCCTTTTTCCCGAATCGTAGTAGAATAACCTACAAATGATTTATATACAAAATTTTGTTAAATTTGGTATATAAATCACTTGTAGGTTATTGAAATATTATACTCCAAATTTTGTTAAATTTGGTTCATTAGTTTTTAGCTAGAGTGGATAAAGGCAATTTCTGCGGCCATTTCGCAAAGAAGGCAGATTCTTTTATTACGAATCGTTCTATAATCTAATGAACATCAGGATTTCCCACAAAAAACATACCTACCAATTTGTATGAAATTCGGTCCATTAGTTTTTCAATTAGAGTGGATGTAATATCCACACAGACACACAGAAACATACACAGATACACCCTTACACACACAGACGTCTTCCTAAAAGTAGTTTTTTCGTGTTCTAGAAGTCCCAAAACGTGTAGATCTTTTGAAAATTCGAGTTCCGATCTTCGGCACGATTCCAATACTTTGAGTACATACACATACACATATATATTATCTGTGTATTATCTGTGTATCTAAATTCCGTGCCTATGCAATTACAATAGTTGTGATTTTAAATGAAACTTTTATTATTTCTTCAAGGAAGCCTAATTTTAACATATGCAGAATGCAAATATCTCAAGCGATTGTAAGATGAATTACATAAGAATTGCTGAATTTTTTTCACACAAAATTATTTAGCTCTGGAGTCTGGAATACAAGTTATATGAATGAAATATTCATTGATTTTGCATAAAGAATCAGATGATTTATATTTCGATACAGTTTTAAATATTTAAGTATAATAAATTACTGTAGTACTGTGATAATGTAAAAGATATTACCACTGAATGAATCACATTTTAGAAATTTTTAAATGAAATTACATTTCAGTTGGAAAGTGTTTCATAATCAATGCTTATGCATGATTGATCTTTCTTGTTATTCATATTCTTATCTTTCTGCATAATTCCTATACATATTATTTTTTAAAAACCCATAACTTTCTAAATTATTTACAAATATTAAACACTATTTTTTACGCATAGCAAATTAAGTTTATGTTTAAATGTAATTTAGTTTATCTTAGTTGTAAAAATATAAATTGCATTTCATTTAAAAGTAAAATTGAATGAAGCTTCATTAGAAGTGAGTTCAAAGTTAATTTTCGAACAACATTAACGGGAATGACATTATAGTTAATTGAATCCCGCCAATTACAAAATCAGTTTCCATTTTCTAATTAAATCCATTTCAATATACATGGAAATAGTTGTTAAACTATTAATTCGGTAACAAATAAAGCGAGCTGGAATTTTAGCTCAAATTCGAAGTTTTATAATAAAGTAGGTTATTAATCATTTTTTATTTAATATGAATAGTATATCAAAACCTTTGACATTTTTTGTAAACCTGTAGTGTGAATTATCTTATTTGTGTCTAGGAAATATCCGGTGTTAGCCTGTGACGACTAACAATAGATATCAAGAGTGTCAAATTAGATCAGTGGAAATTTGTAACGGATCTTGCTGTCCCAGCCGGAAATCGAATCTCTGATTTTTGCTCCAGACGAAGCTCTACCGTTGAGCTACCTGAACGAAATTGCAAGCTCTAACTGTTGAAGTTCTAAACTCTCTAATGTCCTATTGGTATGCAACTGACAATGTGAATGGCCATCTCCTGTTATTTTTGCATCAGGCTAACCTCCTGATGCTATCTTTATCCTCCTGGTTATCTTGCTACGTAGTCATTATCCTCCCGATTTGAAATCTTCGCTCAAAATCATAGATTCCACTGGACCCTTACTAGTCATAATAGGGCCACTTTCAGACCTCCGACATCTTTGCACTAACCTACAGAGTTGATTTTCTCGAACGCATTGTATAAAGAACCTTTCTGCCCACAACCGACACTCGAACCGTGGATCTTCGAACTGGCCAGCCGATGATCTTCCGTTGAGCTACTGCGATGAAATTGCAAGCTCTTATTGTAGAAGTGAACGTTCGTGCTAACATATTTGGTATTGGGTCACGAAAATTGGTCGAATAAATGAACCCCTCCCAAATATTTCTTATATGTTGGCAGATGTTGAGGCTTGTTTCAGGAAACAGACGTACGTGGTAAATATACATCATTGGCAACACCCACCATACATCATAGACAGCGTTATCTTTATCTATATGAAGACTAATGTCACATGTAGTAGAAAATATATCCTGCTGCAAGTAATCTATATGACCTTCTACCTCGTTATCACTTTGTCAGAATTTTTTTCAATTTATGAACTTTTATTTCACCAACATTTTAGTAGGGGGTAATATTGGTAAACTTTCCGTTTCATGGTCATTATCTCACTTGTAATCACTGTCGGTAGCAAATTATATATTCTCGCCTCATTGCTGCACTTAGTGCGAAATTGAAGAAAGAAACGCACATTAAAATACAGTATAAATAACTTTACTTTTAAATCACAATTAATTGATAGTCATGTTAATCTCTACAATCAAAATAAATTATCAAATCGGCATCAAAACAATTAAAAAAATCTGATGTGGGCAACACATGACTTTCCTTATATAATGTAATGAATTTACTACTTTTACAGTAAAAAAATGGGTTTTTCTTATAGTACATACTAGTAATATTTCCAAGACATTGAATTTTCGACAATTAGTCGTCATTTTCATTGATTTAGCGCCATTTTTATCCATTTGGCGAGATTTTCGTTAATTTGGCAAAAAACGAAGGCATTCCAAAGCACGCCAAGTTGGCGACATTCCGCCAAATTCGTCGACAAAATATCGCCAAGCGTTATGCACTAAGAAATAAGTTATTCTTACAGCAGATAAATAACTATTGGCGTTCAAATACAAAAGTATTACTCAGAGTATCTTTTTTCATGAATGGAACGAGCTAGATCTACGAGAATGATGTCACCCAATTTATCGCATGGTATTACATATGGAAAGTGAACATGTTTCTCAATGGGAAATATTTTATTTTTATTTTATATGACTTTTTGATTTTTTTTTTAAAAATGTACAATATCTCGAGAACGGTTTATGTTAGTGTTCTAAAATTTATGTCAATCGTTTTCTAATGAAAAATTACATAAGAAATGTCTATTTGCGTAACTTTATTAGTGGTTTTGATTTTTTGACGATTTTTTCAAAATTTCATTCAAAAATTTAGGGAGGTTCTGAACATTCGATTGTGTATAAAAACAATAGGCTTCCAGTGTTTACGTATTGTGATTTTTGTAGCAAATTTGGTTCAAATCGGTCTCGTCGTTCGTCAATTATCGACTCCACAGACCCACTGACACACACACACACACACACACACACATACTTTCACACACACACACACACACACATACTTTCACACACACACACACACAGACATCACTTCAAAAATGTTTGATTCGTGATCAGGGATGCTTGAAACGTGCTATCCCGTCGAAAACTCGAATTCGAATTTTCGACCGCGTCACAATACTTTCCTTATACATTATGTATATAAGGAAAGTAATAAGATATAATCGGCAGTACCAAACTTTACCAATAAGCAAAACGTTTACCTAACGGCTATAAAATAAGTTTATTTGGATTATTATGGGTTTTATGTATTAACAACCAATATGTGTTTATCAATTCGTATAAAAATAAGGTAATAATAGTTTCAGTATACAAAAGCTGGAATTTCGAAGAGAAGGATACGTGTATGTACTGTAAAACGTTTTCTTCAAATGCCGTTACGGATGAAGAAAAATTCGGAAATGTCAGTAGTTTTCTTTTATGAACCGCAATGATTTACGAGCCAAGAAAAACACATAAAACCCCAGTCCCAAAAGTGACAAATACTAAATTTTATGCATAGAAGACTTTGATAGAGCTGCAAAGCACATCTATCATCAAACGATTCACATTTGACCTTTAGAAAAATGGAAACCAAGATTAAATTTCGTGTACGGACATCCTGTGTAAGCATACATATCAGAAATTATTCGGAATTTATTTTAAACTAAAGTTATTTGTTCAAGTATTCCTAGTGTGTATAAAATAGCAGCACAGCATTAAAATATTCAAATCCAATTAAATACGAGAGCAGCAAACATTGACTAAAGAACATTTTCTTGTTTACGTACACAGGCCTGCGATGGAAAAGTTGTCTGAATAGATTATTATTGATTTTTTATGTGCTTAATAATCCATCTCCTATCAATTTTTCTCAATTTTCAATTTTAAATAGTATTTGGATTAAAATTAAGCACATTAGTATATACCAATGTAAAGTACCAGTATAGTGTATGTGAGGAACCCAGTCGTTTTTCATAGTACTCAGCATTTTTTTCATAGTACTTAGAGAGTAAGATATGTGTGTAGGGCCGCGGTCGTAGATCTCGAGCCCGCCAGCATCGGCAGCTTGGTTGAAAACGAGGCCATGAAGTCCGTCATCGCAACCGGGTACTGCAAATTAGAACTATTTCAGCCGTCACCAGAGAGAAGATAGAGAAATCCAGAAAAATATACGGGAGTGGTATCAGATTATAGGAGCCTGGGAAAATTCCAGAGGGGCTTATCACAGGGTGGTCTTGAATGGGGAAACGCGAATACATGTGCAAAAAGGACGCGCACGAAGGAGATGAATCACGATTTTCAAGGAGTTTGGTCGCACGGATCGAGCTCGAGAGCCGAACGATGCAAAGGGTTACTCACATTGCCTCGACCAGCCGATGATTCTTTGTAATATGTTTACATACAACAAATGATGGTGAATAAAGTTTGCCGTTAATATGCAGACTTTGCCTGGTTCATCCAAACATATTGAGTTCCATCCTCTTTAGCGTTATATCTCACTGATACGAACTTGCGAATCTGGGAGAGGAAGGATGTTCAACTACTACAAAACTTCTACGGTCGTACCCGCAGGCACCGGCATTGTACATACCGGTGCCCTTTCATCGACACGCACATGACGACCGAAACGTTACTCCCAACCTAGTGTTCCTGTATCAACATCCGAACGATTATAACTAACGAAGGGAGAAGACACGGAACATTCGATGATTAAAAGTGAAGTAAACAACAAATTAAACTTATGCGAAATAGCCAGAATGATGGCAGCCCGTGAGATACGCTGAGAGTCCAGACGGCCAGACCCCATCGACATTCGAGCTGACGAAGATGATGATGCGCCTTTTGAGTACGGAACAACAGATCAAGACCGGAGGTCAACACCCTGAAGTTTGACGTGGAATCCAGTGAAGGAGTCCAAATCCAGCCACCCGGACCAGCGGAAGCCAATGGTTTTTCCTTTTCGACTGATGGGAGAAACAATCTGATGGGATTTGACCGACTGATGGAGGGTTATAGATATAATAACCTTGGAAACAACGACCCTACGAAGCTGCAACCTATTATCGCCGGAGTTCTACAAAGGTAACCGACGAGGAAGAGATCCGACACCAGCCTCGACATTCAGCACAGCCTGCAGAAATCTACGGGAAGGTGAGTGACAATTTTTACGTTATTGTTTTGTGACTCAGGATCTTTTGTAAAGGACAGAGGGTTAGGTCAAAATTTCTATTTAAAAGGTTCGAGTTTGGTCTATTAATGCTTAATGGGATTTTGAAGATGTTTTTTTTCTCTTATACATATTTAAGATATAAATTTTAAAATTTTATTCGAATACTGACAATACAGCATAAGTGTAGAGATATGTTCAGTGTTTAGGCAGCTTGATATACATTTTTTTATATTAAAAAAATGTTTGAAAACGACTGGGTTCCTCACAATGTATACCAAAGTATTTCTTAATTTGTAAAGAGCCTTGCTGCCCCAAACCGGAAATCGAACCATTTATCTCCATACTTTTCAGCCGATCTCTACCGATGAGCTACTGGGACGAAATTGCAATTTCGTCTGGACGCTGCAAATTTCAGTGGACGCTGCAAATTTTAATAATAAGATAGATATCCTATTTGTTTTAATTCTTCATTATTTACAGCTAATTAATTGTATTAGTGCTTTATTGAAGTACATTTTCATGACAAAGAAAGAAATTTTCACGAAACTTCTCATTTTTATTATAGAAGAGGGAGGGAGGAATAAAAGTGTAGGTGACCACCTCGAATCTGATTCGCCTTGATAACGCATGACTCGTTTGAAGAAGAACTTACTATAAAAATTGCTCGAAGGGACAGTAGAATCATTCTGTTTCGGAATTACCATGATATGGCCGAACCCCGCAACTATTATGGTGATTGTTGTTTCTGTTCTTTGAATGTTCGAGGTTTTCATATGAAAAATATACACTTCGTGAAAAACACTTCGTAAAAAGACATTTCGTATCATAATGTACTGTCAGAAATACGATCAGTAGAACATGGTTCTGAAATACCTGTGTCAACACCTCCACAAATTTTAGAACCACTCAGCAGCGATTCAAATGAAGATTTTGAAGATTTTAATGATGACGAATACAAAGAAAGTCGCACACCTGAATTTTTATTATTGATACAATATTACATTTCATAGTACTCGCTCTAAATATTTCTATTGTTTAAAAGAAACTTCGCTCTTGCCCTGCAGTCTACACAATTAATGTGCATACACACACACACATATAAATATATATACACTCTATAATAAAAAAATCGACGCACCAAGAAAGAGTTCTCCGACTGTGATAAAAATTGGTGGATGTGAAGAACATACACAGAAAAAAAAACGATTAAAATTTCAGAACAATTTAAAGATTTAGAGTTTGACCGTATACAAAGGGAAGAAGTCAATAAGGCGTTGGTCCACCTAGGTCTGGATGCAAGATGCCACCCGGCGTGGCATATAATTATAAAGTTCACGGATCGTGTCCTGCGGAAGGTCTTGCCAAATTGTCTCCAACTGTCGGGCTAAATCGTCAACATTCCGGGATGATTGCAATCGCTTTCTCTTAACGTCCCAAATGTGCTCTATGGGAGAGAGATCAGGAGACCTAGCTGGCCAGAAAGTGTTGTGCAAGATTGAAGACAATTCATAGCAACACGTGCCGTGTGCGGTTGGGCAATAAGTTGTTGAAAAGTAAGTGCGGGGTGTCGCAACAGGAACGGTAGCACAACCAGTCGTAGAATGCTATCTACGTACCGCTGTGCTGCCAGTGTGCCAGAAATGACTACCAAAGGAGTCCGGATATCAAAGGAGATGGCAGCCCAGACCATACCCACCTGCTGATATACACCTGCCCAGATTTACACCTGCCCAGATATACACCTGCTGAATGCGCAGTTCCGATGCGCTGGAGCTCCAACTATTTATTCATTGAACACCAAATTTTATTCTTTTGCGCTTTTGCTCAAAATGTCTTTGCATACGAAATTTCGTTACAGTCGGACAACTCCTTCTTGGTGCGTCGATTTTTTTATAGAGTATATATATATATATATATATATATACATACTCTCTCCCCTGATACACATGCACACATATAGGAAATACTTCAAACAGTTTGATTAGAGAGTTGCGCAAATTCTTTACAAACTCGAATTGTAAAATACTACTTCACAACTATGTCACAATACTTACCATATATATATAATAATATGCATGTAAGGAAAGTAAAATATTACTAGGCTACTTTTAACATTTGAAAAATGCTTTTTTTTACAAAATGCACTAAAATTTAAAATATTTGTTTTCATATTACATGACCTGTACATGTACATCTCATTTAAAATGGCTGTTTTTTTTAAAGTGTTATTAATAGAATACTAATTTTGTAATTTATTTAATGATTGTCTTGAAAGATCTTAAGAAAAATTTCCAAGATAAAACTGTCATATATTTACTTTAATATAATCTATAACAAAAAATCGAGGCACCAAGAAGGAGTCGTCCGATTGTAATGAAATTTCGTATGCAAAGATATTTTGAGCGAACTGACAAATGAATAAAATTTGGTGTCCAATGAATAAATAGTGGAAGCTCCAGCGCATAGGAACTGCGCATTCAGCAGGTGTATATCTGCAGCTGTGTATGGTCTGAGGTGCCATCTCTTTTGATATCCGGACCCTTTTGGTAGTCATTTCCGGCACACTGACAGCACAGTGGTACGTAGACAACATTCTATGACCGGTTGTGTTACCGTTCCTTTTGCGACACTCTGGCTTACTTTTCAATAAGATAATGCCAGGCCTCACTTGGCACGTGTTGCTATGAATTGTCTTCAAGCTTGCCCAACACTTCCTTGGCCAGGTAGGTCACCTGATCTCTCTCCCATAGAGCACATTTGGAACGTTATGGGAAGGCGAATGCAACCATCCCGGAATGTTGACGATTTAGCCCAACAGTTGGAAACAATTTGGCAAGACCTTCCGTAGGACACCATCCATGAATTTTATCAGTCTATGCCACGCCGGGTGACATCTTTCATCCTGGCCAGAGGTGGACCAACGTCTTATTGACTTCCTCCCTTTTGTATACGGTGAAACTCTAAATCATTAAATTGTTCTGAAATTTTAATCGTTTCTTTTTCTATGTATGTTCTTCACATCCACCAATTTTTATCACTATCGGAGAACTCTTTCTTGGTGCACCGATTTTTTTATTATAGAGTGTATATATATTTATATGTATGTGTGTGTGTATGCACATTAATTGTGTAGACTGTTGTGTTGTTAATTGTGTTCTTCACATCCACCAATTTTTATCACAATCGGATAACTAATATGCTAATATATAATATATATACTTGGTGCGTCGAATTTTTTGTTATAGAGTGTATTTTTTAAACTATAAAAACCACCTGTTTCGGAAATATATTTATCATTTTAAATTTAAACTACTAACAACAAATTGAAACGTTTTTATATTTTTTTATTAACATAGAATATTATCTGCGTTGTAAGGTTGTGATTATCTTCAGCCGTTACATTTCGTTTGTCTAGGCTAAACGTGTGTTTATTTCTCCTCCGAATTTATTAGGTTTTACATAAATTTACATTTCAAAATAATATCTTTTAAAACCGCACTATATTATTATTTCATATACACCCTTTTTTCATTAATATAATATTTAACGAAACTATATTATAATATCATTTTCACCATGTGCGAGTCATAAATTATCTCATATGACAGAGAGTCTCGGTAAAATAAAGGAAACGTCGTTGAATACAATAATTATTTGATAGAAGATAACTATAGGCTTAGGAACAATAAAGTCTCGGAAACCGATATAAACATTTTGTAAATTGTATTCTGTATTTAATGAAGTTTTATATTAATATTACTATCTTATGCAGCAGATCTAGAGTAATATTTTATTTAGAATTCTAGCAATGTAAAATGAGCAACAAAGTCATTGATTTTTTCACTTCGCCTTGATTCGCATTCCGTCATTTCTTTCAATGCAATACAATATATTTATTTTTATCGATTTTAAAAAATGATTGTGCTGTAACGTTTCATTTTCTCATAGTCTGTAACGTTTCTTCATGGTGATATCTACGTGCACACTAAGGTTTTCATTCATTACTTTTTATTGTTAATTTGAACATTATCCTCTGGAATGGTGTGTGGACTTTCAGGATACAACAATGAGTACACATTTATGGATAAGTAACACGTTTATTTATAAGCACAACGCAAACAGGGGATGTATAAAACACATAGCTCGATAACTATGTCACAAAATCACTAAATAACTGTCAGGTACTGAAAGAAAGCAATTAAATCTTCCACAAATTTCACAAAACAGCCTATACTGTTTTAAAAAAATTGAAGTATCTCATAATTCAAAGTATCTACTGTCACTTTAACTGCTGCTCCAACTGAGCGCCGACTCCTTTTATATACTCTTCCAGAAGGAGCTGGTAACTCCAAGAATATTCATTATTTCGAGAAAGTTCTATCACTTTTGAAAAGTCGCTTAAAGTCATCCAATTGGCATATAATCTCTAAATCTGGCAACCCTGCCCTGAGTGTTCAAATATGGCAATCCTGCATCGACATAACAAGAATGGCTGGCTTTGAAAAAGATTTTCTCTTTTGGTTTTCAAAAAAGCTCTAATGGAGACATTTTACTTGTTCGTAACAATATTTTATTTAGAGCATATTAGCAGCATACCCGTTCTTAATGAAGAGCATATAAAATAAAAAAATTTAATTCACAATCATGTGTAAATTCCTATAATATTCTAAATGGCATTGTCATTCTATTAAAATATTTAAACGACGTATGAGTTTTATTAAAATATGTAAATTAATGCTCCTAAAAAGATATTTAAGAATGCATGTTCTTACTACACTAAATTATCTTCCCAGTAAGATATGATGAATAAAATATCCTGGTTCCGCTTGTAACAATAAATATGACATTAAATCTATATATGCCAAGATTAAAGTGCTAAAGTTGTATGAAAATATATACTCGTACTGCTTATATTCTCAATATTAGAAGATATATATACCTGTGTATCAGTCGAAGGTTACCCGTACTACAATATATGAATTTCAAAAATTCTTGCCAAAAAACAACATATGAAGGCAAAAGTGAAAATATCAATTATCGTTAAACTTGAGGGTCGTAATTGATTCCAAAATATGCAAAATGAAACCGCTAAAATTAGTTGCAAAGGTATAACCGTGCTACTTATATTTTAGAATATATACCCATGTACCAATAGAAGATTACCCGTACTACAATATATGAGTTTCAACCGTTTTTACCAAAATAAAACATATGACATAATAAATTAAAAATATCAATACTACCGAAGTAATCTTTAAACTTAGAGGCCCTAATTGATTGTATTCGGTCAAATAACTATATCCAGTCAAAAATACAATTTTGATAAAATTTATTTCATATACATTTCTTTACTATTTGAATAGGAAAATATTTAACAAGAAAGATCAATCATGCTTAAGGCATTGATTATGAAACACTTTCCAACTTCAATGCAATTTTATTTAAACATGTCTAAAATGCAATACATTCCTCGGTAATATTTTAAAACTTATCACAATACTACATTAATTTATTATATTTGAAACCTTAAACCTTCATCGAAAAAAATTAACTTCATTCAAATGACGGCATTAAAATATAAATTGCCTGGTTTAAACATCTCTAAAATGCGATACATTCCTCGGTAATAATTTTAGAATTATCATAATACTACGATAATTTATTATATTTGAAAACTTCATCGAAAACAACTGAAATTCATTCAAATGACGTCATAGAAAAAATAACACGCCTGGTTCTCTCTATAAAAGCAACATTTCATTTATAAATAATTCCCCCATTCATGTCATTCATCACAATACTATAATAATTTATATTATTTAAAAATTAAGACCATGGAGCTACAAGTAAGTAAAACTCTATGCGTAAAACTTCATCGAAAATTATCGTCCTTCTCTTTCTAAAATCAATGAATATTTCATTCATATCAGCCATGCAGACTCCATGGACTAAATGATTTTGTGTTAAAGAATTACAGCGATTCTAATACAACTCATTCTACATATTTTGCTGTTTACATTTTACATAGGTGAAAAATATGCTTAATAGTAGAAATAATCAAATTTGTATGAGCATTTAAACTGAAATATATTGTCATTGCGTTGTTAATGTATGTAGATGCACAGAATTTAGGCCAAAATAAAGTAGTTTTAGGATGGACACAACACTCAATATGAATTAGAAAGAACTTTAAAAATCACGATTTTGAGACAAGATGGATGCCATATATCATTTTGAAGTGGGTCATGTGATCGTTTCATATCATGGACACGTGATCGCTTCATATAAGAGGTGTTATTATTATTTTAATTTTTATTTAAAAAACTACTGAATATATTTCGCTGAATTTTTTTTATATATTTTATGGAATAATTCGATTATTGCCTAAAATTTTCGAAGCAATTTGTGAATTTTAAATCCGCTTAAAAAATGTTTGAAAAATTAGGTCCCATAGGGCTCAATGTATTCCATTCTTTCAACCCGGGTTCAATCCAAAACTAATTGGGTGATATTATTCATTTATATTCCCATAGGTCCTATAGACCGTCTGAACAACATACTAAAATTTCATTTTTTCAGTCGTTTTTACGGCAGTTATCGTGCTAACGGACAGACAGACAGACAGACAGACAGAATGAACAAAGTCATAAACACTTTTCAACTTTGTTGTAAAGTGTTAATAAAAATCGTATGCCGCAAGAACACATTAGATTTAAACCCGTTACTTTATTTTGTTCAAATAAATGAACGTAAAAAATATCGTCAGCATGATGCTATGTCTATGGAAGTTTAACTTGCGTTTTTAACACTTTACAACAAAGTTGAAAAGTGTTTATGACATTGTTCATTCTGTCTATCTGTCTGTCTGTCCGTTAGCACAATAACTGCCGTAAAAATGACTTAATCAAAATGAAATTTTACTATGTTGTTCAGACGGTCTGTAGGACCTATGGGAATATAAATGAATAATATCACCCAATTAATTTTGGATTGAACCCGGGTTGAAGAAAAGGAAATATATTGATCTCTATGGAACCCAATTTTTCAAACATTTTTTAAGCGGATTTAAAATCCACAAATTCCTTCGAATACTTTAGGTAATATTCAAATTGTTCCATAAAATATATAAAAAATAATTCAGCGAAATATATTCAGTAGTTTTTTAAATAAAAATTAAAATAATAATAACACCTCTTATATGAAGCAATCACGTGACCATGATATGAAAAGACCACGTGACCCACTTCAAAATGATATATGGCATCCATCTTGTCTCAAAATCGTGATTTTTAAAGTTCTTTTTAATTCATATTGAGTGTTGTATTCGTCCTAAAACCACTTTATTTTTGCCTAAATTCTGTGCATCTACATACTGAAACAACGCAACGACAATATATTTGAGTTTAAATGCTCATCCAAATTTGATTATTTCTACAACGAAGCCTATTTTTCACCTATGTAAAATGTAAACAGCAAAATATGTAGAATGAGTTGTATTAGGATTGTTGTATTTCTTTAACACAAAATCATTTAGTTCATGGAGTCTGCATAGCTGATATGAATGAAATATTCATTGATTTCACAAAGAGAAGGACGATTTTTTTCGATGAAGTTTTACGCATAGAGTTTAATTACTTGTAGCTCCATGGCCTTAATTTTTAAATAAAATAAATTATTATAGCATTGTAATGAATGACATGAATGGGAAATAATTTATGAATGAAATGCTGCTTTTATAGAGAGAGCCAGGAGTGTTTATTTTTCTATGATGTCATTTGAATGAATTTCAGTTGTTTTCGATGAAGTTTTCAATTATAATAAATTATCGTATTATTATGATAATTCTAAAATTATTACCGAGGAATGTATCACATTTTAGAGATGTTTAAGCCAAGCAATTTATATTTCATTGCCGTTATTTTAATGAAATTCATTTTTTTCGATGAAGGTTTAAGTTTTCAAATATAATAAATAAATGTAGTATTGTGATAAGTTTTAAAATATTACCGAGGAATGCATTGCATTTTAGACACGTTTAAATAAAATTGCATTGAAGTTGGAAAGTGTTTCATAATCAATGTTTTAAGAATGATTGATCTGTCTTGTTAATTTATGTCTAGACAAACTTTGGTCATAGAAACTCGAAATTTGGACGAAATTTTAAGTGGTGCTATTCCAAGCTTACCCACAACATTTCATCAAATTCCTTCCAGCCGTACTCCCGTGATGATGAGACAAACAGACAGACAGAGAGAGAGATTTTCAATTTTATTTATATAGATTTCAACACTGTCATTTCGGAGCAGCGTCATTGGTATTTTCAGTCCGCTTTGTTTTGTATTCTTCCATTGTTTGTTTATTTTAATAGACCTTGTTAATTTTTATTGATTTTAAAAATGTTAATGCTATAATGTTTTAGTTTCACATATCCTGTAATATTATATAATACACTCACGGACAATGAAAGTTGCACACCAAAAGGGAAGCACAGGATGAACCTGAAATTTTATTGCTGGAAGGATACAGATGAATGATATACATAATCACAAAAACAGTGCAGCAGCACACGCACAGAGGGAGCCGTGATACACTATCCGGTCATCCTCAATAACGCGTCGCACCGTCTCGTGTTGCGATAAAAGCAGCAATACACTGCAGCTACAGCATTGTGTCGAACAGACGCCTGATGTTTTCCGGCGGCAAACGAGTCCACACCTGTTGGACGTTACGTTCCAAATCCCGAAGATGGCGGCAACGAGGCAGCTGGTGTTTCAAATGGTCCCACACATGCTCGATAGCGGACAGGTCTGGGGAGTGGGAGGCCATGGAAGTGTCTGGACATGACTCAGGCAGGCCTGGGCGACCGGAGCCGTGTACGAGCTGGCATTATCCTGCTGGAATTGAGGACCTGAAATCCCAGAAAACGAATGGGAGCACATTGGGTCGCTGAATCTCATCCACGTACCTCTGGCCCGTCAATGTTCTAGGCACCACTACTAGAGCGGATCAGCTGTCGTAGGCTATGGCTTCCCAGCCCATGATGCCTATAGTGTGACTGGTGTGGCGTTCGATAACGAGGTTAGGATTGTGTGGCGTTGTGCAGGGGACCTCCACACCCAGATACGCTCTGGCCACACGTTTGATTGCCGTAAGCCCTAGAGTTGGCTGCGTGGTCTGGGCCTTCAACACCCAGACACGCTGATCATCGGTCCCTAAAACGAAGCGGCACTCAACGCTAAACGCCACACATCGCCAATCTGCGGCGTTCCACATTGCTCTGACCCGGCACCACTGCAATCAGAGCCTTCGATGTTCCCGTATTAACGGAAGCACACGTAAGAAACGCTGGGATCGTAGATTCGTTTCCTTCAGCCGTCTAGATAGAGTTCGTGGGCACATAGGAGCCGCTACGTGTGTCTGTATCTCGGATCAGGTCGCCGTGGACTCTAAGTGCCTGCCGCACGATCATTCGATCGTCTCTACTCGTAGTATGCCTGGTCCATCTAGCGTCGCTCCTCTGTGGTTGGGTGGCGTCCTGTGACCAGTGCTCCCAACACCGTCGGACGGTATAGTCCGAACGATCCACGTGACGGACTATCCGCCGCGCTGACCACTCTGCGGCTTTCATCCCAATGATAAGGTCTATCTCAAAGTCCACCAGCTGCTAATTTCCACGTTTCTGGCATCTACTCACCAGTCTTTTCACTCCGTACTCGTGCTTGCCTCACCGAAGCTTTTCGCATTGATGGGGCGTCGACTACACTCCGGTTTATAAGGCAGCTGGCTCATGCTTGCAGCGCCACTCACGGGTGTACTGGCATGCGCAACCACACCAGACTGGGATCATTTGCATACCAGCCCGCTCTCTAGCTATCTATATTATTTCGCGATTGTGCCATTTTTTCTTCTTGGTGCGCAACTTTCATTGTCCGTGAGTATACATAGTGTTGCCTACATACATAGCATGCCAATATTTTCATTCTTCACTATTTAATAATAGTGTAAATATATGTGTCATACTTCACTTGGAAATGTCGCTTATTACTAGATAATATATCGATAATTAATATATGGTCTCCTACACCTAATTAATATAAATAATGGTTTCAATTAATTCTACAAAGGACTTCCCTAAGAGTTGTAAGTTTTAATAGGAAAATTTTATAAACGATTTTAGAAATGTACCTTTATTTACTGTTTATATTATTACTTCTGAATACTCTTGGCATCAAAGTGTTTACTTGTCAAATTTGAATAATTGTTTTTCCTCCAGACAGTATTAACATGTGCAATTATTTTTATTCTTAATACTTCCCACAGAGATAACATTAATGCACTGTGAAACCCATGATTGCACATTTAATTAAATTTGTTTCGGTGTATCTATTATGAGTAAATTAACAAGAATATTACTATATAGCAGATAAGTTATTGGTAGCTATTAAGAAATAAAAACTAGTATGGGCCAATAATCTCCAAATTAATATTGTATTGTTCCTCATTTGTATGAAAAGTTTTCTTCGACTCCTTATACTTCTATCATGCTGAATTTCATTTATTTATTACACTAAATTTTTAACTAAGAAAAGCACTGGAACATACGTACAGAGTAAGATCATTTTAATAGTGGGAATTGCATGAAAAGTTCAGTTTTAGTAGCTGTTTTGAATTATACACTACCAGACACAGAAAATGATACACCATGAAAGAGCGAATAGAGTGTGCTGATAAAGGACACCCAGACAGAGATGGCATATATAAATAAGTGATGTTGATTTCAGAAAGTTAATGCAATACACTAATGGCATAGAGTGAGTGATCATTGGGCGATAAGACCACCTCATGCGGGAATACAAGCAGGAAACTTTCCAGGAACGGATGTAATGAGCGTGCGGTTGGCTTCCTGAGGGATGAATGAGCATATGCCTTCAACCATCCTTCTCCACAGGTTGTCATCTGATTGAGATGAGGGCAGGATAGGCAAACGACGGCCAATCACGTCCCATACATGCTAGATGGGTGAGAGGTTTAGAGACAGTGGAGGCCAAGGAAGCACCTGTATAGCTTGCAAGGCTTGTCTGCTGGTGGTTGCAGTGTGCGGTCGCCCGTTATCTTGCTGGTAAACGTTATTTTGCAACCGCTGGAGGTAAGGCAGTGCAACCGACCGCAGCACCACATCCATATATCATCGTGCCTTCATTGTGCTTCTGATGTGAAGAAGTTGTGACCGCCTATCGAAGACGATGGCACCCCAAACCATGAGGCTGCGTTGTCTAACAGTATGGCGTTCAACAGTCGCAGCAGGATTAAATATGTTTCCACGTCGCCTCAAAACTCTCACAAAACGACCGTCATTCGACAAACAGAACCAAGACTCGTCGTTGAACACATCCCGTCCCATTCAGTCATGCAGGAGGTGCGGGCCCGACACCATTGCAATCTCTCACGTCGGTGTCCTTTCGTCAATGACAGTCTACATAAAGGATGGTATGAGTGCAAACCATCCTGTACGTAGTTGTTTATTCCGTGCTTTATGTTTACAATCGCTTGTGAAATCCACATCAAAATGCAATTGACTAAAATCCCAGTGACTATTGGAGAATCATGTTACGTGTAAATAAATAAATAAAAAACAACTATTGCAAAAGTTATGTTAACTCATCAATGGAAGGAACTACATACACGACGATGATGCTAACAGAGTTGTCACATAATATTGCATATATATAGTTAATGTCACAACAGTTATAAATTTTTAAATTTTGCATATTTTTTCAATAAATTGATTTGAAAATGTACAATATTTCGAGAAAGATTAATATTAAAATTCTAAAGTTTGGTCATTCGTTTTCTAATGAAAATTGAGTATAGAATGACGATTTATTTAACACTAGCTGTAACCCCCCCCCCCCTTCCTGAAGAGCATCTTTAGTGTCTTTTAATTCTCAATATCTGTTGATAACGTACTACCCAATCCCGAGAGTCAGAGTCTCCATATTTTCTAAAACAATTATTTTGAATAGTATGTCTTTCATTTTGTCTTACAACTATTATAAGATGGAGCTATAGCTTTGGCACTTTTAATATCCCTAGAGACATTCGCCTTAATTATTATTCGACCCTTTAATATCACATAAACCATATGCTTATTTAAATTGAATTAATCTCAGATCAAATTATGCATATTTTGTAGTGCAGAAACATTGCAGTAATTATGAACAATTCTTTATCCCAAAACTATCGTAATTAAATAACTAACTATTTTGAAGTCATCCACTTTTGAACATGGGCCAAATAGCATTTTAAATGCTGCAATTTTAAATATATAATATATGCAATTTTAAATATATTATATGACATTAAATACTAAATATATAGTTGCAATATATCATCCATAGACCTTAAAACGTGTACTTAACACATACATATACACACATACATACATGTACATAAACACCACCTCAAACTTATTCGATTAGAATTCAGAGTTGCTTAAAACATGTTCTACCATCGAAAACTCGAATTCGAATTTTTACCCTTTACAATACTTTCCCTATACATTATACTATGAAAGTAATAACATATAGATCTATCATTGCCGAAAATAAGATTCTAAAAAGTCGTATTTGTGCCTAATCCTCTCAACCATCTTTTCGAATACATTATACTATGTACGTAGGGAATGTAATAAATTTTCACAGACTTGATAGATCAAAAAAGAGGCCAACTTCTGCAGGATACAGTACCATTCTGAATACTGATCATTCTTAACAGTAACGATTTTGGGATCTAAAAAATGAATCTTCGATGCATATTAAAATTGCACTTTAAGTTCCAGATGAGAGTTATCGTTAGACATATCAGACAGACACCAACGATAACCCGGGCTCTTCCTAAACTTCCCCGTATTTACGCATAGTACAGGCATGTTAAATCGGTCGGTTGGAGAACATTTTCGATAAGTTGGTGGCTGGGTGACGGTCCCTGTGGATATCGCCCCCACTGGGTTCGGGTTTGAATTACGTGTCACTTTACAGGCCATTCATTGCACCTGCGAGTCTCTAATCCGAAAGAAAGAAATACACTAACGGTCACGTGGACCCTGGCATAAACTTATTTGATAATACAGGACCGACCTGAGGAAGCTCAGTTTTCAAGTTAAAACAGGAAAGACAAATTTAATAGTTACATGCATGTTCATGCTGATTTAAACTAGGTAAAGTTTATATCCATTTTTAACCTTACTTATGATTAAAAATTCGAGTTGTTGACATACACTCATTGCCATACAAATTTGCGCACCAAGAAGTAATTGTGGGACCGTAACAAAACTTGGCATGAAGGTACGCGGCAGGCATATATGCAAATGATTAGAAATACAGCTTGATTGCTCATTGCTTAATGCCACCAGAAGCGTTGAACTTCGTTCTCCCTGGTGAAGAAAAAAGATACGCAGAGACTTTTGTCTGTATTTAATCCGTTGCAGAGGGACGCTTTTTCATTATGATTGCCGTTGCGCCGTTATCGAAGATAATATGACCAACTGTCAGAGTTCGAGCGGGGAAGAATAATCGGGATGTTGGAACCGGGAGGTCAGCTCGGCCAGTAACCAGTCACCTAGGCCGTCCGGACTTTACTGTGAGGAGATTTTGAGACCAGTGGATGAGAAAGATGTCGCATACACAGTGCCCAGGCTCAGAACGCCCTCCGCAGACCAATAGCCGAGAAGACCGTCACATCACTCGATACGCACGCACAGCGCTAACTGCATCGTTGTCCGCCATTCGGACAGAGGCAACTCCCCCCCCCCCCCCCCCCCCCCGTGTGTCCTGTCCGTATGTGTGCTATCGCGAGGCGCCTGGTTGAAGGACATTTGGTATCGCGGCGCCTATTACGTGTGCTGTCAATGACACCCACCCACCGTCGCTTCCGTTTGGAGTGGTGTCGCGCTCGGCGGGATTAGACCGTAACCGAATGGAACCAGATCGTCTTCAGCGACGAATCGAGATTCCATTTGGGGCAGTTATGGTAACCGTGTACGTATGTTGAAGCTCCGTGGTGAACTCCGCAACCAAAGAAGGACTCAGTCGAGACTCTCTCGTCGAGTTGAAGAGATAAAGATCAACTAACCTTTCAAACCATTTTTAATTTCCTTTTATACTTAGTACAATGTATAAAGAAAGTATTGTGACGGAGTCGAAAATTCGAACTCGAGTTTTTGATGGAAAGCACGTTTCAATCATCCCCGATCACGAATCGAACATTTTTTAGGTGATGTCTCCCTGTGTGTGTGTTTCAGTGGGCCTGTGGAGACGATATCTCACGAACCAATGGAGCGATTTGAATTAAATTTGGTACAAAACTTACAATCCGTGAATACTAAAAGCCTCTTGCTTTTAAAGACAATCGAATGCTCAACCCCCCCTAAATTTTCGAGTGACATTTTGAAAACATCATCAAAAAATCAAAACCTTTAATTAAGTTACGCAAATATATATTTCTTATATAATTTTTTTTTTTAAAACGATTGACAACATAAACTTTAGAACGCTAGCATAAACCGTTCTCGAGATATATTGCACATTTTTCAAATAAATTTATTAAAAAATCCCTTAAACTAAAATAAAATATTAACTGTTGTGAAACATGTTCATTTTTCATATATAATATCATGCGAAAAATTTGGTGGCATCATTCTCGTGGATCTAGTTCGTTCCATTCATGAAAAAAGATACTTTGCGCAATATTTTTTTATTTGAAAACGAATAATTATTTATCTGCGATAAGAATAACTTATTTCTCAGTCCATAACGCTTGGTGATTTTGGCGACGAATTTTTCGGAATGTCGCCAATTTGACGACTTTTTTAAATGTTGCAAATTAACGAAAATCTCGCCAAATGGATGAAAAGGACAATAAATCAATGAAAATGACGACTAATTGACAAAAATTCAGTATCTAGGAAAGAATATAAGTATCTACTATAAGAATAACCTATTTTTTACTGTAAAACTAGAAGAAAATTCATTGTATAATATAAGGAAATTCATGTGCTGCCCACATCAGATTTCTTGGTAAGGACCTATTTTCTCCTAGGAAAAATAATATATATATATATATATATATATATATATATATATATATATATATATATATATATATATATATATATATATATATATATATATATATATATCGGGCTGAAAGAAAATCTAAAATTTCAGCTTGTTTAGTCCTGTAACAGACATATAAATGCAGGGACAGGGTAGTCCAGCGTTTACGGTTAGGAGATCGCTTAAGGAAGATAGGTTTTCGATCTTTTACGCCGCAGAAAACTACCCCTGTAGCTACGCCGACTATGGGAATGATAAATATGTAGGTCGAAAAGGTGATAAATATGTAGGTCGATAAATATGTAGGTCGTCCTTTCAAGAGCTGATCAGACAAGGAAGGAAGTGTACAATAGCTTTGGTTGCCACCACTATTTGGTTATTAAAACTGGATGGTTCAAGGTCATAGCGTCTCTCTCAGGATCGACAAACAGTCACATTACATCTTCCGGTAGGTTCGACAGTCTGGATCGAAAGAAAGACAGATAAGAGAACAAGAAAGATTAAGTGTGCATAAAGCATTGATTATGAAACACTTTCCAAATGAAATGCAATTTCATTTAAACATCTTTAAAATGCGATACATTCAGCAGTGAATTTTTTTAAATTATCGCAGTACTGCAATAATTTAATATACTTAGAACTTAAAATCATTGAGTTAAAAGTACTTTGTAACTCCACGCAACTTCGTCGAAAAAGGCAGTTCTATAAAATAATCTGCTTCTCTATGTAAAATCAATAAATATTTTATTCATATCACCTATAGACTCCAGACCTAAATAATTTTGCGTTAAAAAATCAACTATTCTTATACAACTTATCTCACAGATTGATTCGTTTACATACTGCATACGTGAAAATTAAACTTCGTTGTAGACATAATCAAAATTTGATGACCACTTAAATTAAAAAACATTGTAATAGCGTTGGTGCAGAATATAGATGCACAGCAAATAAGAAAAAATAAAGCGATTTTAGAACGAATGCAACACTAAATAGAAATATAAAAGAACTTTAAAAATCACAATTTTTACATTGAGAAAAAATATGAACGCCATATTTTATTTTGAACTTGGGCGCCTACGCACCACGTCCACAAGACCCCCCAGGGTATCCCATGGCGAAGGGGAGAAGATTTGTAGCTTCACTTTTATAGATGCTACCCGAAGGACAGAAGTATGACTTGGCATCGACATGACAACATCCATGCCCGCTGGCAGGATTCGAACCCGCAAACCGACAATCCAGCGATCAGACGGAAACGCATGCCCCTGACCGCTGGACCACCGGGTCGGCATCTCTTCATGTCCTGCACACAAATGAAATCGCAACACCATGAAGAAATTGGTGTATCCTTATGAAATTTACGGAATATAATTGTAACATGGAGATGTGTAAATAATGTAATCTTGGAAAATGAAAGCATGGAAATTTATTGACATTGGATCAATATGGAATCGGCGAACCGCGAGCGGCTGTACAGGATTGAATACGACGATGCATCCCGTCAATGAGATGGTCAATGGTGCGCTGAGGGATGGCATTCCACCCAGTATGCAATTGGGCTTGTAACTGAACAGGGTTTTTGGAATTGGAAATTCTCTTAATCGGCGACCCATGATGTCCCAGATATGCTGAATTGGTGACAAATCTGTGGAATATGCTGACCAAGGCCGGATATCAAAACCTTGTAGACTATTCATAGTTGCCCGTACAGTATCTGGCCTGGCATTATCCTGCTGATAAAGCAGTCCAGGCCTAGTTGACAGATATGGCTGTATTACAGATCTCACAAAGTCAGAGACATATCGTTGTACTGTGATATTGCCAGAAACGTGGACCAAATGTGTTCGTCCACCAAATGGTATACCACTCTAAACCATGGTGCCACTTAGGGGATTTTGTGGCCACTGATAAAAAAGCTTCCTAGTGGTATTGTTGAAAGCTCCTCCATACGTGAGTACAGCCATCTGACATGCCAAAACAGAATCGTGATTCATCCCTGAAGAAAATATTTCTCCATTCTGTCGACCAATTGCATCTCATTTGACACCACTGGATGCGACGTAACCGGTGAAGACGTTGAAATGATAGGTGTCGAAAAGGTTGGCTACCTCGGAGTCCTACGTCATGCAAACGGTTTTGAATTGTTGGCGTCGAAACCACGTTACTTAATGTCGTTGTGAAAGGTTGTTGTGGTAAACGGCTACCGCGAAACGCTTCTCAGAATCATACGATCTTCACATGGTGTGTTACACCTGGAAGCTCCACTACCTGATCTTCGTGTCGTTCCGTTGTCTCTCACGAACCGTAAGACACAACGTTGAATTGTGCTCCATCACGATCCAATAGTTCTGCGATAATTCGAAGGCTAAATCCACCCTCACGTAAAACAATGATTTGTTGCCGTTCAGTTGATAATAATTGAACGTGTGCGGTGGGTCGACGTACTCTTGGTATACTGTGATTATTTCTACAACCTGAAACCAATGACGTTACAATTTAGCTGTGACATCGTTCCTCCTTGACCTGACGCTTTTATGCTGCTCAGCAAGGTGTTATGTCACTATGCATAACAAAACTGTCATCATTTGCATATCTCGCCTTACTAATTACATTGCCTGATTTACATGAAACTACACCTGCAACTTTATTGTGTTGCGATTTCTGCTGTCAGCAATGTATAATATGGGTGAAATTACTATTTTATTTTTTATTTAAAAACTACATAACATATTCTGCTCAAAATTTTTTATATGTTTTATGGTATAATTTGATTATTTCCTAAAATTTTCAAAGCAATTTGTGAATTTTAACTTTGCTTTAAAATGTTTGAAAAATTAGGTCCCATATGGTACAATGTATTTCAATTTTTCAACCCGGGTTTAATCCAAAACTAATTTGTGGTGTTATTCATTTGTATTCCCACATGTCCCACAGACAGTCTCAATAACATACTACAATTTAATTTTGTTAAAGTCATTTTTACGGCATTTATTGCACGAATGGACAGACAGGATAGACTTACAGAATGAATAAAGTCATATACACACTTTTCAACTGTGTTGGAAAGTTTTAAAAATGGACTCAATTGAAAAGTGAGAAGCCTGCTCCTTTCGAAAAATGATAGATTTTAAGTTCAAAAACATTTTCATCACGTCAGCAATACTTTTCTTTTGCGAAGCATGTAATATTGCTATAACATGGGCACGGCTTGGGATAGATGAATGGACAAAATCTCAATCGATTTGTTGCCTACTATTTCATACACAAAATCATGACAATCATAATTGTTAGATTTTAACACTTTCCAACATAGTTGAAAAGTGTTTATGACTTTGGTCATTCTGTCTGTCGGTCTGTCTGTCTGTCTGTCCGTTAACACGATAACTAAAAAAGTTAATTAAGAAATTTTAGTATGTTGTTGAGACGGTATATGGAACATATAGGAATGAAAATGAATAATACCCCCAAATTTGTTTTAGATTTGATCTAGGTTGAAAAATGAAATACATTGAACATATTTTGGCACTTAATCTTTCAAACATTTTTAAGCAAAGTTAAAATTTACAAATTGCTTCGAAAATTGTCGTAAGTATTCAAATTATCACATAAAACGCGTAAAACATTTTCATCAAAATATGTTATTTAGTTTTTTAAATAAAAACGGAAATAATAATTACACCCATGATGTATAAAGAGATCACGTGACTCAGCGCTGAATGTATCACATTTTCGAGATGTTTAAATAAAATTGCATTTCAGTTGCAAATTGTTCCTTAATCAATGCGTTATGCACGATTGACCTTTATTCTTTTAAACTGTATGAGTTATTTGATAAATTTATTTAAAAACTGGACAACGAAGCGTGTTACTAATGTAAAATTGCTGACAAAATATCACTTCCCGCAACATTATTCGCTTTCATATTTTACCATTTAAAACAAAACACTTGAAAATATGGAAACCTTAAGAATGTTCATATGTGCTTACATTCATTAAAATTTCATTAAAAGGTTTTAACATTAACACCAAATTAGTTCGATTCTATAACTTTGGGGCTCACCTAATACACACGCTTAATACAAACTTAATGCACACTTAATACACGCACTTCATACACGCACTTAGTACACACTATCCGCACACTTAATACACACTTAAATACACACTCTCCACCCTGAAATACATAAACACAAGTAGCATTTTCTTTAAGCAGTTTGATAGAAGTTCAGAAATGCTCAAAACGCACAAATCCGTCGTAATCTCGAATTCTAAATTATTAGATCGTCTGTCATAGTTAACTGCTATATATATATATGTATTATGGTATGCATGTAGGGGGGGGGGGAGGGTGAAGTCTTGCAAAATTATTTTTAGAATGTGGAGAATGCACCTTCTCGGAAACTATTAGGAAATCACAAAGTTCTAAACTTAATGTCACATCTTGATACATTAGGGCAGTATTGTATGTAAAATTTATCAATAATTAATTATTATGTTTTGTATTTCCTGTACAGAAAAAAATAAAATTTTGATTCAAAAGTTTTTATTATAATGCAAACACAAAAAATCTCTGTTTCGGTGATTCTTAATTTGTCTCTGATTCGTCTTACATTATTAACCCTAATGATTTTGACTTAGAATCGCAATTATTGGAAATAACACAGCAAATAGAAAATTTTTTATGCACAGCAAGTTTATCACTTAGCCTCACTCCTTTACCGAGTGATGTTCTGTCTTCAGCTAGTGTTATGAGAACGTGACTGTTGTGAAATGGCTGGAACATATATCAGTATTAGTTTAGAGCAGGGGTGGCCAACCCGCGGCCCGCCTTGAATAATTTTGCGGCCCGCGAGATTCATTACAACTTTACAAAATACGATTATTTTGTGCAATATTTTTGTTTTTAGTGTAGTGTTTTGTAACAAATAAATCCCATAACTGTTTCTATTTTACACGTTGCTTCTGTTTTTATACATACTTAGAAGTGGACAGTATTGCATGCGCAGTATTGCATTTTAGAAAAATACAAAAAATTATTTGAAATATATTCATCTCCCTTTCATGTCGATGTCGAGTCGGCCCCAGAATATCTCCAAATGGAACTGATTGACTTACAATGCAATAATGAATTAAAACACATTTTTGAAACATCAGAATCAAAAATAGATTTTTATAACACTTATGTCACAAAAGAAAAAATTTCCAATTTGAGAGATCTGGCACAAAAAGTTGTGAGCGCTTTTGGATCAACTTACACCTGTGAATCGTTTTTTTCGAAAATGAAATTTATCAAACATAAATCGCGCTCAAACTTAACGGACGAAAACCTGCAACATCAATTACGATGTGCAAATACACGCATTGAGATCGACTTGCAAAAACTAAGTGAAAGAGTTGAGAAACAAATATCTCACTAATTAAATAAATTAAACATTATTCGATCATTGCATTATTATTATTATATTATCTATGTTTGTATACATGAAAAATAATGAAAACAATAATAATAATTCATTCTGTTTTACATTTTCACTCCTATAAATGTTTGTAATGGGTCCAAATCTAAAATAAAGATATATATTTTTATATGCGGTCCTCGGGCCGACGTGGTGGTCGAGTGGTCAAGGTATGCGTTTCCAAAGCAATCGCTCGACCGCCATATTGTGGGTTCGAGCCCCACGTAAGGCATGGATGTTGTTGTGTTGTGGGCGCAGTGTGTTCCGTCCCCCTCTGGGGCAACGTCCCTAGGATGGCTAAATGGATCACATATAAGGCCGAATTATGGGCGAATGACGATGAGTCAAGTGCCTGGCCATTGGCAATAAAATATGTGTGTATATATATATATATATATATATATATATATATATATATATGCGGCCCGCGGGATTATAATGTTTTTCCGAAGTGGCCCGCAAGGTCATTTGGGTTGGCCACCCCTGGTTTAGAGCATAGATCAGTATTAGTAATTGCTTTAGTAGGTTGAATTGCTATACAGTTATATTTTTAGTATGTATAAATACTGTTTAAAGTATATATTTTCTGTAGCTGTTGAACATTAAACAAGAAAGTTCAATTATGCATAAACCATTGATTATGAAACTCTTTTCAACTGAAATGCAATTTTATTTAAACATATTACATAACAGCAGGACGGATGCAACACTAAATATAAATTTAAAAGAACTTTAAAAATCACGATTTTTACACTGGGAAAAAAAAAGATGGATGCCATATTTTATTTTGAAGTGGGTTACTTGATCTTTTCCAATAATATGGATGCAATTAATATTTTAATTTTTAATTAAAATACTACAGAAAATACTTTGCGGAACTTCTTTTTTTATATTTTATGGAATAATGTGAATATTTCCTAAAACTTTCGTACAAGCAAACTAAATGTCTAATGTATTCAGTAGTGTGAGCAAATAAATATTTATACCAAGACTTCATGACTCGTAAACAATATCACAATCTCAAATAATTTCCCCTTCAACATTTATTAATCTTTTAAGCATTTATCAATAGCTTATTGTTGAAAGCATTCAGAACCACAAACGCTTATTTTAAACCAAAATCAAATAATGCAAATTGGGAATGATGAAGGAGTTGCATCCCAGCTGCTGCATCGAATTGCATCGTAAGCAAATGGGGGATTATGCATTTAATAATCAATTAGTTCTTGAATTTAATGTCGTTATTGACATAAATTATTTCTCCGGAAATTTGTAAACAATTTTACTATGCAGAACGTTTATCGTTTTTACTTATCCTACTTACATAGTAGATTGTGTAGGGACAGTAATGTGATGAGATTGAAACTTCGAATTCGAGTATTTGGCGGAAGAGCATGTTTTAAAATCTCATATGAATTCATTAATAAATTAGTTCCAGAATTAATTTCGTTATTGACGTAAATTATTTCTCCGAAAATTTGTAAACAATTTTGCTATGCAGGATGTCTATTATTTTTTTATTTTTACTTACCCCACTTACATAGTATATTGTGTAAAGTATTGTGATGAGGTCTTTACTTCGAATTCGAGTATTTGGCGGAAGAGCAAGTTGTAAAATCTAATATGAATTTAATAATCAGTTACTTCCAGAATCAATGTCGTTATTGACTTAAAACTTTTCTCCGGAAATTTGTAAGCAATTTTGCTATGCAGAACGTTTATCGTTTTTACTTACCCTACTTATATTGCATATTATGTAGGAAAAGTATTGTGATGATGTTGAAACTTCGAATTCGAGTATTTGGTGGAAGAGCAAATGTTAAAATCTAATATGAATTCAATAATCAATTAGTTCCAGAATTAATTTCGCTATTGACGTAAATTATTTCTCCGGAAATTTGTAAACAATTTCACTATGCAGAAAGTTTATTATTTTTACTTACCCTACTTACATAGTATATTGTGTAATGTATTGTGATGAGGTCCTTACTTCGAATTCGAGTATTTGGCGGAAAAGCAAGTTGTAAAATCTAATATGAATTTAATAATCAGTTAGTTCCAGAATCAATGTCGTTATTGACTTAAAATATTTCTTCGGAAATTTGTAAACAATTTTGCTATGCAGAACGTTTATTTGTTTTAACTACCCTACTTACACAGTAGATTGTGTAAGGAAAGTATTGTAATGAGGTCGAAACTTCGATTTCGGGGTTTTGAAGGAAGAGCAAGTTTTAAGAATCCCTGCCCTCGAATCAAGTATTTTAGGTGATGCCTGTATGCGTAGGTTGGCGTAGATGTTATTGTGTATGTGTGTATGTGTGCATGTTATGTATGTGTGTATGGTGTGTGTTATGTATGCATGTATATATGAATGTGTGTCTGTCCGCGATACCGTGGACGCGATATCAAGTGAATGAATGAAGTGCTTCAAAAATAATTTGTAACGGATATTAAAATCAATATTTTGTATATTTATTTTCCAATTCAAAAATATCCATTGAAAGGTTAATAATTCTCGATGATCGTTAAAGCTTTTCGATAATTTTTAGTTTTTTGGCCAGGCAGTGTAATTTTTTGCAACGAAGTGCATTTCAGAGAGATATGAAGCGATACCTATTTGTTTATGCATAATTTCACTAAACTTTTGAATGTAGGCAACATTCACAGCGCTGTTAATGGGATGTGGTGTTCTGTGATACATAAATATTTTATATTAATTTGCATAACTTACGAGTGTAATGCGCGTACGCATTAAATATTTTGAAATGTATAGTACTGTGTGTATTTTAAGTTATAAATATTTTTCAACGAAATACTAAACTACTTTGTAATTTTCAATAACCTTTTATCATATATTAGTAATAATCCTTTGTCTTCATTCTACTATATGTTAAACTGCCATAAAAATACATAAAAAAATCTGATGTGGGCAACACATGACTTTCCTTATATGATGCAATGAATTCTCTAATTTTACAGTAAAAAAAAGGTTTTTCTTATATTAGATACATATATTCTTTCCAAGATATTGAATTTTCATACAATTAGTCGTCATTTTCATTGATTAGCGTCAGTTTTATCCATTTGGCGAGATTTTCGTTAATTTGGCAACATTTCTAAAAGTCACCAAGTTGGCGACATTCTGCCAAATTCGTCGTCAAAATCTCGCCAAGCTTTATGGACGGAGAAATAAGTTTTCCTTATAGCAGATAAATGGCTATTGGCGTTCAAATACAAAAGTATTACTCAAAGTATCTTTTTTCATGAATGGAACGAGCTATATCCACGAGAATGATGTCACCCAATGTATCGCATGATATTTTATATGAAAAGTGAACATGTTTCTCAACAATTAATATTTTTTTAAATTAATGTAATTTTTTGATACATTTATTTGAAAAATGTGCAATATCTCGAGAACGGTTCATGCTAGCGTTCTAAAGTTTATGTCAGTCGTTTTCAAAGGAAACATTACATAACAAATGTCTATTTGCGTAACTTTATTAAAGGTTTTGATTTTTTGATGATTTTTTTAAAATTTCACTCGAAAATTTAGGGGGGGGAGGTTCTGAACATTCGATTACGTTTAAAAACAATAGGCTTCCAGTATTCACGGATTGTGATTTTGTACCAAATTTCATTCGAATCGCTCCATTCGTTCGTGAGATACCACACACTCACTGGCACACACACACACACACACACAAACATCACCTCAAAACTGTTTGATCCATGATCAGGGATGCTTGAAACGTGCTCTCCCGTCGAAAACTCGAATTCGAATTTTCGACCCCGTCACAATACTTTCCTTATACATTATGTATATGTTGTTGTTGTTGTTACCCAGACCGTCCGACCTACCAGAAAGGTGTAAGGTAACTGTTTGGACGGCCGGGAAGTGCCACACAATTTAGACCGGAACCCAGTGGGGGGGAGGCATCCACAGGGACCGTACCCTCCTTCCCCTACCACCAACCTCTCGGAAGGACATTATGTATATGTGGAAAGTAAAAATACTTGTTGGTTCCTTCAAGCTCTTGAAACGCGTTGGGATATTTAATTTTAATTAATAAATTCGATTAGTGTGATTTCGCTTAACACATCGTTTTCGAGCAATCAATCATTCGTGTTAATCGGGGAATTTCTGTATATAGTCACGCCCATCTTTGACCACTCCCAATATGCATATTACGTGTCATCTTGAGGGATTAAAATAGTGTTTACTTAAATTATTCAATAAGAAAGAGTAAAGAGGGTGGATCGGTGTTTATATAGTCACGCCCATCTTTGACCACTCCCAATATGCATATTAGGTGTCATCTTGAGGGATTAAAATAGTGTTTCCTTAAATTATTCAATAAGAAAGAGTAAAGAGGGTGGATCGGTGTTTATATAGTCACGCCCATCTTTGCCCACTCCCAATATGCATATTAGGTGTCATCTTGAGGGATTAAAATAGTGTTTCCTTAAATTATTCAATAAGAAAGAGTAAAGAGGGTGGATCGGTGTTTATATACTCACGCCCATCTTTGACCACTTCCAATATGCATCTTAGGTGTCATCTTGAGGGATTAAAATAGTGTTTACTTAAATTATTCAATAAGAAAGAGTAAAGGGGGTGGATCGGTATTTATATAGTCACGCCCATCTTTAACCACTCCCAATATGCATACAAGGTGTCATCTTGAGGGATTAAAATAGTGTTTACTTAATTATTCAATAAGAAAGAGTAAAGGGGGTGGAACGGTGTTTATATAGTCACGCCCATCTTTGACCACTCCCAATATGCATATTAGGTGTCATCTTGAGGGATTAAAATAGTGTTTCCTTAAATTATTCAATAAGAAAGTGTAAAGAGGTGGGAACGGTGTTTATATAGTCACGCCCATCTTTGACCACTCCCAATATGCATATTAGGTGTCAACTTGAGGGATTAAAATAGTGTTTACTTAAATTATTCAATAAGAAAGAGTAAATGGGGTGGAACGGTGTTTATATAGTCACGCCCATCTTTGACAACTCCCAATATGAATATTAGGTGTCATCTTGAGGGATTAAAATAGTGTTTACTTAAATTATTCAATAAGAAAGTGTAAAGAGGGGGGAACGGTGTTTATATAGTCACGCCCATCTTTGACCACTCCCAATATGCATATTAGGTTCATCTTGAGGGATTAAAATAGTGTTTACTTAAGTTATTAATTAAGAAAGAGTAAAAAGGCTGGATCGGTGTTTATTAGTCACGCCCATCTTTGACCACTCCCAATATGCATATTAGGTGTCATCTTGAGGGATTAAAATAGTGTTTACTTAAATTATTCAATAAGAAAGAGTAAAGATGGTGGATCGGTGTTAAACTTCAAAGCAGGTGGTTTCGTCAGTTTACCAATGAAAGTGGGAAAAACTATTTTCACAGTTGCTAAAGTGACCAAGAAAATTACGGAAAATGAAATAACTTTTCGGTGTCCATTTTGTATTGTTACTTCAAGTCTACACTCTCTTTTCATTTTACTTATAACCGGAAAGTATAAATTTTCATTTTGACTGCAGACATTTGAACAGTCAACACTAAATAAATAACATTTAATCCATCTCAGGGAATGAGTTTGCGAAAAATGCATTTTTGAGTGCCGTCCATACCAATACTATTTTAAAAGGTTATATAATAAAATAAATGATTTTTTTCATTCCTAAGAATAAAATTAAAGCTACTCCATAGTTTACAGAAAGCTATGCCGAATAAGATAGTAGCTAATTTGAAATAGCTGGAAGCAACAACTACCTAACCCAACCGATCGCTATGTTAAAAAAATCAGATGTGGGCAGCACATCCTTATAGTCCAGCGTCCGGCAGGCAATATATAATGTAATGAATATACTACTTTAACAGTGGAAAAAAATAGATTATTTTTATGGTAGATATTTATATTATTTTCAAGATATTGAATTTTCGTCAATGAGTTGTAATTTTCATTGATTTAGCGTCATTTTTATCCATTTGGCGAGTTTTTCGTTAATTTAGCAACATTTAAAAAGTGGCCAAGTTAGCGACATTCCACCAAATTCTACGCCAAAATCTCTCCAAGCGGTATGGACGAAGAAATAAGTTATTCTTACAGCAGATAAATGACTATTGGAGTTCAAATACAAAAGAATTACTCAAAATATCCTTTTTTATGAATGGAACAAGCTAGTTCCACGAGAATAATGTCACCCAATTTATTGCATAGTATTACATATGAAAAGTGAACATGCTTCTCATAGGAAATATTTTTTTTTATTTTATATGACTCTTACTTTATATTTTATATAATATATTTTTTTTAAATGTACAATATCTCGAGAACGACTCATGTTCTAAAATTTACTGAGCTGTAATTTACAGAGCTAATAAAAACAGACATTACTTATAAAAACAGAAAAACAGAAAAAAATTGAATCATGCAATTGCCTGGAAGATGAGAAATTATTAAAATGATCAATGCATTATTGATTAATGTTTTTCTTGATACAAAAATCGTTTTTCATTTTAATGAAAATAAACCGAAATTAGTTTCCGGACCATCCAATTGTTTGCCTTTTATTTAACTGCCAGAATAATCTGATTTGATTCCTTTAATCATCTTATAATTATATTTAATCAGACGTGCTATTTTCATTCCGTGGAAGCAAAAATACATCTTCTGGAGCAGCTAATGTTTGATAGAGTTCCAAAAACTAATGTTCGAAAAATGTACTGATAAAGGAAAGTAACATTATTTTGTGTATCCCATGTCACTATCAAGTCAACAAAGAAAGATTACACACACAAATCTGATTTATTTATCTCTCCTGGTAAAAGTATTACCCCTCCTACCCAGCTGTCATTTATATTTATTTTCCTTTGCAGATTACTACGAATAAATTTTCTGGAATATACATAAATTCTCGTTTTCTAAAGAAAATGTTATTTGATATTAGATATTCTTGAATAATAAAAGGTGGTGTTTGTGTGTGTGTCTGTAGATGTGCTTCGTCCGTAGTGAGAAATTTAAGCATCGGACAGCAGCAAAATTTGGTACGGATGTACTTCATGATCCGAGACAATGCGACTTGGAGATATTTTTTTTATGATCAAATTAGTTTTTTAGTTATTTTATGTTGCAGCACATTTTTGAGCGATATGTACAGAAATTCCTTAGTAATAAAAAAATATTATTACATCGT
Source organism: Amaurobius ferox (assembly GCA_951213105.1). Taxonomy (NCBI): domain Eukaryota; kingdom Metazoa; phylum Arthropoda; class Arachnida; order Araneae; family Amaurobiidae; genus Amaurobius; species Amaurobius ferox. The sequence continues at coordinate 107,058,261 of OX578140.1, forward strand.
TTCCATCTTCACATCCTTAGAAAGATCAATGAGAGTTCTTTCCGAAGATCTTCGAACCAAATCTGCAGATTCTCTCCCTCCCATAATTATTTATTTATTTTTAAGTGCATCGAAATATGCAATTTTCAAGTTGTCCGATTTCTACATCACTGCATCAGAAAATGAAAGATTAGCACAATTATTTACTTTTGCAAAAATATGGGCGTATATATTCGCTTTCGAATCACATATGTTTTCTATTACTATATTATTTGATTTTCTGTGAATTTTTAAACAAACTCTTAAAAATTTAATTTTGAAATTTCGCTAATAAAGTACGCTTCATTTTCCTCCCGTTTTACATCATTATGCAATGGGCTAGCGCTAGGCATTGCTAAGGATAAAAGTAATTAAGCACATGCGTCGTGTCAAAACAGGCTATTCTGAAATTGTTAGATCTGTATATGTGTTACATCTGTATCTGTATTATTGTTAGATCGATGTTTGTGTATTTCAGTGTCCAAGTCAACAACAGAGGTATGTACCAATCTACATTAAAGTTAGTTCTATATGATTTTAGGCAAATACCTTCCTAGTCTCACACACCCAGTTTCTCCTCCTTAAAAAAAAATATATATATATATATATATAAATATATATATATATATATATATACCAGTCCGAAAAGGAAAATTTAGAATTGAAAGCAAAGTACCAAAAATTGGCCGGGAGTTGTGACCCCCTCACCCCGGTTAAAGCAAGTTTTATGTCACGACAACACTCCCGGAAGCCAGTAAATTGCAATAAAATCAATACATATGTATCAATATAAAAGAGGAAAGCCAGACTTAAAAGTTATCTACTCAAACATAAATATATAAAGATTAAACATTCAAAAGAGTTGAGTTGTATAAACATCCATCGAAATATAAAGATAAAACTTTCAAACTAGTGGAGATGTAAAAACATCTATCGACACTATCTATATGTGTACATCACATTAATTTAAGTCAACGTTTAAAGTCCGAACCACCCCACCACTTAATTAACTTTATTACACTATAGTGAAGTATCATTTTACATCAAAACCATATTACCTGAACACTATCGAACATTTCTACTTTATCATCCTCATCATCATAACTCATCGTACCTAGAGGCACATAAGGCCTTCAGTTTGCGTCGCCATCCTGGTCGATACTGTGCCGCAGTCCTTGCTTCTGACCATCTCGCCCATCCCATAAAATTTCTGTACTGCTCCACCAGTCTCCTCCAATTAAGCTTGGGTCGACCCCGAGATCTTTTTCCTTCAGGCGCCCGAGTAAGTGCCACAACAGGGATGTTATGCTGCGACATTCTCAAGACATGTCCAGTCCATTTCCATCTACGTTTTTTCTATATCCATCTCAATTGCTTCCTGTCCAGTACTCTTGTAGAGTTCAGTGTTAGTAATAACATACGGCCAAAATACTCCCAAAATTTTCCTCAGAGATTTAGTCTGCCAGGCATTCAACTTGTTGCATTGGCCCCTTGTTAATTTCCCAGTTTGGGCTCCATACAGTAAAATGCTTTTCATTAAGGAATTTAAAAGGTTGATTTTGGTTTTTAAATTGATGTTTGTAGTTCTCCATATTTTATTTAGTTTTCTAAAACAATTCTGAGCTTTTGCAATTCTTATTTTGATTTCTTCATCTGCTCCACCGTCCTTGTTCACCAGTACACCAAGGTACGTGAAGCTATTACATCTTCAATTGATTTATCCTCTAATTTTACATTTTCAGAAGTTTTTTCAGCAATTCTTAAGACTTTTATTTTACTTTTATTGATTTGTAGACCAGTAGTTGTAGCAAACTTGTTAAGGCCATCACTTTTCTGTTGTAGATCACAAAATCTAATGGCTAAAAGAGTAATGTCATCTGCAAAATCCAAATCCTCTAAAACTGATTTTATACTTTATAATAAGCAGATGTCTCACACTAAACCAGACTTCCAGAGTTGAGATCTACCTTGTTTAAAGACCAGTAACTTTGACATTTACATCTGCCTACAGAAATTGTAGTTCATCTGAATTGTTATTTAAATGCAAACGGTAACTGTCGGTTACAGTTATGTTGCAAAAACTGCAAATTCTTATGTCATGCAAATCGTATGTCATCCACGTAACGAATGTAAATTAATTTATTTAACAGATGAGTTCCCTCTTCATATTTATTTAAATATATATCTGTTAGAATGGAGGACCAGCCTCCTCCCACAGGTATTCCGTGTTGTTGTTTATAATATGAATTTCCGTCAAACAAAACTGTTTCAAACAACACCATTTCAACCAAAGTTTTAAATTTTTTAATTCATTAATAAAAGTTTGTATATTATATTTGTCGTAAGTCTCCATTACAATCTCAAGCAAGTCTTTGACGTTTATATTACTAAACAAATCATTAAAGTCAAAACTTGTATAGTGCTAAACACTCTGAAATATCTTTAATTTTGTTAATTGCTTACCAACTGTTACAAATGAAATATATACCATTAAGTTTAATTTTAATCATTATGTCTTTTAAAATAATTAAAAGTTTTTTATTTGCAATAGTAAGATATGTTTTAAATCCATTTGTTATAGGTGTAAATTTTATGGGATTTTTATGTAACTTTGGAATATATGTAGCTTTGGAATTTATGTAGATTTGGATATATGCAGTAGTTTTCCCACCGCAAACGATGTTTTAGGTCGACAACGATATCCAAAATAGTAAGTAAATTCGTTCTCCATAACTTTAATTCCAAAGCTACATAAAAATCGCATAAAATTTAGTCCCATAACAAATGGCTTTGTTTGCTCTTTTTGCTGCCATTCTTGCTTGTCCTGAAGAAGAAAATATTTTCTACTTTCGAAACCGGTTGACTCTTAAATTTATTGTATGCTATATATATCTATACGAATATTTTATATTAATGTATAGATATATATAGCATACATATTTTTAACATCAGTTTCTGAAAGTTTTTTAACTCATAATACTGCATAGTTTAGTAAAATCTAGTGCATTTAATAATTATCTAAAATAATTGTTTTCTGTCCAATACAATTTTTATTGCTTGACAAATACTCTCAAACTCACTTTATTTATCACCCAATAAAAACATTTTATCTGCTTATCAAATCTCTTTATGGTATCTTTGAAAAGCTGAAATTTGATAGTTCTTCCCAAACTGTTGTGCTGACGAATGAGAAAAATGTGTTTTTCTGTCTTCTATGTCAATATATAAAGAACAAAGTTATGTGGACAAATGCGATTTCTCTTATCTGCTTGTAAAATACATTATCCCCTCAACCCAGCTGTCGTTCAACTTTCTTTCTTTTTGTCAAACAGAATTCCTAAAAAATGGTACAGAAATTAATCACATATTTTAGTAAAACAACACCTTGATTTTATATTTATATAAGCTAATCCAATATTGTGCTTACTTTTCTTCCAATGCATAGTATATATATATATGGAGATGTAAAACTGTAAAGATGTCATAAATTCGAATTACAGTTTTCAATGGATTTACTTTTTTGTGTTTAGACCACGAATCTAGAATCATACCAACATGAGGTGAAGCAGGTGATGCAGGAAAAGCACTGCTTCACTTAAACTTATCGGCTGAATGGGTTATTATTCTTAATGTTTGGACAATTTCCCTGATTCGTTTGGCTAGTTTTATATAATATTTGACAGCACTTGTGCCAGTAACGTGATGTGTTTTTAAGATGTTCGTTGACGAAAAGAGGAGGAATCCCGCTGGTGAATCGCATCACAGATCCCTGAAGTTGCCAGCCATTGCTGGATCATACCCCTATTACTGATAACATATCTCATGGACTGGTTTAGCGGTCATTATGCACTCGTCAGCAAGAAATAGTTGATAATACTATGACTTTTAAATATACAAGCTGACGCAACAGCGGCCAACCTGACTCCCAGATGAAGCAATGGCTCTGCATGTCGAAATAAGGGTTGGTTATATTCTCCACTTTTTCTCGGGGGAATCTTAAGAAAATGAAACATTCCACACTATTTTCTTGAATGATTGGCACACATTTTTGAAAACAGAATCATGTATTACTTTCCTTATATACATAATGTATAAGGAAAGTATTGTGACGGGGTCTAAAATTCGAATTTGAGTTTTCGACGGGAGAGCACGTTTCAAGCATCCCTGATCACGAATCAAACATTTTTGAAGTGATGTCTGTGTATGTGTGTGTGTGTGTGTGTGTGTGTGTGTGTGTGTGTGTGTGTGTGCGTGTGTGTGTCAGTGGGTCTGTGGAGACGATAACTGGCGAAAGAATGGACCGATTTGAACCAAATTTGGTACAAAAATCACAATCCGTAAACACTAAAAGCTTATTGTTTTTATACGCAATCGAATGTTCAGAACACCCCTAAATTTCTGAATGAAATTTTGAAAAAATCGTCAAAAAATCAAAACCACTAATACAGTTACGCAAATAGACATTTCTTATGTAATTTTTCATTAGAAAACGATAGACATAAATTTTAGAACGCTAACACGAGCCGTTTTTGAGATATTTTACATTTTAAAAAAAATATCAAAAAGTCATATAAAATAAAAAAATAAATTCCTATTGTTAAACATGTTCACTTTTCATATGTAATACCATGCGATAAATTGGGTGACATCATTCTCGTGGATCTAGCTCGTTCCATTCATGAAAAAAGATACTCTGAGTAACACTTTTGTATTTGGACGCCAATAGTCATTTATCGGCTATAAGAATAACTTATTTCTTAGTGCATAACGCTTGGCGAGATTTTGGCAACAAATTTGGCGGAATGTCGCCAACTTGGCGACTTTTTTAAATGCTGCCAAATTAACGAAAATCTCGCTAAATGGATAAAAATGACGCTAAATCAATGAAAATGACGACTAATTGTCGAAAATTCAATGTCTTGGAAAGAATATTCATATCTACTATAAGAAAAACCTATTTTTTTACTGTAAAAGTAGTAAATTCATTACATTATATAAGGAAAGTCATGTGTTGCCCACATCAGATTTTTTACAGCTAAATTGCGTATAAAATATCAGCCATTTAACATGCACGCGCCATTGAAATAACACAGGGAGACGATAACTGACTGGACCAGTTGGCGGTTGCTTTAGACTGTATATTTAGGCCTCTTAATTCATGCAATGGCAACAACATAACATATTGCGTCACAATGTTAAGACCTTATTTGACGGCCAACAAATCCAGTCTTGGCATGGTTTCAAAATTCTCAAAATGTAAACTTTGGTTTCACAAGACTGGCATGACTAAAACCATAGCTATTGATCATGCTGATATAGCCTGGTTTTTTAACACACCTATAGACGAGATGTATGTAGAAAACCCAGACCACACGACCAACCCGAAGGCTTATGGTAGCTGTTTGTGTGGCTGGAGACGGAGTGTATGTGTAAGAACGAATTAGCTAGCTCTAGAGCAAAGCATGTAAGCTATCGTACGTTTATTTTTTTAAATAATTACTTTTTAAAAACAATTCCAGAATTTCATTGATACATCTAACCTACCCTACCGTTTTATTGAAAATTATTAGAGTTAAGTATGAAAAGAAGCAGTATTAATAATAAAATAACCAATCACAAAATAATTGAAAGAAAAATGAAGCAAAAAAGCCACTACACATCTGACAAAATTACTACGAATGAATCTGCTTTTATTTATTATTATATAATTTATTTATTATTATAATATTTTAGATTTTGTCGATTTTTGAGGGCCATTTTGCAAAAAAAGGCAGGTTATTTTTTCCGAATCGTACCAAAATCTGATCAGCACCAGGGTGACCCACAAGCGACTTATCTACCAAATTTTGTGAAATTCGGTCCATTAGATTTTCAACTAGAGTGGATCCAAGATTTTCCGAACTATTTCGCAAAAAAAGGCGGGTTTTTTTACCCCAAATCGTACCCAAAACTAACCCCCCCCCCCCCCTAACAGATTTGCCCACAAGTGACTTACCTACCAAATTTTATGAAATTCGGTCGATTAGTTTTTAAGTTAGAGTGGGAAAAAAATCTGCACAGACAGACAGACACACAGACACAGAGACAGACACACACAGACACACACACACACAGCCGTCATGCTAAAAATGGATTTTTCGCATTCTGGAAGTCTCAAAACGTGTAGATCCGTCGAAAAATCGAGTTGCGATTTTCGACATGATTCCAATACTTTCCCTATACATTACCATGTTGTTGTTGTTGAGACCCAGACCGTCCGACCTACCAGAAAGGTGTAAGGTAACTGTATGGACGGCCGGGAAGTGCCACCCAATTTAGACCGGAACCCAGTGGGGGATACATTACCATGTATTGCAGGGAAAGTAAAAACTACGTGTGCTCAAATATATCCATTAAATGCTTGTTTTATAAGTAATTTTGAACGAAGAAAATAATAAGACCAATCCCATTACACTAGGACTATACGTTCTCGAGATATTTTAGTTTTTTAGTATTTTCTCTACACCACCTTTGAAAATAAGTCCAGTAACCAAATGGGAATGAAAATTAAATTAAAAGTGAATTAAATTTAATTAAAACAAGAAAGATCAATTATGCTTAAAGCATTGATTATGAAACACTTTCCAACTTCAATGCAATTTTATTTAAAAAAAGTCTAAAATTCAATACATTCCTCGGTAATATTTTAATACTTATCACAATAATACATTAATTTATCATATTTGAAAACTTCAATCTTCATTGAAAAAAATGAACTTCATTTAAATGATGGATGGCATTGAAATATAAATTGCCTGGTTTAAATATCTCTAAAATGGGATACATTCCACGGTAATATTTTTAAAACTATCATAATACAACGATAATTTATTATATTTGAAAACTTCATAGAAAACAACTGAAATTAATTCAAATGACGTCATAGAAAAAATAACACGCCTGGATCTGTCTATAAAAACAACATTTCATTCATAACTTTCTCCCATTCATTTCATTCATCACAATACTATAATACTATAATAATTTATTTTATTTAAAAATTAAGACCATGGAGCTACAAGTAATTAAACTTTATGCTTAAAACTTCATCGAAAAAAACCGTCCTTCTCTTTATAAAATCAATTAATATTTCTTTCATATCAGCCATGCAGACTCCATGGGCTAAATTATTTTGTGTTAAAGAAATACAGCAATTCTAATTCTACTCATTCTACATATTTTGTTGTTTACATCTTTCAAAAGTGAAAAATAGGCTTCGTTGTAGAAATAATCAAATGTTGATAATCATTTAAACTCAAATATATTGTACTTGCGTTGTTTCAGTATGTAGATGCGCAGAAATTAAGCAAAAATAAAGTAGTTTTAGGACGGATACAACACTCAATATGAATGAAAAAGAATTTAAAAAATCACGATTTTGAAACAAGATGGATGCCATATATCATTTTTAAGTGGGTCATGTGATCTTTACATTTCATGGTCACGTGATCGTTTCATATAAGAGGTGTAATTACTATTTTAATTTTTATTTAAAAAACTACTGAATATATTTCGCTGAATTTTTTTTTTATATATTTTATGGAACAATTTGAATATTACCTAAAATTTTCGAAGCAATTTGTGAATTTTAATATATTATGATATTATTCATTTATATTCCCATAGGTCCTACAGACCGTCTGAACAACATACTAAAATTTCATTTTGATTAAGGCATTTTTACGGCATTTATCATGCTAACGGACAGACAGACAGACAGACTGAATGAACAAAGTCATAAATAGTTTTTCAACTTTGTTGTAAAGTGTTAATAAAGAGAACTTGGATATAAGTCTGCAGGGAAAGTCATGTGCTGACCACATCAGATTTTTTACTTTCCCTGCAATATATGTCAATATTCATCAAAATCTGAAATAAAAAATTGCATATGCTCAAATGTATGAGTTAAGTACTTGTTTCATATACGTAATTTTTGACGACGAAAACTATTAAGGCCAACCCTATTATTCTAAGATGGATCATTTTCAAGATACATATATATATATATATATATATATATATATATATATATATATATATATATATATATATAAGTATATATATATGTGTAAAATATTAATTTTGAAGAGCTGAAGATGGTTTTCACTGTTAAAACACTATTTGGTAAATTTTCTTAAAATTAAGTAGTTAAGTCCCTTGAGGATTATTCTGATGCTACTTACAGTTTGGTTTGATTCGTAAAAATATAATTGGCCCTTTATTTATTTATTTATTTATTTATTTATTTATTTGAGAAATGGCACGCAAAGATTGTGAAAACCTGAAATATATGACTAAAACTGCTGTATACTTGATTTTAATGTACTTTTTGAAAACGAAGTGAATACGTCATCATCCTACTGTTATACCTAAGGTCATACCCAAAGTCCTAAGGTCATACCTTAGGATGATTCATTTTCGAGATTGTTTAGTTTCTTTTCAATTTTAAGGAGGTGAAGACGTTTTAAAATGCATTAAGTTGTAAAATGAAAGAAAGATGCACCAAATATACAAATTGAATATAATACCAAAAAATATAATGTGGGCAGCACAGGACTTTCCACTCAAACTCATATTCACGCTCTCTATTTCTTCAATAATTCACTATATTGGGTTTAATTGCACAGAATAATGCCCACAATTAATTAAAATTACAATGAATTGGCACTTTTAATTCAATTTTCATTCTCAGTAGGTAACTGGAAGTTTTTTCAACTGTGGCGCAGCCTAAATGCGAAAAAACTAAAATATCTCAAGAACGACTAGCCCAAGTGTAATGGGATTGGTCTTATTATTTTCATTGTTAAAAATTGTGTATAAAACAAGCATTTAATTAATATATTTGAGCACAGGTAATATTTTATTTTAGATTATGACGATTTTGGCGGACCATTTCGCAAAAAAGCATGTTACTTTTCTGAATAGTACCAAAAGCTAATCAGCACATGGGTAACCCACAAGTGACTTATCTACCAATATTTGTGAAATTTGATATATTAGTTTTTCAGCTAGAGTGGATACAGTAAATTTTAAATGGTCAGTTCACAAAAGAAAGGCGGGTTGTTATTTTCGAATCCTACCAAAAACTAATCAGCACCAGGGTCACACACAAGGGATACTTATCTGCCAAATTTTATGAAATTCAGACCATTAGCTTTTGAGTTAGAGTTGATACATACATTGTACAGACAGACGCACACACACACAGACATCACATTAAAAATAGTGTTTTCGTGTTCTAGAGGTGCCGAAACGTGTAGATACGTCGAAAACTCGAGTTGCGATTTTCGGCATTATTCCAATACTTTCCCTCTACATTATCATGTATTGCAGGGAAAGTGAAAAATAAAAAGTATTCTGCATTTAACATTTTCTACAATTAAACTCAATTAAAATCATCATGAAATAAAAATTAAGAACAATGAATTTATGTCTGTAAGGAAAGTCCTGTGCTGTCCGTATTAGATTTTTTTCAAATTTTCAGAAAATATATTGCCTGCATAACGCTATCTCTATCGGATGTTTGTTTTTCATTATAACCTCCTGAAATTCGGAACAAGGATTAAATTTTAATTCGAACTTTTTCACTGCTAATCACAAAATTTATTTAATTCGGTTTAAACGTTCTCCCGTGATGATGAGACAGTCAAACAAACAAATAAACAAACACACCCATTAGACAGATTTCAAATTTGTCTATATAGATAACATACATTTTAATATGATTTTCATAAATAATATTTTGACTATTTTTTGAAATAATCTATATGCACTAAATGCCAAGTGTCCGTCTGTCGGTCTGTCAGTCGGTCTGTTTGTCATGCATTTTTCAGGCAGTTCCCGAAAATATAGGGACTTGCAATTTGGTACACGATCGTTCGATAAAACCCCCTGGAAAAATCGAATTTTTGGAAAACGTTCTCCAGAGGAGGGGGGGGGGGCTCCACACCAAAATGTTCGAAAAGTTAAATGATAGGAAGGCATGCTTCGCGATAAGATAGAGACTTCAAATTTGGTGGAGGGGTAAATCGTTCGAAAGGAAGATAGTGTGAAATTGCAGATTTCCAATATTTTCTACTTAAGGGGGTGCCGTACACCAAAATGTTCGATTTAGCGAATAAATGAGAAATGTATACTTTAAAATTTGATAGAGGCTTGAAATTTCGTATATGGGCTACACATTTGACGAAAACACCCAAGACGAATATAGATTTTCAAAAATATTCGTTTAAGGGGGGTGCTCCACAGAAAAACGTTCGAAATGAGAATTGATTAAAAAAACATGCTTCAAGGAAGGGATAGTGATATCAAATTTGGTGTACGGGTAGATAGTTTGGATGGAAGAAAGTGTACAATTTCAGTTTACCAATATTTTCTACTTTAGGGGGTGCCGCACACCAAAATGTTCGATTTTCGAAATAAAGGAGAAACGTCCCTTTTAAAATGTGATAGAGACGTGGTATTTAGTATATGAGCGAATCATCTGATAGAAAACACAAGAGGAATAGAGTTTTTCAAAAATGCATATTTAATAGTGTGGGTACTCCACACAAAAACATTCGAAAAATGAATTGATAGAAAAAGCATGCTTCGCGATGTGATAGAGACTTCAAATTCGGTGTACGGGTAAAAAATTGGAAGGGAAGCAAATGCACAATTTCAATTTTTGCTACTGTAGGGATTGCCGCTCACTAAAATATTCGATTTGCCAAATAAATGTAAAACGCCTCCTTTACAATGTGATAGAGGCTTGAAATTTAGTATATGTGTTAACCATTTGATATAAAAAGCAAAGATGAATATGGTTTGACAAAAATGTTCATTAATCGTAATGCTGCACAGAAAAACGTTCGAAAGGTGAAGCGATTGAAAACACATGCTTCGTGATAGGATTGAGACTTCAAATTTGGTGTACGGGTAGACAGTTTGAAAGGAAGAAAGTGTAAAATTTCAGATTTCCAATATTTGCTACTTTAAGTGGTGCCACACACTAATATGTTCGATTTTCCGAATAAATGAGGCACTCTTCTTTTTAAATGTGAAAGAGGCTTGATATTTGGTATATGGGCCAATTATTTGATAAAAAAAACGAACAGAGTTTTTCAAAAATGTTCATTTATGAGTATGCTTCACAGAAAAACGTTCGAAAGGGGAAATGATGATAAAATAGCATGCTTCGGGATGAGATAGGCTTTAATGTAGTGTACGGATAGATAGTTCGAAAGGAAAAAATGCGCAATTTAAATTTTCCAATATTTTCTTCTTTAGGGGGTTCTGCACACCAAAATAATCGATTTGCCGAATAAATGTGAAACGCGAATTATTCAAAAATTTAAATTATTTAGAGTAGCTTATTGCGAGACCGTTGATTTTCAACGGGTATAAGGCCAGTTTTTGATAAATGCCTAGTCTTCCTGTAATCCTATCTCTCTGGAAATTAATTAGACAATTTCATCGCTTAAACAATTATAACAATTTTTATGAGAATTGCTCATTCATAGATTTTCATTTTTGTCTATATAAATAACAGTCATTTTAAAATGATTCTCATAAATTATATTTTGATTATTTTGAAATAATTTCTGATAAATGCCTAGTCTTCCTCTAATCCTATCTCGCTGGAAATAAGTTTGACAACTTCTATGATCGATTGGGCGTTTATAAAAAGTTTTATTGGAATTGCTCATTTTATTTGATGTATTAAGATCCTCAAACTCACTGAGAAATATACAAATTGACAACCCGACACGTGTACATAATTAAGAAAATATTTATTTAAGGACATTTATTTAAGAATATTTATTAAGAATATATTTAATTAAGAAATATTTCCTGTTCTGAAAGTGCCATTATGTGATATAACTTCAAAATGCCGAAATTAATTTTTGACACCCATCAAAATATTAATAAAAGAAAATGTATGTGTGTCTAATTGAATGTGCAGTCTGTAACTAGAAATCTAAGCATCGTATAACCATTAAATTTAGTACACGGGTCCTTCAGGACCCAGGGACTTGCATCTCTATTTTTTATAATTCGAATTAAATTTGTAGTTATTTCATGTTTTAGCACGATTTATAACAATTTGGAGAGATATTCACACATATCGATTCCTTAACGACTTAAAATATCATCAGAGTTTACAGCTTGATACCATCTGAAAGATCGAAGAATTATCTTTCAAACAGACTTTGAACTGAATCCATACGACTAATAAAATACTCTTCATGAATTTCTGAAATATATATACTTTTCATACGTTCTAAACATCTCCTATTTTCACATTGCAGTATAAAAAAATTCACAGCGAATCCACTGTTTATAATTTGCATATCACATAACTTTTATTATTTATATATCACCCATTATATTATAAAAATTATGAAATGCATTATAAAATCACAAGTATCTAATTATTTGAAAATGATTACATAATTATTATTATTATTTTAAAATCACTTTTCGAATTTTTATTTAATTTCGAATAATTAAGGCGTCCTTCTGTTCCTGTGTCGTTGAAAGTCAATGGACTACTTCTACTCATTCATTAAAATCATTTAATTAATTTTAATTTTAATCCTTTAATACATTAAACCCACATGCTCACACAAAGCAAACACTCTTAAATCGTACAAAAATATTTGATTACTTTTCACAGAAGCCCTAAACTTTATTAAGTGCAATTTCAATCTTACTACCATATTCTTTTAATAAGATTCTAATTACCTAATAAAAATATTTAATATGTTTATCTACACTATTTTGAATCGGTGGCAGAAACATAAATGAATCTGAAGAAAACATTATGGTAAAATCTGATAATGTTCCGAAAAATGGCGTTTGAAGAATGTACAGCCAAGAAAGATAAAATAGTTTTGTGGATCCCTTTGTCGGTATACAACCAATAAAGAAAAGTTAGGTGGACAAATGTGATTCTTTTATATTTCTTTGCAAAATTTATTACCTCTAACCTAGCTGGCATTTAGATTCCTATCTTCTTATTAAATAGATGATTCAGAAATAAATTCAGGTTTATTTGGAAATAAAACGTAGTTTTTATTTTACAGTATTAGAGAATGGAATCCTATATAGCTTTAACTTACTTTACAAGGCATATTGTATGCAAATATAAAGTGTTGTAAATATGTCAAAAGTATCAGAGCTTCCGCTGGATTTAAACGTTTTGACCGACCTAGAAAACAATTCAACTATTAATAACGTTATGCATGCTTTTGTCCGTGTTCTCGCCGGGCCCACTCGTTGAGTGGTGAGCGGATCTTAGCTCTGTAGCTCCTCCAACCTGCAGGGCTCCTCCAACCTCCTTAGATCCTCCAACCTGGGGGTAAATAAATCCGGGGAACCGGCTGTCGAGGAACAGGCCGTCGTATCGGTGAGGCAGTTAGGCCTCAGACTCTTCCAGGTGGCTGTGATCCCATGGACTGCGTCTATTCATGACAAGAGCCTAGATTTAGCCGGCGACTGGAGTCGGGCTTGGCGGGTATTCTTCGGACCCTGCCCGGTGAATGATTCTGCCGAGTACGTGACCCTGGCCGCGGCTTTGCTGGGTAAGAGATCGAAAACTCCGCTCACCTCAATACCAGCACAAGCCCCAATGGCCGCAGTGGTGGATTTCGTGTAATCCTCTCTCTCTCTTTGTCTATGTAATAATGTGTATCCAATATATTTACAAAAATCTGATGACGGCAGCACAGGACTTTTCCTACACAATGTGATCACTTATCTACTTCCATAGGCAAATAGTTATGTACAGCCGCCAAAGAAAAGAAGAAACAAAACATCCGACCACAATTGCCCAATTTATATCGCAAAATAAAACGGAATATATCATTCGATAAGGTTTAATGTCTATAAATATCAATGTTTAGAATTTACTTAAGGAGCCATTTTTATAAATATTAAGGAACAAACTCAAATCTTCAAGGTCTGGGCTAGAGTAAAATTTACAGAAATACAACACTAATACTTACCCATAGTGTCCCCCAGTTCACCCTAAAAATAGTATAGTGGGATGTGAATAGATCAAAGTACATTGCGCATATACTAAAAGAACCAGACGATTTGTGGCCACTAACATATTTATTTAAACACATAAATTATCAAACATTAACAATAATAATACCAATACAATACACTTAGAAGTACCAATCTTGGCCTCGGGGTGTACGGGATAGATATGATAATTGCTACTTCAAATCCTCATTAATCAAAATTCAAGTTGGTGCAGTAAGGGAAATTTCCCAAAGCTTTATTTGACACTGATACTTAGATTTAGATGAATATGCAAATACACATTACATCACAATAGAAGAATTCCATCACTAATTGGGGAACACTGTCCTCTATACTCTCCACCGTCCGTTTATCGGTTGACCCAGTGATTCCTGGAGATTCGGGAACTACGTGCAGGCCGATGCCGGTAGGGTCGCATCCCTAATAAACTTTGAAGGTGTTTGCCTCACACATACCGCACCGATGACGATTGACGCACTCCGTTGACGTGTTTCTACGCTACATAGAGGCCCAGGATTTATGCTCTGCAAACACGTTGTCCACGTACACTCGGCCGTTAGGTGAGATAGACACTGAGCTGTCGATTACCATCCTTGCAGTCCATACAGTTGTCACTGCTTAAATGTAGTTTAAAGGGTCCAAAGGATCGCCCATACAACGCCGTCTATTTTCAGAGCTGGGTTGCACTGCGTGGCAAAAGGGGGCGAAGTTCTCGCTGCACCGATGATCGCCACTGCCCGATGATGATGCATAAGTCGGTCTGGTTCCTCCCCAGCTCGATTTGGCCTAGAGCTGCCATAACACTTAATTTGCTGAATAGTTTCGCCTGGCGACGAGCTACGCTTAAGTATATGTACTCGCAACAAGGTACACAGATCGGCTCCTTACTAAATGCATAGGACGGCCGCTATAGAGTGGCAGCGGATGCCTGTGCCTAAAAATGCATCAAAATTTATTTCGAATTGGGCTTCAAAACAAGTGCACCTACACTTGGAGACCTTTTCTAACGAGATCAGAATGGAGTCTGATTTTTCTTTTTAAAGTCGAGTTTCTTCAGATTTTGAAGAAGGAGAAACAAAATGGGTTAAAAGTTTTCTTGTCCGCTCATTCGTTCCATCACTTGTATGTGAGAAATTGTTGATTCTAATTCCAACCAAATTATTGGATTGCGTAGTGACGCTTATTTTCTATGCGTCCCAATAGAAATTGAAGACCTGAGGGCTTCCCACATCCGGGAGATCCCGACCGAGACCCGGTGTGAGCTATCACTTGACAGAAGCTATAAATTTTGAGAGATTTGCAGTTTTTAATTTGGCATTTACTATGACATTTCATTTTATGAAATTTACAACTTCTGTCTTGGTCCATTCATACCATGATGCCGAACTGTGCCATCTCGTCTGTGCGGCGGCATCGTGTAGCAATAACTTACCATACATATAATCTACATTGAGGAATTACTACTCCCCCTTTCATTCCTAGGGCTAACCCGGGGCATGAACAGTGTTTGCATTCTGTGTAAATAAATGTTATGCTTCATAACAAGAACAACCATCTATTGATAATTAAATATTCAGATTCTAGAGAAAATTTCATGGGGATTTAAAATAAATTATCATTCTTAAATGATTTTTCATTTATTTGCAGAAATATACAGGGAGATTATAAAAACACTTTGCCGATACATGAGCCCCTAACGATCATACCGTTCAAGGAGACGGAAAGAAATTTTGGATGCAGGTATTTTAAGGTATACACTCAAGAATGATGTGAAAAAACAACAGTCCTGCTCTCACAGTTAGGGTTACCATGACACAATTTCGAAATGTTCAAATGGCAACACCTACTTTTTTTATTGGTATGTGATCTTCATAGAGAAAAACCATAAATGGCTTTGAAACGGTACCTGCAGCACGAAAAATGCCGGTGCTAGGCAGAGACTAAGAATAAAGTGAAAACAACCAATAGGGATAGACCAGCGACAGAAGAGTAAAACATTTTATTATGTTTCACAAATTTTCCACGTGCCCGCCTTCACACACGATGACACTTTGCATGCGACAGATGGTGGATAGTACTGAAGCACGTACCATGGCAAAAGGAATTTGCTGAACCTCACGTGTAATGGCATCTCTGAAATCAAATAGAGTTTGCGGATAGCCTGCATACATTTTGGAATTCATGTTTCCCCACAGCCCATTGGAGTGAGATCGGGGGACCTGGGTGGCCACGGAAACATGAAATGGCGGGAGAAAACTCTGTCACCAAACTGTTGTGTCAATAAACGTTTCACAGAAGACTCCACATGTGGGAGAGCGCCATCTTGCATCCACACGACGTCAGATAGGGCATTTCTCTGTTGTAATTCGAGAACGACGTAATTGGTCACCATTGCTTCATAGCGACCACTATTTACTGTAGACGTGCGTAGACCTGCGATAGTGACCTCTTCAAAAATTTAAAGGGCCTAGGATGAAGGTGCTTGTTATCCCGCACCACACAGTTATTTTTACCTAGTGTAACGGAAGTGAGACCAATCAGATCATAGGGATTTTAGTCTGCATAGTGCACGCAGTTCTTCGAATTAACGTTACCAGTCAAGGAGAAATGTGCCTCGTCCGTCCACAGAATGCGTAAAGGCCATCTGTTATCATCCTCAAACCGGGTGAGAAATCCATTAGCAAAATCTAAACGTAATTGGTTATCACCCGCTTGCAACATCTGGACACGCTGGAGCCGATACGAAAATATGTAGAGAACAGAGCGCAGAATCTTGTGGACCTTAGAATTCGGCAAATCCAGCACCGCGTGCACTTGCAATACGACCTTTGCTTATCGTCTCATGTACTTCTGCAAGAACCTCGGCAGGAACGGATGGTCGTTCAGGCCGAGATCGATCGCATGTGCAAGCAGGTTCCTCAAATTTGCGTATCAAGACCCGTACAGCTTGCACAGAACACTGGTCTCGTAGTAGCCGATGGTTTGTGCCATAGATACGCAATGCCTCTGTGGCATTTTGCCAATTAGAGGTAATAGAACTTTACCATTTCACTTCGTTGTTTCACTGTAAGCGTCATGTTGATCAAGTCAAAGTGTAAGAAAGCAAGCAGCACTCAAATCACAATGCCTTTTCTTTCTCCTTTGGCGATGGCGTCAGCCATTGCGGTGTCTTACGCCGAACCTGAAAATCTGCATACCTTGATCACTTCTTCTCCTTTTGAAAGAGATTCAGCAGGCTGGATTTTGAGCCGAACACTTTTCTCCTAGTATCTGCCTACCGCCGACGTTTTTCTAGTTGCAGGTACCGTTTCAACGCCATTTATGGTTTCTCATTGTGAATATCGCATTCCAATAAAAAAAGTAGGTGTTGCCATTTGAAAATTTCGAAATTGTGTTACTGTAACCCTAACTGTGAGAGCAGAACGGTTGTTTTTCTCATCATTCTTGAGCGCATACCTTAAAATACCTGCATCCAAATTTTCTCTCCGTTTGCTTGAACGGTATGATCGCTAGGGGTTCATATATTGGCAATTTTTTTTATAATCACCCTGTATATGGCAAGGCGAATAATTTCCTTTATGCGTCCTATACAGAGCCGTCCAAAAATCTTCTTATGGCTAGCAACTCTTGCTTTCACAAACTTTCATCTAAAATTTTTCTCAATTACTCTTCTTATTATTCATAAGATGTGTACAACACTAAAAAGAAACAATAAAATAAAACGAAACACCTGACCACAATTACGGAATTTGTATCCCAAAATAAAACGGCAGATATCAATCGATAGGGATTAATGTCTTCTACAAATATGTTTCTTCGGTTTTTCCCAATGGCCAGGCACTGACTCTTTCTTCTTCGCCTATACATCGGCCAGAACCGTGAACCTCTTAGCCGTCATATGACGTTGCCCCAGCGCACCAGTGGGGGTGGAAACACATTGCGCCCAACAACACAAATATCCATGTCTGAAGTGGGACTCGAACCCACAACCCGGCGGTCGAACGAGTACGAGGAAACACTTGCCTTTGACCGTTCGACCACCACGTCGGCTTCTACAAATATCAATAATTAGAATTTGCATAAAGGGCCACCTTCATAGTTATTTTGGTACTAACTCCGAAATCGTCACGATCAACCCTTATTGATCATTACATTGTGGTGACGTCACGACTGCGGGACTTCACAGACTCTCTGCGGGATGTTACAGACTCTGCGGTCCTGTGAGTGCATACTGCGCATGTCAACGATTCCATATTTAAGACGTTGCATCGTGCAGTTCTTCAGTCTAGTATACTCGCTAGTATATTCAGTCTAGTATACTCGCTGTCTAGTATACTGACAGTTTCGTACTCGCGTAGACTCGAAGTTTGAACTTTTAAAGCATGACGTCTCATATCCTGGAGTCTTGGCGTAACACCGTTTACGTATCAGATACTTTCTAGCTTAACCTTATGCACGCATATAATGATGCAATTTGACGCTGTAATGTTTTCGAGTTCAGCAAGTAAAAGTTCCTGTATTGTTAAGTTTCAGTTATTAAATGTTAAGTTTTCTGATGTGTCGAGTATTCTTATACGTTAGCTGCAGTCCACTCATCCACGCAACATTCAACCAATGCAACCTTCAACAAATGTGTTCTTCAACAAAGGAGTTAGATGTAAATATATATATACTAAAGTGGTGAGCTGAAACCTTTTAATAGCACTCTTCACTATAGTGCCTAACAGCATCACCAAAACATATTCCGATTCACGGAAAACTTTCATGCAGATTAAAAAAAATAATGGAATCCAATATAAATATTGGAAGGCTCAAAACTGTTCGTGAAAATCCTTAAAACCATATAGGATTCGTCTGAAAATTTAATTCTGCATCAGAAAGAGCGGATTCCGATTTGATAAAATGGTACCGCCAGTATGTAATGTTTTGTCAGTTTGACATACGCTTTATTTTAGTGTTACACATAGAAAGTTATTGTCTTTCAAAGAACGATGAGTTAGGTAGTGTGTTTGATGTTTTTGATCATAAATGGTTTACAAAAACATCTGAGGTTTTTTCCGATAACATTTGGAAAGGTCCCCTATAAGCGTAATAATTCTCAAATTGTAAATAACATTTGATGCACACTCAATATTGCACGGATAAAACTGAAATTTCGAATACCGATGTTTCAGACGCAGCTGCATCGGATGGTGTAAAATTTTTAAACATTTTAGCTGTTTCAATTTATAGTTATTGTGAATATGAATTTAATAATTAATAAAATATAATCCAAATATACTTGGATGTTAAAATTTATATGAATTTTGTTTGGGTTTTTCAGCATAAAAGTATGCAAAAACAATTTCTTGGGAAATTGATTTATCGCGGAAATATATCCCAAAAACTGGAAAACCTGTATAACATTAGGATCAGAACTTTTAAAACACTTGTAAATAGAATTTTTATGACTTTTTAAATCCGCTTGAAATTCTCTATAGAATCTGAATATGTAATCATTAATGGGGGTTGCCCTTGAATATTTTGGAGTTAATACCAAAATGACTATGAAGACGGACCCTACGCAAATTTTAAATATTGATATTTGTAGCAGAATTTAATCATTATCGAATGCTATCTTTCGTTTTGTTCTGGGATGTACGTTATGCAATCGCGAATGGGTGTTTCGTTTTCCTTTTTTACGGCTGAACTACAGCATAATGTTTTTGATGTTAAATTGTGCTTTGACATTTGGAGCTATTCTTGATGACAATGTGCAAAGCTATTTCGAATTGTACCCAAATAACTTATATTTTGCATAAATCTAACGTTAACGTGTCAATTAAAATTACCATTAGCATCCGCTTCCCAATATAGTCCATATATTGAACAATTTTCATAATTAGAAAGTAATATTTAATTATATTAAACAGATGATTTAAGTTCCAATTAATAGATTACTAAAATTTTAAATCCAAATTCTAATAATGTTTCCCCGTATGTCAATAATGTACTTAACATTTTTTTGATTAATATGAAACGACAAACTTGTTTACTGTGACAACTGTTGCAAAATGTTCCCATAAGTAAATAGAGCCATACCATAATGTTATTGGCATTGAATTAACATCACGTAAATCAAAATTTGACGTTTTAAGCGACTTATTAGTCTAAAGCGAATGTATTAATCATACCCACATGAAAATTGCTCATCACAATTTAATTGGTATTTTATAGCTATCCCTTTACATAAATGCTATAAATGAGTTATTTGCTTTTCAAAATACAAAACAATTACAAAAAATATCTTCTTCCGAGAGCAAAACAAATTAAATTCACGAGAACTGTGTTAATGGTTATGTCATATAATATTGAATTATGAAAAGTGTACTATATATTTGACTATAAGAGCTACATTTTAAATGTTATGTTAATTTTTAAAAAGTTCTTTTTAAAAAGATGAATTCTCTCGAGAAGAGTTATTGCACCATTTTTTAAATTGTGGCATTCGTTTTTTAATGAAAATGTAGTATAAAATAATTATTTTAAACAATTTTTAAAGGTCTTGATTTTTAAAGATTGATTTTGATAAATGAAGTCAAAAATTTGTGGGTCTTCTGAACATTCACTCACTTATTTAATAAATAGTGTTTCAGTATTCACTGATTGTAACAATTGTACATTTTTTAAGCGTTTCGAAACAAATTCGTTCATGAAATATAGCTTCTACAGACTCATGGATACACACACACACACGCGCACAGGAGGGAGAGAGAGAAGAGAGAGAGAGATCCTCTCAGAAGCGTTTGATTCGAGTTAGGGGATGTTTGAAACGCGCTATTCCATTGAAAACTCGAGTATGAATTTTTGACCCCATCACAATAATTTATTTCCCTATTTATACTTTACCTTCATTTATTGGGAAAGTAAAAACAGCAAAAAATTCGAACACAGGGATAGCAATATAAAAATAAATAAATAAATAATCCGATAACATTTTGCGAAATGCAAAATAAGTTTTTAAAATATTGGTAGTATGGACAAAATATAAAATCTTCTCTCAAAATAATTTTTGGATAAAATTTAAATAGCTTCAACCAAGAGTCGATCCTAGGAATTTTCGTTACCACTTTACCTCTGTTAAAGAAGCCTTATGGAGGGCATATACCACAGAAATAAAGAAACACGGGAACTTCATTTCAACTGGCATTATAAATGCAGCGTTTGTGGAAACATTCAATGTTCTTTCATTCATCTACATCATCCATCAAACAAAAAAATAATGACTTTAAAAATCTGCTTAAAAAATCCTAGAAATTGATTGACGAAGAAAATGGCTTGTACAATAAATGAATACAAAAATAGATGCCATACGCCAATTCCAATAAATTCGAAAAAATGATAATGTCCACTAAAAAGATAAATTCAAATAAAAGAAAATAAAACCCTTAACTTCAGTTTCTACATCTTTATTTGGAGCATATTTCTTGTTGCTACTGGGATAAATATAAATATGGGTTTCGTCCAGAAAAGATCACCAGGCGCGAAGCGCCTTTAATCTCCAATCTCTAGGTGTGGTTCTTATCCTCATACTGTGACATTATTTCATTTGCCCATAGTTGGAGGTTCGAGGTCTTTGATTTACTGTTTTTATTATTTGACTTAGATCCTAGTGTGGCAGTTTGTTGCACATTTAGAGTTTGAGTAATTTTGGGGAGTTGATGCAGTTCTAAGGATTTCCTATCAATTTGGCAGTTTAAGGTTTAAGAACATTTTTTAGAAAACATTGATCGAGTTTTAATTTAACATCAACTATTTAAGTTGGGACTTACCTAATTCCGATTTTCAATATTAAGTACCGCGCGGGGTCTCTTACGTGATTTGGCTTTGCGATGATCATAGTCATGCAGATTGAATAGTAGTTCATTTGGAACAGATGGCAGATTTTTATAGAATTTAAGCGCTAGCTTTTTAATTTGGGCTCTAACAGTTTTTATCTTGAAGTCTTTCCTAATTACCGAGTTTCTTAAGTATCTAGGAGCTTTCCTTATAATCCATAGGGTTTTGTTTTGTTTTGTCTCTAGTAAGTCTATAGTAGTTTTACAGGCATATCCCCATACGGGTGCTGCATACAGCATTCCCGGGCGGATGACCGATTTATAAATTAGGAGTTTATTTTGATAACTTAGATTTCCGTTTCCTATCATTGGGTATAAGGCTCCTGTGGCCATATATGCTTTTTTGATTAAGTTCGTTACGTGCTGTTTCCAGGTTAGTTGGGAATCTATCGTTACACCTAGGTATTTAGTAGATTTTTCCGCTTTTAGGGCATAGTTGTTTATGTACAGAGGCGGCGGAGGTTTACGTTTTCTAGAGAAATAAATCCAATGACATTTATTGGGGTTTAAGTTTATTCGCCATTTTTCCAGCCATGTTTGGAGTATGTCTAAGTGTTGTTGTAGCTGTCTGTGCATTACTGAGACATATCCTACTGGGATTTAAGCAAATTACAATTTATGTACCATTTAATTAAAAAATATTTATGGAAAATAAAAGGAATTTGGTTTATATATACGTCAGCTAATCAGCCCAAGACAACAAGTATATCTGCTAGCAAAATAATTTTTGGAGCCTATAAACTCATCCCACATAAGCAAATTTACTTAAAGAAATAAAACTATATATTAAATTAAACTAAAAATTTAATAATGTTGACACAATTTCATTATTATGCTTAACATTTGCAACCATAACAACCATAAAAGATAGTAAATGTGTCAAGTATTTTAAACACACACTGAAAAATCAGGGATATTTCACTGTCACAAATTTCTCCATTTGGTGGCTTTCTCAGAGTTAGAATTGCAGGACTACTGCAGAAAATAGCAGCCACTAACCGGTATCGTTCTTATTATGAGCTCTTCGAAATGGAATGTCTGATATCAGCAATGGCAGCTGGAAATCTTGCTATATCTTAACATTTTGTGAAACTGCATGGAAAGTAACAAATTCTGTCTTACCACATAGCCAGCTCCCAATTTATTTATAATTTAGCACGGAATAAATGAATGAAACGACAAAGTCAACAATTATAGAACTCGCTATTGGAGGCTTTTCTAAATTTAGTATCACCCTTTAATTGAAGATAATAAGTTTAATAATCCGCCAAAAAATGTCGCGCTGTGAATTGAAACATGAAAATATTGTGGGGGGGGGGGAGGAAGTGGTGATACATTTCGAATATTTGCATAATTCTGCGGACAATACAACCTTTTAACGGAACGGAATCAGTGTGAAACTGATCACTTCACAACGATCATGGCTGAATACGTTATACACGGTTGCGGGAAAGATGTCACAGTTCAAAAAGGGCGAAATATTTTGTCTGGTCAATTTCAGAAGACGTGCAATGAGATTGCTAAAATCACTGGCACTGGATTACGAAGTGCGCAGTACATTATAAAATCTTGGAAAGATGGCAGTGACCCATCAACTTCGAGGAAAATGTGTGGTCGAAAAACAGTCCTAAATAATCGTGATTGAAGATCCTTAAAACGGTTAGTGAATTCGAATCGCAAAAAATCGGTTCTAGAACTCACAACCCTGCTCAATAGTGGAAGCAAGACCATTTCTACTCGCACTATGAAGCGAGAACTCAAAAGACTCGAATTAAACAACTGTGTTCCAAAAAGGAAACCACTGGTTACTGAGATTAATTGGAAAAAATCTCCAATTCACCAATGTAAATAAAGAATGTACTATTGAACAATGGGGGTAAATGACTACTGAACATGTGGTCCCATGAGTCCAGATTTACTATCTTCCAACATCATGGACACATCAGAATTAGAAGGGAATCTCTTGAAGCATTGGACCCTTTCATCACTGTACAGGCCTCAGGTGGAAGTGTTATTATCCGGGGTTGCTTGTATTCGACTGGTCTAGGTACAGCAGCACTAAAATGAAGTCAGCTGAATATATGAGCATACTGAATGATAATCTTATTTCATCAATGACATTTTTCTTTCCAGGGGGGCAATGGTTTATTCCAAGATGAAAACACCATGATTCATCGCGCTGAAATTGTGAAAGATTGGTTCAAAGGAGCACGAGGCCTCATAGGCACACTTGAATTAGCCACCAGCTGTTCTGACGTCAATCCCATTAAAGATATTTCGAATATACTGGAGAAGTAGCTAAGAAGTAATTTCACTCTTCCCTCATCAACCAAGTAACTTGAGAAAATGTTACAGCAAATCTGGCCACAAATAAGTATTAAGACATAAGTATTAAGAACTCATAGATATAATGCCATCGCAAAAGCTTGCCGTAATTTGTGTTAAAGGTGGTTATATATATATTTATACATAGCTATCCAAAGTTGTTAGTATTCGATATATTAATCAGCTATGTGTCACTAATTTGACGACTTTTTGAAGAAAGGAGAACTTTTTCGAAATAATGAATATTCTTGAAAATATCAGCACCTTCTACAAGTTTTCTATAGAGAGTGTATAAAATGAGTCTTGGTATCAATTAGAGAGCAGTTGACGTGATTCGAACTACAATATATTGTGTTGTACATCAATATTTTGAAAACAGTAGCTACTGTTTTGTGAAGTTAGTGGAACATTTAATTGTTGGTTTACTGTATCTCCCATTTGTTTAATGATACTGTGGAGTAGTTATAAAGCTATTTTTTGTACAGTCTTCCGGTTTACGCTCCGCTTGTAAATAAACGTGCTAGTTATCCAGAAATTTGGACTAATTCTTGTATCCTAACAGAACACCCACGATTCCGAAAGATACGTAGTAACATTATTTTATTTCTCACCTTTATCGAATCAACATCTGGGTAAAGCATGAATTACCGAATAGTCCAATTTCATTAAAGTCGGACTGATAGTTTTCTTTTTTTTGTGTTATTGCAAACATTGTACAGTCAGGCGCATATCCAATATAATATAATGTGGACAATATAATATAATATAGAAAACCCGTAACGAGGATTCTCAATTTATTACATGTGTTAAGAACTCTTATGTTTAGGTTTTTAAAACAGATAAATCCATTGAAAACTACTACAATTATCGGCTCTATTCCGATACTGCTTACGTAATTAAAAACATTATCTGGCTGTGTGTCTGTCTGTGTATATATGTACCATGCAGTGCAATTATAAACATTTCTTTAATAATATATAGCTAAAACTATTTCAAATATATCTGAATACGTCTATCTATTTCTAAATATGTGTAAATTATTTTATTTCCGGAAATACTTAATTTCCCTAAGAGCAGTTTTATTGCACTGACAAATTCTCCTAATTGCAAATAGTTCAATTCAATAAATTATTTTATTCATTAATGCTTATTTTGCCACACAATCAAATTTAATGGTATGGCTTAAGCTTTGACATCTGGGATGGTTCAGAAAGGATATTCAAAATTCCATGGTATTGTTATGGAACAAGTGAAATTGTTTTGTGTCGCCCATGCCGCACATGAAATAAAGATGAGATGCAGGGACAAATCCGGCTTCTTTCGTTATCTTCGCAGAATTTATTATCCCTCCCACTCAGCTGTCATTTATATTTCTTTATCTTTGCGCGAATACTAATAGAATAAACACATGCTTCGGAGGGAAAATATGCGATTGAGTAGCATATGATTTTTTATACAGTCTCAAATTCATTTTTCATTCTTCCTTTTCATATATTAACTAGACAGTAACAGCGAAAAACCATGGAACAATTTTTATTCATTGAAAGTTAATAAATGTAAAAAATCTTTAAGTTTGATATTTTTATGTCAGACATAGCTTCAAAACAATATTTTTAGTATATATTTTATATAATACTAGACGCCTTCGGCGACCAGCCTGTTCGCCACCCTTGAAAATTCTGACCATGGCAAATTCGCTGGCACGACCTACCAACTATTTGGACGGCCAGGAAGTGCAACCAAATTTAGACCGGAACCCAGTGGGGGAGGCATCCAGAGGGACCGTACCCTCCTTCACCTACTACCAACCTCTCGGAGGGACTTACCAGCCCACATGTTTAACGTGATCGTACTCCGCCTGAACACGGCGGCAGTTTTGGCAGTGGCGGGAATAGAACCTGGGCCTACCGAATGCAATTTCCGCGCGCTAACCACTGGATTACATCGCCCTCCGCGACAATCTCCATAATTTTTTTTATTCACCCAATTTAGAGCGTAACCCAGTGGGGAAGGACTTACGGATTCACATATTTAACGTGATCGTACTCCGCCTGAATACGGCGGCACTTTTGGCAGTGGCGGGAATCGAACCCTGGCCTACCGAGTGCAATTCCTGCGCGCTATCCACTGGACTACCGCGCCCTCCACCCCGTGGAGTTAACAAAGTTTGTTTTAGTTTAATGACGTTAAAACCATAATTCAATCATTTAAATTTTTTAATGATCATATGCTAAGCTCTTATTTCACTCTGTATACTGTTACCACCAACCGATGTATACAATACATCACCACCATTCAATACACCATTATTCAATCATCTATCCCTGACAAAATTTATTTTCATCAAAATTTTTCCAGAACACGCTTATTATTTTTAACTCTCGTTGTCTAAATCAGAACCTTACAAACTGCAGACGATTTTCAGGACAGTCTCAAATATACCACCGAACACCCGCGCGCAAACCGTCGCTATAGAAACGCCGTGCTTCTGCGGCATGTGGGAAGTCGATCTCTTATTGAAATTAAAAATCATTAGTTCATTAAAACCGGGATCAGGCTGCTATTTATAATTATTTCTTGACCAGATTGGGCTTGTAAGAAATCCAGATTTTTGAGCTTTCTAAAAATGTAAATTGTTAGTCGAAATACTCGATATTTTTTTGGATGCGAGGATTGAAAAACGAAAGTTCGTTTTTTTGACCCGAAAGTGACTTTTGTTTTAAAATCTTTAAAAAATATTAGAAATTGAAATTGAGATTTGAAATTGATATATGTTTACTCGCAATTATCTGCTCTTTCCGGTCGTGTGATTTGTTTTTTCTACGACGTCTGGATGGTGGAGAAAAAAAGGGCAAAAAGGCAAAAAACGGTCGAAATCGCATAAAATATTGCATAACAAAAAAAATAAATAAAATTTTAAAAATCGGTTTCGACGTGTCACCTTCCAACCCCCCCCCCCCCCCCGGGTCTCTGATTGCCAAATTTCGTAGCTCTCCAGTCACTGAACCTATAGTGTATAAGACACATACACAGACAGACAGACACACATACATTGCCATTTATTATTTAAGATTATTTATCTTAGTAAAGTGCCTCAACATTATCTCATTAAATCGGTTTTAATATTCTCTTCCTCAAGTGACAGAAGATGAATGAGGGAAGAGTTAATATAAAGTTAATAATAAAGAGTTAATAAAAAGCTATGTTAACTGTTCTTATTTTTTTGGATCTTTCTTTTTCTTTTGACACTTTTTATTTGTATTTTTTTCTTATTTTTCTTTTCTAAATTTTATTCTAAATTTCTGTTTTTGTTTTCATACGCCAATTTTTTTTTTCTTTTCATATATTTTCTTTTTATATATTTTCTAAATTTTACTTTTAAAATTTTATTATTTCCTTTCATTTTAATCTATATTTTATTATGTTATTATACCTCACTCTAAATATTAGTTTTCAATGATCTTTTTATCTATAGTCGCAATAACCATTTTCCCATTTTTGTAAAATGGACGTACTTGTCAAGTTCAAATATAATGTAAAACTGTCTGTTTAATCACAATATTTATTATAAATTGTAATATTTTTAGACCTAAATAAAAGTTCTTTTGGTGGGATGGTAGACCTTGGGTGCCTCCTGAATGCAGGAGGTATCTTTTCCCGGCCGTGCAGATAGCTACTCTAAACCCAATATGTGAGTCGCACGGTCTGGGGTCTTCAGACCTCCGACATCTTATCCTTTCCCGGCCGTGGAGCTAGCTACTCTAAACCCACTACGTGAGTCGCACGGTCTGGAGTCTTCAGACCTCCGACATCTTATCCTTTCCCGGCCGTGGAGCTAGCTACTCTAAACCCACTACGTGAGTCGCACGGTCTGGAGTCTTCAGACCTCCGACATCTTATCCTTTCCCGGCCGTGGAGCTAGCTACTCTAAACCCACTACGTGAGTCGCACGGTCTGAAGTCTTCAGACCTCCGACATCTTATCCTTTCCCGGCCGTGGAGCTAGCTACTCTAAACCCACTACGTGAGTCGCACGGTCTGGAGTCTTCAGACCTCCGACATCTTATCCTTTCCCGGCCGTGGAGCTAGCTACTCTAAACCCACTACGTGAGTCGCACGGTCTGGAGTCTTCAGACCTCCGACATCTTATCCTTTCCCGGCCGTGGAGCTAGCTACTCTAAACCCACTACGTGAGTCGCACGGTCTGGAGTCTTCAGACCTCCGACATCTTATCCTTTCCCGGCCGTGGAGCTAGCTACTCTAAACCCACTACGTGAGTCGCACGGTCTGGAGTCTTCAGACCTCCGACATCAATACATGGGTAAAGACTCTGCCACTTATAATATATATACTGATGGTTCAAATATTGACAATGACACTGGTTTTTCAGTCTGCATTTTTAAACATGATGTTCTGGAAAATGTTCTCTCCTATAAACTTGACAACAGGAATACAGTATTTCAAGCCGAACTTACCCCTATTTCCTTTGTTATTGATTGGGCTTTCTCTAAAAATACCCCAGTTAATATTTTGCCCGATAGCCTCTCTTCCAAGCTTAATCATATCCATTCTTACCTACTCTGCTGAGATTTGGGCAATGACAGAAAAAGTTAAAGATATCATTTCTGTTTTTGAGAGAAAAATCTTGAGAGGTATTTTTGGTGGCTTAAATTGTAACAATATCTGGAAAAGAAGAACTAACTCTGAACTTTAAAGTCTTTTAATGAACCGGATATAGTAAATTACATCCCGATTCTGATAATTAAATGGGTGGGTCACCTGTGCAGGATGGCCGAAAGCCGTACAATAAAAAAGATCTTTTCGGCCAGACCATTCGGCACCCGTAAAAGAGGAATACCTAAACTCAGATGGCTTGACTGTGGGGAAAAGGACTTTAAAATTTTAAAAGTTTTGAACTGGAGGTCTTTGGCCAGGGATAGGGGAGCCTGGAGTTCTATACTGCGGAAGGCAAGGGCCCATCCTGGGCTGTCAGGCCACTGAAAAAGAAGAAGCCTCTCTTCCATTCGAGCTCTTAACTCAATAAAAATAAATCTAATTATCTTAATTCCATTAAATCCAAAGCTCTCCTTGCCCAAAACCTTGTCAATATTTCTTGGGTAAAAGCTCACAATAATATATCTGGAAATGAAATTGCTGATTACCATGCCAAAATTTCTGCTATCTCTGGTTTCCCTCTTACTATTTCCTTTCCTTACTCGCTCCTCTCAAAATTTTGTAAATCTCATATCCTTAATCTTTGGCAAAATTATCTTAATGATTATATTTCCACCAGGACTGCTGATCCAGCTAGAATCCTGTCTGACCTTCCTATCGTCAGTCCTAATTTACAAATTTTTAATAAATACCTCATTTACTTTCTTACTGGTCATGGCCCCTTTCTTGATTACCTATACTTTTTCAAAATTAAATCCGCCTCTAACTGTATTTGCAATAAATTTGGTGACGCTGACCATTACATTTTTGATTGTCCTTTTTCTAAAAATTTTCATCTCTGCAAACCTTCCCCCTCTAATAAACCAATTTGGTTCTCCAATGTTCGTTCAAATCCCTCTTCAGTAGATAAAATTAAAAACTGTATTCTTGTTGCCATGGGAATTTCTAATAAAGTAACCTAAGCTTATGAGTAGATTCTGCTCTCAATTAATTTTGATCAATGAATCCCTTTATTTCATTCTTATTAACTTATATTGTGTTCCCTCCATTTTTTCTTAAAAAAAAAAAAAAAAAAAAAAAACTTACCATGTTTTGACCTTTTTTATTTGCATTTTTTCTTATTTTTCTTTTCTAAATTTTATTCTAAATTTCTGTTTTTGTTTTTCATACGCCTAATTGTTTTCCTTTTCATATATTTTGTTTTTATATATTTTCTAAATTTCACTTTTAAAATTTTATTATTTTCTTTAATTTTAATCTATTTTTCATTATGTTATTATACCTCACTCTAAATTTTATTTTTCAATGATCTTTTTATCTATATTCCAAATAACCCTTTTCCCAGTTTTGTAAAATGGACGTACTTGTCAAGTTCAAATATAAAGTAAAACTGTCTGTTTAATCACAATATTTTTCATCAATTGTTATATTTCTAGACCTAAATAAAAGTTCGTTTGGTGGGATGGTAGACCTTGGGTGCCTCCTGAGTGCAGGAGGTATCTTTACCCGGCCGTGAAGCTAGCTAGTCTAAACCCACTATGTGAGTCGCACGGTCTGAGGTCTTTAGACCTACGGCATCGTGAATCTTAATTTACAAATTTTTAATAAATACCTCATTTACTTTCTTACTGGTCATGGCCCCTTTCTTGATTACCTATACTTTTTCAAAATTAAATCCGCCTCTAACTGTATTTGCAATAAATTCGGTGACGTTGACCATTACATTTTCGATTGTCCTTTTTCTAAAAATTTTTATCTCTGAAAACCCTCCCCCTCTAATAAACCAATTTGGTTCTCTAAAGTTCGTTCAAATCCCTCTTCAGTAGATAAAATTAAAAACTGTATTCTTGTTGCCATGGGAATTTCTAATAAAGTGACCTAAGCTTATAAGTAGATTCTGCTCTTAATTAATTTTGATCAATGAAAATGGATCCCTTTATTTCATTCTTATTAACTTATATGAACTTATCGTGTTCCCGCCATATTTTCTTAAAAAAAAAAAAAAAAAGCTATCTTAACTGTTTTTTTATCGGTTATTTCTTTCTTTTTCTTTTGACCCTTTTTATTTGTATTTTCTCTAATTTTTCTTTTCTAAATGTTATTCAAAATTTCTGTTTTTGTTTTTCATGTACCTACTTTTTTTTTCCTTTTCATATATTTTCTTTTTATATATTTTCTAAATTTTACTTTTAAAATTTTATTATTTTCTATAATTTTAATCTATTTTTCATTATGTTATTATACCTCACTCTAAATTTTATTTTTCTAGGTCACCATGAAGTCTCGTAAAGTTATAGAACACAGGAAGTTTTTCTTGCTGTTGCTGCAAACATATGCTGTTTCGTGCTGAAATTCGGGAAACAAATTAATGGACATTGTTATCTGTAACGGGAACGAAATCTTGACGTTTAATCTGATTTCTTATATAATTAATATGTGTAAAAAAAAAAGATATTTATGTGTTGTCTGTAACGAGAAGTCCAAGAGTCGAACAACGACGAAATTTGGCGCACAAGTAATTCAGGGTCCTGGAAAATACATCTTGGCCAAAAATAAAAATAAATTGAATTAGTTTTTGTAATTATTATTTTGTTATAGCACGATTTTAAGCTATTTCTACATAAATCGGTTCCTCAGCAACCGATAATATTGCAGAGTTTCCATTTTGACACCATCGGAAATATCGAAGAACGCTCTTTCCAACGATTTTTGAATTAAATACGCAGGTCAATCCCGTCATATTTATTTATTTTCAAAATACATTTGAAAATTGTTTGATATTTATGTCGCGAAAAATTAAGATGAGCAAAATTCTATAGTTTGGCAAAAAGTTGTGGGTATATCCTCACATTCTAAAAAAAATAATTAATGCATTGCTTCATTTCTTGTAGATTTTTAAGCAAGCGTATAAAATTTGCAATTGTGGAAGTGCACAAAATGAAGGGCAAAGTTTTCTCCAATGTGTACTGCGCATGCCCGTATTAACGTTGTGGTTTAAGCCCCTCCCCTAGGAAAAGTATATTTCTGTTATTTATTTACTTATTTATGTATTTTGCTACCCACGTTTGCGGAGCACATGCGTGGATATTTTGTTTGAAACAAAAATGCGGAAATGATTTATCATAAATAATTTAAGCGAATTGAAGAAGTGATTCTATAAATGTGTTATTTAAATAGCGGGCGCTTATTTAAGACCCGGGTGACGACGAACATTTTATTCTAGTCAAATATACATAATGTGATATGCAAACATTCTTCAAGTTTATTGAAGCAAAATTAATGGAATCTGTGAAACTGAAAAACCTGGTGTCTTACAAAAAGAGAAACGTCAATGTCTTGAGGCTTGCGGCTGCCATGTTACGGCGCAAATAATGAAAGATTTCCGAATTAAAGAATTTATTTTCCGTCCTTGTAAAATGTATATCATTTTTACACCCAGCGGCAATTTATCTTTGTTGCTCTTTTCCTAAGGCTATTTAAATAAATTGATAATACAGGAATATAATAAAGTTTTATCAATTTCTCATGCTACTGTTTTGAAAAATAATTTCCTTCCAACAAAATTTATAATTAAAATATTTCACAGGAAAATGCGTTTCATGATCTGCTGAATACATTTCTAACATGAAATTAATGAAAGAGCTTTCATATGGTGGTAAATAGTGTGTACACTGAATCTTTTACAGTTTTTTTAATAGTAAGCATTTTTATTCCCTTTCGAGTACATATTTTGTACTCCCAGTCATATGCATTTTTGAAAAAACTGGAAATGAGACCTCCTGAATTGAAAATGAAAATCCTTTGTAAGCCGCCCTACCTTCTTGAATTTAATGCTGAATTTAAACCACGTTTTAAGAATTTTTTTAAAAGGAAGTAACAATCATTAATGGACACATATTATTCTCCAGAATTTGATGCAGAATCCCCATCAGTCATCATATACGCTATACCTATAACATATCTCGAGAAATATAAGTTTTTGTATAGGAAGCGGCATCTCTAGAACCGAAATTGGAAATCCATTGTAAGTCCCTTAATCCCTTCGGAATTCGAGGCTGAATCCATATCATCCGTTATCTAAATTATATCTATAGCAAATCTTGAGAAATAGATGTTTAAAAAAATTGAACCATAAGTGAACATTTTACTGACACTCCCCCTATCTCCTCCTGGTTTTCATGCTGAATCCATATAATTCATCATCTGAACTTCATCTATCGTCAATCTTTAGAAATAAATATTCCAGGTGAAATTCGTTTTTAACACTTTACAACAAAGTTGAAAAGTGTTTATGACTTTGTTCATTCTGTCTGTCTGTCTGTCCGTTAGCACGATAACTGCCGTAAAAATGACTTAATCAAAATGAAATTTTAGTATGATGTTCAGACGGTCTGTAGGATCTATGGGAATATAAATAAATAATATCACCCAATTAGTTGTGGATTGAACCCGGGTTGAAAAAATGAAATACATTGAACCCTATGGGACCTAATTTTTCAAACATTTTTTAAGCGGATTTAAAAT
This sequence comes from Amaurobius ferox, assembly GCA_951213105.1. Lineage (NCBI taxonomy): Eukaryota > Metazoa > Arthropoda > Arachnida > Araneae > Amaurobiidae > Amaurobius > Amaurobius ferox. The sequence goes on from OX578140.1 coordinate 107,091,748, forward strand.
CCACAAATTGCTTTGAAAATTTTAGGTAATATTCAAGTTATTCCATAAAATATATAAAAAAAATTTCAGCAAAATATATTCAGTAGTTTCTTAGATAAAAATTAAAATAATAATGACACCTCTTATATGAAGCGATCACGTGACCATGATATGAAACGATCACGTGACCAACTTCAAAATATAATACGGCATACATCTTGTCTCAAAATCGTCATTTTTAAAGTTTTTTTAAATTCATATTGAGTGTTGTACTCGTCGTAAAACCTCTTTATTTTCGCTTAAATTCTGTGCATCTACATACTGAAACAACGCAATGACAATATATTTGAGTTTAAATGAGCATCCAACTTTGATTATTTCTATAACGAAGCCTATTTTTCACTTATGTGAAATGTAAACAACAAAATATGTAGGATGAGTTGTATTAGAATTGCTGCATTTTTTTAACGCAAAAGTATTTAGATCATGGAGTCTGCATAGCTGATATGAATGAAATATTTATTGATTTTATACAAAGAAGGACGATGTTTTTCGAAGAAGTTTTAAGCATAGAGTTTAATTACTTGTAGTTCCATGGTCATAATTTTTAAATAAAATAAATTATTATAGTATTGTGATGAATGAAATGAATGGGAAAATGTTATGAATGAAATGCTGTTTTTATAGAGAGATCTAGGCGTGTTATTTTTTCTATGACGTCATTTGAATGAATTTCAGTCGTTTTCCATGAAATTTTCAAATATAATAAATTATCGTAGTATTATGATAGTTTTAAAAATATTACCGAGGAATGCATTGCATTTTAGAGATGTTTAAACCAGGCAATTTATATTTTAATGCCGTCATTTGAATGAAGTTCATTTTTTCCGATGAAGATTTAAGTTTTCAAATATAATAAATTAATGTAGTATTGTGATAAGTTTTAAAATATTACATAGGAATGTATTGCATTTTAGAGATGTTTAAATAAAATTGCATTGGAGTTGGTAAGTGTTTCATAATCAATGCTTTAAGCATGATTGATCTTTCTTGTTTATTTAAATTCTGACTCCTTTCTAATTTTATTATTTTATTGCTGTTTTCTTCCACTAGATGGCACTACTATTGCTGTTCTAAAGCAATCGCCATCTTGGGATACGGTCATTGTTACTGAGAGCGGTGGCGTACATATATCTTCTAGACTACAACACAAGATACCCACAACTGCCATTTTACGGAACATCCAGAAAGAGTTTGATAAGCTGTGGTTTTACCATACACATTGATCACCCTGAAAGTCCCTGACGCACTAGTCAAACTTCTAATTCCATACTTACATCACCGACACTTTCAAGTCAGAATCATGCTATATATAGCCAAGCTCATAAAAACAGTGTACCCACAAGGATCCATCCTTGGCCCGACACTGGGTAGTACTCTATACAGACGAAAGTGCGATACTTCCGATAAACACTTAGTTCTCAGTAATGCACAGACAGTTACAACAGCATTTAGACAAACTCCATACTTGGCTGGAAAAGTGGTCAGTTAAGCTAAACCCCAATAAATGCCACTGGATCTAATTCTCATATCAAAGAAATTCTCCTTTGCATATTATTAGTAATTTGCAAGTATATAAATAGGGTGCCTCGAAATTTCAAGATATTTTTGCGTCGTTATTTACAAATAACTATAATAATCACTGACACAAGGATTTTAGCATACTCATTAAAGAAAACTTCTTTATCTATTGTGGCGTATAAAAAATAATTAGTAATTTAATTGAGTAAGTGACAACTAATCACAAATTTCTGTACATTGCCGAAGTGATAATCCATAGTTAACTACTTTCCTTATATACATGTAATGTATAAGGAAAGTATTATGACGGGGTCGAAAATTCGAATTCCAGTTTTCGACGGGAGAGCACGTTTCAAGCATCCCTGATCACGAATCGAACATTTGTGAGGTGATGTCTGTGTGTGTGTAAGTATGTGTGCGTGTGTGCCAGTGAGTCTGTGGAGACGATATCTCACGAACAAATGGAGCAATTCGAGTGAAATTTGTTATAAAAATTTCAATCCGTGAATACTGGAAGTCTATTGTTTTTAGACACAATCAATCAGATTCAACCTGCTCCACGTTCTCGCTATTTCAAAGATCACCTTCTTAGGTCCAGTTTCATCTTCCGAAACTGCAATGTCACATTGCGATTGAAAATTCAACGTAACACCTCATTTTCGTGATAAAAGAAAGCGGCAAAGAGAATTTGGAGAGAAGCAGTGTGTTATTCTCGCAGTTTGTTATTCCAATACACCTGCGTCAAAGAGGGAGTCAAAATAAAAATAAAATAAAATGACCAGAAAGGCACTATGCTGGGACAATTTAGGGTCTTGATGACAATTTGCAACTGAAGCATCCATGTGCTCTTCTCATGTTGACCTACAGGGGAAAAGTGGCCCGAAAGATGGTCGTAAAAGACCACTTGGGCCTTCTAGCCTGGAGGGTGGCATCTGGGCCGCGCGTGTAAAGAAATGGCTAAAAGTGTACATGGATTATACTAACTACCATTTGAGTTTCGCCAACGGTACCAGTATACAGAACATTTCAAAAGGAAAAAAGCAAACGTTATTTGACAATGGACGTTCTGACCCAAAGAAAAATATGAAGCAGGAGACGCAATTGAGTGAACCGCACATAAGTAATCGTATTATGATAAAAACCGACCAGAACATTCAAGTAGTGACAAAAAGTGATAGAACAGAATTGTTCCAAGTACAACAGACACAACTGCATAAGAGACAGTATACATAGACGAACACAAGAACTTGCCCTACTCTGGGAGCAATCCTTCTATGACAAGAAGCGGTAAGAAAAACCTGAGAATAGAATCAACCCTTAATCAGAGGAAACAATCGATCAATTGGTAAGAAATTGGTGAAGTCACATTAATCATGTACTCCCCAGCAGCAACTCCCCAAGAGGATAATTACTAATAGAAGAAGACCCTACGATTAACTTGTCGGTGACTAACAAGGGAACTAGTCGGGAAACATCATCAAGTGGATATTTATTACTGATAAATTAAAAACCGGATGATATTCACCGTAAGAGCCTTGATAAAGTGAGAAAGCCGTTCTTTAGACAGGTATCAAAGTTTATCAGTTTTGACGCGTGGTGGATGATGATGACAAAGAAATCATCCAGAGTAATTAGGTGAGTTTAACATTGCAAAATGTGTTATGATAAAATTCTAACATATTTAATCGAAAATTCTAAACTCTTTACTTTTATTGGGAAACTGGTATGCAAAAGTATAGGTGTTTACAATTTAGGTGAATTAAAGTTCAACAATGTATTTTATGATATTTACTTTCTTTGTATACATAGTATAAGGAAAGTATTGTGACTGGGTCGAAAATTCGAATTCGATTTTTCGACGGGAGAGCATGTTTCAAACATCCATGAACACGAATCGGACGTTTTTGAGATGTTAAACGTCTGTGTATATGTGCATGTGTGTCAATGAGTCTGTGGAGGCGATATCGGACTAACGAATGGAGCTTCTGTCAGTTTGTCTGTAACACTTGTTGCTGTATTCGGAAAACTTGGAGAATAATCTAGCAATATATCGCCAACTTCGCGATATTTCGACCCAGATTGACGGAAATTTCTTCAAAATTGCAAAAATGACGCTAAATTAAGGAAAATGACGCTGAATTGATGAATAAAGTATAAAAATATTTTGGTATATGGAATATATCGCTTATTAAGGATGCTATCAATTTTAATTGTTAATGTAGAGTTGCACGATATATAAGTTAATTGGATATTTTGAAATAGCTTTATATGTTGTCATCGGGAAAATCGTCAAATGTACAATTCAACGATAAAAACACAGTACAGTGAATCTTGTACATTATTAACACTTTACAACAAAGTTAAAAAGTGTTTATGACTGTTCATTCTGTCTGTCTGTCTGTCTATCTGCCGTTATCACGATAACTGCCGTAAAAATAACTTAATCAGAATGAAATTTTAGTATGTTGTTCAGACAGTCTGCAGGACTTATGGGAATATAAATGAATAATATCACACAATTAGTTTTGGATTGAACCCGGGTTGAAAAAATGAAATACATTGAACCCTATGGGATCTAATTTTTCAAACATTATTAAGCGGATTTAAAATTCACAAATTGCTTCGAAAATTTTAGATATTATTCAAATTATTCCATAAAATATATAAAAAAAATTTCAGCAAAATATATTCAGTAGTTTTTTAAATAAAAATTAAAATAATAGTTACACCTCTAATATGAAGCAGTCACGTGACCATGATATGAAAAGATCACATGACCCACTTCAAAATATAATACGGCATCCATCTTGTCCAAAATCGTGATTTTTAAAGTTCTTTTTAATCCATATTGAGTGTTGTATTCGTCCAAAACCTCTTTATTTTTGCTTGAATTCTGTGCATCTACATACAGAAACAACGCAATGACAATCTATTTTAGTTTAAATGATCATCCAAATTTGATTATTTCTACAACGAAGGCTATTTTTCACTTATGTAAAATATAAACAGCAAAATATGTAGGATGAGTTGTATAAAAATTGCTGTATTGTTTTAACGCAAAAGTATTTAGATCATGGAGTCTGCATAGCTGATATGAATGAATTATTCAATGATTTTACACAGAGAAAAGTACGATTTTTTTATGAAGTTTTAAGCATAGAGTTTAATTACTTGTAGCTCCATGGTCTTAAGTTTTTAAATAAAATAAATTATTTTAATACTGTGACGAATGAAATGTTTGGGAAAATGTTATGAATGAAATGCTGCTTTTATAGAGAGTGTTATTTTTCTATGACGTCAATTGAATGAATGTCAGTTGTTTTCGATGAATTTTTCAAATATTATAAATTTTTGTAGTATTATGATGATTTTAAAAATATTTCCGAGGAATGTATCGCATTTTAGAGATGTTAAAACCAGGCAATTTATATTTCAATGATGTCATTTGAATGAAGTTCATTTTTTTCGATGAAGGTTTAAGTTTTCAAATACAACAAGAAAGATCAATCATGCTTAAAGCATATATTATGAAACACTTTCCAACTTCAATGCAATTTTATTTAAACATGTCTAAAATGCAATACATTCCTCGGTAATATTTTAAAACTTATCACAATTCTACATTAATTTATTATATTTGAAATCTTAAACCTTCATCGAAAAAAATTAACTTCACTCAAATGACGGCATTAAAGTATAAATTGCCTGGTTTAAACATCTCTAAAATGTGATACATTCCTCGGTAATAATTTTAGAATTATCATAATACTACGATAATTTATTATATTTGAAAACTTCATCGAAAACAATTGAAATCCATTCAAATGACGTCATAGAAAAAATAACAAGCCTGGCTCTCTCTATAAAAGCAAAATATCATTCATAAATAATTCCCCCATTCATGTCATTCATCACAATACTATAATAATTTATTTTATTTAAAAATTAAGACCATGGAGCTGCAAGTAATTAACCTCTACGCGTAAAACTTCACCGAAAAATATCGCCCTTCTCTTTCTAAAATCAATGAATATTTCATTCATCTCAGCTAAGCAGACTCCATGGACTACATGATTTTGTGTTTAAGAATTATAGCAATTCTAATACAACTCATTCTACATATTTTGCGGTTTACATTCTATATAGGTGAAAAATAGGCTTCGTTGTAGAAATAATCAAATTTGGATGAGCATTTAAACACAAATATATTGTGATTGCGTTGTTTCAGTATGTAGATGCACAGAATTTAGGCAAAAATAAAGTAGTTTTAGGACGTATACAACACTCAATATGAATTAAAATTAACTTTAAAAATCATGATTTTAAGACAAGATGGATGCCATATATCATTTTGAAGTATGTCACGTGATCGTTTCATATCATGGTCAGGTGATCGCTTCATATAAGAGGTGTTATTACTATTTAAATTTTTATTTAAAAAACTACTGAATATATTTCGCTGAAATTTTCTTTATATATTTTATGGAACAATTTGAATATTGCCTAAAATTTTCGAAGTCATTTGTGAATTTTAAAATCGCTTAAAAAATGCTTGAAAAATTAGGTCCCATAGGGCTCAATGTATTTCATTTTTTCAACCCGGGTTCAATCCAAAACTAATTGGGTGATATTATTCATTTATATTCCCATAGGTCCTACAGACCGTCTGAACAGCATAGTAAAATTTCATTTTGATTAAGTCATTTTTACGGCAGTTATCGTGCTAACGGGCAGACAGACAGACAGAATGAACAAAATCATAAACACTTTTCAGCTTTGTTGTAAAGTGTTAATAAATTAATGTAGTATTGTGATATGTTTAAAAATATTACTTAGGAATGTATTGCATTTTAGAGATGTTTAAATAAAATTCCATTGGAGTTGGAAAGTATTTCATAATCAATGCTTTAAGCATGATTGATCTTTCTTGTTTTTTACACTTTACAACATAGTTGAAAAGTGTTTATGACTTTGTTCATTCTGTCTGTCTGTCCGTTAGCACGATAACTGCCGTAAAAATTGACTTTATCAACATGAAATTTTAGTATGTTGTTCAGACGGTCTGTTCGATCGATGGGAATATAAATAAATAATATCACCCAATTAGTTTTTTATTGAACCCGAGTTGAAAAAATGAAATACATTGGACCCTATGGGACCTAATTTTTCAAACATTTTTTAAGCAAATTTAAAATTCACAAATTGCTTTGAAATTTTTAGGAAATATTCACATTATCCCATAAAATATATATAAAAAATTTCAGTAAAATATGTTTAGTAGGTTTTTAATTAAAAATTATTTAATATAGGGAATTGACAAATTCAATTAAATTCTGACTTTTAGGATATCCTCCAGAAAGAAAAAATAGATATATTATATAATAAATATATTTCCAATACTTTGAATGTATTGTATGTAAGAGAGGCTTAAAATTTTAAATAAATTTGGTAGATAACAATTTTCAATTTTTTTTTTAATTTTATATACCTCTTCATGATTATTTGATGGCATTTTTAATGCACTTTCCTACATCCTAGAGAGATAAAATTTGATACACAGCGTAAATTTGTTGAACATTTTATTCTGCAAAAATTTGGTGGATCTTTAAATATAGATCATACATTTTTTTCAAAATGTCCTGCAAATAATCCCCGTTCACTTCTATAAATCATTGTTGTAATATTATTAAAAGTTCTGATGTGGACAGCACATGTCTTTCTCTGCAGACTCATATTCACGTTCTCTTTATTTCTTCAATAATGATTTGAGTTTATCTGCACAATATAACAGCCATAAGTATTTTAAATGACATTGGATTTGCAAGTTAAACTTAAATTTGGTTCTCATTTGATAGCTGGACTTATTGTCAAAGGTGGTGTATAGCGAAAACGCGAAAAAACTAGAATATCTCAAAAACGGCTAGTCCTAGAGTAATGGGTTTAGTCTTATTCTTTTTGTTGTCAAAAATCACGTATAAAAGAGGAATTTAATTGATATAATTGAGCCCACGTAGTCCTTTATTTTTATATTTAACGATTTTTTCGGGCCAGTTCGCAAAAATAGCCCGTTCCTTTTTCCTGAATCGTATTAGAACTTGCAAATGATTTATGAAACAAATTTTGTAAAATTTGGTATATAAATCACATGTAGGTCATTGAAATATTATACACCAAATTTTGTTAAATTTGTTCCATTACTTTTTAGCTAGAGTGGATAAAGGCAATTTCTGCCGGCCATTTCGCAAAGAAGGCAGATTCTTTTATAACGAATCGTACTATAATCTAATGAACATCAGGATTTCCTACAAAAAACATACCTACCAAATTTTATGAAATTCGGTCCATTAGTGTTTTAATTAGAGTGGATGTAATATCCTCACAGACACACAGACACATACACAGATACTCTCTTACACACACAGACGTCTTCCTAAAAACTGTATTTTCGTGTTCTAGAAGTCCCAAAACGTGTAGATCCTTCGAAAATTCGAGTTCAGATCTTCGGCACGATTCCAATACTTTGAATACACACAGACACACATATATTGCCTGCGTATCTGTGTATTTTATGTGTAGAAGACCCAGACCGTCCGACTCGTCCAGGGGACTAAGAGCACCTATTTGGACGGCCGGATATATTTTATGTGTATCTAAATTTCGTGCCTATGCAATTACAATAGTTGTGATTTTAAATGATCCCTAAACTTTTATTATTTCTTCAACGAAGCCTAATTTTAACATATGCAGAATGCAAATATCTCAAGCGATTGTAAGATGAATTACATAAGAATTGCTGAATTTTTTTCACACAAAATTATTTAGCTCTGGAGTCTGGAATACATGTAATGTGAATGAAATATTCATTGATTTTGCATAAAGAATCAGATGATTTATATTTCGATATAGTTTTAAATATTTAAGTATAATAAGTTACTGTAGTACTGTGATAATGTAAAAGATATCACCACTGAATGTATCACATTTTAGAAATTTTTAAATTAAATTGCATTTCAGTTGGAAAGTGTTTCATAATCAATGCTTATGCATGATTGATCTTTCTTGTTTAACTGTAAAAGTAATAAATGGTCACATCAGATATTTTAATTTCACGATCATGTGGCTAATAGTAACAGGAGAAAGAAATTTGCTTACTAGCATTTTCCCCGTTTTTAACACTTTACAACAAAGTTGAAAATTGTTTATGACTTTGTTCATTCTGTCTGTCTGTCTGTTTGTCTGTGTGTCCGTTAGCACGATAACTGCCGTAAAAATAAATTTATCAATATGAAATTTTAGTATGTTGTTCAGACGGTCTGTGGAACCTATAGGAATATAAATGGATAATATCACCCAATTTGTTTTGGATTTTACCCGGATTGAAGAAATAAAATACATTGAACCCTATGGGACCTAATTTTTCAAACATTTTTTAAGCGTAATTAAAATTCACATATTGCTTCGAAAGTTTTAGGAAATATTCAAATTATCCCATAAAATATATAAAAAAATTTTCAGCGAAATATATTCAGTGGTTTTTAAAATAAAAATTAAAATAGTAATTGCACCTTTCATATGAAATGGTCAAGTGACCATTATATGAAGAGATCACGTGATCAACTTCAAAATAAAATATGGCATCCATGTTGTCTCTAAATCGTGATTTTTAAAGTTCTTTTTATTTTATATTTAGCGTTGTATTCGTCCTAAAACTACTTTATTTTTGCTTAAATTCTGTGCATCTACATACTGAAACAACGCAATTACAATATATTTGAGTTTAAATGATAATCCAACTTTGATTATTTCTACAACGAAGGCTACTTTTCCCTTTTGGAAAATGTAAACAGCAAAATATGTAGAAAGAGTTGTATAAGAATTGCTTCATTTTCTTAACGCAAAATTATTTAGCTCATGGAGTCAGCAATATAGCTGATATGAATGAAATATTCATTGATTTTACAGCAAGAAGTACGATTTTTTTGATAAAATTTTAAACATGTTTAATTATTTGTACCTCTATGGTCTTCAGTTTAAAAAAAAATAAATTATTATAGTATTGTTATGAATGAAATGCTGTTTTTATAGAGAGATCCAGGCGTGTTATTTTTTCTATGACGTCATTTGAATGAATTTTAGTTGTTTTCGATGAAGTTTTCAAATATAATAAATTATCGTAGTATTATGATAGTTTTAAAAATATTACCGAGGAATGTATCGCATTTTAGATATGTTTAAACCAGGCAATTTATATTACAATGCCGTACTTTGAATGACGTTCAATTCATTCGATGAAATTTTAAGTTTTCAAATATAATAAATTAATGTAGCATTGTGATAATTTTTGAAATATTATCGAGGAATGTATCGCATTTTAGAGATTTTTAAATAAAGCTGCATTGATGTTGGAAAGTGTTTCATAATCGAGGCTTTATGCATGATTGATCTTTCTTGTTGAAATTTCTCGTATTTTTTCGAGTCTATCCCGAGTCGGGAACTAATTTCGTAACTTGTAAGCGACTTTTGGCTACCAACTCTGGATAGACTCACATTGTGAGAGAGATAAGGACGTATTTCTTACACAGTATTCACGCGTTTATAATGCGAGATATGTATGGTTTTGCACATTATCCTCATTTAATTTTGATCACATGTGTAGTACAGAATGAGAACTCAAGTACACTCAAACCTGTTTTTGTGCGGTCTTTTTTTTGTGCGATTTTTTATATGTACGATTTTTTTTGTGCGATTTTTTTTGTGCTGTATATGAAAATATCAATCAAATTGGAACATAGTTGACGAAGTTATCAATAAAAAAAATTAGTAGGTTTGATCGGCCATTTAGTTTCATCGATTTTTGATATGTATTTCATCACATTACATAAGTATTACGTGAGCCAATTACATTACATATGTATTGAATTCTATAATCGCATAATTTAATTGTTAAACGCACAAGAATTTCCATGTAAATAAATGAAATGTGTAATAGCATATTGCGATGGAATTCCTGCGTAGCAAAGCAAAAATACATTGATCGCAAATAAACATTGAAGGACATCTGCATCGTGTTAGTTCGGGTTTTCCTGAAACGGACTGCGTGTCTTGTTAGGTCACTGAGTTGGTTGTTTGCAAATGAGATAGTTGGCGATTAGTCTCATGCTTTGTTTTGTTTGTTTTAAAGAGTAGGTAGAATAAGTTTACTTGAAGGGAGCAAAGCGTTGCTTTTTTATTCGTCTCGGATCTGCGCAAGTGACAAGTCCGCTAAATAAAGTGATTTAATAAAAAATAATATTACGTGTGTTTTAATTTTTAAATCTAATATTAATTGGCGTCCTTCAAAGTGCTTTCACATTCCTGGATCATTAAAATAAGATTCATTTCAAAGCGTAAATTCCTAGTTATTTCATAAGGTTTTAAATTATTTTCTACGTGAGACTTCTTTATGCGGTCCCTATTCACCGCATAAAAAAAAAATTGATGTGGGCAGCACATGATTTTCCTTATATAATGCAATGAATTTACTACTTTTACAGGAAAAAAATAGGTTTTTCTTATAGTAGATACTTATATTATTTCCAAGATATTGAATTTTCGTCAATTAGTCGTTATTTTCGTTGATTTGGAGTCATTTTTATCAATTTGGCGAGATTTTCATTAATGTGGCAGCATTTATAAAAGTCGCCAATTTGGCGACATTCCGACAAATTCGTCGCAAAAATCTCGCCAAGCTTTACTGACGGAGAAATAAGTTATTCTTATAGCAGATAAATGACCATTGGCGTTCAAATACAAAAGTATTACTCGAAGTATCTTTTCTCATGAATGGAACGAGCTAGATCCACGAGAATCATGTCACCAAATTTATCGCATGGTATTACATATGAAAAGTGAACATGTTTCTCAATAGGAAATATATTTTTTTTATTTTATATGACTTTTTGATAATTTTTTTGAAAAATGTGCAATATCTCAAGAACGGTTCATGTTAGCGTTCTAAAATTTATGTTAATCGTTTTCTAATGAAAAATTACATAAGAAATGTCTATTTGCGTAACTTTATTAGCGGTTTTGATTTTTTGACGATTTTTTCAAAATTTCACTCGAAAATTCAGGGTAGTTCTGAACATTCGATTACGTTTAAAAACAACAGGCTTCCAGTCTTTACGGATTTTGATTTTTGTACCAAATTTCGTTCGAATCGGTCCATTCGTTCGTCAGTTATCGTCTCCACAGACTCACTGACACACACACACACACACACTTTCACACACACACACGCATACTTTCACACACACACGCACATTCTTTCACACACATACACACATACACACACACACACACACACACACAGACATCACTTCAAAAATGTTTGATTCGTGATCAGGGATGCTTGAAACGTGCTCTTCCGTCGAAAACTCGAATTCGAATTTTCGACCCCGTCACAATACTTTCCTTATACATTATGTATATAAGGAAAGTAATACTTTTTAATTGTGTTGCGAAAACTATTTTTTATAGCTACTCGTGAAGTTTTGTGCGATTTTTTTTTATGCGGGCCCTGTCCACCGCACAAAAATAGGTTTGAGTGTACTTTAAATATCAAAGATGAATATTACCGATACAGATCTATATATACAAAATATGTCTGTGATAATACTAGTATATCGGATATTTATTCTAGACATAGAGAAAAAAGCTATCGCATTAAAGTTTGTTCTGAAATACACGAGGCATAAAACCCCGATTTTCGACGATACAGAAACACATAACATTGAATATTGAAATAAGAATCTCTGGAAGATATTGATCGAAAGTGAGATGAATTGAAACCCTATGCTTTTGTAGCATATATGATTGTTTTCTCTATTTCTGGTCAATATTGATCTTCCTTTCACAGAAAATATGTCGAATCCAGTTTCAAAGTTTTCATCAAGTTTAAATGCTATCAAAATTTATAATCTAGAATATTCTGTTTAGAGAGGATAAGGCAGATTTATCAAGCAAAGAACAGATATAGCTCTATTGTCAAGACAGCGCCATTTTTATGTAAATGGTTCATAGTAAAGTCCTTGAGAACTGCAATAAGTTTGTAAGAAAAAAGTCAATGCGTGTACACGTTAGCACAATATATAGTAAAATGACCATGCCAGATCAAATAATGCAAAGTCCATAGCGGTGAATTTAAATGTCATGATAACGTACATGGAAACAAAGCGAGATGGACAAAAGAAAAGGCCATTCTTAAAGTAGTAAAGAATTGTCTAAAAGATGTGTACAGTCGGTCAAAATGAAATCCGAACACCAGTCGTTATTCTGGCTGTTTGGGTAGTACAGATCCATGAAAAGTATCATTAGACTCAGAATCACATCTTCTATCAATATGCATATAATTTGCATTAAGGAATCGTCGTCATATGTATTTACTCAGTATTTCCGAATATTCAAATGGCAACACCCATTTTGTATGTCGTCATGTGGTTCCTTATGTCAACATTTTGCTAAATAAAAATTTCTGTACGATTAGACCACAAATACAGAAGATTCATGGAAAAAATCATTTGGGGCCATCTCTATATTTAAGGTTATAAAATAAAGGTCACGCAAACTCTAAAATTATATCTTTCTATTTCGTTGATTTGTTGCATTCTTTACAAAAACATATTATTAAAAAGCTTTTGAAGTCCAGAACTTGTGATTTTTAGGGGCAATATAAACGATATATTTTAACCATCAACCTTAATATTAACCATTACATTGCGATATTAACCATTACATTCTGATATGAACCAAGTTGATATTTATATAGGTACTACTTATGCCACCAAACTTAGTGCTCTAAAGACCACAAATTAATTTTCAGCATGACGCTGGTTGAAAATAATTGCCATTTTATTCGAATTACACAATAATGTATTTTCAATTTCTACTTAGACTGAATTAACCAGAAGTGCTATTATTCTTCTTTGAAAAGAATGGATGTTTTAATATATATTAATCTTAAGAACATGTTTTACTATCTACCAAATTTTGTGAAATTTTGTTTATTAGTTTTTCAACTGGAGTATATGCATACCATTTTTGCGGAGCATTTCTAAAAAAAAAGGCAAGTTCTTTTATCCCGCATCGTACCAAAATCAAATCAGCACCACGGTAACCCACAAGAGACTTACTTATACAATGCAATTTGGTCAATTAATTTTTGAGTTACAGTGGATGCATACATTGCACAGACAGACATACAGACACGCACACAGACGTCACGTCACGACAAAAATTATTTTTCGTGTTCTTGGATGCTCGACATATAGATTCGTTGAAAACTCGATTTGCGATTTTCGACACGATTATACTTTCCCTGTACATTGATATGTATTACAGGGACAGTGTTGTTGATGTTGAAACCCAGACCGTCCGACCTACCAGAAACGTCATATTTAAATCATTGATCATATTCATGAAAATTTATTACGTAAGCTGATTATTGTTTAAAATTATGAGATTCATTCATTACGCCGAGGCACTAAAAATTAGCAGTTAATTAGGATAATTTGAAAATTGATCCTGAAATCTTGACAGGTAAGTATAACATTGCCAATATGTTAGACGAATTAACTTTTATAAAGTTATTAATGATTTTAAATTATTAACAAGAAGTATTATCTTAGTGCTATCTGATGCAATAGAATGAATATTAAGTTTGCTCTCTGATGCAATAGAATATATATTAAGTTTACTCTCCGGTGCAATATAATAAACATTAAATTTGCTCTCTGATGCAATAGAATAAACTTTTCTAGATTAAATTAAGATTTCTAGATTTAATTAAACAATAAAACATTTCTAGCATTCAGTTCATCCCTCAGTCTGACCGTATGTGCAGAATTAAAAAAGCTGCTTTTTCTCCGAAACTACACAATCAATAGAAATTACATTTGGAATTACATATATATAACGTTAACATTATGCAGAGTGTTTCAAAATGACTGGATAAATAACTATATCTTGAACAACGAGCCGTTGATCCGCAATTCCACTTAAAGAAAAGGGTTTCAATAAAGGTAAACTATTACTGTATGCAAATTTTGATCATGTGACACATTTTAATAAAAAATTAAAATAATATTAATTACAACATGTATTGCCGGAAAGATAAATATATCATTTATAAAAAGTATTTTCCACGACTCCATTAGTCAAACGTAAAACATTTATTATCATGCAATTAAAATATTTCCTAGATATTATTAATCAATGTTTTAGATTATTAATTAGAGCATCCCTTGCCTAAAACAACATGGTTTTAATTTCATTGTCAGCTGCTAGGAGAATGCAATGCCATCAGGGGGACAATGAAATTACCACACAGATTCTTGCAATGGGTATACAATAATCATGTAACATCGTTATATTTTCGACCATGGAGACGAACTCTAATTATAATCCGAGTTGTAAAAAAAGCAACTGATCCATTTTCTCCTACGATCAAACATTTCTAAAAGTCGGCGGGAGATACAAAACTCATAACTTCAAAAGTAACGCCCATTATATATATATATATATATATATATATATATATATATATATATATATATATATATATATATATATATATATATATATATATATATATATATATATATATATATATATATATATATATACATATACATACTAGCAGACAGCAAAGTAGGGACCTGATCTACCTCACGGGATATATATACATACTAGGGGCTCATTCGCGAGCACTTTCGTTCCGCTTGCTACGAAGGCATAATACTCTCGTTAGGAATTCCTCAGTGTTATCTTATCTGGCGGACGGATACGACTGCCTATGTGTTCTATGTTCGCCCCCCACCTCCCCCCGGGTTTCGTCCTGAATTTGCTGCCGCTCATTAATCGGAGCTCGCCGCAGGAGTAATGCACGCGTTAGGGCTTATACGGTTTCAGTTACGATTCAAAACGGTATACACCAGTGTGTTCCCCTAATATTTCTTTACAAATGCACCCAAATTTTATATTTTGGTATGTAATAGATTTCCCGCAACGTGACAGAGAAACACGAGAAACTCGAAATTTGTCAAACAGTGGTGGCGGCGTCAGCTATTGTTTCACACACACACACACACACACACACACACACACACATATATATATATATATATATATATAAATTTAACGAACTTATCAAGATGATTGGTTATTATGCATAATAACCAGCGATTATGCATAATCACCGGATTTATTAATTATTACCGTAACACATACATATCATAGAAAATTAGCATTGTTTAGAATATTTCTTCAGGATTCAATTATGAATAGTCAGTACATGTACCAATCCTATATATGGCCACACCCACATTTGTCCAACCCCAAGTCAAGATTTTGGAGATTTATTCGGATATTGAAATAGTATTTATTTGAAATAAATATGAAAGACGAGGGAAAAATTTTAATCGGGTGCTTTAATTCCAAATCGCTATTTCCTCTTGTGCTAATATGGCTAAGGTGAATTATGGAAATTAATATAACGTAATTAATATAACTTGTAAATGAATATAACTATTCGATCTGGATTTCAAATTAGAGCAAATTTTGTTATTTTAAGCCTACATTTTATTAACACTTTACAACATAGTTGAAAAGTGTTTATGACTTTGTTCATTCTGTCTGTCTGTCTGTCCGTTAGCACGATAACTGCCGTAAAAATGACTTTATCAAAATTAAATTTTAGTATATTTTTCAGACGGTCTGTGGGACCTATGGGAATATAAATAAATAATATCACCCAATTAGTTTTTTATTGAACCCGGGTTGAAAAAATGAAATGCATTGAACTCTATGGGACCTAATTTTTCAAACATTTTTTAAGCAAATTTAAAATTCACAAATTGCTTCGAAATTTTTAGGAAATATTCACATTATCCCATAAAATATATATAAAAAAATTTCAGTAAAATATATTAAGTATTATTAAAAATTATTAAAAATTATTTAATATAGGGGAAAAAACAAATTCGATTAAATTCTGACTTTTGGGATAACCTCCAGAAATAAAAAAGAGATATATTATATAATAAATATCGTTCCAAAAGCTTAATCATTTTGTATATGAGAGCGGCTTCACATTTTAAAATAAATTTGGTAGATAACAATTTTTTAATTTTTTTTTTAATTTTATATAACTCTACATGATATACTTATTTGATGCCATTTTTAATGCACTTTCCTACGTCCTAGAGAGTTGAAATTTGATACACAGCTTAAATTTGTTGAACATTTTATTCTACAAAAATTTGGTGGATCTTTAAATATAGATCATACATTTTTTTAGAAATGGCTTGCAAATAATCCCCGTTCACTTCTATAAATCATTGTTGTAATATTGTTAAAATTCTGATGTGGACAGCACATGTCTTTCCCTGTAGACTCATATTCACGTTCTCTTTATTTCTTCAATAATTATTTGAGTTTATCTGCACAAAATAACAGCCATAAATATTGTAAATGACATTGAATTTGCACGTTAAACTTAAATTTGGTTCTCATTTGATAGCTGGACTTATTGTCAAAGGTGGCGTAGCGAAAACGAGAAAAAACTACAATATCTCAAGAACGGCTAGTCCTAGAGTAATGGGGTTAGTCTTATTCTTTTTGTTGTCAAAAATCACGTATAAAATAGGAAATTGATTGATATAATTGAGCACACGTAGACTTTTATTTTTATATTAACGATTTTTACGGGCTATTTCGCAAAAATAGCCCGTTCCTTTTTCTCGAATCATACTAGAATAACCTACAAATGATTTATATACCAAATTTTGTTAAATTTGGTATATAAATCACTTGTAGGTTATTGAAATATGATACACCAAATTTTGTTAAATTTGATCCATTAGTGTTTAGCTAGAGTGTATAAAGGCAATTTATGCCGGCCATTTCGAAAAGAAAGCAGATTCTTTTATTAGGAATCGCACTATAATCTAATGAACATCAGGATTTCCCACAAAAGCATACCTACCAAATTTTATGGAATTCGGTCCATTAATTTTTCAATTAGAGTGGGTGTAATATCCTCACAGACACATTGGAACATACACAGATACACCTTTACACACACAGACGTCTTCCTAAAAATTGTTTTTTCGTATTCTAGAAGCCCCAAAACGTGTAGATTCTTCGAAAATTGGAGTTCCGATCTTCGGCACGATTCCAAAACTTTGAATACATACACAGACACACACATATATTATCTGTGTTTCTGTGTATTATCTGTGTATCTAAATTCCGGGCCTATGCAATTACAATAGTTTTGATTTTAAATGATCCCTAAACTTTTATTATTTCTTCAACGAAGCCTAATTTTAACTTGCGCAGAATGCTAATACCTCAAGCGATTTCAAGGTGAGTTACATAAGAATTGCTGAATTTTTTTCACACAAAATTATTTAGCTCTGGAGTCTGGAATACAAGTTATATGAATGAAATATTCATTGATTTTGCATAGAGAATCAGATGATTTATATATCGATATAGTTATAAATATTTAAGTATAATAAGTTACTGTAGTACTGTGATAATGTAAAAGATATCACCACTGAATGTATCACATTTTAGAAATTGTTAAATTAAATTGCATTTCAGTTGGAGAGTGTTTCATAATCAATGCTTATGCATGATTGATCTTTCTTGTTCTCTTTTTATATAGACAAATTATTAGTACATCTTCTCGATTTCAGCTATTTGGTCACTGCTTAGTTAAATACTAAAGCTATAATATTTTTCTACCTAAGAAAAATTGAATGTGAAATATTTTTTTTACTAGCCACATATATCGGTAATATTTTGAAAGTTTTTCTTACATAAAAATAATTTCGATTAACATATGAAGTTTTAATTGTAAATATGTTAATCCCGAAGGTTGATAGCGCAGTCATATATCCGTAAATGATATCGCAGAAAATTGAAATAAGTAGAACAAGTCGTTGTAAAATATGCTATCCAGTACACATTGCCAGTGAATAAGAAAACGTGGCACACTGCATAAATATCAACTGTACTTAAAATTCCTCACATGTTAAATTTGGAGCAGTTCTTTGCTACTTAGCTACATTGTATAGTCCGTTGAATAATATCTATATTTAATATATTATATGTCTCTATTTCGTTTCGAATATAGCGGTTAATTATTTTAGCTGTCACTTTTTAAGTTGATTCTTTCAGTTAGCAATTTTTAGAAGCTGCAGCTTATAATATATGCGACTACTGCGTGGATTTAAGAAATCCGCAAACGCTAAATGCTCAAATAATAAGATACATCGTATCTTCAATAGGTTCGATTTCTAACAGGCTCAAAGTAGTCAAACAGAACTTTTGGATATAAGAACACAATATGCAGCCTTAGGTTATTTACTTCACAATATTTAACGCATTTTTGCATTCTCTATATTGCATAATATGTTATGTAAGAAAATGTATTGTAATAGAATCGAGTATTTGAAATCCAATTTCATTAGATTTATATATTTTGTACACTCATGCCCAAAAGTTAGGCAACAAAAGGAATATTCGGTGAAATAAGCAATGTGTAGCCACGAAATTTGCATACATTACAGGTTCAAGGACGCGAAATCTAACCTGCAGAAAACATTTTGCATAAAACTTTCCTAACAAGGACACATATTAGGTATGAAATAGCATGTTTTGTGCAGAGCCTGTATCTTCGTGTTACAGATTTCAAAAGGAAAATCGAAACAGACAAGTTTTGAAAAATGAGTAAACGACATCATCTGAGTGACGCCAGACGATATGAGATAATAGAGCGTCTCAAAGTGGACGAGCGACAGTCGGGAATAGACCGAGCCTTAAATGTCAATCGCTCTGTCATTTGCTGCCTATCGAACAGGCATCAAAGTGAAGGACTCGCTTTGCGAAAACCAGTAAGTGAACGTCCAATGGTCACATCCGCTCAGGATGACCGTTTTCTCTGTCTGGAAACACGACGACACAAATCAATCTCTGCACATCTGTTTATTTCCGACCTTGCAGCGTCGGCGCAGGAAGAGTCGTATCTCGGCAAACTGTTTACAGACGCCTACATGCAGGTCAGCTGAGTGCAAAACGACCAGTAGTTTACGCCCCACTGACTCCCTCGCACAAAGGGACCCACTTAAACTAGGTTAGAGATCACTTCATTTGGACTCCATAAAAATGGGGTATGAATCACGGTTTGGTATGCAGAGTTATTCCCGACGGTTATTGGTCGGGAGATCGTCTAGATCTCACAATCACTCCACTAACACACGGGAAATACACGGGCCAACGGCCGTACCGTGCTGAAAACACCGGTTCTCGTTAGATCACCGAAGTCAAGCAGCATCGGGCGCGGTTAATACTTGGTGGGTGACCACCTCGGAACACCGCGTGCTGTTGGCCATCTCGGGTGCGGTATCCCCGTGGTTTGCGCGCTAGATTTGCACGCTGCCACAAATGCCGCCGTGTTCATGCGGAGTACGATCACGTTAAACATGTGGGTCCGTAAGTCCTTCCGAGAGGTTGGTGGTAGGGGAAGGAGGGTACGGTCCCTGTGGATGCCTCCCCCACTGGGTTCCGGTCTAAATTGGGTGGCACTTCCCGGCCGTCCATACAGTTACCTTACACCTTTCTGGTAGGTCGGACGGTCTGGGTCTCAACAACAACAACGGGAAATACACGCATGTAAAGGCGGAGGTTAGATTGTTTAGGCAGGGGTATCTAACGGTGTCCTCACTGATCGACATATTTTCTTGCGATACTGTGACTGCGGTACTGTGACATCCTGGATTAATGTGTTCGACCATTTCTTGCGGTCATGGGTCCTTATGTCATTTTTAGGGACGATAACACATGGTCCACAGGACTCGCATTGTCGTCCAGCACTTAGAATCCAAATCACTTCTTCGTACGAAATAGCCATCGAGATCATCCGACTCGGATCCCCTGGAGCATGTGAAAGTCCCAGGCCACCCGACTCACCCTAGGGCATGAGCAGCTGGTTTAGTGGCCGGTTCCCCGGGAGCATGTATGAAACATGTTTTTAAGACATTAAATTTATATCCATGACCGTCCCCAGAAACCTTAAGAGCTAAGAGCATGTCTGCTCCGTGAATGGACACAGAAATTCCAAACCGCCATAGATGATCTTATTCTCCATAAATCGAGGCTGTCGGGCATGTTTTCCAGCAGAGGTCATCACATTCCGTATTGACAGACCTCCGCCAATGAACTGTTTTCGCACCCAAAATATTATGTTTTCTTTGCGTTTCCCCACCCTAGTGTATTTTGTTATACTCTATGATCTGTGAAAGTTTCAATGAATTCGAAAAAATACTTTTCCTTTTATCCGCTTTTTTTCACTCTGCTGCGTGATTTTGGACATGAGTGTGTACGTTAGAACATGATTAAATTTATTTCAGAGTAATTAATGTTTTTGTATATGCATGTGTGGTGTTTCCGTACATATGAAATGTAATACACATATGTGTCAGCTATAATTCAAGGCTATCAGCATGTTTTATGAAATTTGTAATTCTTAAATCCCTCTGGTGCGCATTAGATTTTCATAAAAACTAAAAAAGTACATAGAAGTAGTGATTTTTTCAGTCATAGTCCAAAATATACAAAATTTTTAAATAAGATATAAATGTAAACATCTAAATTTAGCACACTGTAGTTCTCTTTTAAATTTTGTATGGGAAATCTTACACCATCAATTCCGAAATGATAAGATAAACATTTGTGACGAAGTTTCCCGTTTTGGGGAGTTTTAGAGATTTCCAGTCAATAAAAACAGCAAATTACCAAATAAAAATTAAATTATTGAAAAACTGGAAATTTGATGCTAGTAAAAATCAATTATTTTAAAGGATATTATCTACCATTCAATTAACATAAATAGAAAAATGAAGTGACCAATATCAATACATTGAAAAATTCTTGCACGGTCTATATAATTCAGATTTGGTCTATTTATTAGAATGCTTCTATATTTTTGTAGAGTATAATGAAATATATAAAATGTTTAATTATTGAATGTGATTGATAATCATTGATTGCATATGTTACTTTAAAAAGCAGTGGTGGTTCGTAAATGTTGCAGTTACACTAACTGTTATAATAAAACAAAATTTTCATTTCCATAGTTTAATTTGAATCAAACATAATATTATTCACAAACTTATCTACACACGTACGTCGTCTTAAAAATATTCGATTTGTATTCAGGCGTCCTTAACGCATATTTAATGGTCAACATTTTAACTGATAATCTTTGAACATGTCATAACATAAATTTTTACTCGTATATTATGTATGTATAAAATTATTAATCTTTCATTGACAGCTATTTTCCTATGATGCTCTCTGTATGCTTTCATTATAATAGGCTAGAGATTCTCAATATCCTTTACATGACAACTACCCAGATGCAAAATATATATTCCCATCTTCATTTTCAAACAAAGAAATTGCCATTTGTCATATATTTCTTTGGAAATAATTTACTTCTCACCTGTATATTATTCGTATCTTCCCAAAAAATATGAGTTAGTCAGTATTTGCTTTATAGTTTCACTATCTCATCAAAAATATCTGAATTTATCCTCGAAAATTGATTTTATCACAAATATTCTAATTCCATATTCCGAATTCCATATTGTAACAGATTTATAGTTCAAAGTGAAACTCGGCAAATATTTATCAGATTTCTATCCTATTATAAAAGAATCTGATGTGGACAACACATGACTGTCCTTATATAATGCAATGGATTTACTATTTTTACAATAAAAAAAAATTATTTTTTTCTTATAGTAGCTATTTATATTCCTTCCAAGTAATTGAATTTTCGTCAATTAGTCGTAATCTTTTTTTCACTGATTTAGTGTCATTTTTATCCATTTGGCGAGATTTCCGTTAATTTGGCAACATTTAAAAAATTCACCACGTTGGAGACATTCCGCCGAATTCGGCGCCAAAATCTCGCCAAGCGGTATAGACGGAGAAATAAGTTTTTCTTATAGCAGATAAATAACTATTGGTGTTCAAATAAAAAAGTATTACTCAAAGTATCTTTTCTCAAGAATGGAACGAGCTAGATCCACGAAAATGATATCACCCTATTTATCACATGATATTACATATGAAAAGTGACCATGCTTCTCAACAGTTAATATATATTTTTTTTAATTGATGGGATTTTTTGAGAAATTTATTTTAAAAATGTGCAATATCTCGAGAAAGGTTCATGCTAGCGTTCTAAAACTTATATCAATCGTTTTCTAAGGAAAAATTACATTAGAAATGTCTATTTACGTAACTTTATGAAATGTTTTGATTTTTGATGATTTTTTCAAAATTTCAATCGACAATTTAGGGGGGGGGGGGGGGTTCTGAACATTCGATTTCATTTGAAAACAATAGGCTTCCAGTATTCACGGATTGTGATTTTTTTACCAAATTTCGTTCGAATCGGAAGATTTGTTCGTCAGTTATTGTCTCCACAGACTCACTGACACACACACATGCACACACGCACACATACTTTCACACACACACATACTTTCACACACACAGACATACTTCCACACACATACACACACACACAGACATCACCTCAAAAATGTTTGATTCGTGATCAGGGATGCTTGAAAAGTGCTCTCCCGTCGAAAACTAGTCACAACCAGACCCCGTCAAAATACTTTCCTTATACATTATGTAAATAAGGAAAGTAATAATTTAATTAAATAAGCATTATAAACATTATTCATCACATGATTAGGTATTGGAATCTCCAGATTCTTTCTGAACTTGTTAGACATCCATCAATCGTCAACTTAAAGGTAATTTAATTTTACGACTTATCCGGGCAGTAAATTTAAAACAATAAAAATAAAATATTTGAAATAGTATTTATTTGCAATAAATATGGAAGACGGGGAGGGAGGGGGGGGGGGGGGGGTAAATTTTTAAACAATCCAAATCACTATTTCCGCTTGTGCTAAAATGTCCGATGAGTATTATGGAAATTAAAATGACTTCTCGATGTGGATTTCAAATTATCACTAATTTTGCGATTTTAAATCTAATTATTTTTATAGACTGACAAATTATTAGTAAATTTTCTCTACTTCAGCCATTTGGACAGTGCTTGGTTAAATCTGAATCGGAGAGCATTTTCCGAGCTAAGAGTATTAGAAAATTTAAAAGTGAAACATTTTTTGCTTACTATCCGTATGTACCAGTAGTATTTTAAAAATTTTACGTGTATATAAAATCATTTCACTGATTAACAGGTTGCGGTTTAGACATAATTGAATCCGGAATGCTGCGCTAGAATAAGTCACAGCTAATTGAAATGGGTAGAACAAGTAGCGGCAAAATATGCTCACCGGAACGCATTTCCAGAAAATGAGAAAACACAGCACGCTGCATGGAAATCAACCGTGCTTAAAATCCGCCAATGTTAAATTTAGAGCAATAGATTACTACTCAGCTACTTAGCAAAGTTCGTGAAGTATTATGTATATTGAATATATTATTTACATGTCTGTATATTATATATTCGATATTCTTCTCATAGCTAACAGTTAATGTTTTTAGCTATCACGTTTTAGGGTAATTTTTTTAGTTAGCAATTTTTAGAAGCAACAATTGAAAATACATACGACCTCTGCGCGGAAGTAAGAAATCCGCAAATGCTAAATTCTCAAATGAGATAGATCGTATTTTTAATGGGGGCGTTTTTTATTGTAGGAACAGCAGTCAAATTTTGGGTGTCCACAATTATTGAGAGACTTATTTAACTTACCCCATTCACCTCGTTCCATTTTTTTGAAATAACTTTTATCTTTTCCTAACAGAACTTTTGAATATAAGAAAACAGTTACATGCAGCCTTGGATTATTTACATCACAGTCTAACATATTATGCACAGTCTAACATCACAGTTATACATATTATGCTATTGTAATAGAGTCTATCATTCGAAAATTGATTAATTATTGAACTTAATTGATAATCATTATTTTGATATATTACTTTAAAGCAATGATGTTTCCTGAATGTTGCATTTACACTAAATGTAATAATATTAAAAATCATTTGCTTAGATTAATTTGTATCAAATATAATATTGTTCACACACTCGCTTACACACATAACTCGTCTAAGATATTCGATTTGTACACAGGCGTTCCCGATACATGTTAAATTGTTAACACTTTAATTTATAACCTTTGAACGTGTATTAATATAAATATCGACTCATATATGGTGTATGTATAAAATGATTAAAGTTTAATTGAAAGCTATTTTCCTATGGTGCTTTTCATATACCTACGGTGGTGAATCTCAATATATTTTGAATGAAAACTACCTCAGATGAAAAATGTATTCCTATCTGCCCTCCTTTTTTAAACCAAGAAGTTGTCATTTGTCATATATTTCTTTGAAAATACGTTATATCTCAGCTGTATATTATTTGTAAGTTCCCGAAAAAGACTAAATAGTGAGTATATCCTTTATAGTTTCACTATCTCATCAAAAATATATGTATTTATCTTCGACAACTGTTTTCAGCACAAATATTCTAATTTCATAATGTTAATTCCACATTTCAATAGACTTATAGTTCAAAGGGCAATTTGGCAAACATTTATCAGACTTCTGTCCTATTATAAAATGCTTTAATTAAATGGATATTATTCATCACATGATTAGGTACTAGAATTGCCAGAATCTTTCTAAACTTTATCTTTTTTTTATTTTTTATTTATTTATCAAATGCCAGCCTGTTAACTATTAAGTCATAAGGCTTTTTGCTCTCCAATATTTTTCCACAATACAATTACAATGAGATAATGCAGGGCATTCGTCAATTTGCGCAGCGGTCATTTCTTGTCCTGTTGTACACAAAAAACACACAGGTGAATTAACAATATTAAAACGAAAGAGATGGGCACGAAGACAATCATGCCAGTCAAAAGTCTGAAAGTGGCAGTCGCAGCTGCAGTAGGAGCATACGGAACACAGTGAGGACTGGTGCTGGGAACACTCCAGAGTTTAGTACGAGAAGAGCAAACAGACGCAGTACGGAAGGAATGTCTAAAATCTCTATTTTTTTCAAGTTTGGTGAATGAAAGGGAAAATTTCTGTTCGATTTCTGAATTATATTGCACCCCTTCTTTGCTAAAAAGTATTTACCTCGACAGCGCAGTGAGAGGGCACCCACTGGAAAGACACCTTGCGTTGTATTTTCCCGAGAAGTGATCTACACTGCTGGACGTGAGGGCTTTTCCTCTCTTGATTAGATGATAGAGCCTGAAGTGCAGATGTTGAATCGGAGAGGATCACAGCCCTCTCGAAAAAATTCTGCCGAATGGAAAGCTGTTGAAGTGCAACAAATAGTGATTCCAGTTCTCCATCAAAATAGGTTGAGAAGTTTCCAACTAGAAGAAAATCTTTCTAAACTTGAGATACCTCGATCAATCGTCAACTCAACAGTAAGCGAAGAAGCAAATCGAAAATCCCTTCCATAAGAGATTAATTCTTTAAACGTGCATTAATATAAATTCCTACTCATATATTGTGTATGTATAAACTTATTATATTAATATAATTTTATATGTATTAATTATTATTCCGTGCGAAACCACTTCAAAGAAATTAGCGTCCTCGCCAGAATGAATCAGCGGCAATTGATTATTTCTTCTATAGTAAAAAGCAAAAAATAATAAAAATTAAAAAGTTTCACAGATATGTTTTGTACGGGTTTGGGAACTCGTACAGATAATTTAATTTTACGACTTATCCGAACAGTAAATTTAATACAATAAAAATTCAAATTAATTTTAAATGCTGTTTTCACATGTGTCATTTTACATGCGTTTTCTGTTTAAACATACATCTTCAGAAGAACACCAAATTACAGCTGTGTGTGAGCAATGAGTTAGTTGCTCACCACTGGTCTAGGAATTTATGAGCAAGCAATGTAATCTCTATGTACGGATTAAGATATAAATATTCAATCCAGTTGGCATTGTATTGTGGACAAATCATGTGCTATAATAGTAGACTGTTACCTGTAAATTGATTGAAGTACAATTTATATGTCGTGTGTGTAATGCTTTATCCAGTTAGCTGGTTTAAAGAAGAATATGAATTGTAACCGTTTTATTCATTTCGTAATCTTAGATCTAGTTGAAGTGATGTTTTGCTATTTCAGTTTAATGTTACTTTTGAGTTTAAATCAAGCATGTTAAGTTATTTCTTGAATGAGTTGGATTAATTTTTATTAGGTTCTACTACTCAAGGACTCAAGGAAATGCCATTAATGGAGTACCTAGCAAAGCGATAGTGCTTGCTTTACCTCCGATCATATGTAAAAGGTTAATAAATCATAAAAAAAGACTTTTAAAATAAAATAGGGATCCAGTAGGATCATAGCGGTGCATGTAAGGCAGTATTGAGACAAGTCCCAGTACGGTCTACATGTCTCTGAATTAGAAGAAGGAGAAAAAAAAACCTCCAAGAAATAAAGGAAAATTTAGAAGTAACGGGTGAGTTCCTTAGAACTCTGCCTTGAGCCAATGTAAAACGTTCAAGTTAGGCAGAAGGAGGCGGGACAGCGGAGAGCGCAGGCAGATCAAAGGGATTCTGGTCAAGCCAATCAAATATTCCGCAAAGTTCAACAAACGAGAGAAAAACAAGACCTGCAAAGCAAGACTCGCAAAAACCCAAACTTAACAAAAGAAAACAAAAAACTTAGGGGGATTTAGCCAGGTCACAGATGCTGTCGTAAAGAATGGCTATTCTGTCAATAATTCTGGTGGATTCCCTTAATTTAGGGAGGGCAGCATTAAGGGCACGCTGAAGGAAATCTCTCTGATAGCCGTTTCTTTCGAAGCGGACTATCAGGTCGATGACCTCCAGCCAATCATCTCTGGTGTATGTTTAAAGTACCTTGTCTGGTAGGATTATTCCCCTCAAGGGGGTGGGGCTTGTTAGTATTAAAGTTTAACACTTGGTTAATGGGTAAAGTTTTAGAGGGGAGCTTAGGGAAGTCCTGATCATTGCGTTTAAAAGCTGAAGCATGGGATTTTGTACTATCGGCAAACTTGCTTGAAAAGGTACGGGGTTGCGTAGTCCTAAGTTTCGGGAATTTTGGACACCAGCGATAACTTGCGGGATGTTCTCAGCCACAATTTGCACAAGTGCATTTAATCTCTGGCCTTTTCAGGCATTCGAAAGAACGATGATCGCCCGCACACTTCACGCATTTGGGCGGCAGATGACATGAGTTTGCTGCATGATGCCATTTATGACATGAAAAGCACTGGGTACTGGCGCCTTTGCGCCCCCTGTATCTCTCAATTTTGATTTCAACACCTAGAAGCTTGATAACTTGGTAAATTTTCAGGTTATTTGGATTTTTGTCCAATTGGACATAGAAGAGCGGCATTAAGATTCTGTTAGTTTTAGGTCCTTTATAAAGCTGACTAACACCATTGATTTGGAATCCTCCAACTTCTAGTCTTTCCGTAATTAAGTCAACATTGGTGGGAACAGGAAGCCCCCTAATCACAACTTTTAATGGTTTTTCCTCATGAAGGAGGAAGGTTCTGAATGAGATTTTGTCACTAATTAATTTTCTTTGAATTTCCATGAATTCCTTACGCGTGTCAACATCAGTTTTAAATAGGTTGCCCCTCAGACTGCTAACAATCGAGGAAGCCACAAGGCGCAACTGATTAAGGTAATCATACCAGCTAGGGCTGGGAACAATAAAGAGAGGGGGAGGGCGACGATCCTTTTTAGGAATTTTCTCAACGTTGGCTGCGTCAGGCGCAGGAACCTCAGGGTCAAGAACAGTCTTGACCGTGGAAAGGGGGGAGGAGGGTACGTTTTTAGCAGAGTGCCTCTTGGGCTCTTTTACAAATCCTTCATCATCAGGATCAATGAGAGGGTGTTTGCTAGCACTGGTGCTAGGTTTTTCAGCAGGACTGGTAGTGTTACAAAATTTTTCAAAGTCTTTCATGACATCAAGTACCTCTCTGGATAACTCGATTCTGGAGCTCGTGCTAGTGCACGTGGTCTGAGTCTGCAAGGAGGATTCAACAGACATCTTAGATGAAGAGGAGACAAGAGAAATCCCATGAGTAGAACTCATGGGGGGCTCACCTGAGTGATTCATATTGTCAGCGTCATCCAACGCTACCTCCATTTCTTTCTCCATAGCAGCAGCTTTGGCCTTAAGCAGAAGCCATTCTTGTCTGGTAATATCCCTTGGCGGGTTATCGAATATGACACAAAGTTCGTCAAAATCAAAAACAGAATTCTGCAGCTTCTCAAGACCAGGTTTCCCCCTAGGGGGTATTTCTTCAGGAAGAGCATGATATTGTTCCTTGAATTTTCTCCAATCGGCCATGCACAAGTCGGATCCAAAGACCTTCTTGAAAGCGGTGACCGAAACGAGCACACGTGAAAGATCCATACCGAGAAAATGGCGCAGAGCAGGAGAGACCGAACAAGCGACCTCACCCAACGGCTTCCATAGTTCGTAAGAATTAGGTTCTACTAGGTATAAGAGAGATGGAATCATATATATCTCGTAGCGGATAGGCTAGTGTTCATAGTCGAGTCTCGGTTCTGTTTGTCGGATGACAGTTGCAGTGTGAGAGTCTGAAGGCGAAGTGGAAACAGATCCAATACTGCTGTGACTGTTGAACGCCATACTGCTTGACGGTGAGACATCATGTTTTGGGGTGCCATCGACTTCGATAGTCCGTCTCCTCTGGTTAGTATCAGAGGCATAATGACCGCACGGCGATATGTAGATATCCAAGACGAATATAGTTTTTCAAATATGTTCGTTTAAGGGGGTGAGTAAAACGTTCGAAAAGTGAATTGATAAAAAACCATGCTTCGGAATGAGATAGAGATATCACATTTGGTGTAAAGGTAGATAGTTTGGAAGGAAGAAAGTGTACAATTTCTGTTTACCAATATTTTCTACTTTAGGGGGTACCACACGTCGAAATGTTCGATTTTCGAAATAAAGTAGAAACGCCCCTGTTTAAACGTGATAGAGACTTGATATTTGGTATATGGACGAATAATCTGATAGAAATCACAAAAAGAATAGAGCTTTTCAAAAATGTCTATCTAAGAGGGTGGATATTCCATACAAAAGCATTCAAAAGATGAAATGCTAAAAAAGCATGCTTTGCGATGAGATAGAGACTTCAAGTTTGGTGTACGGGTAAATAAATGGAAAGGAAGAAAGTCTGCAATTTCAGTTTTCTAACATTTACTATTGTGGGGGGGTGCCGCTCACTAAAATGTTCGATTTGCTGAACAAATGAAAAATGCCTCCTTTACAATGTGATCGAGGCTGGAAATTTAGTATATGGCCTAACCATTTGACAAAAAAACCAAAGATGAATATAGTTTGATAAAAATATTCATTAATGGGATACTACACAGAAAAACGTTCGAAAGATGCATTGATAAAAAAACATGCTTCTCGATAGAATAGAGACTTCAAATTTGGTATACGGGTAGATAGTTTGAGAGGAAGAAAGTGTGAAATTTCAAATTTCCAATATTTGCTACTTTAAGGGGTGCCGCACACTAATATGTTCGATTTTCGGAATAAATGAGGCACACTTCCTTTTAAATGAGATAGACGCTTGATATTTATTAGTATATGGGCCAATCATCTGATAAAAAATCCAAGACAAACAGAGTTTTTCAAAAATGTTCATTTATGGGTGTGCTTCACAGAAAACAGGTGCAAAGGAGAAATAATAAAATAGAGGTGCCACAGGATGAGATAGATTTTAATGTACGGGTAGATAATTCGAAAGGAAGAAATGCGCAAATCAAGGTTCATAATATTTTCCGCTTTAGGGGGTTCTGCACATCAAAATATTCGATTTGTCGAATAAATGTGAAACGCGAATTATTAAAACATTTACATTATTCAGAGGTTGCTTAATGCGAGACCGTTCATTTTCAACGGGTATTCGGGCAGTATTATACTAATTACTTTCATTTTATCTTTAGAAACACTAAATTCGTTTCGGAGACATTTCTATTGCAGATTCCAGCATCTATGGACCGGTTTCGCGCTTAGTAAGCGCTCGTCAATATGGAACAGCCGATAACTGCAATGGCATCAAGAAACTTGTTAGCAACTACACTTTGTGCGAACTGATAAATTCACTTCAAACAAGTGGTCGGCATAAAATTCGTTTCTCGTATATGGAGGAGAAACCGGTCCATGGATGAGGGTATCTCGAATGGGAGTGTCTTACATATTTTGGGGTATTAACCGGTTTTTGTATTTAACGTTTTACTGAACCCGTTGTTATGATGTTTATCTTGAATCATACTAGTGCTGTCATAGAATAAGGATTTTCGTTTTTTCGCTCATCACAGTTCATGAATAAATTTATAAATAGTCCTGAAACTTACTGGGCAGAAAAACATATTGAAATGCTTCAACTAACGTATTAACTCTGCTGTAGCTAACGAAAAAAATTCAAACTTGGATCACATTTTGATTATTTTATTTGATTATTAGATGCATGAACAAGGTCACAACTTGTTAATAAGGTCATAGATTACAACTTGTTAATATCATGTAAAATGCATTTTAAGATGTTATAATGATTGCAATAACTCAAATGTATTTTACGGCACATCACATTTTATTTCATGTAATGTATCATTTTATTTCATGTAATCTAACATTTTATTTTATGTCATGCATCAAAGATATTCTCTGTCATATTCCAAAAATGAACTATTTTTTTTTATTCTTCACCCTTCTATTATAGCGATACAGAAAATGAAATCTGATTTGAATTGAAATATACTTTTGAAATACGGGTGTTCAATAGGAAACGATCTAGGACTTTATTTAAACTATAATAAGAAAAGAGAGATGTAAGAGCTGTTTCAAAATGACTTTTTGTCCTTGAAAGATTTCAATAATTCTTTATTCTCATATTTTTAATATTACTGTCACAAATGCCTTATATTGTTTTCCCTGTGTACAAGACAACTTTGCTGGAAATCGACTTCTACAGCTAATGATTGATATCAACGGAAAGGCCTCTGTCACCTGACTTTGGCGGAACATTTCGCTAAATGTCCTCAGCTTGGCGACTTTTAGAGAGTTTGGGAAACTTTTGAGAAGTAAGTTATTGGAGTAGAATTTCAGGACTTACTGAATTTCCCACAGAATATGCATTCACGGAAAATGAAAATAACGCACCCAGAAGAAGCATGGTACAACCGCGAAATGATGTAAATAGCTAGAGGGCGGGCTGGTATGCAGATGATTCGAGTCTGGTGTGATTGAGGATGACCGTACACCCGTGAGTGACGCTACAAACATGAGCCAGCGGAATTATAAACCAGCGTGTAATCAACTCCCCATCAATGCGAGGAGCTTTGGTGGACGCAAGCACGAGTACGGAGTGAATGGAATGGTGGGTAGATGCCAGAAACGTCGATATGCACAACTGAAGGACTTCGAAAGATGCGTTCACGTGGATCGTTCGGACTATACAGTCCGACGTTTTGGAAGCACTAGACTCGGGATGCCACCCAGTCACGGAGGACCGGCTCTGGAAGAACCAGGCATACCACGAGTAGAGAGGATCGAATGTTCGAGGCGCAGGAACGTATATAGAACCCACGGCGACCCGATCCGCGATATAGGCACACGTAGCGGCTACTGTGTGTCCACGAATCATATCTAGACGTCTGAAGGAAGCGAATCTGTGATTTCAGAGTCCCTTACGTGTGCTGCCATTAACGCGGGAACATCGGCTGCTCCGATTGCAGTGGTGTCGGGCCAGAGCAATGTGGAACGCTACAGATTGGCAATGTATAGTGTTTAGCGATGAATGCCGCTTCGTTTTGGGGACCGATGATCAGCCTGTCCAGGTGTAGAGGTCCCCTGCACAAAGCCACAATACCAACTTCGCTATCGAGCGCCACCCCACCCGACTGCAGGTATCATGGGCTGGGAAGCCATAGCCTAAGATAGACGATCCGCTCTGGTATTGGTACCTCTAACATTGCCGGGCCAGCGGTACGTGGATGAGATTCTACAGCACCATGTGCTCCCATTCGTGACTGAGACTCCAGGTGCGCAATTACAGCAGGATAATGCCCGGCCGCCCACGGATCGAGCCTCTCAGGCCTGCCTGAGTCATGTCCAGACAATTTCATGCCCTGCCCGCTCCCCAGACCTGTCCCGTATCGAGCATGTGTGCGACCAATTGAAACACCAGCTGCCTTGTTGCCGCAATCTTCGGGATTTGGAACGTAACGTCCAATAGTTGTGAACTTGTCTGCCGCAGGATATCAGTCGTCTGTTCGACACCATGTTAGACCGTATTGCTGCTTTTATCGCAACACGAGACGGTGCGACGCGCTATTGAGGATGACCGGACTATATACCACAACTGCTTCTGTACGTGTTCTGTTGCGATGTTTTTGTGATCATGTATATCATTCATCTGTATCCTTCATCAATAAAATTTCAGGTCCATCCTATGCTTCATTCTTTGTACGCAACTTCCATTGTCCGTGAGTGTATATATAGACTCTCATATCTCAGAGAATAATCGTACATCAAGCATATACGCCGAGTTTTCAAAATCTCAGGGGGGGGGGGCATAATCCAATAAAGTTATATAAAATATTCACAAAAGTCGATAAAGATATAACAACTTACAAGACTTCATTGAAGAAAGTAAACATATGCCAGTTACGTGACCACAATTGTTTCAAGGATATTATAATCCCCTATTTCGAACCCAAAGAACAGTATGCGCCCTCAATAATCGCCAAGAACGAACTGCCTAACTAAGGCAGTAGTGATTTTTAAGAGCGCATACTGTTATTTTGGCTTGAAAAAGATGGCTTCCATCTTTTATTGAAGCAATTGCAGTCACCTAACTGACATATATATGCTTTCCTCATGGAACTTTTGTAAGTTACTGTCTTGCAAACAGCGGTTTGGAGTGGGATAATCGAGTGGTTAAGTCACGGGGATTGTACTCGGAGGACGCGAGTCCGATTTCTAATTCTGCCTAAACATGCCCTCGTGTTGGAGCACGTTAAATTTGTGGGTTTGATAGTCTTTCCGAGCTTTTGGTAGCAAAGGAAAGAGAGTCGGCTCCTAAGGATGTCGCCCCCTCTGGATTCCATTCTAAATTAAACTGCAGTGTCCCGGCGGTCTAAACACATATTCTGCACCATCGGGTGAAGTCGAATGGGCTAGGTCAAAAGAAAGAAATAAGCAGTTTTATTTATTGTACGGTAAATATTTTTAATCTTTTTAGGCCTCCGCCACTCTAGTTTACCACTTATGAAACTTGAGCTATTTGACATCTGGACTCACTACCTTCTGAACGTTCCAGATGACATCATCAGCATTGTATTTTTTTTCCCTTCGAGGAGTAATTAGGGGTTGAAAATGATGGGGAGGGGGCAGCTACACGGATAGTGCCATGTAGCGTTGCCACCGATAGAGGTAAAGATTGCTGCGCCCCCTAGCAAGAATCCATCTCCTTATGCTCTCCAGCATATTGTTGATTCCAAACACCAGACCTAGAGATGGTCGGTGGGATCTCTATAGAGATTTCACGGTGGGTCGGGGCCATTGCAATTATTTTTTTTCTTAATGTGTATGATGGGCCTAAAGGGGTGATCATGCCCGGTTTTCCCTGGGCCAATTTCGGAGCTAGTATTCGGGCCTGTCTCCTGTGAGGGGAGAAAATGATAAAGTTGCAAAACAATAAAATAAAAAATCTGATGTGGGCAGTACATGACTTGCCCTGCAGACTTATATTAACGTTATCTTTATTTTAATTAAATTTATTTCACTTTTAATTCAATTTTCGTTCTCATTCGGTAACCGGACTTATTTTCAAAGGTGGCGGAGAGAAAATACGGAAACTAAAATATCTCGAGAACGGCTAGTCCTAGTGTAATGGGGTTGGTCTTATTATTTTCGTCGTTAAGAATTACGTATTACACGAGCATTTAATGGATATATTTGAGTATACCTAGTTATTTAGTTTAGATTTTGACGATTTTTGCGGGCCATTTTGCAAAAAAAAGGCAGGTTATTTTTCCGAATCGTACCAAAATCTAATCAGCACCAGAGTAAGCCACAAGTGACTAATCTACCAAATTTTGTGAAATTCGGTTAAGTAGTTTTTCAGTTAGAGTGGATACAAGCTTTTGCGGGTCATTTCGCAAAAAAAGGCGGGTTCTTTTATTCCAAATCATACCCAAAACTAATCAGCACCAGACTCGATCACAAGTGACTTACCTACCAAATTTTGTGAATTTCGGTCCATTAGTTTTTTAGTTAGAGTGGATACAAAATCTGCACAGACGGACAGACAGACAGATACACAGACACACACACAGACGTCACGCTAAAAATGGTTTTTTCGTATTCTAGAGGTCCTGAAACGTATAGATCTGTCGAAAACTCGAGTTGCGATTTTCGACATGATTCCAATACTTTCCCTATACATTACCATGTATTGCAGGGAAAGTAAAAACTGTAGTTATGATATGTAACGAAACCTTAAGATTTCGTCACATATAAATCTATATGAATCTGGATGTCCATGCCATCATGTGAGTAAGATATGCAAAAACAAGTTTCATTAAGGAAACACAAACGTGTAAATGAAGGGCTTGGAGCACCAACATGACTAGCTACACTTTTTGCCAAACTGGAATTTTTCCATCAATTAACACCTAACTGTATATAGCAATTTCTGGAAAATCCTATTTTTGTTAAAATTATAGCATTGTAATGTTTCACCAAGCCCTTTAAATGAAAGATCTAATATAGTTATATTATTAAATTCGAAAACACCTATCCGTACAATTTCATAGAATGCGATGCATAGAGCCGTTATAATATATATACTCACACTTGCGCTTAAATTAAAATCTGCATGTTTAATATCATATGCAGGTCTTTCAGCAGTTTGGGGATTTCTCCCGCAAAAAGAAATTGTTGCTGTTTTAATTTAAATTTAGCCATGAGACATAAGTATATTTATATTTAATTACAAATCGAAATATAACCTTTACGAATGGCAGAAAATATTGCGGTCTTTTTTATCACAAACAAAATGAAACATTTATTAAAAGAACCAAAGCATCCCACTGCCTTCATCACAAACATCACACTGCCTTCCACACCACAAACATAACTCATCTGAGACCACACCATTTGAACATACGCCAAGTCCTCTTGCAGAACGCAACCTATTTCCCACAAGGTTCCTACGAATCCGATATTTTCGATTTTGTCATAATTTATAATTCTAGCTTTCTAGTTGGTCTCAAATGACTTGCTTCTATTCGCTGTCAAACGTCCGGCGCTCACTAGGAATAAAGGAAGCTATCCGCGGGGTTTGTAACTTCAAACGGAATAGATGCCACCTGTAAGGACGGCACTGGCATATAGAATCGATGAGAAATTACAGATAAGACCTATTTAGGTAGACCAAATTAGTCCTCTCTACTGCATGGTTATGTTATCATTTATAGTTATTACTGGAGAGAGACAGCTATTTTTTGGAAATGCCAATCCCATGGCTGTAAATATTCCATTTCCCTATGAATTAGGTGGTCCGTCGAAAAAGTTCTGGTAACTAGGTGCTTTTGCCATTAGATTAAACATGTTTCCTGAGAGTAAATAGGAGCTTGGTTTGTGCGCGAGATAGTTTACGGCGCTATGGTAAAGAACATGTGAACAAGACTGAACTGAAATGTGACATTTATGTTGATAGGATTTCCTTTCAATAATTTGTATGTTTAAAAAAAATTCAGTTTCTGGTATTTAGTAAAGTATGAAGTTAGAAAAAAATCTTGAAATTTCCGAGAGGGGGCAAAGCTCCCTCTGGAAAAGTTCAGCGGCGGCTCAAGCGCCTGTGCCCCCCCCCCCCCCGCCCCAGTAGTCGGCGCCTATGGCATCAAGTAGCCAATGAAAGTGAATACGTATGTCTTGAAAATGCATTATTCTGTTTTGTGAATTAGTTGAACAGCTAATTGCTGTTTTATTGTATTTAATTTTTTTCCGACAGTACTAGATAACTAGAATAATATATTGCTCTAGTTGATACTTATTAATGCCTTAAAAAAGCGTGAGTAATCCAGAACTTCGTTCTCATTCTTATATCCTGAAAATATATTCCACGATGCCTGAAGTTATCTCTTAATGTTACATATAATGTTTTATTCATGCGGTGTTGCCGTTTGTCTTTATCTAATAACATAACACACAGTGATTAACAGTTGTTTCAGCCGATCAAGTAAACACGGATGATGTATGCTAGAGGAATAATGTTCAAATTGTGTAAGTAAATGTTTCTAAATTAATTGCAATACATAGTTTATCAGATGATTTCGTATTTTAGGTAGAGAGATTCACCCGAAGAAATAAAAGTTTAAACACCGCTTTTTATTCATATAGTGTATCAAGTGCATAATTTGACCGGAATATAGTGTACTTCAGTAAACCCTTGACAGTACTCCAGTCGATATCCCGTCACTATTGTTTAATCATCACAATTCTAACACAGCAAACCTTCTCTCTCCCGGCCTCACAGAACGCTGCTGTATACCTCTGGGTCAGTCGTGTGGTCTGGGCCTTCAACATCAACAACAAACATTCTTTATATTAAATTAATTGAAAGGTCTTTGGTATATTGCTTCCTTTCTATATGCTGTTCTCCAATTTGTGCCGTTATCCATATTACTCGTATGTACGGCAATTCTTTAGTATAACACCGTGGAGGAATTGCACACAAGTATTATGCTTGCAAATACTCTGGAATAATGTGCAAAACGGTTGGTGATTGCGTGAATTCTTTTATGCCTTTTTTGCGTGCCAATTACCGTAAGCTAAAATATTCCGCGACATTTAATGAATTTATTTATTCAGCAGTATGCATGCACAGCGATAATTTTTTTTGCAATTTACCACAATGAAACTTAAGTAATCCGTATCAATGTTTAGTGATTGTATGCTATACAAGGTGTTTCAGAAAGCCTAATTAAATTTATAACCTTTAAACAGTGACTCATACTTTCAAATGGAAAACTGTTTTGTATCGTAAAATGAATTACATCAAAATACTTCAAAACATATTATATATATCAACATTTTTGCAATTTACCACAATGAAACTTAAGTAATCCGTATCAATGTTTAGTGATTGTATGCTATACAAGGTGTTTCAGAAAGCCTAATTAAATTTATAACCTTTAAACAGTGACTCATACTTTCAAATGGAAAACTGTTTTATATCGTAAAATGAATTACATCAAAATACTTCAAAACATATTATATATATTAACATTTTTGCAATTTACCACAATGAAACTTAAGTAATCCGTATCAATGTTTAGTGATTGTATGCTATACAAGGTGTTTCAGAAAGCCTAATTAAATTTATAACCTTTAAACAGTGACTCATACTTTCAAATGGAAAACTGTTTTGTATCGTAAAATGAATTACATCAAAATACTTCAAAACATATTATATATATTAACATTTTTGCAATTTACCACAATGAAACTTAAGTAATCCGTATCAATGTTTAGTGATTGTATGCTATACAAGGTGTTTCAGAAAGCCTAATTAAATTTATAACCTTTAAACAGTGACTCATACTTTCAAATGGAAAACTGTTTTATATCGTAAAATGAATTACATCAAAATACTTCAAAACATATTATATATATTAACATTTTTGCAATTTACCACAATGAAACTTAAGTAATCCGTATCAATGTTTAGTGATTGTATGCTATACAAGGTGTTTCAGAAAGCCTAATTAAATTTATAACCTTTAAACAGTGACTCATACTTTCAAATGGAAAACTGTTTTGTATCGTAAAATGAATTACATCAAAATACTTCAAAACATATTATATATATTAACATTTTTGCAATTTACCACAATGAAACTTAAGTAATCCGTATCAATGTTTAGTGATTGTATGCTATACAAGGTGTTTCAGAAAGCCTAATTAAATTTATAACCTTTAAACAGTGACTCATACTTTCAAATGGAAAACTGTTTTATATCGTAAAATGAATTACATCAAAATACTTCAAAACATATTATATATATTAACATTTTTGCAATTTACCACAATGAAACTTAAGTAATCCGTATCAATGTTTAGTGATTGTATGCTATACAAGGTGTTTCAGAAAGCCTAATTAAATTTATAACCTTTAAACAGTGACTCATACTTTCAAATGGAAAACTGTTTTATATCGTAAAATGAATTACATCAAAATACTTCAAAACAGTGGGGCATATTAACATAAAAATACAGAAAAGTAACTCAAATATTCGATAAAAGTTCGATTAACTGAAAACAATTCATAAAATTTGAAGTTCTTTAAAAAAAATTTATTACCAAGTGAAAACCTCGATGATATATTGGTAACACAAATTTTTGGTGTTCCGTATATCAATGAGATGCTTGCAAGTGAAAAGTTGGAGATTCTCGTTATTAATGACAATTCACACTTCCCATTCATATTGGCAAATCGCATTTCACACATCCCATTCATAACGGCAACTCACATTGCACACTTTCCATTTATAACGGCAAGTGACCTCGTGTCGACTTTGATGAATGAGACATGTACTTGCATACATAGCAGTATGTTCTGGTTTACAATGGTACGTGACCTCATGCCGCCTCTTACGCCACGTGCAAGTTTCCCATTGAATACTGGTTTGCATCAAATACAGTGCAATAACAATACAATAAACAAGAAAGATCAATCATGCATAAAGCATTGATTATGGAACACTTTCCAACTGCAATGCAATTTTATTTAAACATCTCAAAAATGCGATACATTCAGCGGTGATATTTTAAAAATTGACAATGCTACAATTTATTATATTTGAAAAATTCATCAATAATAAATGAGCTTTATTCAAATAACGCCATCGAAATATAAATCGCCTGGCTCTCTATATAAACGCAGTGAAAATTTCATTCATGAACCTTTTTCCATTCCTTTCATTCAGCGGCGATATTTTAAGATTATCACAATACTACTATAATTTATTTTACTTAAAATCTTAAAATCATGGAGGTAAAAGTACTGTATAACTCCATTCTTAAATCTTCATCGAAAAAGGAAATATAATCGTCTGCTTCCCTATGTAAAATCAATAAATGTTTCATTCATATCAGCTATATTGCAGATTCCAGAGCTAGATAATTTTGCGTTAAAGAAATTCAGCAATTGTTATACAACTCATCTTACGTCATGATCTGTGTACATTCTCCATACGTGAAAATCAGGCTTCGTGGCTAGAAATAATTAAAGTTTGATGATCATTTAAACTTACAAATATTGTAAATGCGTTGTCGCAGTATATAGATGCACAAAAAAAAATAAAGCGGTTTTAGGACGGATGCAACACTAAATATAAATTAAAAAGAACTTTAAAAATTACGATTTTGACGTAAGATGGATGGCATTAATCATTTAAACTCAAATATATTGTAATTGCGCTCTTTCAGAATATACATGCACAGAAATTAAGCAAACATAAAGCGGTTTAGAACGGATACAGTACTAATATAAATTAAAAATGACTTTAAAAATCACGATTTTGATACAAGATGGATGCCATATTTTATTTTGAAGTGAGTCACGTGATATCTTCATATGATATGGGTGTAATTAATATTTAATTTTTTATTTAAAAATCTACTTTACATATTTTGCCGATTTTTTTTTTATATTTTTATGGGATAATTCGTATATTTCCTAAAACAGACAGAATGACAGAATGACAAAGTCATAAACACTTTTAAACTAAAGTATGTTTCAAAATTATAAGACCACTCAAAATTCCACCCTTTCTCAACAAAGACAACATTGAATGTGAATTTCAAAGAAGGTGTCTGAAAAGAAACAATTTTGCAGTGTTGATTTAGCTTACAAGAAAACGAGATCGAATATCTTTTTCGTGCCAAACGATTTTTTGAAATCACGGTGTTGCATAAATATAAGACCACTTTAGTTTTTCTAATAAAGCAGACGATTATTGTTTAACATCAGAGTTTAACTGTAACCTAAATCATCTGGAAAGGTTGGAAAGAAGGAAAAAAGGCAGAAATTCTGAATTGAACTGTTTGATTCTTTGGATTATTAAAATGCCTCGTGTTGAAGTGATTTATCTGAAGTAGAAGTGCGAAAAGTTTAGTTCTACAACGGAAAAGAAAAGTCGGAACGTGAAATAAGTAAGTTTCTTAATCGTTCAAAACGGCTATTCACATAGTTTTGAGTAAAAAATAATTGCATGGAAAGCACAAATGGGCCGCAAAACACAGTTATCAGCTTGGGATAATAGGAACATTTTCAAGCTTGCAATGAAAAACTACCAGCCCACTCGTAAAACAGTACAGCACACAAGTAAACAAGTGTCTCATGTAACTGTGTGGCGAAGATTGAAGTCGAATGTTGATGTTAAACTTTGGAAACTAAGAAGCAAACCACGATTTCTTAAACATGATAAAGAAGTATGATTCTGAAGTGGGCACAGAATGTCATGTCCTGGAACTCTACATGGAAAAATATAATATTTTTCAACGAGAAAAAATTTAACTTAGACGGTCCGGACGGCAATAACTACCACTTGCATGACTTAAGGCAATAATCTCGTGAGTTCTTCAGTAGACAGATGGGAGGCGATTCTATTGTGGTGTGGGGCGCTTTCTCATATGCAGGGAAATGCGATCTGCAAAGAGTTGATGGCAAAATGAACTCAGACAGTTATCAACGGATGTTATACGGAAAACTGATACCCTTCGAGCCACTTTTAAGAGGGCCGAAATGGAAGTTCCAACAAGATAATTCTCCCAGTCATGCATCTAAATCAAGAAAAGCATGGTTCAAAAGAGTATATCTTGGCCGAGCCTTAGCCCTGAGTTAAACCCCATAGAAAACCTGTGGGGTTATTTGTCTTGCCAAGTATATGAAAACAACAAACAATATCATTCGGCATATGAATTGGAATTTGCCATTATGGAGAAATGGAACAGTGCTCCGGAATCTGTACTTAAAATTTTAATTAAATCGATGCCGAATCGTGCGTTTCAAGTTAATCAGAAAAATGGTGGAGCAACAACTTACTAAATTAGCTAAAACTTTCTTTTTCCATATGTTGTCTTATAATTGTGTAACAAGTATTTGTACCACATTTCTGTTGTATTGGTGTTGTATTTTTTCTAAATAAATTTCGTACATGTACGTTACTAAATTTTATTTAAAACTTGTATTGACATGGAGTAGTTTTGATTTCGAATAAAAAAATATTTAATTAATTACCTAAATAACAAGAAGTCTCGTGGTCTTATACTTTTGTAACAGATTTTAGGTTGTAAAGTGTTAAAAAAAGTACAATAAAACTGTATTTTGTCCTTAATTTTTTCGGAAATGGCAATGTAAGAGCATGGTCTTTTTGTGTAATTCAGGAATTTCGTTTCATACCTCTACTTTTGATTTTAAAAGCACATATGGCAAACTAGCTAATTAAAATGTATAAACATTTATCTAGTCATTGAATATTTTACTCTAAAGCGTAAAGGTAATTGGATATTTTACTCTGAAGAGATATTTTACCCTAAAGGATATTTTACCCAAAAGGATATTTTACCCTAAAGGATATTTTACCCTAAAAGGTTTCGTATTTTCATGAAAATACCGCCGTCAGTTTTAAAAATAGGTTAGATAAAATTTTATTACGACTCAAAAATTTTCACATTTGAATGGGGTCCAGCCTGTGGCTTAGTGTCCATTGAGGTTAAAAAGCTGAGCCTCTCCAGCTTAAAATCTAATTTAAATAATTATTTAAAGATACTTTTATTTATTATAATTTTTTTAATAATTTTGCGAAGATATATGCATTATTTAGAAAATTGTTACATTTTTCTTCCTTAAATTGTGACACGATTCAAAGTATTTTTCCCATTAAACGCATAGTTTAATGTTTTAGAAGCTAAAATCATCCAGCTTCAGTCTTCTATAAAGAGAAACATGGCATTAAGACCACCCATTTGTTAAACTCCTCACTAGCTGATTAACTAATTTGGGAAGGCAGCTTCTAGGAAGGCGTGGCTACTGCTTCCCCATTTTCGACCCTTTATTAACAATCAATGATTGGATGTTAGACCAGACGTTTTCACAATGACGGGCAGGTGAGTATGGGTAGTGTAAGGCTAATGGATCCTCCATTTCGGGTCAAACATGATTCTATTAATTAATATTCCAGAAAATAATCATTATTTGTAATACTAAAGAATTTGCGTCATTTTTCACGACTAACCTAGGATTTTTCTAGCTTTAAACAATCTCAAGAAGAAAGAAATTATACTAATAATGACTGCCATTAAATTTAAGTAGTTTGCAAGGTAGACTTGGCTCTTCATATAGGCATCAATATGCCGAAGCATCCTCTTGCGTATTTGGGAGTTTAAGAAAGACGAAGTTTCATTTCCCGATAAAATCCCCTGTCAGACGAGAATCTCAGTTAAATAAGAGTGGTTGATAATTTTTTAGGGAATTCTTAGCATATTCGAATTATAAGATATTTTTAAGTTTTTTTAGTACAGTATTTGTAAATAATTAATAAGCAATATTGTTTAGGGACATTGTTGACTGCAGTGATTTTCAACTAAGCTTATGTTCTAGATTTCTCACAAATTTTCAGTGCACTTTTTCATACATGGGCGCATGTAGAACGTTTTGCCGAAAGGTTGGGGGGGGGGGTGTAAACTCAATAATAAAATGTATAACATTGTCTAGATTGACGCTAGCCATTGTTATCTTGGATATCCTAGGGGGAGAGTATTTTGCCCTATGAGCGACCATGACTTCATATTTAATAAATTGATTGTAGAAGTTCAACTAATTTAAAAATAAGCAAGCATTTAAAATGTTCTACTTCGTATGCATGTATCTTACATAGGTAATATATTTTAAAATATGGAGCATTTCATTCACACTTAGCATTTTTATGTTAAATTATTTTATTTTAGTCACCAAAGAAATAAAACTTATTGAAAGTGCGAATTCCAATATAAATTCATTTATCATACAAAACCCTTTTATAAATTTAAATGACAATTACTTAGCCACCCCAGTCAGGAATATCACACTACGCTACTGGGTCTAGCCCTAACGGTTCAAAATTTATAAATCTGATCAGTGATTTTCAAACACTATGTATATATGTTTTCTAACTACTACAGGAAATATTGAATATGCTTTATTTAAAATAGCTCAGAAAAATTGTACAATTAAAAATAGTTTTAAGATCACAATTGTTTATCCATTTCACTGTCACTAAGATATTCTATGTTCCATTTGTTCTTTCAGAAAATAATTCTTTTCTTTCAAAACTGTCCTATATTTTTTTCTCAGATCGATACAAAAGATAAGGTTCGAATTGAATTGAAATGACTACAGAGTATCAACATTCAATAGGAAAGAAGTCCAAAACTTATTTCCAAGTCAATGGCAGGCAGCGATCAGAAAATTATTTTTTCATGAATGTTTCCGGATTTATATCGGGTGTTTAAAATATGTGAAGAGT
This sequence comes from Amaurobius ferox, assembly GCA_951213105.1. Classification (NCBI taxonomy): domain Eukaryota; kingdom Metazoa; phylum Arthropoda; class Arachnida; order Araneae; family Amaurobiidae; genus Amaurobius; species Amaurobius ferox. The sequence goes on from OX578140.1 coordinate 107,136,043, forward strand.
GGAAGTTTTTCTGAACAGTTGGATGTAGACATATAATTCCAATTGTAAGAATGTTTTTTTACAAAGAAGTCATGCAATACTAATTTAAATATTGTTCAATATATTTGTAAAAATTTATAAAATACATTTTTATACAGCATTTATAGAAAATGAGGTTAAATTACAAAAATGTTGCTCGTACTTTATTTACTTAAAAAATGGATCTCAAAAGTGCAAATTTAACACGGGAAAGTCGGAGGTAACGATTAGTACTAGTGAAAATAACTTAATAATAAAAAATGACTTAATAATAAAAAATAGTAAATTGTAGTTTTCTTCTAGCTGCTAGCTGCTAGATCACCCAAAGGGTGTAGAGTAGATAATACAAGACACGGCCGGAATCCATTAGTTGTAAGCATCCAATGATTCTGTTAACAGATGGTATTTTATGGATTTTGTTAACAGAAGGTATTTTATGGATTTTGTTAACAAATTGTACTTTAAAAGAGTGTAAAGAACTTCAGGTGCTGAACACGATACAGCATTGCGCATGTGTCCCATTTAGGTGGGATAAAGATCACGCATTAGCGAGTTGTTTTAAAATGCAACGTCTTCAAAAGTATTTATATATAATACTAGCAGCATACCCGTTCTTCGTACGGAGTATATAACATAAAGAAACTTGAAATTCATAATCATGCCCAAATTCTTATAGTATACTAAATGACATGTTTAATCAAAATATTCTGTTAAAATATTTAATATAATGCTCCTAAAAAGAAGTTTAAGAATCTCTGTTCTCGCTATATAAAATTATCTTCATGGACATATCTGAAGAATAAAACATCTTGGACCCCTTATGTAAGCAAATATAAAAAAAAATATGGAATTGAATCAATATATGCAAAATAAAAGCGTTAAAATTGTATGGGACCCGTACTAATTATATGCGCGAATATTAGAAAATATAACCTGTATTAGTAGATTACATGTATAAATTGAAAATACCAATAAACCCGTAATCTTTAAATCTGAAGACAGTCATTTATTCCAATATATGTCAAAATTAAAATGTGCTAAAATTATATGGGAAGATATACACGTACTACTTATAATGTCCGATTATTAGTAGAAGATTACCCGTATTACAATATGAGTCTCAAATGTTTTTGGCAAAATACAACAGACGACGTAATAAATTGAAAATATCATTAATCCCCTTAATCTTCATACCAGAAGACTGTACTTGATTCCAATATATATGCCAATATATGTCAAAATATATGCCAATATACCTGTACTACTTATATTCTCGTAGGTTAGAAGATATACCCGTGCATTCCTAGAAGATTACTCGTACAACGTACAATATGCGTGTGTCAGCAATTTTTGCCGCAATAAAACAATTGCGTAATAACTTAAAAATATCAATAATCACTGAATCAATAATTCCGGAAAATATCAATAATAATAATGTTTAAACCTGAAGAGTATAATTGATATTATCCAGACCAAAATGAAATGGCAATGAAATTTATTTTATATACATATCTTCATTATTCAAATCGGAAAGGATTTAATAAAAATCGTCTGCCGCATAAACACATTGGATTTAAATCCGTTGCTAAGCGACATGATATCATTTGCTTCAAATAAATTGGTAGAAAAAATATCGTCTAAATAGTTATATTTCTATGGAACATTTGGCGACAGTTTCGTCAAATTAGCGACATTTTAAAAAATCGCCAAATTTATCGCCAAGTGGGACTGCAGAACTGACAGTTCCACTTTGCGACAAATTGACGAAATATCATCACAATACTATCCCCTAACAAAAAACAATTAATATCATTTATGTAGCGCAATTTTATCAATTTCAAGATATTTTTATAGATTTGAAAACATTTTTATCAATTTGGTGACATTTTAAAAATTCGCTAAATGTATTACTAAGTAGGATGGTTGGTCTGACAGATGAATGCTAACCAAACATCATTTCAGTACTCTCTTCTAACAAAACAAAAAAAAATTTCATTGATATGTAGAAGACCCAAGCCACACGACCAACCCGAAGGTTTATGGCAGCTGTTTGTGTGTCGTTTATATCAATTTGGCGACATTTCCGTCAATTTGGCAAAGTTTAAGAAAAGTTGTCAAATTAGCGATATCCCTCCAAATTCGTAGCTTTGAATTTGCAGATATGAATGAAACATTCTTATCCCGTTTCAATATACTAAATGAAAACACTACAATTGTATTAGACTCTACTCTTTTTCTGTTTCAACAATCGGCTATATGAATTTATTGGCTAAACACAATATATGAGTTTAGTAGCTAAATACGATATAAGCTTGAAAACTCTTTGCCAAAATAAATGAAATTGATGTACGCAGTCAGCAATTAATATAATTAAAAGAAAAATCAAACCGTCCATTCATAAGATATACTTTTATATCCATTTATCCATTTATTTATTATTTAAATCGAAAAAAAATAATAAAAACATTAACAAACACATTTAATTTAATTGCGATGCCGAGCAACATGATATATCCTCCTAAAATGTTAAAATTTATTAACCACTAACAGCACACCCGTTATTCGTACGGAGTGTATAATTTAAAGAAACTTATAGTTCGCAATCATGTGCAAATTCTGTTAAAATATTAAATTTATTGCTCCTAAAGAGAAGTTTAAGAATATATGTTCTCACTATGCAAAATTATCTTCACGATCAGATCTGAAGAATAAAACATCCTGCCCCCTTTTGTAAGCAAATTTACAGAAGAAAAAATAGGAATTGAATGAATATATGCAACCCCGTACTAATTATATTGTCGCAGATCAGAAAATATGCCAATGTGTTAGTAGAAGATTACCCGTATTACAATATGCGTCTCAAAAATATTTGCAAAATAAAAGAGATGACGTAATAAATTGAAAACATCAATAATATCCGTACTCTTTATACCAGAAGGTCGTAATTGATTCCAATATATGCCAATATATATCAAAACATATGTCAATATACCTGTACTACTTATATTCTCGTAGATTAAAAGATATACACGTGTATTTGTAGAAGATTCGTACAACATGCAATATATGAGTTTAAACAATTTTTGTCATAATAAAATAATTGCATAATAACTTGAAAATATCAATAATCCTTGAATCAATAATCCCCGAAAATATAAATAATAATAATTTTTAAACCTGAAGACCGTAATTGATATTATCCAGTCAAAAATGCTATAAGAAAAATCAAATCGTTCTTTTCTAAAATATATTTTTATATCCATTTATTTATTATTCAAATCGAAAAAATAATTATTAAAATTAACAGACAGATTTAATTTAATTGCGTTTCTGAGTAACATGATATAAGATAGAATCTTATAACATGTTAAATATGTCATGTCTTATAACATAAACTGCGAAATTAAATAACGATTTTGATTTCTCTATACTTCTCATTGTTCCGCAAAAGCTTGTTTTAAATAAACCATGAACCATGGAGATAGATTTCCCCTTTAAATCATGTTTCAAACAATTCATTTTTTCAGAAAGTGACTAATTAACGCAAAAAATCTCCCATCAAACTCAGAGATTAAATTTTAATTCACTTTCAAACGATTTTCAAGCTTTTCGTTTGGATAAACCACGGAGTTAGGGAGTAGAACTCCTAGGAAAAAGTTCCGTTTTTCATTAATATCTCGACAACCCCAGGTCTTAGAAACTCGAAACTTGGACAAAATTTATGGGGGGATATTTCAAGGCTATTCACCAAATTTCATTAAATTCGGTTCAGCCGTTTTTCCGTGATGATGAGACAAACGAAAATTTCGTTTTTTACTGATATCTCGAGAACCACTGGTCGTAGAAACTCAAAACACGGATATAATTTTAAGTGGGGCTATTTCTGGGCTACCCACAAAATTTCATCAAATTCGGTTCAGCCGTTCTCCCGTGATGGTGTGACAAACAGACAGACAGACAGACAGACAGACAGACAGACAGACAGACAGACAGATTTTCATTTTTATTTATATAGACTAGCAGCATACCCGTTCTTCGTACGGAGTATATAATATAAAGAAACTTGAAATTCATAATCATGCCCAAATTCTTATAGTATACTAAATGACATGTTTAATCAAAATATTCTGTTAAAATATTTAATATAATGCTCCTAAAAAGAAGATTAAGAATCTCTGTTCTCGCTATATAAAATTATCTTCATGGACATATCTGAAGAATAAAACATCTTGGACCCCTTATGTAAGCAAATATAAAAAAAAATATGGAATTGAATCAATATATGCAAAATAAAAGCGTTAAAATTGTATGGGACCCGTACTAATTATATACGCGAATATTAGAAAATATAACCTGTATTAGTAGATTACATGTATAAATTGAAAATACCAATAAACCCGTAATCTTTAAATCTGAAGACAGTCATTTATTCCAATATATGTCAAAATTAAAGTGCTAAAATTATATGGGAAGATATACACGTACTACTTATAATGTCCGATTATTAGTAGAAGATTACCCGTTTTGCAATATGAGTCACAAATGTTTTTTGGTAAAATACAACAGACGACGTAATAAATTGAATATATAATTAATCCCCTTAATCTTCATACCAGAAGACTGTACTTGATTCCAATATATATGCCAATATATGTCAAAATATATGCCAATATACCTGTACTACTTATATTCTCGTAGGTTAGAAGATATACCCGTGCATTCCTAGAAGATTACTCGTACAACGTACAATATGCGTGTGTCAGCAATTTTTGCCGCAATAAAACAATGGCGTAATAACTTAAAAATATCAATAATCCCTGAATCAATAATTCCGGAAAATATCAATAATAATAATGTTTAAACCTGAAGAGTATAATTGATATTATCCAGTCCAAAATGAAATGGCAATGGAATTTATTTTATATACATATCTTCATGATTCAAATCGGAAAGGATTTAATAAAAATCGCCTGCCGCATAAACACATTGGATTTAAATCCGTTGCTAAGCGACATGATATCATTTGCTTCAAATAAATTGGTAGAAAAAATATCGTCTAAATAGTTATATTTCTATGGAACATTGGCGACAGTTTCGTCAAATTAGCGACATTTTAAAAAATCGCCAAATTTATCGCCAAGTGGGACTGTAGAACTGACAGTTCCACTTTGCGACAAATTGACGAAATATCATCACAATACTATCCCCCAACAAAAAATAATAAATATTATTTATGTAGCGCAATTTTATCAATTTCAAGATATTTTTATAGATTTGAAAACATTTTTATCAATTTGGTGACATTTTAAAAATTCGCTAAATGTATTACTAAGTAGGATGGTTGGCCTGACAGATAAATGCTAACCAAACATCATTTCAGTACTCTCTTCTAACAAAACAAAAAAAAATTTCATTGATATGTAGAAGACCCAAGCCACACGACCAACCCGAAGGTTTATGGCAGCTGTTTGTGTGTCGTTTATATCAATTTGGCGACATTTCCGTCAATTTGGCAAAGTTTAAGAAAAGTTGTCAAAATAGCGATATCTGTCCAAATTCGTAGCTTTGAATTTTCAGATCTGAATGAAACATTCTTATCCCGTTTCAATATACTAAATGAAAACACTACAATTGTATTAGAAGATATACCCGCTCTACTCTTTTTCTGTTTCAACAATCGGCTATATGAATTTATTGGCTAAACACAATATATGAGTTTAGTAGCTAAATACGATATAAGCTTGAAAACTCTTGGCCAAAATAAATGAAATTGATGTACGCGGTCAGCAATTAATATAATTAAAAGAAAAATCAAACCGTCCATTCATAAGATATACTTTTATATCCATTTATCCATTTATTTATTATTTAAATCGAAAAAAAATAATAAAAACATTAACAAACACATTTAATTTAATTGCGATGCCGAGCAACATGATATATCCTCCTAAAATGTTAAAATTTATCAACCACTAACAGCACACCCGTTATTCGTACGGAGTGTATAATTTAAAGAAACTTAAAGTTCGCAATCATGTGCAAATTCTGTTAAAATATTAAATTTATTGCTCCTAAAGAGAAGTTTAAGAATATATGTTCTCACTATGCAAAATTATCTTCACGATCAGATCTGAAGAATAAAACATCCTGCCCCCTTTTGTAAGCAAATTTACAGAAGAAAAAAATAGGAATTGAATGAATATATGCAACCCCGTACTAATTATATTGTCGCAGATCAGAAAATATGCCAATGTGTTAGTAGAAGATTACCCGTATTACAATATGCGTCTCAAAAATATTTGCCAAAATAAAAGAGATGACGTAATAAATTGAAAACATCAATAATATCCGTACTCTTTATACCAGAAGGTCGTAATTGATTCCAATATATGCCAATATATATCAAAACATATGTCAATATACCTGTACTACTTATATTCTCGTAGATTAACAGATATACACGTGTATTTGTAGAAGATTCGTACAACATACAATATATGAGTTTAAACAATTTTTGTCATAATAAAATAATTGCATAATAACTTGAACATATCAATAATCCTTGAATCAATAATCCCCGAAAATATAAATAATAATAATTTTTAAACCTGAAGACCGTAATTGATATTATCCAGTCAAAAATGCTATAAGAAAAATCAAATCGTTCTTTTCTAAAATATATTTTTATATCCATTTATTTATTATTCAAATCGAAAAAATAATTATTAAAATTAACAGACAGATTTAATTTAATTGCGTTTCTGAGTAACATGATATAAGATAGAATCTTATAACATGTTAAATATGTCATGTCTTATAACATAAACTGCGAAATTAACAAACGATTTTGATTTCTCTATACTTCTCATTGTTCCGTAAAAGCTTGTTTTAAATAAACCATGAACCATGGAGATAGATTTCCCCCTTAAATCATGTTTCAAACTATTCATGTTTTCAGAAAGTGACTAATTAACGCAAAAAATCTCCCATCAAACTCAGAGATTAAATTTTAATTCACTTTCAAACGATTTTCTAGCTTTTCGTTTGGATAAACCACGGAGTTAGGGAGTAGAACTCCTAGGAAAAAGTTCCGTTTTTCATTAATATCTCGACAACCCCAGGTCTTAGAAACTCGAAACTTGGACAAAATTTATGGGGGGATATTTCAAGGCTATTCCCCAAATTTCATTAAATTCGGTTCAGCCGTTTTTCCGTGATGATGAGACAAACGAAAATTTCGTTTTTTACTAATATCTCGAGAACCACTGGTCGTAGAAACTCAAAACACGGATATAATTTTAAGTGGGGCTATTTGTGGGCTACCCACAAAATTTCATCAAATTAGGTTCAGCCGTTCTCCCGTGATGGTGTGACAAACAGACAGACAGACAGACAGACAGACAGACAGATTTTCATTTTTATTTATATAGATTACAATTAATTAAAACTATAATCGATGGCACGATATTTATCACAATTTTACAGGGCGTCTATGAAAACATTTGAAAAAGATATATTGATATTAGATTAATATTAGTTTGAATTGAACATTTCTGGTCCCGTAAGGCACCACTAGGCTTTAGTCCTTTATCTGGCTCTGTGATTTGATGAAAAATATATGTGCTGATGGGGTATTTATAGGGCATTTTATATGCAGATGTTAGCTAAAATTCATACTACATTAAGTAATTTGAATTTCTATAATTCGCATTAAGATTTTGATTTTATTAATTTAAAGTTTGCCTGACTCTATAGAATACATTTATATAATAATTATGTAACATACTTCATCTACCACAATTCAAGGATTCAAAGATTTTCCAATTAACGGAGTTCCCAGGACAGCCTGAGCTACCTTCAATACTCCAATATAAGGGGCGGTTGGGAAATAGTAATAAAAGATAAATTACAGAAGAAAAAATTCTTAAAACGGGCGATGCTCTTGGATCCAGATTGTTACGAATCACAATCTAGATCCAAGGTATTTTTGATCGCAGTCTAAGCCATCATGACTCTCAACCTTTTCAAGCATCCATCCAGAAAAGAAATGCTTCACATCAAATTGCAATTACAAAACTATTCTTAGAACTTATATTTCCGATGTGGGGATACGTGAGTTTTCTCACAGGTGCTTCAAAAAGAAAAAGCCTTGGAGCCTTCTTGGAACAATCTAGATCTGTCGAGTCGCAGAATTTGGAAAACGAGGTAAAATTCATCCAGAAGAAAATGGGGTGTTTTAAGTGGGCGGGGTCTAGCTGTGCTCCGTGTAACACTGGCCTTGAAAAGACTACATTTAAATCAATGAAAGACTACATTTAAAATAAAAACGTTGGGATTCTGAGCTCGTCGGGGTTGGCCAATCAGGAGACAGGAATTCATTTCTGCACTGCAAGTTCACTGAGATTTGCATACAGAACAATATTTCTGTCTATATCGGAGGGGTTTAGCCTCCACATGATTGCGTATGTATGTACAGGGTTGTTATAATTAAAGTTCGCCTATTCAGAAGGTTAGAGCCGGTTCTATGGCTCCAAACGAAACAACATTTAACTGGTATGTAGTACAAGTGATGCTCTCTACGAAAATCGAAAAAAAAAATAGTTACAATTGTCGTCAGTAGGTGGCGCTTCTGCAATATCTAAGGTGATTTTCGCAAGTTTCGATGTAAAAAAAATAAAGGAAAATTTATGTCACAGTTGGTAAAAGTGAAATTGTGCAGATTCATTCTATCAATTTCGGTCAATCCAGACGAATCACACAAAAGTGTACAAAATTTCAACAAACGCTTGAAGAAGATCCCTTTTTATTCAAATCTTCCACGGTCTTCGACTGCAGTAGAAAACACAGTTCTGAGAATGGAATGCGTGATTGCAAATAATGGAGGGTTCACTGAGCAAGCGTAATGCTGTTATTCGTCGCTGGCGAGCGACATGTTTTATTTTTCTGGACTCAGATTGCATCACATGAAATTATCTCCTTTTTTCTGTATTGTTTGGAGCCATAGATCTGCCTCTAGAGCTTTCTGCATTAGCGAATTGTTATTGTACCAACTATGCAATACATTTTCCTTTATTTATTTTACAAACAAATTGCAACAATCGCCTTAGCTATTGGCACAGCGCCACCTACTGACGGCAATTGTAACTAATTTTTTTTTTTTCGATTTTGGCAGAGCGCATCACTTGTACTACATACTAGTTAAATGTTGTTTCGTTTGAAGCCATAGAACCGGCTCTAGAGCCTTCTGAATAGGCGAACTTTAATTATAACAACCCTGTAAATTTACATGTAAGGTCGTGTGTATGTAAATCGAATAGCGAAACTTCTACTCGGTCACAAGCGCATTTTTTTCAACGTAGGTTTGAAACCGGAGAGAAACCCGAAAATTAAAGATAATTGATATATTTTTAAATATTGGTAAAAAAAATCATTTTGAGGGGTAAAAAGGGAAGTGTACGGAAAATCTATCGTGTAGTTTAAAAATAAAGTTAGAATATCGGTATTTTATAACGATCGAAAGATAAATTTCGAACAGCCTCTAGAAGCCGGATTTTTAATAAAGTCGATAGGTTTTAATACAGATTTTTAAACATTTTGAGAAATAAGAAAAAACGCATTAGAACAAAGAGTGATCTCTCTTTTTATTTGTCGATTTCTGAAGCAAGTTCAAACAGCTGCGGCGACTCAAAGTAGGGATAAAATTACCGATTTCTAAAATGTCGAGTTTTACATAGATATTTGAAATTTTAAATTTAAGATTCTAACGTTATAAGCATTCCTTCAAACAATCGCGGTATTCCGATGCAAACTTTGTGTTTCACAATTTTCCGATGTAATGATCAAAATTAAGACGTATAGATTGCTCAAAATATTTTTCTGGTATTCACTTCAACATTTGTTGTCGTGAAGTGTCAATATTGCTCTAGAGAACTTCTAGTATTTTTAAAGTAACTTCATTTGTAATCTTTTTTAATTAAAATAACGATTCCCTAATTTTCATTTCAAACCGACATAATGCTCAAAATTTAAACTCTCAAAATTAAAGTGTTCGAGGTAGGTTCTTTAAATTTTTCATCATGAAGTGTCGTCACGTCTTATCTATGCCGAAATTTAATTCCTTTTGATTTTTATTACCCAGGTCGTCTAGCTCACCCAAAGAGTGTAGAGAAGTTATAAGAGACGGCTGTCATTCCATTTGATGCTAATTTTTTTACAATTAAATTTTCATTTCATAACTTTCATCCGGAAAATCGCTGTGTGTTTTTATTCGAATTTATTCAGAGTCCTCAACGGACGGTGGAAGTCACGTGACATTACCTAACAGGTGGTAAGGGTAAGTTGTAAGCAAAATCTTTGGCAATGAACATTTCATTCGCCTGCTGAAGAAGGACATACAAACTTGCATTAGACACTTGAAAAACGTAAATTTTTCATACTTCTTCGGATTGACAAGATTGCTGGAAAACTAAAAGAGCTTTTTTTTAAAATATCGATTAAAAAATAAATATCTTCATACACATTTTTGTTGCTTGCTATTTATTTCTATATTTTATAGATTCAAATATATTTCCATTTGGAATATGAAAAATTAAAAAAAAACTAGTTTGAACAGACTATTTTTAATTTTTTTTCGTGAAAGAAACAGAGCTTGATCTAAAATCTAACTATATGCATTTGTAGTACTTTTTAAAAGTAACAAATTATTTTTTATTTTTTAAAGCTAGCTCTTCTGGCTTTTGATATATAAATATTACAACCTTGAAAAACGAAAAATTTTCAATCTTCTTTAAGTTGACAAGACAATTACTCGAAGACTATAAGAACACTTTTAAATAATATGTTTTTATATATATAAATTCTAATACTAAATTTTTCAGTACATATTTTTGTTATTTACTGTTTATATCTATTTTTGTAGTTTCGAAAATATTTCGACTGAAATTTAGCAAAAGGAAAAATAACACTTGCTCAGAGAGCGACTTTTTAAGTCTTTTTTTTTTCGAAAAAAAAAATGTTCGAATATAAATATATTGAAAATATTTTTTATATTCGTAATATGGACCATATACATTCATAATCTGGACCATCCGACAAACTTATTTACATTTTTTATTTACATTACAAGAAATTATTTACATTTTCATCTATTAGGGATACAAATATCAAAAACGTTTGCATTCTTCATAACGCTCCGTTTTCTGGGAAGCCACTTTTACTGGATGTCACTTTTTCTGGGATACACTTTTACTGGACTTTTAGCACTGGATGTCACTTTTCAATTTTCGTGAAATTCTTTCAAATTGACTTTGAGTTGTATGTTTAACTAATGTATATTTTGAAATTTTGATACAAATGCTTTCCTGCTACTATTGTTGGTACTGGCTATTCAATACTGAAGGAGCGAAGCCGGTTATAAAATTTATGTACAGCATGTCTTTCCATTCGCACACCAGCAGAGTTTACGTTCAATTTGCATACACTGTCAGATCATGCAGCTCTCCCGATCAATGTAACTAATTTATTTAGGACCCCTAAAATATCTGATGTGGGCAGCATATGACTTTCCCTGTATAATGAAATGAATTTACTCCTTACACAGTGAATTTACTCCTTACACTGTAAAACTGTCGCCAACCAGAATAGGCCCTTTATCTGGCCTTAGACCAGAAGAGGCGCAGACATATCCATATGATTATTTATGATATCTTCCTGGCCAGTTAAAGGTCCAGTCTAGTCAGATAAAGAGCCCAGTCTGCTTAATAACATATATAAAAGATCATAGTCTGTTTAGGAATTTTTGTATGTCTGGTCTCACAGGTCCAGTCTCCTCCGTAAATATATAAGTATAATTGGTGTAATATAAATATCATTATAAGGTACTTAATATATTTTTAAAGCTAAAATGGGTAAAGTTAGTTGTGGGGTATTATATTAATATATGTTATTCCAGGAACTCGTAATAAAGAGTTAATGGTGGGTTTAATGCGGCACAATGGCAATGTTTTATGACTATACGGTGTACGACCGTGTTCTAAGATTAATTAAATATGTTTCTTAAAGGTTAACTTAAAATAATTTTTTTATCCAACACCACAATTAAATTGCACAGTTGGCGCTTTCCTGGATGACAGCATATATAAAATATTTCAATGTACACAATTAATTTCCGGGGATGCTCATTTGACAATTATCAATACTGATTCCATCTGATGTAAGCAATATTCCATATATTAAAATATTTTAATAATTATTTCATCAATTTTGCGTCATTTTGGTTAATTTCATTAAATTATTAAATAATTTCTGCAATTTTAAAAATATTTTCGGGAATCTGAAGTGAAATTTCGCTAAAAAAGTCGCCAAATTCACCAAACTTATCGTCAAGCGTTACATACAGAAGGAAAGATGACTGTTTGCGAATGGTTAGGCGTCAAAATATAAAACTTTTAAACAAAGTAATTTTTCTCGTGAATGGAACGAACTAGATCTGGAAGAAATTTCTGGATCTTTCAAACTTTCGATTGCGTTTGAATTCAATATGCTTCCAATATTCACCGATTGTAATTTTCGCACAAAATTTCGTTCGAAACGCTCCATTCATTAGTGAGATACCGTCTCTACAGTTTCATGGATGGACAGACACACGCATACACACATGGACATACATCACCTCAAAAACGTTCTATTCGAGTGCATGGATATTTGAAAGCCCTCTTCCGTGGAAAACTCGTATTCGAATTTTTCGCAATCCGTCACAATACTTTTGGGATTACAATACAATAACATTGCGATCTTCTAGACCCTCATAACAAAACACGACTTCTATACACCTTCTAACAAAATACATGCTAGTTCTACGATAAATAAAACTCACTACCTTCGGAATCAAGAATCACTCATTCATAAACCATTATTTTTCATTAATTTTCTGTAGTGTTATAAGTTTGCAATAACTAAAAGAATGTTTCTTATGTACCACTAATATTTTTATAGCATATTATATATAAAATATATTTTCTATGAATCGTATGTTTTTATATAAAAATTTATGCTTACAAGAAAGCTTTTTCAAATTCAGGACGAAGCAAATAGAAAAAAATGAGGAACCATTTGTCAAAAGAGCGTCGTCATAAATCAGAATTTTACTTTGATTGGGGGCATTTATATATTTAGGACACAAGACGGTTTTTCGCCATTCAATTTCTGAGTATCATTCGAACTCGTTTTTAAAATTATTTTTCTAGACAGATTATGGATTTTAGAATGAATTCGAGAAAATAATTTACCTTCTGATCATGCAATAACTATTTTCGATAAAGCTTTAACATTTTGCATATAAAATATTAACTTTATTAATTTCTTTTTTATTATGCTACCCCTATGTTTGACTTTCTGATATTCTTTTATTATTTGGATTTATATATAGTTTTGTTATCTCTGTTTCCGAAATTCTAATTTTTTTTCTATTATTGAGATTTTACATTTTCGAAGAAAACACGTACTGGATTCCCCACTTAATATTTGAAATTTTTAATTACTTTTTTGATGACTGTATATTACCAGTGCGATAGCGCTCCATGGATAACGTTATCTGCAATGGACATAAAATCACAACTTTGGAAACCTCACTTATAGGCAAATTCTGTGACTGTGAACGTGAAGAAATGTGTGAACGTGTTGAAGAAATTTTAGCCGGATACGTGGTGGGAGTGAAGTTGTTGATCTCCATAGATTTTTGAATAATTATAGGATAAATCAAATTTTCTTGCTGTCATTGCAGATAACGTCGATTTAATGCTAAAAAGTTGTGCTTAATCTGAGCGATATCGTTTTAGGAGGAGGAAAAATAGTCAAACCACTTTAAAGGAAGGAAGATAAAATAAAACAAAGATATCAAAGGAGTAATTAAGAAAGAAATAGCAAAAGGAAATAACTGGTTTCGAAAGTTAATTTTATCAATCGTACTACTATAAAATTAATATTGGTTGAGACTACGTCAAAACATGAAAATAATGCAGAAGGAAGGAAAACCCGATTTCAGACGCTATAAATCCATCTTCATCAACTGAAACAAAATATCAATTGATTAGTCTACTCAAAAATAAAGCGCTTCCAATGGTCCACAAGGCGAATATTCCTTTTAGGTCCTCTGTGTAAAATGTTGGTGCTGCTTCTTATCATTTTGATCGGTTTTTATTGAAAACGCTTTCATAGTTATCAGCTAAGAATATTTACATTGCAAACAATTCTTACGAGTATGTTAGTGAGTTAAAAGATTTTTCTCCCGTAAACTGTACGATGCTATCTTATGATGTCAAATCCTTGTTCACTGAAGATCCTACAGAGGGTGCTTACACGCTGCTCATACCCTAGGGTGAGTCGAATGACCTGGGTCTTCAACAGAGGGCTTACACTCCGGCTACTCAAACAGTTGCTGTAAGCCCTCGGGCCAGTTGAGTAGTCTGAATCTTCAACAGGGTGCTTACAGAAACATAGGGAATAGAAGCAAAATACATAGAGGAATTTCATTCTTCTGATGCTGAAGTTGCATTGGTCGAGCAGCTCTGTTTGGGATGTTATGAGCCTCTGTGACGGTTAAGTGTGTTTTCTCTAATCCACTGTTACCAACACTGAGCAACTACTACATCGCTCCGACCAAGATGACGACTGATATGTATGTTGGGTCAACCAGCTTTCCTTAAGCGTATGAAGCGATCTCTGTCTAAAGTCGACAATTGGTCGTAGATCCGTCGAGGATGTTGCATAAGAATCTTTGACACAACCTATAGCACAGCAGTAGAAAATGCAGCCAGTGAGTAGAACTACACATCATTATGAAATTCATGGGAGCGAAATCTTCATCTGAATTTTTAACACTGAATTTAAGATTTTTAAATTTATAATTTGAAATATTCAAGGTCAAAACATGCTTATAAAATTATTATAAAAAATACTATAACGGTAACACAATATTATATCGGTAAAACATTTTATCAAATGCATTTTTTCGACTTAAGAAATGTGTTTGAAACTTCATGTGCATTTCATATCCGAGCTCCTGAAAATCAACAGCCCTCTGACATTTAATGAAGGAAGTAATTTCACCAAATTTCATTTGGTTTGCCTAATTTGTTCGGAAGATATCCTATCCGAAAACTCTCAAACAGACTGATAAGTAAGATTTATATTCAGGACTGCTGAAAACGTAAATGTAATCAACATTTTTTGAAGTGGGAGGGGGATCAGAATTAAAAGTTAGATTCCCCCCCCCCCTCCCCCCCCCTCCCCCCCAAAGAAACGCATTCGTTTATGTATAATATGTGTTGTATAAAAATGGAAGTATGTATGTCTTTGCGTTATTTTATTAATTTTAGTTCAAAATACTCTTACTTCAAAGGTACACCTTGAAAAAAAAAATACGTGAATATTTAACCATATTTAACTTAACTGTCACTAAGCATTAATAAAACTGACGTTTGCACAGTTAATTGCCATCTTAACTTAATTAATTTTACCAGTTTGAATTAAAAAGTTGCTCTTTGCAGGTATTAACTGCATATTAGAAATTTATTGAAAATATGTTTGGCCATTAAAATGATTAACTCTTACATTTTCAGACATAAATGCATTAAGTGAATATCATATATCATTTGCAATTAATCGATTACAGTAATTTTTTTTTCTGGAAACATATTAATACATTTTTTTTCTAG
Source organism: Amaurobius ferox (assembly GCA_951213105.1). Classification (NCBI taxonomy): domain Eukaryota; kingdom Metazoa; phylum Arthropoda; class Arachnida; order Araneae; family Amaurobiidae; genus Amaurobius; species Amaurobius ferox. Next base: position 107,151,774 of record OX578140.1, read on the forward strand.
TTCATATTAAAGTAAATATATAAAAAAATTTTAGTAGATAAATCAGGCTGTTAAAATATCTCGAAGATATCTTAACAACCTGAAATGTCTTATTACTCACGTATTTCTTTTATGGTAAAATTAATGAAATACAGCCAGTTATTAATATTTTATCAAGCTAAATTAAATATCTGTTTGTAGTAAAAAGTGATGATTACTAAAATGATCTTTGTCACTGACCTTTAGAACACTTTTTGGCTAGTCTGTCTAGTTAGTCTAGTGTTTGGCTAGCAGGGTATCTATCATTTTTAATAAATAAGACGTACATTACATGAAAGTGGAAAAATAACTCAAAATATTAAATCCAAAATACTAGAAATGAAATAATTACTGTACATGGCATTGTAATAACTTGTACAATTGTACAAGTTATAGCGATTTTTTTATATATCTTGTACAATTGTGCGAATATTTTCACAGAAATAGAAAAAATTATTTGGTGCGCAAATTTTTAGAAATCAATTTTTCTCGATAGACTTCACATTATATGACCTCAGACCTCAGATATATCGGTATATATTGAAATTAAAAACGTGGGCTTCTTCATGCTCTAAATAATGATGAGTTGAAGCTATATACGAAATTTTATTCGAATCAGTTAAATTTTACTATGTTAACGAAGTTTTCGCACACAATGATATTTGAGTCGATGTTATAGAAGCAGCGCTCAAACTTACTTCGTTTCAATGGACATATTCAAATAGCACTTGTTATGTACAGAGTGATCACAAGAGCGTCCCTTTTTAAAGCTTTCTGCAGACATAAACATTTAACGTTATTTTGTCTTTCCAACCACTTTAGAAGTTCTGCGCTGACTTAGAAGGTTAAACCTTTGCACACGAATAATATCAACTACTGCACACAACTTAATGTAATCAGAGTTTTTAGTTATAACCCGGAAGTGGACGAGTTTGGGCGGAAGGGGTGAACTACTTTTCAGATCTTGTACAAGTCTTCCGGTGACTTATAAGGCTGAAACTTTGCTTATAGCATAGTCTACCGGACAGAGCATAACCGAGCCGGATTTTCGATTTCTCCCCTAGGAGTGGCCAAAATAGGAGGGGTGTGTGCAAAAAGTCTCCCGTTGATTTAAAAGTCTGAAACTCTGCATATATATTTTATCAACAACGGGAAGAATTTAACTCAGTTTTCAGTTATAACAACCATTTCCGACTCTATGCAATGTTTAGAGTGTTAACTTCCCTGTTCTTTGGCAGATTTATATACTAGTATTATTTTATAAGTTTCGATGAATATCTTCACTCAGTGCGATTTAATTTCAGTGAATAGATATCACCGGAGTCATTTTTGAATTGAGATAGTTGAATTGGATCAACCCCCTGTATCGTTTATAAATAAAACAGCTACAGTGTATGTTCGCACTTCTTTTAGGACGAGTTTACTGCAGAAATATAACAAACTATAAATTTAGTAAAAAACATTCTAACAACAGCTCATTTTACAGAAGCTAAGTTATCGTTTGTTGCAGTTAAATGTTATCTGTTTGAAAATGTCGCAATTAAACAAATTTTAGATTGTAGGCTAAGCTTTTGCTCTTTCCGAAGAGAAATAATATTATTCTGTAATTAAAAAACGCTCTATAAAGTATGAAGTTCACATTAAAAAAAAAAAAAAAAAAAAAAGATGTGGGCAGCACATGACTTTCTTTATATAATGCAATGAATTTACTACTTTTACATTAAAAAAAAATAGGCTATTCTAATTGTGGGTACGTATGTTATTTCCAAGATATTGACATTTCATCAATGAGTCGTCATTTCATTGATTTAGCGTCATTTTCATCCATTTGACAAGATTTTCGTTAATTCGGCAACATTAAAAAATGTTGGCGACATTACGGCAAACTCGTCGCCAAAATCTCGCCAAGCGTTATGGATGGAGAAATGAGTCATTCTTATAGCAGATTGCCGTTTAAATACAAAAGTATTACTCAAAGTATCTTTTCTCGTGAATGGAACGAACTAGATTCACGAGAATGATGTCACCAAATTTATCGCATGATATTACATATGAAAAGTGCACATGTTGCTCAACAGTTACTACATATTCAAATTTATTTTATACAGATAGTTTAGTAAAGCTATTACTTCACCATTATGTCGATTTCCAATTTATATTTGAGCATCCAACTATTTCTGCTGCCAAAGTAACCTTTGAGTTATGACGCTGTTCAGTAGCGTCGAACTCTGTGAGATGGATGATTTTGATTTGCAGAGAATGCAACCGATCTCTTAGTGATACGAGGGAATACTGCGGTCGTTTCCCATACAACAGGCATACTTCTAGATTTTTTATTTTGCGAGTGATATGTCGACTGCAATCAACAGGTTCGTTTCATCGTCGATATGCCGCAAGACGATGAGTGTTAAGAGAAAATGATACAGATTTTAGCCTATTAGGGTCGTAACTACTGAATATCTTTTTTCTCTGTCTTTCCGAACCCTTCAAATCCGACACCTACTGTACCGAATACAAGAGCCTTTACCAATTCTTTTACAAGAGCTATCATTCTGATGTGAAACGTGAAGTATGTTAGAAACTTATTGTAACATTTAAGTTTAGTGGCTTTAAATGATTTAAATTGTTTAAATGGTATAAGGTCTTCAAAAATTGAAGGGGATATTTATTTTTCCTTACATTTTGTTAGGAAATTTTGTGACATACCGACAAAATCATAATTGTATGTTTTATTTATCATCTTTAAGAGTCAAAATAACTTTTAAGCAGTGTCGTCTGGCTGTCTGTAATAGTTTCAAAAAACAAACCGTGGAAACAATTACTTAAATATCCTGCAAAATTATCCTGCTAAATATCACTAGAGAGTGGTGTAAGTCAGGAAGTTTGGCAATTTATTTTGTCCTAAATTTAAATTTTTTTTATCCTCAGTTTTTTTTAGTTTGGCTTATTATGGCATATTGACAATATTTTATTACTTTAACATTTCGCGCTAAAGGAGCTGTATAAAAAGTTAATATTTCTATTTCAAAAAAAAATATATTGCACATCATTTAAATTACTATAACATAAATGCCTACCTTATTTAAACCTTTCTACTTTCCTTATATACACAATGTATAAGGAAAGTATTGTGACGGGGTCGAAAATTCGAATTCGAGTTTTCGAAGGGAGAGCACGTTTCAAGCATCCGTGATCACGAATTAAGCATTTTTGAAGTGATGTCTGTGTGTGTGTGTGTGAAAGTATGTGTGTGTGTGTGTGAAAGTATGTGTGTGTGTGTGTGTGTCAGTGAGTCTGTGGAGACGATAACTGACGAACGAATAGATCGATTCGAACCAAATTTGGTACTGAAATCACAATCCGTAAACACTGGAAGCTTATTGTTTTTATACGCAATCGAATGTACTAAACCCTCCTAAATTTTCCTCCTAGTACAGAACCCTCCTAAATTTTCGAATAAAATTTTGAAAAAATCGTCAAAAAATCAAAACCACTAATAAAGTTACGCAAATAGACATTTCTTATGTAATTTTTCATTAGAAAACGATTGGTATAAATTTTAGAACGCTAACACAAACCGTTCTCGAGATATTGTACATTTTTCAAAAAATTATCAAAAATCATATAAAATAAAAAAAAAATATTTCCTATTGAGAAACATGTTCACTTTTCATATGTAATATCATACGATAAATTGGGTGACATCATTCTCGTGGATCTAGCTCGTTCCATTCATGGAAAAAGATACTTTGAGTAATACTTTTGTATTTGAACGCCCATAGTCATTTGTCTGCTGTAAGAATAACTTATTTCTTCATCCATAAAGCTTGGCGACATTTTGGCGACAAATTTGGCGGAATGTCGCCAACTTGGCGACTTTTTGAAATGTTGCCAAATTAACGAAAATCTCGCCAAATGGATAAAAATGACGCTAAATCAATGAAAATGACGACTAATTGTCGAAAATTTAATATCTTGGAAAGAATATTAGGGTCTACTTTAAGAAAAACCTATTTTTTTACTGTAAAAGTAGTCAATTCATTATATTATATAAGGAAAGTCATGTGTTGCCCACATCAGATTTTTTGAAATTGGAACTATGTATCTGCAACCAGCGACTTCAACATTGTTTCACTGTTCATTTTTGTGATACATCTTGTTTAGTATTATGTAAATAAAGTGGGGAGGAATTTGGGGTAAGAGTGGGGGACCTCCAAACAGAGCTGGTCTTGAGCAGGAAAAATCTGAATGGATAACTTTATAATGGTTACTACAAATTTTGAATAAAGTGATATGTTCAAGAAACACTTAAAACTATATTTTGCAAGATTTCAATCTGTAAACACACATGCTTGATCTTCATAGAATCTTTCAAGATATCATCACCACATTGAATAGTGTTTAACCCTCTGGGAATTGCTCATTCTTTGTTAATGGAATGCATTTTTCGGTGAAGAGATTCTTCCTACCAATACAATATTTTGAGATGATTTCCTCTGTGATTCAAAGGATTTTAAAAAATCATTTTTTTTCAGTCGATGGAAAAAGAACATCGGAGTACATTTTCGTAAAAGCTATATAGTAAAAAAGAAATCTTCGAATAATAGGGTTTTTTTCGCCGCTCTATTGGAAATGAAAAAATAATAATTTTACGTCTTGACGTATGCTTAAGTTTCCCATATTAATCTATATTCAAAAGATTTTAAGGTTCTAATAGCTTATTTAATTTTCGAAATTATTATTTGATCTCTTTTGGGAAACGAAGTCTTAAAAAGGAAGGATATTTTTACTTTCCTTATATACATAATGTATAAGGAAAGTATTGTGACGGGAAATTCGAATTCGAGTTTTCGACGGGAGAGCATGTTTCAAGCATCCCTGATCACAAATCGAATATTTTTGAGGTGATGTCTGTGTGTGTGAGTGTGTGTGTGTGTATATGTGTGTGTGTGTGTGTGTGTGTGTGTGTGTGTGAGTCTGTGGAGACGATATCTCACGAACGAATGGAGCAATTCGAATGAAATTTGGTACAAAAATCACAATCCGTGAATACTGGAAGCCTATTGTTTTTAAACACAATCAAATGCTCAGAACTCCCCTAACTTTTCGAGTGAAATTTCAAAAAATTCATTAAAAAATCAAAACATTTAATAAAGTTACGATAATAGACATTTTTTATGGAATTTTTCATTAGAAAACGATTGACATAAACTGTATAACGCTCGCATTAACCGTTCTCCAGATATTGCACATTTTTCAATAAATTTATCAAAAAATCAAGCAAAATAAAAAAAAGATATTAACTCTTAAGAAACATATTCACTTTTCATATGCAATATCATGCGATAAATTTGGTGGCATCATTCTTGTGGATCTAACTCGTTACATTCACGAGAAAAGATTGAGTAATACTTTTGTATTTGAACGTCAATAGTCATTTATCTGCTGCAAGAATGACTTATTTCTCCATCCAAAACTCTTGGCAAGATTTTGGCGATAAATTTGGCGGAATATCGGCAACTTGGCGACTTTTTTAAATATTGCCAAATTAACGAAAATCTCTCCAAATTGATAAAAATTACGCTACATCAATGAAAATGACGACTCATTGAAGAAATTCAATATTTTGGAAAGAATATAAGTGTCTACTATAAGAATACCACTCTTTTAACTGTAAAAGTAGTAAATTCATTGCATTATATAAGGAAAGTCATGTGCTGCCCACGTCAGATTTCTTTTATATAAATCGAGATAAATTAATTTTAAGTATTTTTATATTTATTTATCTACTACTTGCCTTCGGTCACCAGAGCTGCCAATTTAGCCTATTTTATTTAATAGTTCTATTTAGCCAATTTTTCTGGAACTTTTAGACACATAAATGTCCATTTAGCCATAATTATAACCACTGGTACCAGGAAATAAGTCATCCTTTACTACAGTCATCACGTTAAGTTTCTCAACTTTGGTTAATTTAATTATTTACGGCAAAACGACAAGAAAATTGTAGAACATTTACAACAGAAATGACATGAAAATAATTATATTTTCTTTGAAATAATTTTTTATATAAAACTTTCTGGAACAAGTGAACTGAGGAATAAATTATCATTATTTTCCTAATTATTTCTGTGTATTAAAAATAAAAAAATATTCTTCAATATATATTTTAACACTAAACGTACCATGACATGTCAAATAACCGGTTGTAAACTTCTGATTAGAAAATTCGCATGTAATGCTATAGATTTTTCTCACTTGACTTCACGACTTTTTCTATTATGTGTATATAATCAATTTTTCACTATTTATTTTTTTTCTTCTTGTATTTATATCAAATATATTCATAAACTGACGTGATCCACCACTATCGGCTATTTGACCAGAAGAAAAATTTATTGATTTATGAAGTTATCGGGTCAGAAAATGTGATGTACATGCACATTAAACATATTTTCATCAGTTTCCTGCACATTTCTGCAAGGACTGTTGCGTAGTAAGTTCAATTTAAAATAATTGTGTATTACAATTTTAATAAAGTGCGTAACATTGCAAGTTGCTAGAAAAGGTGATAAAAAATAAAAAGTGTTACTATTTAGTTTATATTTTGTTTTTATAGCACTACGTCATTCTTAATCTGCACAATAGAAAAATTTCGAAACATTCAAGACACTCCAAGTTCTTAGAAGAAATAAATAACATAGACGAAGAGTTTTCGAATATTGATGACGGTGAATTTTCTGAAAGTGAAGATATATTATTTGAAAATTATAATGATCTATTAAACACTGAGTGTGAGCCCACAGATACAGATGATGAAGGGGAGAATATTGTGAATATAATACGTAACGGACGAAAAATGATGGGATTGCTCTAAAATTCTAAAGATGAGAATAAATGGGCAGAATGTTTCGATTGATGGCACTGTTTGGGAAGAAATGCAAATAGGTGCTACATCTGGGAGAGCAGCACTTCATAACATGTTCAAGGATGAATGAGATCCAACGTGATATGCAAAACTTAATGTTATAAAGGGTAAATTGAAGACTGCATTTTCATTGATAATTGACCATCGTATTATGAAACATATAAGAACATGCACAATAGAAGAAACAAATCGAGTTTTAGGAACCGAATGGAGTCTATTACCTTAAAGTTACTTTGTTTAATATTAAAATCAATATTACCTGCATTCAATCAGAAAATGTTTTATACAAAAACCGGTCATTTGACCGGTTATAGTACTAATAGTCATATATTGAGTGTTCGTACGTTTAGTGCTAAATCACTCAAACTACCACAATACTTAAAGAAACTTTCTAATTTTGCAGGAATGTATACATATATATTATCAGTGGCATACATCCAAGAAACAGATACATCCATACCTAGGAAACGCAAATGGATTTGTCGGATCATTGGAAATTAGGGATAGTAAGTATATAAAGAATTCAGTACGTTAAGTTTTCATAATAGCTAAGTAATTAAACTTGCTTGTGAGTTGTGACATGTTCAAAACAAATTTAAATGCGTGTATTATAATTATAGTGAGGCAAAAATTCTACAGGGCAAAAATTCTACAGTATGTATTATAATTATAGTGTAAGTTGTGACAAATTCAAAATAAATCTAGAATTGTATATTATAATTATAGTGTAAGTTTTGAAAAGTGAAAAATATCTGGATTTATTTGTAATACATATAGTCTGAGTTGTGACAAGTGCAAAATAATCTAGATGTATAAATTATAATTACAATGTGAGCTGTAACAAGTGCAAAGAAATCTAGATTTCTATATTACATCTATATCGTGAGTTGTGACAAGTGCAAAGAAAACTCCAGATTTGAGTACTATAATTTTAATACTTTTGTAATCTACTTTTTGATATAAAAATATTGATTAAAGAAATATTTTCAATAGATGGTTGTCTCTTTTCAACTAGCTTTGTCTTATTTTCTCACGTAATCCGGTTTAACGATCTGGAATTTAGGGAATGGCAACATATATCACTGGAATGGAAACAAATACCATATGGCATGAACAAACACCACGTGGCTCCAGCTTTAATGTATCGAATTACTAGACGTGTCAGAGCACTGAAACACCGGATTACTGAGACTGTACTGCGCATATAGGATGTTTTACGGCCTCCTCATACTAGGATTCTTACTACTAAGATTAATACGACTCTAAAATGCCCGAGTTTTCTATGCCTAACTCTTGAGCATATTTAATTTATATAGATAGGTATTTTCATTTTGAGTATTGTATAAATTTAACTGTATAATTTTATATTTCATACACGGAAACGGTACAAAAATAGGTCCGCTAGTAAGAAAGATTGTTCTTTATAATTTATTTTTTTAAAGAGTTGTAACTTCAAGCCTTAAGCTTTAAGCCTTAAACAGTGCGTTAAACCTTAATCTGTGCTTTAAGCTGTAGCTTATGCTTAAATACTGTATTGTCTACTTCCACCGCCCAGAAAATTAATAAGCGTCTTACGTGTATCCTCCAATTTCTTCTATGAACTTCCCGGAAATACACATACATCATTGAAAAAATAGTCAATTTGCATTCAGGGATATTCGAAACGTGTAAATCTTTTAAAATACTAAAGTTCGATTTGTGATCCTATAATAGTTCTTCCTTTTGCTTAAGCTATATCGTGTTTCAAGAAGAGTTTCTGGAGGTATTAACGATTGGTCGTGAAAGTAAAAGTAAAAATTAAAAATAATCAACAATAAACCGTGGAGAATTTAGCAATAACAGTTACCTCCCCCCCCCCACAGGTGATAATTTCATAAAATTCAATGCGACATTTACTAGCTGAGATATTATTCACATTATTGTTATAAAGTACTTTTCGTTTAATTGCAAGGGTCCAGAAACAAATGAGTTATTAAAAAGTTAATTGGTAGCAAATTTCAATTGGAGGTTTTTTGTTTTAAATAGATTTGTGTAGATTCCCGGTATAATTATATAGAGGAGAAGTTAGCTAGCTATTCGCATTTGTTGATCAGGTAAGACGGAAAGTCAAGCATTTCAATTATCAATATATCGGCAATTATTTCATCAAAGGGTATCGGGCATTTTTATAGCCCTGATTGAATGCGGAGTAAAAATTTGTTAATTTCATTTTTTTAGTGGAGGGTCACATTAAAAAAAATCTGATGTGGACAGCACACGACATTCCTTATATAACGCAATAGGTTTAGAAGTTTTACAATAAAAAATATCTGATGTGGGCAACACATGACTTTCCTTATATAATGCAATGAATTTACTACTTTTACAGTTAAAAAAATGTTATTCTTATATTGGATACTTATATTCTTTCCAAGATATAAAATTTTATTGAATTAGTCGTCATTTTCATTGATTTAGCGTCATTTTGATCCATTTGGCGAGATTTTCGTTAATTTGGCAACATTTAAAGATGTCGCCAAGTTGGCGACATTCCACTAAATTTGCGCCAAAATCTCGCTAAGCGGTATGGATGGAGAAATAAATCATTTTCATAGCAGATAAATGACTATTGGCGTTCAAGTACAAAAGTATTATCGAAAGTATCTTTTCTCGTGATTGGAATGAGTTAGATTCACAAGAATGATGTCACACAATTTATCGCATGATATTACATATGAAAAGTGAACATGTTTATTAACAATTAATATTTTTTTTAATTTATGGGACTTGTTGATAAATTTATTTGAAAAATGTGCAATATCTCAAGAACGGTTTATGCTAGCTTTCTAAAATTTATGTCAATCGTTTTCTAAGGAAAAAATACATAAGAAATATCTATTTGCATAACTTTATTAAAGGTTTTGATTTTTTGATGATTTTTTCAAAATTTCACTCGAAAATTTAGGAGGGTTCTGAACATTCGAATGTGTTTTAAAACCACAGGCTTCCAGTATTTATGGATTGTGATTTTTGTACCAAATTTCATTCGAATTGCTCCTCTCGTTCGTGAGATATCGTCTCCACACACACACACACACACACACACACACACACACACACACAGACATCACTTCAAAAATGTTTGATCAGGGATGCTTGAAACGTGCTCTTCCGTCGAAAACTCGACTTCGAATTTTCGACCCCGTTACAATACTTTCCTTATACATTATGTATATAAGGAAAGTAATAAACTTATCAGGTTATCGAATTTATTAGTAAAGAAAGGGGGAAGGGTACAATTACCATAGCTAAATTCACCTCTGCTGATCATCACTTTACAGAGTCCACTTTGACGATAAGCGCTTGCAATTTCGTCTCAGTAGCTCAACAATAGAACGTCGGCTGGCCAGCTTGGTGATCCAGGGTTCGATTCCCGGTTGGAGCTGCATGGATCTTTACAATGGCGCTTGAACAAATCAACCTTGTAGGTTAAGAGCAAAAATATCGGAGATCTGAAAGTGACCCTAGTATGACTACAGATTCAGTAGACCCTGGAAGATTGAGCGCCGATTTCAAATTAAGATGATAGCGACCAAACCTGGGTAAAAATACTAGTCTGGGTAAAAATATTAGTAGCAGGAGACTAATCTGAGGTAAAAATAGCAGGAGGCTAACCTGAGGTAAAAATAGCAGGAGGCTAAACTGGGGTAAAATTAGCAGGAGGCTAACCTGAGGTAAAAATTGTAGGAGGCTAACCTGAGGTAAAAATAGCAGGAGGTGGTCAGTCAGATTATCGGTTGCCAGCCAATCTGAGGAGAGGAGAAAACAGAGCCCACCAGAGGGAGTAGAAAACAGAGCCCACTTTGAAGACAACAGCTTGTAATTTTGCCCCATTAGCTCAATGGTTGAGCGTCGGCTAGCCAGTTCGGAGATCCAGGATTCGATTCCCGGCAGCAACTATTTACAACTTTACTTCATCACTTACACTTTACTTCATATTTCACTTTGCTTCAACCACTAACTGGTAATTCCATGTCCATTTGGACACACTTCGTGAAGCACTAGGTATAGGAAAAGTAGAAAATAAACTTATGTTTTCAAGATATGACATTTATTACAAATTGAGAAATTTAGATATTGTAAGAAAGCACAAACACACATTAGACTTTTCTTATAACCCGATCTCGGCAACGAGTAGTAGGATTGTTGTTACTACTTGAAATTAAAAAAAAAGAAATCAAAGAAAACGTCTGATTTCTTCGAGAGATATCACACACACTTCGGTAAATACATATTTCATATATCTCGAGAACGACTCATGATATTTTCTAAAATGGGGTAAAAAGCGATTTGTATTTATTTCTGATTAAATGTACTTAATATTGAGTATACTTAATTATTAAATAGGATTTTTGCATTTATGATCCTAAACTTGCAAATTCCAAAGAATAACGCAGCTTAAGTTTCTGTAAATACCGTGATTTGTTTTAAAAGTTTTACGATTTTTGAAAAAGGATGACTAATTAATATGATAGCTTACATCTGGTTTGATCCTCTCGGAATAAATAAGCACGTCAGCGTTACCAATTGAAATAGATACACCAACAGATTTACGAAAACCTCAATCTCCCCGACATACACGCACTTTCTAAAAAACAGTTAATTCGTGTTCATCGATACTCAAAACGTGTAAATTTATCAAAATGCAAGTGTCGGATTTTGACTATAATGAGAAAGTAAAAAAAAAGATAATTGAGAGGGACTTGTCGATAGGAATTTGCACTTCGATCGTAAATCTGAAGAAAGAGAATGTAGGGTCTGTTTTACATATAGAAGAAAGGAAAATTACTTCAGGGTGGTTTAATGGATAAGAGTGGGAACAGGCCACTGCGAGATATGCGAATTAACGAACTCTAATATAATAGTTACTACAAAATTCTTGAAACATGTATAGTTTACGGATATTTTGGCGAACTTTAAAAAAATACCGCTATTTCGGCGCGATTTTCTTTTTTCGATATGGAAGTACATGATTGCTAGAAGAATACAACAACAAATTCATACAATTATAAAATACAAATCAATAGAAATACACTTTTAAATCCATTAATTGCATAACAAACATGGCTCTGTTCAAACGCACAAAGCGTCCATGGAAAAGGCTTAACATTTCAGAAATATTTTATTTACTCTTAATTAATAATTCGGATATCATTAATTAATATATTAAACGCGCTATGCATATACCTGGAAAACCACATAAAATTTCATAAATTATACGTGGAAATATAGCAAAATATCTTACTTCTAGATTTTATTCATATGCGACGAATAAAATATTGCTGTATTCAGATGTAGAAGAACAAGAATAAAAAGTAAACAAGAAAGATCAATCATGCTTAAAGCATTGATTATGAAAAACTTTCCAACTTCAATGCAATTTTATTTAAACAAGTCTAAAATGCAATACATTCCTCGGTAATATTTTGAAACTTATCACAATACTGCATTAATTTATTATATTTGAAAACTTAAACCTTCATCGAAAAAAATGAACTTCATTCAAATGACGGCATTGAAATATAAATTGCCTGGTTTACACATCTCTAAAATGTTATACATTCCTCGATAATAGTTTTAGAATTATCATAATACTACGATAATTTATTATATTTGAAAACTTCATCGAAAACAACTGAAATTAATTCAAGTGACATCATAGAAAAAATAACACGCCTGGATCTCTCTATAAAAACAGGATTTCATTCATAACTTTCTCCCATTCATTATACATTCATCACAATACTATAATAATTTATTTTATTTAAACAGTTTGTTTAAGACCATGGAGCTACAAAAAATTAAACTCTATGCTTGAAACTTCATCGAAAAAAATCGTCCTTCTCTTTATGAAATCAATTAATATTTCATTCATATCAGCCATGCAGACTCCATGGACTAAATTATTTTGTGTTAAAAAAATACAGGAATTCTAATACAACTCATTCTATATATTTTGCTGTTTACATTTTACATAGGTAAAAAATAGGCTTAGTTGTAGAAATAATCAAATTTAGATGAGCATTTAAACTCAAATATATTGTCATTGCATTGTTTCAGTATGTAGATGCACAGAATTTAGCAAAAATAAAGTAGTTTTAGGACGGATACAACACTCAATATGAATTAAAAATAACTTAAAAAAATCACGATTTTGAAAGAAGATGGATGTCATATATCATTTTGAAGTGGGTCATGTGATCGTTTCATATCATGGTCACCTGATCGTTTCATATAACAAGTGTAATTAACATTTTAATTTTTATTTAAAAAACTGCTGAATATATTTCGCTGAATTTTTTCTTATATATTTTATGGAACAATTTGAATATCACCTAAAATTTTCGAAGCAATTTGTGAATTTTAAATCCGTTTAAAAAATTTTCGAAAAATTAGGTCCCATAGGGCTCAATGTATTTCATTTTTTCGACCCGGGTTCAATCCAAAACTAATTGGGTAATATTATTCATTTATATTCCCATAGGTTCTACAGACCGTCTGAACAACATACTAAAATTTCATTTTGATTAAGTCATTTTTACGGCAGTTATCGTGCTAACGGACAGACAGACAGACAGACAGACAGAATGAATGAACAAAGTCATAAACACTTTTCAACTCTGTTGTAAAGTGTTAAAAAAATGGAATCACCAGACAGTTGACAATGGCCATATTTTATCGTTAAAGGTGGTACATTCTTAAGAATATCTCAAGATTGAAAGACGATTTATTTTTCTATTTAAAGCAAAAATGCTCATTGCATTGGGAAGAACCGTTTTATGCTTTCATAAAAACAACTGAAAAATTCATATATGAAACTTGGTATATTTATGTTCCTTAAAGTGCTAAAATACAAAGCCACAAATATATATATATATATATATATATATATATATATATATATATATATATATATATATATATATATATATATATATATATATATATATATATATATATATATATATATATATATATATATATATATATATATATATATATATATATATATATTATGGCGATTTTTGATATTGTATTATTTTTTATATTTTCTTTTGTCACTGTCGTGTCTATTGCTGCACTTTTTCAAAATAAATCTTGAAGATACGCGTCATATGATGACATAGTATATCTCGAAATTTTACATTGCCATAATTTTCGAGTTTATACTTTAACACATTAAATATACATTAACGTACAGCGTTTCATATATGTACTTTCGGGCTTGATTATTTGAAGAAATTACTAGCTAGTTTTTCAGAACGCAACCAGCATGTTTTTAAAAACATTTTTTCGTTTGTCTACTGGGTGCATTATTTTATTTTATTGAAGGTCAATTTGCTATGAATGATACGTTTATCTGTTCCCTGTAATGGAAAATTTGGAATACTATTTTATAAGTAAACGATATTTCAAAATTTTAGAACGATATTTCAGAAACAATTGAACCCAGTTTAATGGCATTTATATAATCACAATTCTTGAGAACCATTATTACTGGAGAAGCATTAATTATGAAAATCGGATGAAACGTTAGAAGGCCGTTATATAACCACCCCTCTGGACAGGCTGGAGGGAATCATACATGACTAGGACGAAATCATAAAACAGAAAGCGACTGCTTTCTGCGATATCAGTGGCATAATGGATACGGCTGTTCCCCGATAACCTTTAATTTGGTTAAATGACTAAATGGTTTACTTGATGTTCAGATAATCAGGTACCAATTAATCTTTTAATTCAATTACCTACAAATTCATAAATTAATATACAGAGTGTCCAGTGCTATCGGTGCTCAATGGCTGTTTCCTCACCCGTTAGTTACAAATATATATTCCAATTGCAAAAATGTTTTAAATTTTAAAATTTATTATCTTAGAAACAGTTTAAACCAATAAATGTATTTCTGAAAGAAATACGAAATATAAATTTTCATACGATTCCCCGGTCCTATCAATTATATTTAGCAAAATCATCCTCATACAATTTCATGTAAAATTAAAAAAAATCATCCATTTACGACCAAAATTCACGGAATTATGAAGCATTAAACTTTATGACTTAAGTCGCTTTTCGCGCATAAAAATGTCCCGCTTCAGGCAGTCAACCAATCAGGGACCGTATTGACAATTTCTCAGCACAAAAAGTGCTCAATTTTAAACAGTCAGTTTTTGTCGGTCGGTTTTTAAGTCGGTCAGTTTTTGTCGTAAAAGGATTTTTTTTTTATTTTGCATAAAATTGTATGAGGATAATTTTTCTAAATATTATTGGTAGGACCGGGGGACTGTATAAAAATTTATATTTCGTATTTCTTTCAGAAATGCATTTATTGATTTAAACTGTTTCTAAGATAATAGATTTTAAACTTTAAAACATTTTTGAAATTGGAAGTATATCTCTGTGACTAACGGTTGAGGAAATAGCCATTAGGCACGATAGCACTGGACGCCCTGTATGTAGATCCTTCAAGAAAATCTTTGGATTGGCTTAGAAGAGAGTAAAATCTATTCTAAAAGGGCGCAAAAATCATACTAGAAAAATGTAAAATCTATACTAGAAGAGCGTAAAAGCTATACTAGAAAAGTGTAAAAGTTATACTAGAAAAGTGTAAACGCAATACTAGAAGAGTGTAAAACTATACTAGAAGACAGTAAAAACAATGCTAGATAAGCGTAGAAAACTATACTAATGAAGCCATAATCTTTCAAATTACCGTTTCTAGAATACACGGGTTAACCAGGTACAAGAAATCCAAGCTCAATCTTTACTCAATATAAAATTTTAATTTATTAAAATACGTTTCAATGAATTAAAATAATTATTTATCAAAATAAGTATTAATGTATAAATATTTCTAATAATTTTTATTCTCAATGGAAAAAAGGAAAAAAATATCCTTCCGAAAGTAAATGTGATATCTTATATGTACATCTTTCAAGCGAAAATAAAAATAAATGTGATAAATATTCTAAATCATCGTGAATGCATAAACAACAATCTTAGTCGTATTCTCGACGAACTGGAAATTTTCAAGAATCTTTAACGATAAAATTTGACCATAATTAGAGGGAAAGTTTTCAATTCGTAAATAGAAACATTCGAATATTAAAATATCTGACGTGAACAGCACATGACATTCCCTGCAGACTCAAATTCATTTTTTCTTTATTTCTTTAAGAACTCATTAAATTGAGTTTAATTGCACAAACTGACACTAAATTTGCAATTATAATTCAATTTCTGCTTTCGTTTGGTAATTGGACAATTTTCCAAAGGTGGCATAAAAAATGCGATAAATCTCCAATATCGCGAGAACGGTTAGTCCTAGAGTAATAGAGTTGTTCTTATTCATTTCCTTGTCAAAAATTACGTATAAAACAAGAATTTAATTGATACATTTGAACATACGTAGTCTTCTTTTAGATATTGGCAATTTTTGCGGGCCATTTCGTGAAAAAAAGACTGGTTATTCTTTTCCGAATCGTACTAAAATCTAATCAGCACCAGAGTATCCCACATGTGATTTATCTACCAAATTTTATGAAATTTGGTCAATTTGTATTTCAGCTAGTGTGAATATATGATATTTTTTAATGCCATTTCATAAAAAAAACGAATTATTTTTTTCCGAATTGTACCGAAATCAGCACCAGGGTCACACCCAAGGGTCTTACCTACTAAATTTAATGAAAATCGGTCCATTAATTTTGAGTTAGAGTGGATACATACGTTGCACAGACACACAGACAGACACGCAGACAGACAGACAGACACACACACAGACGTCACGCTAAAAATAGTTGTTTCGTATTCTAGAGATCTCGAAACGTATAGATCCGTCGAAAACTCCAGTTGCGATTTTCGACATGATTCCAATACTTTCCCTATACATTACCATGTATTGCAGGGAAAGTAAAAAGTTATGAACTGGCCATTATTTTCTACAGATCTGTATAACTGTCGCTAGAGATATGCATCGATAGGTAGAAGCATATATACATACATAAGCAACAGAGGGGATTTTTGAAAGACGTTAAACAGCGTAAACACGTTAAACAATGCAAATTTGAATGGTACGAAAAGTACAATTATGAAACAAATTTTTATAGTTTCATTATTGCAATTTATATTTTTTGCTTTTCTCAGTCTACATTATTTGTATTTCATTTTATTCAATTGAAAAAAGTAATAGTAATCTATGTCTTATTACCTTATTAAATTTTCTAAGAAGTCGTTAAATTTCACACTTTCTCTCTATATTAAAAAATCTGATGTGGGCGACACATGATTTTCCTTATATAATGCAATGAATTTACGTCTTTAACGGTGAAAAAGTAATGAAAAGATCCACGGCACAGTGTTTGTAACGTTAAATTGTACATTTGGAGCTTTTTCGGATTACAACATCTAAAACCATGTCGTACCCAATCAACTTAAATTTTACGCAGCTCTAAACTAACAATTATCAATATTGACAGCATCCCCAATCAGCAATACTGTCTATATATTGAAATATTTTATTAATAAATTCATAAATTAAGCATCATTTTGATTAACTTAGCGTCATTTTTACAATTTTGACGAAATTTTCATCATTGTGAGGCCAAATATCGACAAAATTGGCGATATTTAGAAGAGTATTTCTTATATGAAAAAGATATGTCACTCATATAACGGAATAAAAAATTTGAAAAACATTGTATCTTATTTGGCGTCATTTTTATCAACTTGGCGATATTTTAGCAATTTGATAATATTTTTATGAATTTGGCCACAGTTTCGTCTATTTGACAACATTTAAAACAGTCGCCAAGTTGGCGATATGCCGCCAAAATTCGTCACCAAAATTTTGCCAAGAGTTACAGACGGAGAAATAGGCTATTCTTATGGTAGAGTCTTATATGCTTGACGAATTTGGCGGAATATTGCCAACTTAGCGAGTTTTTGAAATTTCGCCAAATTGATAAAACGAGCGAAAATCCTACTCCCGAAGCGAGTTTCGAGGGTGGACGAAGAATAGCGAGCAGGTAGCAGTGGCCCATAGTTTATTAAATATTCTTTATTTTTCATCATTGTAATTTCAATTTGAAAAAAATACTTTATAAAAATGCAAAAGTAATAGCGTCCACGTATCTCAATATTCGGGTTGTCGACTGGCCATGCAAAAATCCAAGTCACATATCCTAGTTAGAACATGGATAAAAATATGGCATTGGATTTTAAGCATTATCCTACACTAGCAGTATATCCGTCCTTCGACGGAATATATAATGTAAAAAAACCTTCAAATTCACAATCATGTGCAAATGTGTATAATATTCTAAATGACATTGTTATTCAAAGCATTCTATTAAAATATTTAATTTAATACTACTAAAAATGTTTAAGAGTATCTATGCTCGCTATACAAAATTATACTAAATTATATTTAGAAAATATATTAAGAATCTATGTTCTCTCTACATAAAAGTTATCTTCACAGGCAGATCTGAAGAATAAATCAGCCCGGTCCACTATGTAAACAAATTTACAAAAAATATGAAATTGAATCAATAAATGCTAAAATAAAAAATTGTATGGGAAGTATGGAAAGTTTGGTATATACTAGTGTATTAGTAAAATTACCCGTACTACAATATATGAATTTCAAAAATCTTTGCCAAAATAAAACGCATAACGTAATTAAGAGAATATATAAAGAGAAAAAAAATATAGATATATAGTGGGACTGTTGAACTGACTCCTCCACTTGGAGACAAATTGGCAAAACATCATCACAATACTATTCCTTAACAAAACACAATTAACTTCATTTATTCAGCACAATGTTTTCAATTTCATGAAATTTTTATGGTTTTACAAACATTTTTATCAATTTGGTGATATTTTAAAGATTGGCTAAATGTGTTACAAAGTAAAACAAATGAACTGACAGACAAATGCTACAGAAACATCATTTCAGTACTCTCTTCTGAAAAACCAAATTTAATTTCATTGATTTGGCGATATTTTAAACCATTTTGCAACATTTCCGTCCATTTGGTAACGTTTAAAAAAAGTTGCCGAGATAGAGATATCCTGCCAAATTCGTAGCTCTGAATATGCAGACAGAAGAATAAACCATCCTGATCCCGTTTGTATATACTAAATGGAAACACTAAAATTGTATTAGAAGATATACCCGTTCTACTAGTATTCCGTTTCAACAATCAACTAAATGAGTTTATTGGCTAAACACAATATATGAGTTTATTGGCTAAACACAATATATAAGTTTATTGACTAAACGTTATGAAAACTCTTTACCAAAATAAATAAAACTGATGTACGCATTCCGTAATTAATATAAATAAAAAAAATTAAACCGTTCATGTATATGATATATTTTTACATCCATTTTTTTAACAATTTACAACATAGTTGAAAAGTGTTTATGACTTTGTTCATTCTGTCTGTCTATCTGTCTGTCGGTCTGTCTGTCGGTATGTCCGTTAGTACGATAAATGCCGTAAAAATGCCGTTATCAAAATGAAATTTTTATATGTTGTTCAGACGGTCTGTGGGACCTATGGGAATATAAATGAATCATATCACCCAATTGGTTTGCGATTGATTCAGGGTTAAAAAAATGAAATACATTGAACCCTATGGGACCTCATTCTTCAAACATTTTTTAAGCGAATTTAAAATTCACTAATTCCTTCGAAAGTTTTAGGAAATATTCAAATTATCCCATAAAATATATAAAAAAATTTCAGCAAAATATATTCAGTAGTTTTTTAAATAAAAATTCAAATAATAATTACACTCTTTATATGGAGAGATCACGTGACCATTATAAAGAGATCACGTGATCCACTTCAAAATAAGATATGGCATCCATCTTGTATCAAAATCGTGATTTTTAAAGTTATTTTAATTCATATTTAGTGTTGTATCCGCCCTAAAACCGCTTTATTTTTACTTAAATTATGTGCATCAATGTTCTGAAGCAACGCAATTACAATATATTTGAGTTTAAATGATCATCAAACTTTGATTATTTCTACAACGAAGCTTAATTTTCATTTGTGGAAAACATAAACACCAAAATATGTAGAATGAGTTGCATAAAAATTGCTGCATTCCTTTAACGCAAAATTATTTAGCTCATAGAGTCTGCAATATCTATATAAATAAAAATGAAAATCTGTCTGTCTGTCTGTCTGTTTGTCCCATCATCACGGGAGAACGGCTGAACCGAATTTGATTAAATTTTGTGGGTAGCCTAGAAATAGCCCCACTTAAAATTTAGTCCGTGTTTTGAGTTTTTACGACCAGTGGTTCTCGAGATATTAGTAAAAAACGAAATTTTCGTTTGTCTCATCATGACGGGAAAACAGCTGAACCGAATTTAATGAAATTTTGTGGATACCCTTGAAATAGCCTCCCATAAATTTTGTCTAAGTTTCGAGTTTCTAAGACCAGGGGTTGTCGAGATATTGATAAAAAACGGAACTTTTTCTTAGGAGATCTACTCTCCAACTCCGTGGTTTATCCAAACGGAAAGGATGAAAATCGTTTGTTTAAAACGCCAAAATGAAATAAAACTTTATTTCCGAGTTTGGTGCAGGATTTTTGCATTAATTAGTCACTTTAGGAGAGCATGAATTGCTTGAAACATGAATTTAAATGGAAAAATCTACCTCCATGGTTCATCTTTCACAAATTTTTACTCAACGATGAAAAGTATAAAGAAATCAAAATGGCTATTTAATTTCACATTTTATGAGGAAGATTCTATCTTATATCATGTTGTTCGGCAATGGAATGAAATTAAATGTGTTGGTAATATTTATTATTATTATTTCTATTTGTATAATAAATAAATGGATGTAAAAATATATTTTATAAATGAACGGTTTGATTGTTATTTTAATTATATATATTGCGGACTGCGTACATCACTTTCATTTATTTAAGCAAATAGGTTTCAAGCTCATATATTGTGTTTAGCTAATAAACTCATATATTGTGTTTACCCAATAAATTCATTTAGCCGATTGTTGAAGCAGAAAAAGAGTAGAACGGGTGTATGTATCTTCTAATACAATTTTAGTGTTTTCATTTAGTATATACAAACGGGATCAGGATATTTTATTCTTCAGATCTGCAAATTCAGAGCTACGAATATAGCGGAATATCTCTAAATAACTTGGTAACTTTTCTTAAACTTTATCAAATTAGTGGAAATGTCTCCAAATTGATAAAAATGGCCCAAATCAATGAAATTAAATTTGTTTTTTTAGAATAGTATACTGAAATGATGTTTCTGCAGCATATGTCGGTCAGTCCATCTATCCTACTTAGTAACACATTTAAGGAATATTTTTAATATCACCAAATTGGTAAAAATATTTTTAAATCCAGAAAAATATCATGAAATTGATAAAATCGCGCTTAATAAATGAAATTAATTGTGTTTTGTAAGGGGATAGTATTGTGATGATGTTTCGTCAATTTGTCGCAAAATGGGACTATCAGTTCTACAGTCCCACTTGGCGATAAATTTGGCGATTTTTTAAGTTATCGCTAAATTGACGAAAATGTCGCCAAACCTTCCATGGAGAATGCATTATTCAGATGATATGATTTCTATCAATTTATTTGAAGCAAATGATATCATGTCGCTTAGCAACGGACCCAATATGTTATGCGGCATACGATTTTTATTAAATCTTTTCCGATTTGAATAATAAAAATATGTATATAATATAAATTTCATTGACATTGCATTTTTGACTGGATAATATCAATTACGGTCTTCAGATTTAAACATCATTATTATTAGTATTTTCGGGGACTATTGATTCAGGGATTATTGATATTTTCAAATTATTATGGAATTGTTTTATTGTGACAAAAATTGTTGTAACTCATATATAGTACGTTGAACGAGTAATCTACAAATGAATGGGTATATCTTCTAATCTACGAGAAAATAAGTAGTACAGGTATATTGGCATATATTTTGATATATATTGGCATGTATTGGAATCAATTATGACCTTCTGGTATTAAGATTACGGGGATTTTTGATACTTTAAATTTATTACGTCATCTTTTTTAATTTGGCCAATATTTTTGAGACTCATATTGCAATACGGGTAAGCTTCTACTAACACACTGGCATATTTTCTAATCTGCGACAATATAAGTAGTACGGGGTTGCATATATTGATTCAATTCCGTTTTTTTTTGTAAATTTACTTACAAAAGGTGCCAGGGTGTTTTACTCTTCAGATCTGCCCGTGAGTATAATTTTGCATAGTGAGAACAGATATTCTTAAACTTCTCTTTATGAGCAATAAATTCAATATTTTAACAGAATTTGCACATGATTGCGAATTATAAATTTCTTTATATTATAAACTCCGTACGAAGAACGAGTATGCTGCTAGGAGCTAATATGAATGAAACATTCATTGATTTTACAGAGAACCAACCAGACGATTTTTACGATGAAGTTTTAAGCGTAGAGTTAAATTACTTGTACTGCCATGGATTTAAGTTTTTAAATAAAATAAACTATTATAGTATTGTGATGAATGAAAAAAATTTTAAAAACTTATGAATGAAATGCTGTTTTTATATACAGGCGATTTATCTTTCGATGATATCGTTTGAATAAAGGTCATTTGTTTTTGATGAAGTTTTCAAATTCAGGGTGATTATAATTAAAGTTTCCGGTTTAAAAATGGTCGCAAATAAAAAACACTGGTCAGAATGATTTGAAATTTTGCGTGAACACTCGTGGAGCAATGGAATTTTGTTTGGTGAAGAAAAAACAGTAGTTAAAAAGTCGCCGCTAGGAGAATAATTGGCGCTTTACTACACTAGAATGCAATACAAAAGTAATAAACGTTGATTTACTCATTGGCTATTGACGTAAAAAATGTTCAATATGCTGTCCTTCGAATACTGAATTAAAAGTCGATCCTTGATCACCATATGCATGCAAGTAATGAAGAAAAAATTCATCCATTGAAATAATGTTAAATTCTAAGCAAACATACTAAACGTATCTTTTTTCACAAAAAGTGGATTTAACTTGTTTTGCATAATTGCTCTTCAAATGCTGCTGCGAATTTGCATAAGACAGGGACGTTGCAATGAACGTTTGCTATAAAAAAGAAAGAGCGGAACTTGTTTCTCATACCTTAATGAAAAATCTCTATTGTTCCGTCGCAATGACTCTATCATTAAAAGATCGTGCTCTTCTTTTCAAATTGTTTTATGAGAATAACAGCTCTTGTTTAGTTGCTTTTAGAAAGTTCAGAACGTTGAAAAAGTTAGAATCTGGCCCTCTGTGTGACAAAAGCTTGCGCAAAATGATTTTAAAATTTGAAGATACTGGCTCTTTGGACATCAAACCTGGCAGGGGACGGAAAGCAGTCGATGGAGAGATAGTGGAAGACGTTGCTACAACGTTAGAAGACGAGCTCAACGAGTGCAACTACGAGTGCATGTGGAATTGCCCGATCATTAGACATATCTTCCAGTACGGTGCAAAAATTTTGAAACACATTTTGAAATGTTATCCTTACAAACTGACCCATGTTCAACAGTTGCTACCTGCGGACAATGTTGCACGTGAAATGATCGCACTTCAATTTCTGGCTCGGATACAAGTGGACGATGAATGGCCCTGGAACGTTTTGTGAACTGACGAAGGACGCTTCCATCTCCACGGAACTGTTAATACGCAAAACTGCATAATCTGGGCAACCGAAAATCCACAGAAACTACGCCAGGTGCCTCTTCATTCCCCCAAATCACTGTGTGGTGCGGATTTACAGCAGCGTTTATTATCGGGCCTTTCTTTTTGGAGGAAGTTGGTCCTCCTGGCCCCGTCACCTGCTCTCTTAATGGCCATCGATATGAACTTCTTTTGAAAAGTCACGTTATACCCACACTGCAAGAGCGCCAGTGTATCGATAACACTATTTTCATGCAGGATGTGGCTCCACCACATACCGCAAAACCAGTGAAACGGCTACTTCGCAGTCATTTTGGAGATGACAGAATCATCAGCCGCCATTTTCCTGTAAGATGGCCAGCACGTTCCCCTGACCTCAATCCATGTGATGTTTGGCTTTGGAGGCATCTGAAGAATGTGGTGATTAATGGACACATTACCAATTTAGCGGAACTTAAAGCTAGCATCACGCATCACATCCACAACGTCTCTACAGAAACACTCAAATCTGTTGAACACGATATTTTGCGCTTTCAGCATGTTTCAGAATGCGAAGGACAGTATATTGTACATTTATTATGTCATTAGCCAATAAGTAAGTCAACGTCTTTTACTATTGTATTGCATTCTAGTGTAGTAAAGAGCCAATTATTCTCCTAGCGACGACTTTTTGAACTACTGTTTTTTTCTTCACCAAACAAAATCCCATTGCTCCATTAGTATTCACGCAAAATTTCAAATCATTCTGAACAGTGTTTTTTATTTGAGACCATTTTCAAACCGGCAACTTTAATTATAAACTCCCTGTATAATAAATTATTGTATCATGATGATTTTTAATATATTACCGAGGAATGTATTGCATTTTAGAGATGTTTAAAGATGTATATTTCAATGCCGTTATTTGAATGAAGATCATTTCTTTATGAAGTTTTATGTTTTCAAATAAAATAAATTAATGTAGTATTTGATAATTTTTAAAATATTACAGATGAATGTACCGCATTTTAGAGATGTTTATATAAAATTGCATTGAAGTTGGAAAGTGTTTCATAATCAATGCTTTATGCTTGATTGATATTTCTTGTTTATTAATCAAATCGAAAAAAATAATAATTAACATACACATTTGATTTTATTGCGTTGCTTAGCAACGTGATATAAGAAAGAATCTTCCTCATAAAATGCTGATAATTAAATAACTATTTTGATTTCTTAATACTTTTCATTGTAGAGTAAGATACTGTGGAAATAGTGTAGTTAATAAGCTTAATAGCTAATACGCGCAATAAACTGCAACCAAACTCAGAGATATAATGTTTTTCAAATAAATTGGCGAAAAAATGTCGTCTGTATAATGCTATCGCTATGGAAGGTTTAATTATTTCCAATTCAATTCATGTTTCAAACCTGCGATTTTCAAAAGTGCGTAGTTTTCATAAGCGCAATAAATTCCAACCTAACTCAGAGATATAATGTTCTTCAAATAAATTGGCTTAAAAAATATCATCTGAATAATGATATCTCTATGGAAGGTTTAATTGTTCGTTTTTCATTAATATCTCGACAACCCCTGGTCTTAAAATCTCAAAACATGGACTACATTTTAAGTAGGGTAATTTTAAGTATACACTCAAAATGTCATTTAAGTCGGTTCAGCCTTTCTCCCGTGATAATGAGACAAACAAACAGACAGAAAGACAGACAAATTTTCAATTTTATTTATATAGATTTGCTAAACAAAGTATATAAGTTTGAAAACTCCTTGCCAAAATAAATGAAAGTGATGTACGCAGTCCGCAATTAATAAAATTAAAAGAAAATTCAAACTTTTCATTTATAAGATATATTTTCATATCCATATATTTATTATTCAAATAGAAAAAATAATAGTAATAATTGACAAATACATTTAATTAAATTGCGTTGCTGAGCAACATGATAAAATATATAATATTTCTCATAAAATGCTAATAATTAAATAACCATTTTGATTTCTTAACACTTTTCGTTGTTAAGTAAAAGCTTGTGAAAAATAAACCATTGTGATAGATTTTCCATTTAAATCATGTTTCAAACATTAATGTTTTCAAACAATTCATGTTTACAGAAAATGATTAATTAGAGCAAAAATTTCCCACCAACCTCAGAGATAAAATTTTAATTCACTATTACGTTTTAAACAAACGATTTCCAACCTTTTCGTTTGAAGGAACCAGAGAGTTAGAGAGTAGACCTCTTAGGAAAAAGTTTCGTTTTTTAATAATATATCGACAAATCCTGGTCTTAGAAACTCCAAATTTAGACTAAATTTTAAGTGGGACTTTTTTTAAGGCTATCCACCGAAATGCATCAAATTCGGTTCAGGTGTTTTCCCGCGATGTTGAGACAGACAGACAGTCGAATTTTCAATTTTATTTATATAGCTTACAAATGTTAAACATATTCCTCATTTCTATCAGTTTAATTTTCATTTGCAAACATGTTCTGAAAATGACCCACTTTCATTTTTCCCTTCCGGTATCAGCGACGACTTCTTAACTGTATTTCTGAAATCCCTTTCACTGCAGAAAATTTGTTTATATTTAAAAAGGAAGGACTCATAAAGTAATCGGTGAAAGCTTCGTTCGCTTCCCATCCATTTTGAAGGAGGTAAAAATGAATCGCAAATATCGAGAATTTTCGCAATCGATAAATCGATAACCAGTCTAAGACCAAATTCTTCAGTCTAGAAGGCGAGTTAAAGCTATTAGTTTTAGTTGGTTGAATACGTGTACTAAACAAAATATGGCATATTAGTTCATTTTTATTTTAATATTCATTTAAGTGAGGTGATATTTCATTAGGTAGGAGCAGGATATGATCAAGCTGCCAAAAGAGGGATGGATGACTTTTTTGAAAGAATGTTTAAAAAAACGACAAACTTCTTATTTAAGTTTCATGCTATTAATATGACAAGTCATGTCAGCCCCCCCAATACTGTGTTTGGAACAATTATGCTACAGTCAAACTCTTCCGCGCACCGGATCATTAAAATGATATTCAGTTTTCACTTGAAAGCTTAATAAGAGCAGTTTTTACGCTCCCTGCAATACATATTAATGTGTAGGGAAAATAACGGAATCATGTCGAAAATCGCAACTCGAGTTTTCAACGGATACACACGTTTCGGGACCTCTAGAATACGATAAAAACATTTTTAGCGTAACGACTGCGTGTCTGTCTGTCTGCACAGCTTTCGTATCGACTCCAACTAAAAACTAATTGACCGAATTTCATAAAATTTGGTAGGTAAGTCACTTCTGGGCGAATCTGGTGTTGATTCGTTTTGGGTACAATTCGGGATAAAAGAACCCGCTTGTTTTTGCGAAATGGCCGGCAAAAATTGCCTGTATACACTCTAGCTGAAAAACTTGTGGACCAAATTTTACAAAATTCGGCAGATAAGTCGCTTGTGGGTCACACTAATTAGATTTTGGTACAATTCGGAAAAAAAATATCCTGCCTTTTTTGCGAAATGGCCCGCAAAAATCATCAAAATCTAAAATAAAAACTACGTATGCTTAAATAGATCCATTAAATGCTTGTTTCATACGTAATGTTTAACGATGAAAAGAATAAGACCAACCCCATTACACTAGGACTAGCCGTTCTCGAGATATGTTATTTTTTTATTTTTTTTCTACGTCACCTTTGAAAATAAGTCCAGGTACCAAATGAGAACTAAAATTGAATTAAAAGTGAATTAAATTTAATTAAAATAAAGATAACGTAAATGTAAGTCTGCTGGGAAAGTTATGTGCTGCCTACAGCAGATTTCTATATTTCGCTAATGCGAGATTAGTTCATTTTTACATTTTATTTAAATATATCTTACTTTCTATTCTTTATAATTCACGGTTTTTACTTCTCCTGCAATGCATGGTAATGTATAGAGAAATTATTGGAATCATGCCGAAAATCGTAACGCGAATATTTTTGAACGGATCTACTCGCTATGGGACCTCTAGAATACGAAAACACTATAGTTTTGTGCTAGGTCTGTGTGTATGCCTGTCTGTCTGTCTGTGCAATGTACATATCCACTTTAACTCAAAAACTAATGAACCAAATTTCATAAAATATGGTAAGTAAGTCCCCTGTGCGTGGAGGCTGGTGCTGATTAGATTTTTATACGACTTGGGATGAAATATCCTGCCTTTTTTACTTTCCTTATATACATAATGTATAAGGAAAGTATTGTGACGGGGTCGAAAATTCGAATTCGAGTTTTTGACGCGACAGCACGTTTCAAGCATCCCTGATCACGAATAAAACATTTTTGAGGTGATGTCTGTGTGTGTGAAAGCATGTGTATGTGTGTGTCAGTGAGTCTGTGGGGACGATATCTCATGAACGAATGGAGCGATTAGAATGAAATTTGATACAAAAATCCCAATTCGAGAATACTTGAAGCCTATTCTTTTTAAACGCAATCGAATGCTCAGAACCATCCTAAATTTTTGAGTGAAATTTCGAAAAAATCACCAAAAAATCAAAACCTTTTATAAAGTTAAGCAAATAGACATTTGTTATGTAATTTATCCTAAGAAAACGATTGACATACATTTTAGAACGCTGGCATGAACCGTTCTCGAAATATTGCACATTTTTCAAACAAATTTATCAAAAAATCCCATAAATTAAAAATAAATATTAACTGTTGAGAAACATGTTCACTTTTCATATGTCATATCATGCGATAAATTGGGTGACATCATTCTCGTGGATCTAGCTCGTTCCATTCATGAGAAAAGATAATTTGAATAATACTTTTGTATTTGAACGCCAATAGTCATTTATCTGCTGTAAGAATAACTTATTTCTACATCCATAGCACTTGGCGAGATTTTGACTGCGAATTTGCGGAATGTCGCCAACTTGAGGACTTTTTTAAATGTAGCCAAATTAACGAAAATCTCGCCAAATGGATAACAATGACACTAAATCAATGAAAATGACGACTAATCGTCGAAAAGTCAATATCTTGGAAAGAATATAAGTATCTACTATAAGAAAAACCTATGTTTTTACAGTAAATGTAGTAAATTCATTGCATTATATAAGGAAAGTCATGCGTTTACCACATCAGATTATTTTTAGAAATGGCCAGCAAAACTTGTATGTATCCACTCTAAGTGAAAAACTAATTGACCAAAGTTCATGAGAAAGAAAATTGAATTAAAAGTACAAATTCAGTGTACTTTTAAATAATAATGTTTCTTATTTTGTGCAACTAAACTCAATATACTGAATCATTGAAGAAATAAAGAGAATGTGGTAAAGATTCTGCAGCGAATTTTACTTTTCATGCAATACATGGTAATATTTAGGGAAATTATTGGAATCCTGTTGAAAATGTTCAAGTTTGCAACTCGAGTTTTTGACTGATCTACATGTTTTGAGACCTCTAGAACACGAGAAAAATATTTTCAGCATGATGTCTGATGTGCGTGTGTGTCTGTGCGCTTGCCTGTCTGTCTGTCGGTCTGTCTGCCTTTTCAGATGCTGTACTCACTTTAACTGAAGATCTAATTGACCGAATTTCATAAAATTTATTAGGTGCGTCTCTTGTGGGTGACCCTGGTGCTGATTAGATTTTGGTAGGATTTAGGATAAAATAACATGCATTTTTCACTTTCCCTGCAATACATGGTAATGTATAGGGAAAGTATTGGAATCATGTCGAAAATCGCAACTCAAGTTTTCGACTGATCTACACGTTTCAAGACCTCTAAAATACGAAAATACTATTTTTAGCGTGACGTCTGTGTGTGTGTCTATGTGTCTTCTGTGTGTCTGTGTGTCTGTCTATCTGTCTGTGCAAGGTATGTATCCACTCAAACTAAAAACTAATGGACCGAATTTCATGAAATTAGGTAAGTCACTTGGGTGAGAGACCCTGGCGCTGATTAGTTTTTGGTAGGACTCGTAAAAACAGAACCCGCCTTTTATTGCGAAATGGCCCCAAAATTTTTATGTATCCACTCTCGCTAAATTGCTAATTGACCAAATTTCACAAAATTTGGTAGATAAGTTACTTGTAGCATACTCTGGAGCTGATTAGATTTTGGTTTGACTCGGAGAAGAACAACCTGCCTATTTCTGCGAAATGGCTCGCAAAAATTTCATGTATCCACCCTAGCTAAATTACCAATTGACCAAATTCACAAAATTTGGTAGATAAGTTACTTGTGGGAAACTCTGGTGCTAATTAGATTTTGGTATAATTCGGAAAAGAACAACCTGCCTTTTTTTACAAAATGGCCCGCAAAAATCGCCAAAATCTAAAAAAAAAAAAAAGATTACGTATGCTACATATATCAATTAAATTCTTGTTTTATACGCAATTTTTGACGAGGAAAACAGTATAACACACTCCATTTTGCTTGAGGAATAACCGTTCTCAAGATATTTGAGATTTCTTGCATTTTTTTACGCCGATCTCGGAAAAATGTCCAATTACCAAGTAAAAACAAAAATTGAACTAAAAATGTAAATTTAGTGCTATTTGGTGCAATTAAACTCAATCTAATGAATTATTAAAGAAATAAAGAAAATATGAGTTCAAGTCTTCAGGGAAAGTCATGTGCTGCCCACATCAGATTTTTACTTTCCCTGGACTGCATAGAAATGTATAAGGAAGGAATTGGAACCGTGCAGAAAGTCGCAACTCAAGTTTTTCGACGGATCTATACGTTTCGGGACCTCTAGAACACGAAAAAACTATGTTTAGCGTGGCATTTCTGTGTGTGTATGTGTGTGTCTGTAAGTATGTGCGTCTGTGTGTCTATCTGTGCAATGTATGTATCCACTCTAACTTAAAAATTAATGGACCAAATTTCATAAAATTTTATAGGTTAGTCACTTGTGTTTGATGCTGGTGCTGATTAGATTTTGCTACGATTCGAGGTATAAGAACCTGCCTGTTTTTGTGAAATGTCCCTCAAAAATCTCATTAATCCAATCTAACTAAAATACTAATTGACCTAATGTAGCAAAATTTGGTAGACAAGTCACTTGTGGGTTACCCTGGTGCTGATTAGATTTTAGTACGATTCGGGAAAAAAAGAATATGCTTTTTTTTAGAAATGTTCCGCAAAAATCGCATGTATCCTCTCTAGCTGACAAACAAATTAGCCAAATAACACAAAATTCGGTGAATACGTCGCTTGTGGGAAAATTGTGGTGATGGTTAGATTTTGGTACGATTCGGATTGAAGAATTTGCTTTTATTACTTTCCTTATATACAATGAAGTATAAGGAAAGTATTGTGACGGGGTCGAGAATTCGAATTCCAGTTTTCGATGGGAGAGCACTTTTCAAGCAACCCTGACCACGAATCGAACATTTTTGAGGTGATGTCTGAGTGTTTGTATGTGTGAGTGTGCCTGTGGAGACGATAACTGACGATCGAATGGACCGATACGAACGAAATTTGGTACAAAAATTGCAATCCATAAATACTAGAAGCCTATTGTTTTTTTACGCACTCAAATGTTCAGAATTCTCAAATGTTCACCCTAAATTTTCGAATGAAATTTTGTAAAATAATCATAAAATTCAAACCTCTACAAAAGTTACGCAAATAGACATTTCTTATGTAATTTTTCATTAGAAAACGATAAACATGTATTTTAGAACGCTAGCATGAACCGTTCTCGAGATATTGCACATTAAAAAAAATATCAAAAAATTATATGAGATAAAAAAAAATATTTCCTATTGAGAAACATGTTCACTTTTCATATGTAATATCATGCGATAAATTTGGTGACATCATTCTCGTGGATCTGCCTCGTTCCATTCACGAGAAAAGATACTTTGAGTAATACTTTTGTATTTGAACGCTAATAGTCATTTATCTGCTATAAGAATAAATTATTTCCCCGTCCATAACGCTTGGCGAAATTTTGGCGACGAATTTGGCTGAATGTCGCCAACTTGGCGACATTTTTAATTGTTGCCAAATTAAAAAAAATCTCGCAAAATAATAAAAATGACGCTGAATCAATGAAAATTACGACTAATTGAAGAAAGTTCAATATCTTGGAAAGAATATAAGTATGTACTATAAGAATAACATTTTTTTTAAACTGTAAAAGTAGTAAATTCATTGCATTATATAAGGAAAGTCATGTGGTGCCCACATCAGATTTTTTTAACATAGCGATCGGTTGGGTTAGGTAGTTGTTGGTTCCAGCTACTTCAAATTAGCTGCTGCCTTATTCGGCATAGCTTTCTGGATACTATGAAGTAGTTCTAGTTTTTTTTTTGAGAATGAAAGAAATAACTTATATATATATATATATATATATATATATATATATATTAATAGTATCCATTTATTAAATCTTCATTATAATATCATTTATATATATATATATATATATATAATCATATATATAATATCATTTATATATATATATATATATAATATATATATATAATCACATTTATATATATATATATATATATATTAATAATATCCATTTATTAAATCTTCATGACATCAAGTAAACTTTCTGTTCGCCGCACTTTTATATCATTCAATCGGGACTGACAATTTCAATCCTTTCATGTGACCGAAATTGCGGCAAATACCAAGTTTTCTTGCTGCTACTATGCAGTTAACGGTTATTCCATGATAATGATCACATAATAAGTTTGAAACCGGTTCATGAATACTGTTATTTGCAATGTGAGTTTCTTCCTTACTTTGGGGAACTTCCCTGTCTGGCGAGTTCTTGTGATTTTTAATTTGATAATTCTATTTTCCAAAGTCACCTCATTTGTATTTGCTTTACTTGCTGTTCGTATGATTTCACTAACAAAAAACATAAAGTGGAGTAACTTAATGAAATTTTAATGACATTAACTTAAGAGGGGGAAAGTGAAAGTTTGCAGAAACTTTTTCATTTTCAAAAATGCATTTTCGCAGCTATATGAAATTAAGAAATTAAAAATAATAAAGTAAGGAAAAAAACTGACAAATTTAATTAAAGTCAACGAATTTATAAAACTAGGTTTACCCACAGCAATTTATTGCACACAAGATGGAAAACATGAATATGGCTGTATTATATATTTTACATTTTTTTCCTGTTTTTTTAGACGTTTATAACAATATTAATAACTGAAAAACGGATATGTGTTTTAATTTGATGATATGAAAAATGTGTTTATGAATCTAAAGAAAATCTGAAGTGGACAGAATATGAATTTCCTTATATAATGCAATGATTTTTTTTAATTTTTACAGTAAAAGAAAAATAGGTCATTCTTATAGTAGATATATATTCTTATTAGTAGTATTATATTCTTTTCAAGATATTGCATTTTCGTCAATTACTCGCCATTTTCATTGTTTTAGAGTCATTTTTATCCATTTGGCGAGATTTTCGTTAATTTGACAACATTTAAAAAAGTAAAAGCAACATTCCGACAAATTCGTCACCAAAATCTCTCCAAGCGTTATGGGCGAAGAA
Source organism: Amaurobius ferox (assembly GCA_951213105.1). NCBI lineage: Eukaryota > Metazoa > Arthropoda > Arachnida > Araneae > Amaurobiidae > Amaurobius > Amaurobius ferox. The sequence goes on from OX578140.1 coordinate 107,185,025, forward strand.
ATAAGTTATTCTTATAGCAGATAAATTACGATTGGCGTTCAAAGATAAAAGTATTACTCAAAGTATCTTTTCTCATTAATGGGACGAGCTAGATCCACGAGAATATGATGTCACCAAATTTATCGCATGATATTAACTATAAAAAGTGAACAAGCATTTTTAATTAATATGCTTTTTTAATTTATGGGATTTTTTGATAAATTTATTAGCTTTCTACAGTTCATGTCAGTCGTTTCCTAAGGAAAAATTACATAAATGTCTATTTGCGTAACTTTATTAAAGGTTTTGATTTTTTGATGGTTTTTTCAAAATTTCACTCGAAAATTTAGGACATTCGATTGTGTTTAAAAATAATAAGTCACCAGTATTCACAGATTGTAATTTTTGTACCAAATTTGATTTGAATCCCTCCATTCGTTGGTCAGATATCGTCTCCCCAGACTTACTGACACACACAGACACACACACACACAAACACACACACACACACACACACACACACACACACACGCGCACACACTCTTAGACGGCACCTCAAAAGTGTCCGATTCGTGATCAGGGATGCATGAAACGTCTCCCGTCGAAAACTTGAATTCAAATTTTCGACCTCGTCACAATACATTCCTTATACATTATACTATATACATAGTATATAAGGAAAGTAATACTTATTCAAACTAGTATATTTGGTGCCAGTTCTGGTATGATTTCAAAAGTAATGCTAGTAAAACATATTAATGAATTTTATTTAAATTTATTTAAGATTTATGAATTTTATTTAATAATGAATTAATAATTTTATTTAATATTAATGAAATTTCATTTAAACATATCTAAAATGCGATACATTTATCATGATATTTTCACAGATGATATTATCACAACACTACTATAATTTATTATGTTTGAAATTTTAAAACCTTTTCCAAAACAATGAACATTATTCAAATGACGTCATCGATATATAAATGGCCTAGCTCTCTATGTAAAAGTAGTGATTGTTTCATTCATACACTTTTATTCCAGATCCCCAAGTTAAATAATTTTACTTGAAAAAAATTCAGAAATTCTTATACAACTTATCTTACAATCACGTGCTTATATTCTACATGGTTGTAGAAATAATCAAAGTTGATGATCCTTTAAATTAGAAAGCGTTGTAATTACGTTGGCACTGAATATATATGCACAGATATTACGCAGATAAAGCGGTTTCAGGATGGATGCAACACTAAATATAAATTTAAAAGACTTTAAAAATCACTATTTTTATACTGGGAAAAAAGACGAATGCCATATTTTACTTTGAAGTGGGTCACGTGATCTCTTCATATTATATAGAGGCTGTTCACACATTTTTTAGACGATGTATATTGTATTCACAAAACTAAATTACATAAAATTCTTGTGTTTTAAATGTTCTATTTGACATCCCTTATTCTGAACTATCTTTCGACACCGCAATTTCCAGGATAATAATGCCTTTTGAAGTGTCAGAAGAGGTATTCTATCCCATTCCTCCTGAACAGCTTTCCAGAGTCCTGTTAGAGTTTTGGGACGACGTTTGGATAATGCAGATTTTAAAAGTCCGAAAGCACAAAAATCCATAGGTGATACATCGGGAGATTTAGTAGGGATATCAGTGAAGGGTATGGCCTTGATACCAGTTTTTTGTTCCATTTCTTTTAGGAAATTTACAGTGGATTTTGATGTGTGACTGCTAGCTTTGTCCTGATGGAGTCTCACAGATTGATGGCACTGTGGGTAAAGCGATGGTATTTCATTCAGAAAAATTGGCGATAAAATATGTTCCTGATAGTATTTGGAGTTAATCTTGACATTTTTTCCCACTCTCTTTATTTTTAACTTGCCATTATAAGAAAAACCAGCAACAATCATGAATCCCTTAGAAAAACTTTCTTTCGATTCTTTGAACCATGTACTTAAATTTTTTTCTCCACTTTTATGATAATAAATGGCTCTTTTTTTGTTGCAATCATTTAAATACACCCATGATTCATCTATTGTGACAATTGTTTTCCATTTTTCTTTGGATAAGTGTTTCTCATATAGAATTCTGCAGCGTGTCCTGCGTTCAGCGATATGATTTGGAAGAAGACGATGCACATTGCGTTTTTTCGCTTTCTTAAGATTTAAATCAACGTTTATCATTTTGTTTACAGTGAACACCGAGCATTTTAATGATTTTGCAACTGTCCTTTGAATAGGGGGATTTTCTATTAACATTAAACAACGTACCTTTGCAATAGTCGAAGATGTCCGTTTTTTCCTTGGATACTTGTTTGGAATTTTTGTCCCACTTGAGGCTCCAATTTGACGTTTTTTTCCTTTCCTGTTGACGATATTACCTATCGACGCTTTAGATATCACAAAACCATGACTCTCACATCGTTTTTGGATAACAGAGTATGCATATTTCTCTTCGGAAAGAGCATAAATGTAGCCTTCGAACCACTGTTTTGTTAAAAACGCCATTTTTGAATAAAAACAAAACTTTCAAGCCGCAGACGATAATTTTGACTTTTAAAAACATAGTACAATTGGAATTATTTCTTTTGCAGCAAACGATTTTTTATTACCGCTTACCAAAATCGTCTAAAAAATGTGCGAACAGCCGTATTAGTGTAATTATTATTTTAATTTCTATTTTAACATCTATTGAATATATTGTGCTGACATTTTTTTTATTTATTATATGGGATAATTTGAATATTTTCTAAATTTTTCGAAGTAATTAGTGAATTTTAACTTCGCTTAAAAATATTTGAAAAATGAGGTCCGATAGGGTTCAATGTATGTATTTCATTTTTTTCAACCCGGGTTCAATCCAAAACGAATTGGGTGATATTATTCATTTATATTCCCATATGTCCCAGAGACAGTCTCAACAACATAGCAAAATGTCATTTTGATAAAGTCATTGTTACGGCAATTATCGTGCGAACTGACAGACAGACAGAATGGCGAAAGTCATAAACACTTTTCAACTACGATGTAAAACGTTAAAAATAATAAGGAGAAGAAAGAGAAATTTATAAAACTATGTTTAAGCACAGCAATTTATTACATGGTGGAAAATCATGAATATGGTTGTATTACATATTTTACATTCTTTTTCCTGGCTTTTTATACGTTTTTAAAAATATTCATAACGAACAAAGGGATATGTATTTTAATTTGATGATATGAAAAATGTGTTTATGGATTTAAAAATGCTTATTCAAATGGGTATATTTGGTACCGATTCGAGTACGATTTCAAAAGTAGTGCTAGTGATATACAGCAATAGTATATATAGCTATAAAATATAGCTAGTAATATATATTTTAGTTGCGTTTATCATATACAGAAAACTAACAACTTTCGCATATTTTCCTTGCAGATTGTCGACTGATGAAAATTAATAGCTAAGAAGGTTTTGATGTGAATAAAATATGTGCTTGGGGTTTCTGAAGCGGAAAAGGGAGATTTACGAAAAATGCAAACATTTTGAACGTTAAATAATGATTTAACTAATAGATAAAAATGTTAATATCTTTTCTTGTTTTGTCAGAAATAGGACCCAGATTATGAAAATATAAAAATAATTTAATATAAAAATAATATTTATTACTTTGAATATTATTTTTCGAAAACACTTTTAAAAATAGCTGCCCGTGTGAGTGTTTTTCACTTTCCTTATTTTCATTCGAAATATATTCGAAACTGTAAAGGATCGATATAAATAGCAAGCGACAAAAATAGGTACTAGGAAATTTAGTATCGAAATATATATCTATTTTAAATAAAAGTTTTTATAATTTTTTAGTAAGATTGAGGAGGATTGAACATTTTCCGTTGTTCAAGTTTGCAATGTTTATATCTGAGAGAGTACAATTGCTAAATCTGAACAATAAGCAAGAGTGTATAGCTCCTTAACAACTCTATAAATGATTATAATTAGATTTTGGATCGAGTTCTGTTTTCTTTTTCCGTAAAATCTTCTAGAAGCTGTCTGAAAAAGGGCTTTTTTTCATTTGTCTTATTTTGCACAAAATATCTTCAAAACTATGAAAGATAGATAGAAATGGTTAGGGTTCAGAATTTATATGCGGAAATTTAGTTTCCAACTCTATATTTATTTTAAATAAACTCTTATAGTTTTAGAATAATTGTCTTATTGATTTATAATTAATAAGACAATTATTAAAATTAAGATTGATTTATAATTAAGATTGATTATTAATTAAGATTGATTTATAATTAATAATTATATTTTTAATAATTAATATAAATTTATAATAAGTTTTAATAATTAATAGACATTTTTAATAATTTTAATAATTAACATGAATTTTGAATAATTTTTAATAATTAATATAAATTTAATAGTTATAATATTTATATGCTTTCACGTAACTATTGAATCACAAGGCTATGAAATGTCTAATCCCATTATTCTTTCAGTTTGATTGCTACATACTATTGGTTCAAATATGTAACTACTTTTCTTTAAAATGATAAAACAAAATATCGAAAATACATTAATGTTCTTGTTTCGTTTTATCAGAAATAGAATCCACCATTAAGAGATCATTTATCCAAACTAGTTTTAGGGAGGAAAATGATGATGGCCGGGAGCACGAAATTTTAGTAATCTGACCTATTTATTACATTGAACAGACCTATTTATTTTATTGAACAGACCTATTTATTATTTTGAACAGATTGGAATGCTGCGATTTGAACCTATTTTTAGAACACAAACTTGAAATAAATAGTTTCTTAATAAAATACAGAAAGTATATTAAATAAAATAATAATAAATTTATCTGTCTCTCGATCGAAATTGTAACCGAAATTGAAGTGGAATAGTTTAGCTTACTGCATGCTTAATAACTGAAACGTTTATTTCATAACAGTTGTAAAAACTCAATATTAAATACGAAAGATTACATATTGTATATTAATTCTTCATTTCAGCCCTGTAGCTTGTGCAATTGTACAAATTATACTAAAAATGGAAAATTTTTCTTTGGGGTGAATTTTTTTTTAATTAATTGCAACGTCGGATATCTCAGTACATAGAGCGAAATTTAATATTCGGGATTCGTTATGACCTAAAACATGTTTAGTTCTTAACTTCATATTCAGTTTGTTATTCAAAACTACTTGAGTGATAGGACCACATTTTTTGATTTCCATAAAAATTCGCAATAGTCTGGCACGTATCAAGCTCTCCTTTTCCATTAAAGGTTACGGCAACTCCCTGTTGAGGGGTACACATAATCATGAAACCAGTCCGTAAAAATACGAGAGTCATCAGGGCACTCATGTTTTCATGGGCCGGTACAGCCAAGCTATAAGAGTTTAGGAATGCTTCTTATAGATTGGCTGTACCAACAAACCTTGTTCACCCGCAGTGTACAACTATAATTGTCGTGAAAAATTACAATTTGATTAATAGAAAATTATTCCTGAGAAACTAATTATATGAATGTTGAATTAATAAATTAAAGGTAAAAATTACAAGAGCAATTACAAATTGATTAATAGAAAATTATTTCTACAAAACTAACTAATTGCCAAAATGTTTAATTAATAAATTAAGGGTGGAAATTACAAGATTATTTACAATCCTTAAGTGTAGGAGTAATTAAGAGCATGATTAATTTAGGCTAGAAACAAGATTAGTATTATAAATTAGGTTTGTTATTGAAATTGTATTAGGGTAATGAAGCGAGTACCAAATAATTGTGTAAAGTAAATGTTTATTGAAAATTCTGCGAATGTGTAGATAGATTTTATATAAACAGGCTAAAAAGTTATGTGCTTATTGTTCTCTAAGTCTGCCTTGTACATTATTTTTTAGCAGCTGGAAAAGTAAGTATTTATTTAAGTAACATAATTGAAAGTCGGCGTGTTACCAGAAGTGGAATCTAAGGAATAAGAGGTTATTTATCGAAATTAGTTATAGTGCGACAAATATTTATTTACTAGACAAAAAACAGCTCTATGCCCCTCTGATTGAATATCATACTCATATTAATTAACATTAGATAGAAGCAAATACTGTTATATCAAATCGAATTTTTCACGCCAAAATTCTTTTATAAAGTAACATGTTTATTTATATTGTTTATTTTTTAATTCTGTAAGGAACAATTTGAAAAATCAATATCATGAGTCCACATGATTATCATTATAGCGTGCTACTCTTTACTTTAATTGGTGTGAAAAATATTTCGATTGATACTATACTTGACATTGTAACTCCCGGGGAGTCATTTTCACGAACAAAGAATTTTTCTATTTTTTCTTTCTGCTATTTTTCGCAACAGTGATTGAAACTATTAAGTAAGGTGATCAATGAACCATAAATAAACCTTATTATGCAAAATTATGTCAAAAAGAAATAAAATTTTGAATCCAATTTATATTTATTATAAAAATTAAAAAAAGTTTTCGAAAACAAGTTTTAGGAGCGAATTCAAAGCGATTTTTAAGCGAATTAAAATAAAATTCTATCTCGTTCTAGACATTTTGATAACGAAGCCGGATATAAAGTTTCGTGAAAATTCAAAAATATTTATGACCCATACAGTCTACACGAAAAATCGAACACATATATACATACAGACATACAGACAGACATTACTCCAAAAATAGTCAAAACGTGTTCAATAGTCAAACGCTATCCTAAAGCATATATTTTCATCAAAAATTTGAATCCGTAAATTTTCATGAAAACAATGCAGTGGAGTGATTTGCAATATTAATACTGTTAATGCAGTAACTTACAATGAGATAAAAATAAAAATTTAACTGAAGAGTGGCTCAACTCGACTCCAAAATCAATTTAGCAGCCTGTGATTTTTCTGCTAACTTGGCAAGAAAATTTTCGAAAAATCTATATCGTTAATAGAAATGATCGCAATTATAGCATCTTACCCTTAATTTAATGGGTACGAAAAAGTATTTCGATTGATATCAACTTTGACAATGTACACCTGATAGGGAGGGGTAACTTACCATCCCAAGGGAGGGAGGGACTAATGACATCCCTAACACAAAAAAATGTATCGCATCTGTGTTTCACTACAATATATGAAACTGTTAAGTGTCACCAGCATTGAGGCCCTAAATAACTTCTTTTAAGCATAATTATGTCATATTTCATCCTATGCAGGTATGTTAAGTAAATATAAAATGACGAATGTATTTCGAAGTTTTCTCTCGAATTTTCAAAAAATTCTATCTAGTTTTATATTTTTGGTTAACAAATCCGGATGTAAAGTTTTCTGAAAATCCATTAACATTTGTGGCAGCTATCGAGTACACAAGAAATCGAACACAGACAGACAGACAGACAGGTATAACTAAACAGTCAAAACTGGTCCAAGCGGTCCTAAAACATATATTGACATCAACATCTCGAAATTGAAAATTTTCGTGAAAACATTACTTTTTCTATACTATATTATATGAGAAATAAAATATGAAGTAAGAAAATGACATTAATTGCTGGACTGGCCAGCGTTCGGTTATCCACAGCCGTATGGCCATTACACATGGTGTGACGGTGATTTGACTGCAAATTTCTGAACAAGATTTTGGTAAGTAGCTGTAAACATTTCATACCACGTATGCAATGGAAGATCCTGCAGTTTTTGTAAATTACGGGGTTGGGGTGATATAACTCGTAAACGTTTTTCCAAATTTTCCTACAAATGTTCAATAGGATTTGTGTCTGGTGAATTGTGGGGCCATATTATATCCTTGGAAATTGGTCAGCATGTTCTTGGAACTATTCCTGAATCTTCTTCAGAATATAACGGGATGCGGTATTTTGTTAAAAGGTGGCTTTTCCAGCACGAACCTCAGTCACCATAAAGGGGTGCACATGGTCTGCAACACCTAAAGTGTCATCTTTCAGAGTTCCTACTTCAAGAAGGAGTGGTCCTAGTGCTCTCTAAGAAAATATACTCCTGACCATCATACGCCCACCACCAACGTCTGTGTATCCCCCAGTGCATCTAGGTGCTAAGGTTTTCTTGAGTAAACGACATAAACGAGCTCTCCCGTCCACTTGGTGTGCAATAACTGGAATTCGTCGGACCATGCAGCCTTCTTGAATCATTGATGGTCCAATGACGATGATTATTTTATTACTGCAAGAGTTTACAACAGCGATGATCATGGGTACACGGATGACTGCAGGAATCCATATCCAACAGTGCACGGTGAACTGCATGGACACATTACCCCTTATCACACTGATTGAAATTATACGGGGGATGTTCCTCACAGTATCCCTCCTGCCTCTGCGAACAAGACGAGTAAACCTTCTTTGATCTCTGGCATCAATGAAGAATAACCGTCTCATGCTTTGTCGACAGTTTGAAATGTTACATGTTGCAGACCATATTTGATATGTACTAACTACCTCATAATTTGAACAGCCTACTAGTGTCACTGTTTCTGAGATGATCTTACCTAGGCGTCCTGCCATAACGATAATCCCTTTGTCAAAATCTGATATACTCCTTCCTTTCCCCATGTTGCGTCGGAATATACTAACTGCGAGAGCGTTTACCTGGGTATTAATTACCAGATTCCTGGTGTGTACTGGACAGGCGTACGCATTTGAATATAGTACATGTGATTTTAACGTTACAGTTAGTGGTCTTAATGTAATATATATATATATATATATATATATATATATATATATATATAATAAATAAGATAAAATTAAAAATAAAATTAAAATAGTTATACTAATTTAAAACATGATCAGTGTCTTACCCTGGTTCAAAAACAATACGGAGGAAAATTAATTAAATATGATATGATAGGAAATATCAGACAAAAGGAAAACAATGCTACCATAAAAGACAAAATGATCTTAATTTTAAATATGAATAATACACATGAATTTATCAACATTCAAGAGCGAAGCATACTAATCAAGTTCAAACAACAAAGGATTATCAAAATCTGGAGGCTCAAAATATTAAAATGACAAAATAAGAGAAAAGATACAATCCGAAAATATGAAATAGGATGGAAGCTCTGTGAATCCAGCTTATCAAGGATCTTTGCATCCACAGAGGTTCCAAATGTGTTTCGCTCAACGATACAGCCACATGGCCGAAATAACGTCAAAAGATCCGACACATTTCCAGACTATAACATAAACGAAAATAACAAAAAATAAGCAGAAGGAAATTGGATGGAATATAATGAAAGTGCATTAAGCAAACATATAAGCAATCTAACCAACAATCCACAATGATTCGGATAGAATTAAAGTCATACCTTTCTTCACCATTATACAAGACACATTTTCGTTGCACTAAACAAAGTATTAGGAAAGAGTACAAGAGAGCGCCATCTGATGTGAATTATAGGAAATACTTCTGCATGTTTAACCAAAGGACTATACAAATATATAAGTTTCAAACCCAATAATTAGAGATATAAAGATAAAATAAAATAAAAAAAAAATAAAAAAAATTTAAAATAATAATAAAAAAAATATAAATAAATAAATAAATAATAAAAAAAAAAAAAAACACGCAATAAACTCAGTAATAATTAATAATTAACGATTATATAATATGTATCCAAAACTTATTACTAAGACAATAAAATCTCAAAGAATATTTCTCTTGACTCTATATGTTGATATATATATATATATATATATATATATATATATATATATATATATATATATATATATATATATATATATATATAAATATAAAAAGTATGAAAAGCATTTAAAATGTGAAAAAAGGAGGAAGGCTTAACGAGAAGCTTACTTAGTGGCGGTAAGGGGTTGTGACCTTACACCCCAGTTGTCAACATGCATGTCATAAATGCTGCGGCATCGCACTCCTGGACGCCAGCCCTGGCTGAAGCCAACCTCCGGAGTGACAATAACAATCATTACAAAAACTTTTTTCACTCATCTTTACCACATGTAATTCTTATTCCATTCCTTGACTTATATATGGAACAGGAAAAAAGGGGTATTTTATACCAATTTAGTACCTGTTTTATTTATAATGTCTACTTATCATGTTCTTTTTAAAATATTCAAAAGCTTGTCGCATAGTCTTTTCGATATTACATTTATATTTTAATCCACCTTCCTTTCACTTTTACTATACAGAACATTTTCTATTAATGATCCGTCTCAGGTATATATAATACAAGTAAAATAAACATTCTTCAATGTATATATATATATATATATATATATATATACCTCCCAAAAATAAGCAATACGCACGAAAGTGAAAATCAGGTACAAATCAATAACGACTGCAATTAATTCCAAATTTTACAGTAACATACAATGGGAATATATATATATATATATATTCCCATATATATATATATATATATATATATATATATATATATATATATATATATATATATATATATATATATATATATATGTATATATATTCAGAGAGAGAGAAAGAGAAGATGTGTGTGTCGCTTAGAGTAGAAAATTCAATCTACTAACAGTCGCGAAGTTTGATACAGAAATAGCTGAACTCCTGGAATGACAGACCCTGTCGAATTTCTCTTTTCACTTAGAATTAGTTTAAATATTGAGAACATTTAAAGTAATTTATTCAAGCTACTTTTTAAGCCAGCAGACAATTTCCGACTATGAAAATATACGAAAGCAGGTGGTCAGTCAAACGATGTCTAAAATCTTTTGTTTAAACTTGAGTGCTTTAATATTTTCAATTTTCTAATTTTGTGAATTTTAGAAATTCATTTTCAATTTTTTTTGCAATGTAGAATTATTTTTATATAAGTATGTTCTGAAAATTTGACTTAAATCAGACGCAAATTTCTGTAAATGGTATACAACCTCTTATTTTTTCTACCAACGTTAGGTATTATTTTTGTTAATAGCATTTATTTAAAATCCGGGAAGCGCCGGTAATTTGATTTAGTGGAAAATATTTGTCAATATTCTCTGAGCTATTGTCCATTATATTATCAACACGGTAAAATAACACAGATAAAGTAACCATATTAGTGAGTCTTCTTACTGATTTATAATAAGTAGTATGATAGGTCTAACAATGTTGACAGAGAGCTAATATGATATAGTGGGCAATGCCTCATAAAGGATATGCAATAACAGCGTCATTATTCTCTCACTGCTATAGAGACAAAATATAGTTTTCTTCTTTCACTTCTGAAAGCGGCAACTTTTGTCACTTTAAATTCATATCAGTTATTGTAATAGAAGCTAATGAGTACACATTTCTGGATAACTAACGCTTTTATTCACAGGTACAGCATAAGCATTAACAATAAATAGTAAAACAGCCCTTAAATGCTCCAATAATTTCACAATACAACAGTTCTATTTTCGAAACATTGTGGTATTTCATTTCACAAAACAGCGGCTACTAATTTTAAGATATTGACGAATATCATATTTCAATTTAGCTCGTATCACGTCAACTGCTCTGTAACTGAGTGATGCCTCCTTTAATTGACTCTATATGTAGAAACTTCTATAAATATCTCACATCTCGTAGAGTAATTGCTATTTTGAGGTGCTTCTCGAACCTTCAGAAAGTCGCAAATGTCGTCAAATTGACGATAAACCGCGACATCTGGAAACCCTTCTTCGAAGTTCGATATATGGAAACCCTAGATTTATACTTCATAAGAAAGGATGTCGGCACGAGTGTTTTCTTCGATTGAGTCTCAAAAGATACTCCAGTGAGAGGTATAAAATGAGACGGCAGGGCATTTTACAGGTTTGCAACAATATACAAAATCCACGACGCAATGGTTTTGGCGTTGAATTAATTGTATGTTAACATTTGGTGCTTGTCTTGAAGACGAAAACATGTAACCAATTAGCTTATATTTCACGCAAACCTAGCTTGGCACTTAGAAATACTGCTAACATCCGCTAAGAGACATAGTCTATATAATTTAATACATTACAAGTCTATATAATTTACCGAAACCAATATTATGTTATTTACTTGAAAATGTAACCGGCCTTGCCCGAGATTTAGGATTCAAACCTCTGATTAAAATCACAGGGGAGTAGATAACTATTTCTCGAAAACCCAATAACGTTTTTACGATACGCCAGCTTATAATAAAAAAATAAATAATTCGCCACGCAGTTTTAATACGTTCTAAATAATTTTGCGGGGACATGTAATGCACAGTCGAGTACACAGCCTTTGTTTCCGAATTATCAGTAAGCATACATATATTTATATCTCTGTCAGAATCATTAATTTCGAAATTATCAGCAAACATAAGAACATTTCAATAAAACTATTAATATTTAGTTATCACATTGTTATTTTAATGCAACACTGAACAATGTTCGAACCGAAATTTAGCTTCAAATTCCGTTCAAAAATGTGTTTGCTGATTATTTATGCTCTAAATACATCACTGATTCCACAAGTCTTACACTTCATATTCGCCAACTGATATTCTTCAACTTCATATTCGTCAATGATTCCACAACTCTTACACTTCATATTCGCAGTTACTCTATGTCCTCGGATGAGTCAGGTGGTCTGGGCTTTCGACACTTCTGTCCTGGCGGAATTCGTCACTTTTATGTTAATTATAAAATTACATTACTTTTTAAACCTTTATATTAATATTTATTTAATTTGTGACCCGGAACCCTTATGTCGTTGTATATATTTTATTATCTCAATGTATCTAAATCTGTGCAGAATTGTGGCCATTTTTATTTCGTTAAATAATTCTTTCACATTCGAGGAACAACGTCCGTTTGTTCAAGGTCGCACTTGTTTGCTGGTGGAGACAGATGTCTTCGTCCTTGCTCGGTTTTGGGTGATGCAACCTTGTGCTAAATTTCATGTTGTTCTGCACGTGCCTTGGGAACTTTGTCGTTGAAGGGACGGACCCCTGGATGAATTTGAAAGACATGTGCTTTTACATTGGTGGAAAGGAGATGATGTGAGCCCTTCGTAAATTTCTATTGACCTGGCTCTGGATCCACCTGGAATGCTTAAAAGCGGTGTGTAATGTGATTCTGGGCTCCCTCCCTGGAAAAACATCTTCGAACCCACGTTCGGCTCGGGACTCATCCCTCAGGTTGGGTTACCGTAGCTGTGGGGGTCGGGAGAGACGCCACTGCCGCTACCGTCGCCACTGCTTGACCGGACCTTTGCTGATGCTGAGCCTCGATGTTTACCTGCCGCCGTTGACCGTCCGGGTACCTCCTGTTCCGGATGCCTTTTCAGACCGTTCCTGACTATGTCCTTGATGAAGCCTAGGCCCTGTGCGGGCCGTTGCTCGTATTCTGCTTTCTGCGTGCCTCTCGCCTTTCCTTGGTCGGGGAAGATTCTCCCCGAGGGTGCTTTGGTGGATGTTCCACTTCGTCATTTCTTGTGTCCTTCCAGATATGGAGGTAAGCGTCCTTTTCGGGAAATGGAGGCTGCGGTGCCTCGTCTGACTTCGTGTCTTTGGACTGGTCCTCCTGATGTATCCTTAAGATCTTCTGAGCTAAATTGTTATTAAATTGATCTTCTAAAGTAAAATATAATTGAATTGAATTACAGTTAATATTTAAGCCTTAAGCGTTCCTCGAGTGTGCTTTCTCTCCCTTGACCATACCATTGTTTTTAATAATAGAATATGAGATATTTATATGTCATTCTGGTACTTATTGATTTATAGAAATGAATATTTAATTCCGGCAAAGAGCCGATGATTTTAGTAAAGTGTGGTCCAGTGGTTGTTGTTGACGGAGAATCAGCATTTGTATTTTGTGATAACTCCAATCTTTCGGCATTTAATAAACCTGAATTTAAAGGAAAGTATGAGTATTTATTTGTATTTATTTAAGTGTTTTCAGCGGCTGATGAGTCCTTCAAGGTAAAGGTATTTTTCTGTTAATTTTGGATTTTGTTTGGGTTTCTCCGCAGGTCATCAGTTGGGATTTTCCAACTGACGAGAGTTGTGTTTAGAATCTGAGTAGAAAAATTCTCTGAGAAAGTTAGACTTTCTCGGTGAGCCGTGTCTGGCGGGAATCCGTTGCGACATTTGATGCCCTAGGAATTTCCGTTGTGACACTTCATATTCGCCAGGGCCAACGGCCGTACCGTGCTGAAAACACCGGTTCTCGTTAGATCACCGAAGTGAAGCAGCATCGGGCGCGGTTAGTACTTGGAGGGTGACCACCTCGGAACGCCGCGTGCTGTTGGCCATCTCGGGTGCGGTATCCCCGTGGTTTGCGCGCTAGATTTGCACGCTGCCACAAATGCCGCCGTGTTCATGCGGAGTACGATCACGTTAAACATGTGGGTCCGTAAGTCCTTCCGAGAGGTTGGTGGTAGGGGATACGGTCCCTGTGGATGCCTCCCCCACTGGGTTCCGGTCTAAATTGGGTGGCACTTCCCGGCCGTCCATACAGTTACCTTACACCTTTCTGGTAGGTCGGACGGTCTGGGTCTCAACAACAACAACAACTTCATATTCGCCAATATATCCAATGTCCGGCTTTTTGCCAGTTGTATTTCAAATTAGTTTTTTAGTCAGCTTTTCCTTTAGCCCGAATACAACGATTTTGGGCGATATTCACACATATTGGCGGCTTAGGGACAGAAAATGTTATTACTGAATTCCTATACTTACACCATTGCAAAGATTAAACAAGAAAGGTAAATCATGCAGACAGAATGAACAAAGTCATAAACATTTTTAACTATGTTGTAAAGTGTTAAAAAGAGGCAATCTAATCAAGACCGCCAATAAACCAAAATTTAGTCAAAGTAAGACCAATCCAGGCAGGGTATCATGGAATGCATGTTGTTCCAAAGCGATATAAACAAGAAAGATCAATCATGCATAAAGCAATGATTATGAAATGCATTCCAACTGAAATGCAATTTTATTTAAACATTTCTAAAATGCGCTTCAAAAATGCTTCGGGTAATTCGTTCCAGTAAGATATAAAAATAAAAATATTTAAATTATGTCTATAATACAATTTTTGTAGATTAACTTTTAGGGGACGGTGGACATTGAAATTATTTTCATTTATTTATTGACTTACAAACATGAAAATTTCTATAAATATTCCTCTTAACATTGCTATATAAAATACCGTTAATTTTTTTTCAATTTTGCTATAATTTTGTATTTATTTTTTAATTTAATTTTTTTAACGAAAATTTGAAAATGCTCCTTGCGTGCCATTTGTTCACATTTTTGATTCATTTTACATTATAGTCACTCAAAAACGTATTATGAACAAATTTGGATATTTATTTTTAAATCCTTTAGAAAGTTAATTTTTTAAAAATATTTTTCTGCATTAGAACTTAATTTTCACCATTTAATTAGGTTCTTATTCACTTTTAATTACCTTAATAAAATCCAATTATAAAATGCATACCCAGTTTCATTGAAAAGTATAAGAGGTATCTTCTTGCCAAATTTCATGCATCTCAAACAAAAATTAAAACGCATGGAGCATTTTAAAAATGTAAAACCTTTGAAAATTCCGTTTCGAAAAAAATGCATTTAACCTTTTGCTTACGGGTGGTACAGCGTCCATTCCAAACGAAGACCTTCCCCAAGTGACAGGTATTTGAAATACCCTGTCCTAAACAGTTCGATACCCCTTTGCAGGCATTGGCGTCCATAGCAGGTGCAATGTTTCTGTCGGCGATTTCCATGGACGCCAATGCCTGCAAAGAGGAATCGAACTGTCTGGGACAGGGTATGCCAAATACCTGTCTTTTGGGATAGTTCTTCGTTTGCAATTGACGCTGTCCCACCCGTAAGCAAAAGGTTAAATGTGTAGAATAATGTTATATTAAAAAGAAAAACCTTTTTTAGTCGATATTTGCTCATTTTAACGTCCACCGTCCCCTTAAATGCTTTATTAGTACACTGTTCTGATATTTGCTGCAATAATTGAAAGCACAGTTGAATAATTACGTGCTAAAGTTAAACAGTTCCCAACACTGTTAATATCCAATCACTGTGTAATTGAAATATTATCCGATTTTGCCTTTTGACAGTCTGACCTAATATGGATACATTCATAATTAGTGCTACGCAGAACATGGTCAATATAGATGGAAATGAGTTTTCACCCCATTTTCGTGTATGCACAGTAGGAAGGTGATGTTAGACGAGGAGCAGAATACTTAATTAATTTCTCTAGAGGCAGATATGAGTGAAAATTGAAAATATGATTACACCAGTTATATATTTACAGGTCATAACAATAATAAATTATGAATTTGGAAAATGTTAAACTTGCAGTTTGTTGAGCTGCATTTTGATAAGGAAAAACTCATACAACGTAAATAATTTCAGATTAATTAAAAGAAAGCAGCTTTGTTTTGAGGTTAGGTAGAATCTCCAATTTCAGTGCAGGATAGGACAACAAACCCGGAGTAAACACACACACAGAGATGAAGAAACATTCCAAGGTTCCAAGGCTTTTTCTTTTAGAAGCATCTGTGAGAAAACTCACGTATCCCCACATCGGAAATATAAGTTCTAAGAATAGTTTTGTAATAGCAATTTGATGTGAAGCATTCCTCTTCTTGATGGATGCTTGAAAAGGTTGACCGTCTTGATGGCTTAGACTGCGATCAAAAATACCTTAGACGATGGAATACCAATGTTGAGAGGTAGACAAAACTAAATTTGAAAAAGAGAGTAAACAGACAAAAAACAGGCTCTGTGACAGAAGATGGGATCCAAGTGAAAGTCGCGGAACTCATCGTAGTCAGTTTCAATTCAGTGGTCGCGAGGTCAAAGGGTGAGACGATAAATGTAAACTACATTTTCGTCTCAAGGTCAAAGAACTCTGAGTAACACAGTAGTTGGCAGTGCAGGCATCCGGGCTCTTTTAGTTCTGGGCTCGTAAGTTCTTCTTGGGTCAGAGATGATGTGCCTGGGTCAGCGTTTTCAGCTAGCTTGATAAGATTGTCGTTGAGATCAGTATCTGCCATACAAGGTTTCTTAAAGTTTTTAATGTAGAAATTGTGGGTGATTAATCTAATTTGCTCTTCAATGCCAGAGACTTTAAGATCATGATGTATGACCTCGTTTTAGGTAGACCAAGGAGGATTGGTTATCATACGCATGATTTTATTTTGGATAACTTGCAGTTTCCCAATATGTGATTTTGCAGCAGCTCCCTAAATGGGACATGCGTACAAAATCATATGTGCAATGATCTGTTTGTAAAGGAGAAGCTTGTTCTCCAGGGAAAGGGGTGACCTCTTACAGAGCATGGAATGAAGGGAAGTAATATTTTTGTTGGCTGATTGGGTTTTTAAATAAATATGGGTGCTGTAAGTCATGTGAGCGTTAAGTGCGATGCCCAAGTACTTTACAGAATGATTGAAAGGTATATTTCATTAAAGATTTTGATTTGCAAGTTATATGAGACTGCTCTGTAGTGAAGTTTAAAAATAACTACGTTAGATAACGAGTTAATTTTGATTTTCCATTGCACGAGCCAGTGCTCAAGGCTGTGTGTGATGTAGCTTTGCAGTCAAGAAACGTTCAGAAATCAAGAAATGGAGAGATATATATATACCTAAGTTAAGGATTAACACTCCACCAGAGATAGCCAATCATAAAACAGATTGAAGGACATTCCAACCAATTCGAAACGAAAAGTAACATACAAGATTCACATGCACCTATACACAACAGAAATATTCCAACAAGATGAATCAAATCTGAAGAAGACTACTTGTAGAAGACCCAACAAGTAAAAAAAGTTAATTCAACACATAAGAGCCCAAAAGGCTAACAAATGGAGAACAGAGCATTCTTCCAGACTGAAGATAAATTTGAAGTATCATTTACTAAATTACAAAAAAAAATGTTTAAAACAAGTCAAGATTAGAGATCGACGTGCATTTTTGTACGATCTTTGCTAAGTAAAAATCAAAACAGTTATCAAAGTCATAGTAATGTTAAGATATTGCTGATTTATTAAACCCCTATTTTTACATACTTTTCATGTTTCCCGTAACGAAATTTTAAAGCACGTTTAGTTTGATCAATATAAGAAACATCACACTAACAAGAAATACTGCAAATGCCCCAACTATTAAATGTTTCTAGAGGATCATTAACATTAGAAACCTTAACTTAATAATTGGTATAAACACATTATACAAATAGAACTTCTGAAATATTTTAGGAATTTGCTAAATATTTTGATTCCACTTTTGTCTATTTCTTATTTTATGGGACTCTTCTTGTATGTAATTTTTGTCTTACTTTCGACTTGTTGGTACGCTATTAATCGTGCTCTGTCCTGATGGAACGTTTCTGTTATGTTTTGGAGAATCCAATCTTGTGTGTTAGTTCTTTTTTTTCAGATTGACTGGATTCTGCTTTCTAATTAGCTCTTTCGGGTATACTGTGAATCCATGACTTAAGTATCACATATCTCCATTCCTTCAATTGTGCCCATTTCGTCATTTTGACACAGGATGTGCTGGTCTCACTTGGATTGAAAAAGAGATCCAGTATATCTCGAAACATCTGTATGTTGCTTTATTTCATCAATTATGGCTTAATTACGTTTGTTTTCTGAGTTTTAATTTATCATTTCCACAACGTATTTTAACTTATTTAAGCATTTATTTTTTCTGTTGTAACTAATTGCATATATCCCACTAACAGAAATAATCATTACGAAAATTAAAATCTGATGTGAGCAGCACATGACTTTCCCTGCAGACTCAAATTCATTGCCTCTATATTTCATTATATAATTTAAATTTAGTTTAATTGCACTAAATAACACGCATAAATTATGGACTCAAAATCGGCATAGCAAAAATGCCAAAAAATTAAAATATCTCGAGAACGGCTTGTACAACAGTTTAATTGCAAAAAATAACGTCCACAATTATATAAAATGACACTAAATTAGTACTTTTTATTCAATTGTCGTTCTTAGTTGACAGTTGGACGTTTTTTTAAACGGTTCCGCACCGTAAATTCGAAAAAAACTAAAATATCTCGAGAATAGCTAATCCTAGTGTAATGGGGTTGGTCTTATTCTTCTATTTGTTAAAGATTATGTAGAAAACATGCATTTAATTCATATATTTGAGCATACATAGTATCTTATTTTAGATTGTGGCGATTTTTGCGGGCCATTTCGCAAAAAAAGGCAGGTTACTTTTTTCGAATCGTACCAAAGTCTAATCAGCACCAAGGTAACCCACAAGTGACTTATATACCGAATTTTGTAAAATTTGAACAATTAGTTTTTCAGCTAGAGTGAATGCAAGCAATTTTTGGGGGACATTTTGTAAAAAAGGCTTGTTGTTTTTTTGCCGAATCGTACCAAAAATTAATCAGAACCTGGGTCACACATAAGAGACTTACCTACCAAATTTTATAAAATTCGGCTTATTAGTTTTTGAGTTAGAGTGGATACATACATACAGAGAGACAGACAAACATACAGACAGACAGACACACATATAGACAGACAGACAGACAGACAGACAGACACACAGACATACAGACAGACAGACACTCACACAGACGTCACGCTAAAATAGTTTTTTCATATTCTTGAGGCCCCAAAACGTGGAGATCTATCGAAAACTCGATTTGCGATTTTCAACTTGATTCCAATATTTTTCCTATACATTACCATGTACTGCAGGGGAAGTAAAAATCTGATGTGTGCAGCAGATGACTTTCCCTGCCGACTTAACTTCATATTTTCTTTATTTCTTTAATAATTCATTAGACTAAGTTTAATTGCACAAAATAACACTACATTTACATTTTTAATTCAATTTTTGTTTTTACTTGGTAATTGGACATTTTTCCGAAATCCGCGTAACAAAAATGCAAGAAATCTCAAATATCTTGAGAACGGATAGTCCTCAAGTAAAATGGAGTGAATTATATTTTTTTCCTCGTCAAACATTGAGTATAAAACAAGAATTTAATTAGTAAATTTGAGAATAGGTAGTCCTTTTTTTACAGATTTTCGCGATTTTGGGGACCGTTTCGTAAAATAATGAAGGTTGTTCTTTTCCGAATCATACCAAAATTTAATCAGCACCAGCGTATCCTATGTGTAACTTATCTGCAAAATTTTGTGAAATTTGGTCAATTAATATTTTAGCTAGAGTGGATAGATGAAATTTTTACTGGCCATTCCGCAAAAAAAGGCATGTTCTGTTTTTATGAATCCTACCAAAAACTAATCAGAACCAGGGACTCACCCAAGTGATTTATCTACCAAATATTCTTATATTCGGTACAGTGGTTTTTTAGTTAGAGTGAATACATACATTGCACAGACAAACAGACAGACACACAGACACATTCACTGACGTCACCCTAAAAATAGTTTTTTCGTATTCTAGAGGTCTCGAAACGTGTAGATCCGTCGAAAACTCGAGTTGTGATTTTCGGTATGATTCCAATACTTTCCTTATACATTACCATGTTTTACAGGAAAAGTAATATACATTACCATATAATGCAGGGAAAGTAAAAATCTGGTGTGGGCAGCACATGACTTTCACTGCAGTCTTATATCCACGTTATCTTTATTTTAATTAAATTTAATTCACTTTTAATTCAATTTTCGTTCTCATTTGGTAACTGGACTTATTTTCAAAGATGGAGTAGAGAAAATACGAAACAAGAAAGATCAATCATGCTTAAAGCATTGATTATGAAACACTTTACAACTTCAATGCAATTTTATTTTAAAAAGTCTAAAATGCAATACATTCATCGGTAATATTTTAAAACTTATCACAATACTACATTAATTTATTATATTTGAAAGCTTAAACCTACATTGAAAAAAATGAACTTCCTTCAAATGACGGCATTGAAATATAAATTGCCTGGTTTAAATATCTCTAAAATGCGATATATTCCACGGTAATATTTTTAAATTTATCATAATACTACGATACTTTATTATATTTGAAAACTTTATCGAAAACAACTGAAATTAATTCAAATGACGTCATAGAAAAACTAACACGACTAGACCTCTCAATGAAAACAGCATTTCATTCATAACATTTCCCCATTCATTTCATTCATCACAATACTATAATAATTTATTTTATTTAAAAATTAAGACCATGGAACTACAAGTAATTAATCTCTATGCTTAAAACTTCATCGAAAAAAATCGTACTTCTCTTTATAAAATCAATTAATATTTCATTCATATCAGCCAGGCAGACTCCATGGACTAAATTATTTTGTGTTAAAAAAATACAGCAATTCTAATACAACTCATTCTACATATTTTGCTTTTTATATTTTACATAAGTGAAAAATAGGCTTCGTTGTAGAAATAATCAAATTTGGATGATCATTTAAACTCAAATATATTGTAATTGCGTTGTTTCAGTATGTACATGCACAGAATTTAAGCAAAATTAAAGTAGTTTTAGGGCGTATACAACACTCAATGTGAATTAAAAAGAACTTAACAAGTCTCGATTTTGCAACAAGATGGATGCCATATATCATTTTGAAGTGGGTCATGTGATCTTTTCATATCATGGTCACGTGATCGTTTCATATAAGAGGTGTAATTAATATTTCAATTTTAATTTAAAAAACTACGGAATATATTTCGTTAAATTTTTTTTTATATATTTTATGGGACAATTTAAATATTACCTAAAATTTTCGAAGCAATTTGTGAATTTTAAATCCGCTTAAAAAATGTTTGAAAAATTAGGTCACATAGGGCTCAATGTATTTCATTTTTTCAACCCGGTTTCAATCCAAAACTAATTGGGTGATATTATTCATTTATATTCCCATAGGTCCTACAGACCGTCTGAACAACATGCTAAAATGTCATTTTGTTTAAGTCATTTTTACGGCAGTCATCGTGCTAACGGACAGACAGACAGAATGAACAAAGTCATAAACACTTTTCAACTTTGTTGTAAAGTGTTAAAAACTAATATATCTCGAGAACTGCTGGTCCGAATGTAATGGGATGTGTCTTATTCTTTTCATAGTTAAACATTACGTATAAAACAGGCATTTAATAGATATATTCAGGCATACGCAATTTTTATTTTAAAATTTCACGAGTTTTGAGGGCCATTTCACAAAAACAGGCAGGTTATTTTTTCCGAATCGTACCTAAATCTTATGAACACCAGGGGGACTTACAGGCGATTTATCTACAGAATTTTGTGAAAATCGGTTCATTAGTTTTTCAGCTAGAGTGGATAAAGGCAATTTTTGCAGGCCATTTCGGAAAAAATGTCGGGTTCTTCTTTTATCCCGAATCGTATCCAAAACTAAACAGCACCAGATCCGCCCTTAAGAGACTTACTTACCAGATTTTATGAAAGTTTTTTATTTAGAGTGGATACAAAATCTGTACAGACAGACAGACATACAGATAGACAGACACACATACAGATGTCACGCTAAAAATAGTTTTTTCGTATTCCAGATGTCTCGAACGTGTAGATCCGTCGAAAACACGAGTTGCGATTTTCGGCATGATTCCAATACTTTCCCTAAACATTACGAATATTGCAGGGGAAGTAAAATATGATGTGGGTAGCACATAACTTACCCTGCAGACTTAAATTCATATTTTCTTTATTTCTTTAATAATTCGGTAGATTGAGTTTAATTGCACCAAATGACACTAAGTTTTCATTCTTAATTCAATTTTTGTTTTTATTTGATAATTGGACATATTTCCGAAATCGGTCTTTCAAAAATGCAAGAAATCTCAAATATCTTGGGAACGGTTAGTCCCAAAGCATAATGGAGTGTATTATATTCCTTTCCTTGTTAAAAATTGCATATAAAACGAGAATTTAATTGATGCATTGGAGCATACGTAGTCTTTTTTTTTTAGAATTTGGCGATTTTTGCGGACCATTTCGTAAAAAAAGGCAGATTGTTCTTTTCCGAATGATACCAAAATCTAATTAGCACCAGAGTATCCCACAATTAACTTATTTACTAAATTTTGTGAAATTTGGTCAATTAGTATTTTAGCTAAGAGGGATGCATGAAATTTTTGTAGGCCATTTCGTAAAAAAATGCGTGTTCTTCTTTTCTCAAACATACTAATATCTGATCAGCACCAGAATATCCCACAGTAACTTATCTAACAAATTTTGTGAAATTTGGTCAATTAGTATTTTTGCTAGGGTGGATACATCAAATCTTTGCGGACCATTTCTTATAAAAGCAGGTAGTTATTTTTCGAATCATACCCACATCTAATCAGCACCAGAGTATCGTACAAGTAACTTATCTACCAAATTTTGTGAAATTGGTAGATAAGTTACTTGTACGATACTCGTACGATACGATAGTGTGGAAATATCGTACGATACTCGTACGTTACTTGTACGATACGATAGTGTGGATAAATGAAATTTTTACAGACCATTCCGCAAAAAATGCAAATTCTGTTTTTACGAATCCTACCAAAAACTAAACAGCACCAGGGGCTCACCCAAGTGACTTACCTACCAAATTTTATGAAATTCGGTCCAGTATTTTTTTAATTAGAGTGGATACATACATTGCGCAGAAAGACACACACACAGAGACACACACAAACACACACACAGAGAGACACACACACAAGCGTCACCCTAAAAATAGTTTTTTCGTATTCTAGAGGTCTCGAAACGTGTAGATCCGTCGAAAACTCGAATTGCGATTCTCGGTATGATTCCAATACTTTCCTTATACATTACCACGTATTGCAGGGAAAGTAAAATTGGTCCATTGGTAGAGACAATATTAATTAAATATAGAAACTTTGTGAATGATAAAAATGAGAAATGTCATTAAGCTGCTGGAACACCGACCCAGGGCCACGGAAATTTGGGCGTGTCCACACTCGAATCTGACAGTTTTAATCTTAGTTATGTTAATATTGCACTGGTGTAAAATAATCTCAACCTCTAAGCGGATTCTCAATAAAAATGTTAGACTCTGGGCTGTTAGCAAGGGTAACTGTGCGCGTTTGACATAAACAAATGTTATTATTATCATTATCTTTGTCTATATGTCTATCAGATTCGTTGACAAATTTTGCGAAATATTTCCATCTAGTCAGTTTTGGGGGAATGTGATAATTCAAATTGACGATAATTCAATATCTCTGAAAATTTAATATAACTTCTGACAATCCCATAGCACCTACGACCATTAACCAAACCATTATTACCAACCACCATCCGGCATTAATCCATTTGCCTATCCAATATACACATTTAATTGACCCAAAGATTATTGCTTGTTTCAATAAAACCCATTCATATAATCTACAACTTAACCCCCCACCTATTATAATATTCTATTCATTCTAACTTTGATACCGCCCTATACACATAATCCACAATTAATTATCCTGCCTGCTTGCATAATGCTCATCACTTTTGCCTATAGGCATGTAGGTGGGAGCAGAACACGCTGTAGTGTTCTTTAAGGAAATCGTTTAAAAGGGGTAAGATGAAAATAAATTGGGACTATTTATGACACATTTGTATAACTAAATGATTGTAACAAAAACAAAAATATCGATTTACAATCGCAAAAAAGGAGTAAAAACGTAGAAATTTGGCTAAAATTTTTTACGGAAAGATTTGATAAATGATTCACGATTATTGCGTTTTCTTGTAGAACGTTAAATTAAAGTAAAAAAAAAACGAAAATAATATTAAAATTAATTTTATTTATTACCAACTAAATGAAGAATTTTGAAGAAATTTGAAGAAGAAATACCATAGTTTTAGCCTTTAAAGAATGAAAGTAAATCAGGGTAAGGCTGCCATTAAATTTCTACCACTAAATTTATTAGTTGAAAAAATGACAAACGAGATCAGCATCAATATTATACCTTATTATATAATCCTTCAAAATTTATTAATTTTCCATATATGGGCTATTGTTCTTTTGGATTGTTAAAATGAGCACTTTCCAAGTGCAGATCTTAAATAATATACGGAATTTAGCAGTCAACGAGTTTTAAACTAATATGTCACTACTGACTTTAAGAGTTAATTATATCACTGGGAAATAACTCCAAAAATGTTTAAACATCCTTTGTACATATCGTACTTCATATGACACAAAGTATTTTAGTACGATGGCGTAATTAAAAGTAAACCAAGTTCAAAATGAAACAAGAAAGATCAATCATGCATAAAGCATTGATGGTGAAACACTTTCCAACTGAAATGCAACTTTATTTAAACATCTCTAAAATGTGATACATTCAGCGCTAATATTTTTAAATTATCGTAGTACTTCAGTAGTTTATTTTATTCAAAAACTTAAGACTTCATCGAAAAAGACAGTACTAGTTACAATGAACCTGATTCAAATGACATCATTGAAATGTAAACCATCTGCTTCTATGTAAAATCTGTGACTGTTTCGTGCATATCACATATATCCCAAACTCTAGAGCAAAATATTTTTCCATGAAAAATGTTTAGCACTATTTATACAACGCACCTTAAAATCGTTTGACTTGTGTACATTCTGTATGCTATAGTATAGTATTAAAATGAGGCTTCGTTGTGAGAATAATCAAAATTTAGTAATCATTTAAAATAAAAAAATCTGATGTGGGCAACACATGACTTTCCTTATATAATGTAATAAATTTACTACTTTCACAGTAAAAACAAAAAATAGATTACTTTTATAGTAGTTATTTATATTCTTTCTTATAGTAGATACTTATAGGTTTTTCTTATAGTAGATACTTATATTCTTTCCAAGATATTGAATTTTCGACAATAAGTCGTCATTTTCAATGATTTAGCGTCATTTTCATCCATTTGGCGAGATTCTCGTTAATTTGGCAACTTTTCTAAAAGTCGCCAAGTTGGCGACATTCCGCCAAATTCGTCGCCAAAATATCGCTAAGCGTTATGGACGAAGAAATAAGTTATTCTTACAGCAGACAAATGACTATTGGCGTTCCAATACAAACGTATTACTCAAAGTATCTTTTTCCATGAATGGAACGAGCTAGATCCACGAGAATGATGTCACCCAATTTATCGCATGGTATTATATATGAAAAGGGAACATGGTTCTCAATAGGAAATATTTTTTTTATTATTTTATATGACTTTTTGATTATTTTTTTGAAAAATGTGTAATGTCTCGAGAACGGTTCATGTTAGCATTCTAAAATGTATGCCAATCGTTTCCTAATGAAAAATTACATAAGAAATGTCTATTTGCGTAACTTTATTAGTGGTTTTGATTTTTTGACGATTTTTTCAAAAATGCATTCGAAAATTTAGGGGGTTTCTGAACATTCGATTGCGTATAAAAACAATAGGCTTCCAGTGTTTACTGATTGTGATTTTTGTACCAAATTTGGTTTGAATCGGTTCATTCGTTCGTCAGTTTACGTCTCCACAGACTCACTGACACACACACACACACACATACTTTCACACACACACATACTTTCACACACACACACACACACACACAGACAGACATCACTTCAAAAATGTTTGATTCGTGATCAGGGATGCTTGAAACGTGCTCTCCCGTCGAAAACTCGGATTCGAATTTTCGATCCCGTCACAATACTGTCCTTATACATTATGTATATAAGGAAAGTAAAAATATTGCAATTGCATTGGACAGAATTTTGATATATAGATAATACGCAAAAATAAAGCGGCTTTATGACTGATGCAACAATATATATAAATTAAACGACCTTTAAATATCTACGATGGCAGTGGCTAAAATGGAAGTAATGTTTTATTTTGCAGAGGGTCACGTGATAGCTTCATATATCATCGGTGTAATTATTATTTCAATTTTTATTTTCAAAATACTACCCCACATATTTTGCTGAAAACTTTTTAACACATTTTTTGATAACTTGACTATTTCCTAAAATTTTCGAAGCAATTTGTGAATTTTAACTTCGCTTAAAAAATGTTTGAAAAATCAGATACAATGTATCTCATCTTTTCAACCTGGATTCAATTCGAAACTAATTAAATGATATTATTCATTTTTATTCCCAGATATTACACAGACTGTCTCAACAACTTACTAATATTTATTTTCGATAAAGTCATTTTTAATGCAGTTATCGAACGGACAGACAGACAGGCAGACAGAAAGTCCAAAACCAGAAACAATTTTGAACAATGTTGGAAAGTGTTAAAAAGGCTGTATACTTGCGGCAATTCAAGTTCTCTCAATGTGAAAGGTTGTTTATGCGCTTGTGCATGCGTACTGATCTGCAAGGATGACAATTTTCCACTCCTAATACGTCGTACTCCAACATGCAGCTAAGAATTAAGATTTATGTACCTGCTACATAACAGATATTACTCTAGTCACTACATGCTAAAGGAAAAAGCTTACGGAAGACAGAAAAAAAGAAAAACTTATTTATTTATGAAAGTACACAGCACTTAAGCAAGACAACGTACATCTAGTTTGGGCGTTTGCAAATGGCAAATATGCCTATTGCTTTAACATAAAAGTATCCCGACTTGGGAAACAAACTAAATGACATATGTTCGAAGGAGCGAAAAGAGTCTTGGTCGGAATGACAGAGCAATTGTAGAGAGAAAGATAGCGAGAGAAAGAGAGCGATATAATATCCTGCCTTCTTCTTTAAAAAATCTTGGAAGCTGCAGTGCGACAGATTTTGTCCGATTGGCGTGCTTTACTTAGGCTTTGCCAAACTATTCTGACAGTAGTTGTGATAATAACTTCAAACCTCCACTAAGTTTACAAAGTCCACTTCGACGATAAGAACTTGTAATTTCGTTCCAGTAGAGCGTTGGTGGGCTAGTTCGATTCTTGGAGAGAAGCAAAATTCTTTACAGTGGCACCAAAACAAATCAACCCTGCAGGTTAGTACAAACATGTCGGAGGGGCGCGGTATCCCAGTGGTTAGTGCGTGTGGATTGCACTTGGACGACCTGAGTTCGATTCAGGCCTCTTCCCAAACTGTCGCCGTGTTCACGTGGAGTAGGATCTTGTTAAACATATGGGTCAGTAAGTTCTTTTGAAAGGTTAATGGTAGGGGAATGAGGGTACAGTCCTTGTGGATGCCATCCTCACTGGGTTCCGGTCTAAATTGGGTAGTACTTCCCGGCAGTGCAAACAGATACCTTACACCTTCGCGTAGGTCGGACGATCTATGTCGAAGAAGAAGAAGATGTCGGAGGTCTGAAAGTGACGCTTGTACGACTAGCACAGATTCAGTGGATTCTGTGATATGAAGCGCCGATTTCAAATAGAGAGGACAACGACTACGCGGGATACTAACCTGGGTAAAAATAGTAGTAGCATGAGGCTTATTTGAGGTGGCAAAAATAGCAGGAGGTGGTCAGACAGATTATCACTTGGATGCCAATATGACATTAGAGGGTGGTCACTTGCATGCTAATCTGACATTAGTGTCCACTTCAATAAAAGTTTCTAATTCCGTCCCAGTCGCTCAACGATAAAGCGTCGCTGGCCAATTCAAAGATCCAATCTTCGATAAACGGTTGGGTCAGTAAAGTCCTTTACAAGTTATATAGACCATATATTAGACACTATTAATAATAAGACCTTAGAAATATGCTGTATAAAACCAATAATTTGTGTTCAAATCCATACATTCATGTAATTTGTAAACTCATAATTTTTAAGAACATTATATTCATGTTCTTTCATATTTGAATGACAAATTATTCGTAGTACATATTGAGTCTCATGTTCATTACTATAGAAGCCATATAATTAATCAACGAACGCATAATGAACGTACGAAGGCATAACTAAGTAAATAGCCAGTCGCTGCTTTCATAAAGTTATCCTAACTGCCAGTACACTCAATTATATAGTTGACGTAATTTCAAATAAGTGGTATTTCATGCAATTCTTCGTACTAAATAAGAAATATTTTAATAAGAAATAAGTTTAGACTAAAGCGAAAATCTATGCCACTGACATCAGATTTATTTTAGTTTAAATGCTCTGGCTTTGCATATACAAAAGGTAAATTCAATTGACAATTGTGGTATTATAACCTTCTAAATACAACCCATTTATGAAATAGTTCCAGTCCCAGTCTCGATGAAATATTATACGAGTGTACCTTTTGACAGACTGGCCACATAAGGGCCTATTTGATAATTATCTCTGATATATTGACAAGGAAAATGGCCAGTATAGATGAAATCGAATTTCAACGCCATTTTAGCATATGCTCAGTAAATAGGTACCTTATGCTTGGTTCAGTTCAGATTCGAATTCTTAATTAATTCCTGAAAGCAGAGCATGTGAGTTGAAACAGACTCTAAATGAATTTCAGTGGATAACATTCCAGTAATTGTGAAGTATTGGAAGAATTATTAAAAGTATTGATAGAAAGTGATTTTGTGCACAGAACTCATAATATTTAAAACTTTAAAAATAAAGACAACCAAAGTTGGCTATAAAATGTCTTTAATAAAATCTCCATGCATGACATACATGAAAAGTATCTAATTTTTATGTACGTCTTAGATGGATACCTTATTAAAGACATTTTATAGCCAACTTTGTCTTTATTACTTTCCTTATATACATAATGTACAAAGGAAAGTATTGAGACGGGGTCGAAAATTCGAATTCGAGTTTTCGCCGGGAGAGCACGTTTCAAGCATCACTGATCACGAATCAAACATTTTTGAGGTGATGCCTGTGTGTGTGTGTGTGTAAAAGTATGTGCGTGTGTGTCAGTAAGTCTGTGGAGAAGATATCTCACGAACCAGTGGAGCAATTCGGGTGAAATTTTGTAAAAATATCACAATCCGTGAATACTGGACAGCATGTTATTTTTAAACGTAATCGAATGTTCAGAACCTCCTAAATTTTCAAGTGAAATTTTGAAAACATCATCAAAAAATGAAAACCTTTAATAGAGTTACGCAAATAGACATTTCTTATGTAATTTTTCCTTAGAAAACGATTGACATAAATTTTAGAACGCTAAAATGAACCTTTCTAAAGATATTGCATATTTTTAAATAAATTTATCAAAAAATCCCATAAATAAAAAAAATATTAACTGTTGAGAAACATGTTCATTTTTCATATGTAATACATTGCGATAAATTTGATGACATCATTTTCGTGGATCTAGCTCGTTCCATTCATGATAAAAGATACTTTGAGTAATACTTTTCTATTTGAGCGCCAATAGTTATTTATATGCTATATGAATAACTTATTTCTCCGTCCATAACGCTTGGCGAGATTTTGGAGCTGAATTTGGCGGAATGTCGCCTACTTGGCGACTTTTTAAATGTTGTCAAATTAGCGAAAATCTCTCCAAATGGATAAAAATGACATTAAATCAACGAAAATGACGACTAATTGACAAAAATTCAATATCTTGGAGAGAATATAAATATCTACTAAAATAAAAACCTATATTTTTATTGTAAAAGTAGTAAATTCATTGCATTATATAAGGAAAGTCATGTGTTGCCCACATCATATTTTTTTAAAGTTTTAATGATTCGACGAGTTTTCCATACGATTTTATCCTGATACTTCGTTTGCAATTATATTCAGATTTGCTAAATAAATATATGTTTTAGCATCTATTGTTATTTATAAGTATTAAATGTTTGGAAGAAAAACATACCTTTAATTCGTGGTGA
This sequence comes from Amaurobius ferox, assembly GCA_951213105.1. Lineage (NCBI taxonomy): Eukaryota > Metazoa > Arthropoda > Arachnida > Araneae > Amaurobiidae > Amaurobius > Amaurobius ferox. The sequence goes on from OX578140.1 coordinate 107,215,771, forward strand.
CTAAAGAAAGAATTAAATTTAGAAAGGAATCAAACCACCAATCTCCATTCGAACAGATGACGCTTATGAGGTACTAAATCAAATATATTTCCTCTCTTAAAGAATACCTACACTCACTTTCTTCAGCAGTCATATGTAAATGCTAATTGTGATATGTACAACCCTCTTAATTCAATTCCTTCTTATATATTTCAGAATCTGTGAATTGAATCTATCCTTGAATTAAATCAGCTGCCACGTGTCTCAGGATAATCGAAATAACCGCATTTTTCAGATTTCAGTACATTCTTTATAGACGTGGCTCTTAGGAAAACCTTAAACACTCTGATAACATAACTATGTAAGAAAAGGTCTATGAATGTGCACGTTAGATCTATTTATAATAAGTTGGCCAAAATAAATATTGGAGCATTGCTGTCATATTCAGCAATGCTAAAATAAATAAAACTTACATACAGAGGAATCTAGCAATCTAATGTACAACCTGTTCAAACTGCACTCAGTTATCAAAAATTCATATTTTAATTCAGGAATAAATATTTCCACGTACTTTATTAAGCATTGCAGGGGATAATATAACATTTTCTTTAGACTGGAAATATTAGATCTGCAAAAATGTATATTTTTGTGTGTTGAATTTGGAATGCAATTTCTGTTTTGTTATGCTCTGTGTCGCAGATAATACGACTAGTCAAGAATTTATTATCTCTCATATACGCGTTTTGTTCGACCCTGATGTCGATCCCTACTAATTAGATAACCTCCAACAGCCGAAGTGCCCAACCAGTCGATTGCGATCTGCTGGTCGATCGAGATTTGATTTTGAGTTGATCTTTACGTTTATCTCCATCCCATGTGCGTAAAACATTGTATTAATTGATTCCCATAAGAAATAATGTGAACTCTGAAATTAATATTAGTTGCCTCTTAAAAGTAAAATGTATTATATCTAAAAACCTGTTAACAGACGCAATAAAACAATGTAGATTCTTAAAACTATGTAGTCTGTGAGTTCAAAATGTTTGCTGTGCTGTATTTGTACGACTGATGTATTTATTTTAGCATTGAATGAAAACTCAGTATCTGAATAGTTAAGTCTCCCTAAATTGGGTCAAGGTCTGAATATTTAAGTCTCCCTAATTTGGGTCAGTGTCTGAATAGTTAAGTCTCCCTAAATTGGGTCAGTATCTGGATAGTTAAGTCTCCCTAAATTGGGTCAATGTCTGACTAGTTAAGTCTACCTAAATTGGGTCTGTGTCTGAATAGTTAAGTCTCCCTAAATTGGGTCACTGTCTGAATATTTAAGTCTCCCTAATTTGGGTCAGTGTCTGAAAAGTTAAGTCTCCCTAAATTGGGTCAGTATCTGGACAATTAAGTCTCCCTAAATTGGGTCAATGTCTGACCAGTTAAGTCTACCTAAATTGGGTCAGTGTCTGAATAGTTATGTCTCCCTAAATTGGGTCAAGGTCTGAATATTTAAGTCTCCCTAAATTTGGTCACTGTCTGAATAGTTAAGTCTCCCTAAATTGGGTCAGTTTTTCTCTCTGGTTCTACAGATAAAAATTAGAAAGACAACACTAACGGTCTTCATTAAAATGTTTCCTGTTTATGCGCATTATTTACTAAATGATTTAATTCTAAATATTTTGATTTTCAATTTTTTTTTTAAATACCTACTTTTACAAACACTGCATCTTGGTTAATTAAGATTTTCTGTACAGTTTTCCCTCTCCCTGGGCTTCAACCTTTTGACAAAAAAGTGGTCTAAGCCTTTCATTCTATAGCTGATGTGAATTCTGCAAAAAGCACCAACGGACAATCAAAAATATGAGTACCAGAAGAATTACGCAAATGGCGAAATTTTTTTAATATTATATCGTTTATTAAAGTTATGCATATGATTGGATTTGATTTTAAACTGCAGAAAATAGGAACCCTGCTATTCTGTAGGATGAAGATATCCAATTTCCAATAAAACGCGAGAAATTTCTTATTAAATAAAGTATTTAACAAGGGCAGTTCTTTCAGTCTATATCTACAGATCTTGAACTAGACTACATTTCAGTTAATCTAGGTTTAACTGATATCTAATTAATCCCAAACTAATTTTTACTTTCCCTGCAATACATGGTAATGTATAGGGAAAGTATTGGAATCATGTCGAAAATCGCAACTCGAGTTTTCGGCGGATCTACACGTTTCAAGATCTCTAGAATACGAAAAAACCATTTTTAGCGTGACGTCTGTGTGTGTGTCTGTGTGTCTGTCTGTCTGTCTGTCTGTCTGTGTGTCTGTGTGTCTGTCTGTCTGTCTGTGCAGATTTTGTATCCACTCTAACTAAAAAAGTAATTGACCGAATTTCACAAAATTTTGTAGGTAAGTCACTTGTGGTCGGAGCTGGTGCTGATTAGTTTTGGGTACGATTCGGAATAAAAGAACCCGCCTTTTTTGTGAAATGGCCCGCAAAAGCTTGTATCCACTGTAGCAGAAAAACTAATGGACCGAATTTCACAAAATTCGGTAGATGAGTCACGTATAGGTCACCCTGGTGCTGATTAGATTTTGGTACGATTCCAAAAAAAATAACCTGCCCTTTTTTGCAAAATGACCCGCAAAAACTGCCAAAATCTAAAATAAAAAACTGAGTATACTCAAATATATCCATTAAATGCTGATTTAATACGTAATTTTTAACGACGAAAGGAATAAGACCAACCCCATTACACTAGGACTAGCCGTTCTCGAGATATTTTTGTTTTTCGTACTTTCCCTACGCCACCTTTGAAAATAAATCCGGTTATCAAATGAGAACGAAAATTGAATTAAAAGTGAAATAAATTTAATTAAAATAAAGAGAACGTTAATATAAGTCTGCAGGGAAAGTCATGTGCTGCTCACATCAGATTTTTTTATAACGTGAGAGCCTTTGATCGGGAGCTATTATTTAAAGTGGAATCTAAACATATAATACCATGTATGCATAGGGGCAATTATTTAACTTTCGGATGTTTTCAGTATCATAGCTATAATTTCGTCAATTATCGTTCTAATCATTTAAATTAATTTTTAATAATAGCTAAATATTAAAACGCTTCTTTTAAAGGGAATGAATAAATTTAAAACTACTTTTAAAGCATTTTCAAAGTTAAAAACAAATTTAAAACTCTTGTGGCCCATGTTTACATAATAAGTTTGCCAATTAAATTACTTTATCAGTGGATTTCACTCATAAAAATAACCTGACAACAAACTTTCATCATTTCGCTTTGTTTTTTGAAACACGCTTGCGCACAGATGTGTAAGAATATATTTTTAAATAAATAGACACGGCTTGGTTTTTCTGTCAACCCCACACCTGTAATTCGTGTACAATTTAAATAAAAGCTATTTCCAACGCAACCTCTGACAACGCACTTTCGTTAATGTCATGTCTTTCTTCTGAAGATGACGTTTTTTAGTCTAGTTTGTGCAAATGTGATGTAATGAAGTTATCGTTTTTAATGATTGATGGGTAAGTGCCGTATGCCAGTTCCATGCCAACTCTATTCAGTATATATAATATTTGCTTAGGATTCTGAAATAAACTAATTATGAGAATTTTGTTTAGAGATCTATTTTCTTCACATATGGCTGTATTTGTTCGATATGAGAAATAATATTGATATTAAAATCGAAATTCGCTAAAGTATAAGCTCCACATATGTCAACGCCGTTACAGTAAATTAGCTGTGGAATTGAAAAATTATTGAGGAAATGATGGTGATCAGTATTTTATAATACTAGGGGCTCAACCACTGCTTGTTAAGCCCACCAACCCCGCAGGATTCTTAATATAAGTTTTTAATGTTTTTAGTCCTGGTATTTCACTAGATCCTGGTATTTCACTAGTTAAATAATTACCCATACAAAGTTACCAACCCGTTCGTGGGATTTAAACTTGGTTATAGCTAGGAATTATTTTATAATCAAAGCAAAAGGTCTTTGGTTGTGATAAAAATTATCTCACTAAAAGAATCCCTGTCATGAAAACATCATGTTTCCAAATAATTTAAAGTACATATATAAATAAGTTTCGCTAGATTTTAAAAAAGAAATCACAAGGATATATTTTATGATGTGCATAACACTTTAGAGACTGTAAAGGACCTTGCTGCCCTAACCGGGAATCGGAACATGAATCTTTGAACTGGCCAGCCTACGCTTTACCGTTGAACTACTCTGACGAAATTTCAAGCTCTTATTGTTCTGTATTCTCCACTATCTAATGTTAAATTGGCGTGCAACTGACAATCTGACTGACCACCTCCTGCTATTTTTACCCCAGTCTAGCCTCACTGGTGCTACTTTTATTCTCCCGATTAGCGTTCTACGTGGTCGTCAATTTTAAATCGGAGCTCAATATCCTAGAGTCCACTGCTAGTCGTACTAAGATAAACTTTCAGATATCCAACATCTTTGCACTAACCTACAGGATTGATTTGTTGGGGAACCATTGTAAAAAACCGTGTTACTCCAACCGAGAATCGAACCCTAGATATTCGAACTGGCCAACCGGCGCCCTATCATTTAGCTACTGGGACGAAATTTCAAACTCGTATTGTCGAAATGGAAACTGCAAGACAACTGACTACAATCCGAATTGTGAAAGTTCGATACTTAGCGGGCTTCAAATACCCTGCGAGTTGTTTTGCGATTTCAAAACTATGTCTCAATATCATGTATTACAGGCATTGCTTATATTGTTCCGTGTGTGTTAGATTGTTTCCTAAAATAACCCCTTCCCCTCTTCAATATTTCTGTTTTGTCATTTCTATAATCATTTGTTCTCATTTCAATAATACAGTTTAAATTAGATCTCTATAGAACACAGTTTTGGACGTAAGGGGTTTGAGGGTCATAATCAATTCCTACTTATGCCGAACTCTAGCATTTGTTCTCCATATGGTTTATATTGGGAAGCGAAATTCTTGCTGTAACCAGGAATAGATTTAAAGATTTTCCATAGACTGTAAAACATTTGCAAAGTTTCAGGGAAGTCAGCTGTCCGTAATGGGGAGTAAGGTTACGGTAACAGTTACGGTAATATATATATATATATATATATATATATATATATATATATAAATACAAAAATAACGCTTTGGCAGATTATAACTAGCTGAATATTTCAGAAATGAAGCTGCAATTTCCATGTACGCCTGTAATTGGGGCTTTTCTTATCAGTTTGTCGAATTTATCAACAAAGTAGTTCAAAAAAATAATTATCAAAGGTTGCAGAATGTTTTGCAGTGTATGCAACACTTCGCACCTCCTCCCCCGTACTGGATTATTTTTAGCAGACGCATGACATATTTTGTATCATTCTGCAATGTCACCAATAAATAATTTTTTTATTGCTACTTTATTCCATTTAATTTTCTGTTCCTCAATGACCATTTATTTGGAATTGGACATAGAAATTCAACTAATTGAATTGTACCTTGTGCAATTCTGGACGACCTATGAATAGAGAACCTTTAGACACATGCACTGCACTTAATGGATGTAGTTGTATTGTTCAAAGATATTGGGAAGCTAGAAGGTTAATGGCTTAATTGCCAAATGCTTGGCATTTGTAGATAAATACAAACGAATAAATAAGTAATAAAATAATGTCAACACAATTTATTTATTCACTTGTTTAATTATACTGCTTTATGGGTAAACCTCAAATATAGATAGACATATGCAAATATATCAGCGCATTCTGTAGATAATTTCAAACGAAAACTACAATGCAGTACAATAAAATATAAACAACAAAAGAGAAAAGTAAAACATCAAGCACTCCATTACCATTAAACATATCATTACCATCATCATCATCATCATCATTACAGCGGATTTGATGTTACAATAAATCTCATAAGTGTGCTTTGTTACTTATAAATGACAATTTAATCAAAAAAGCTATTCATTTTTATACACAAATTTCATTAAATTTTAATAAATAAATTTGATGTTATAATTTTTCTGTTTCTATTATGATATCCTGTTTAAATACATAATTTCAATTCAGATTAAATCCTAGAGATGCAGCATATAAATTCTAGAGCTACAACGAAAACTGGATTCATGACCAAATGAATTTGGGAATAATTTTATCGCTAGCTACGTAATGCTAAATTAAACGCGAAAAAACTAAGAAATGATTACATTTAATATACATATATTTGTATTTGAAATGATTTTTAATACTCAATTAACACTAATATTTTTAATTATTGTTTTTGAATCTGTTTTTAGAACGTCTTTATAATTGTTTTACTCTGTGATTTATCATGATTTATCACTTAGATTTTAAACTGTTTGTCAAATGATAGCCATTTTCTGAAAATCACTGCTCTAAAAAATAATGTATTGTGATAAGGCCATACAGAGGAATTCGAAAATATTTTTACAAATTCTAATGGGAGATAATAAATACTAAACCAATGTATGTCTGCAGATTTCATTCTTTGGTAATACAGGGCATTGCTGAGAAGCGTAGCATTTGGCTATTTTCCACCATCATCATTCGTAACGTTTACTCCATACGTGTAGTAGGGAACATTCTACGAATGTTAAGATGGCCGACATACATCTTGAGTATGGAGGTGCTTATAGAAATAGAAAAGCTGCTAACAAAAAAACATAGCTTCCGTTTCTATTGTCAGTCCAATACCCCTCACAGCAAAGATCGTCACATGTGTGACAGTGACGTTGTAGTCACGTGATACCTCATATTTGTGTCTTCTATGCGATGTTACGCATTAGCAACTTTGTAACTTCATTGTGACTATATTCTGTGACGTTTCCACAATTTAATTAACACGTAACAATGTGACGATATTACAGTGACAACTACAATGTGACGTCACAAAAAAGTTAATAGGCGACGTCGCAAACGACCATGAAAATGACTAAAATGACTTCGCTGTGATCTCAATATGACATTGCCGAGACATACTGCGACGTCCTGTGACGTCACAAAGTCACAGTGTGGCGTAAATCTTCCGTCACTGTGAAAAAAAAATGCTGTTAGGGACACTAGCTGTATCTGTATAACCCAGAATGTTCAACCTACCTAAAGAAGCCGAAGTATCTGTCTGATAACAAGGAGAAGGCCACTCGATTTACCGTACAACCCAATGGTGGTGACAACCATATATAGGGATAGTAACATACTTCAATTGACTCATAACATCCCGGATGTACTTTCAGATCTAAATATATTCCTTATGTTCATATGCCGCATAGATACATAATAATTTGATGTGGCTTCGTGGATAGAACACGGGGCGAATTCGAGTCGTCATAATCACTGCGCTATCCTACTAAAATGCATGTCAGCCATCTCAGTATTCGTAAAAGTACTCCATTTTACACTCTGGAAATCCGTGTAAGAATGACCACGGTGACAATTGCCACCCAACAGCGTGCTCTACCAACAAATGGTGACGTCTGCCTGCATACATTACTTAACTAAAAATGTTTGTTCAAGTATTCCCTTTCTCCTATTAAAGTGTATACAGAGAATTTTGAATCACCCTGTATAATGACTCTTGTCCGCACTGCAAACTCCTAATGACAAACGTTGCCTCAGAGTAGCTTCCCTTCCAAACGTGGTTTTAATATTAAAATAGACCGTCCCCAAGGAGCGGCGAAATATAACGCTTGAATGGACAGAGGGATTTGATTCAAAACAGAATTTAGCGGTCCCCCGAATATTTCGTCCTGTGCAATTTCCTATGTTGCCTTTGCGATAATCCATCTCTGACTGTAACTCCTCCCAATTCGATCAACGACCTCCCCCCCTCCACTACCTATTTTCGATATTATGGCCCCTCTTATGGCAGGAAAAAAAGTGTGGGTCTGAGAATTATTCCTCGCTTTATGTCACCTAGGTGTTTGTATTCTTATCGACGTTTTCGCCATTTTAAGTAGTTTATAAAACCGTTTAAAAAAATCTACCGTTTCTGTGTCTGAAAAGTTCTGTTCGGGAAAAATAAATGTTTTCTCAAACAAAGTCCGATATTTTCCAAATAATGGGGATTGAAAGGCAGTTTAGCAATAAACTATAACTATAAGACAAACTCTCACGACAACATATTGACGCAAACAAAAAATCTGATGTAGGCAGCACATGACTTTCCTTGTATAATGCAATGAATTTACTACTTTTACAGTAAAAATATAGGTTATTCTTATAGTAGATACCTAAATTCTTTCCAAGATATTGACATTTCGTCAATTAGTCATTATTTTCATTGATTTAGCATCATCTTTATCCATTTGGCGAGATTTTCGTTAATTTCGCAACATTTAAAAAAGTTGACAAGTTGGCGACATTCCGCCAAACTCGTTACCAAAAGCGTTACGGACGGAGAAAATAAGTTATTCTTATAGCAGATTGCCGTTCAATTACAAAACTATTACTCAAAGTTCATTAAAAAGTCTGATGTGGGCAGCACATGACTTTCCTTATGCGATGAATTGGCTACTTTTATAGTTAAAAAAATGTTATTTTTATAGTAGATACTTATATTCTTTCCAAGATATTGAATTTTCGATTTAGTCGTTATTTTCGTTGATTTGGAGTCATTCTTATCAATTTGGCGAGATTTTCATTAATGTGGCAGCATTTATAAAAGTCGCCAATTTGGCGACATTCCGACAAATTCGTCGCCAAAATCACCAAGCGTTATGCACAGAGAAATAAGTTAGTCTTATAGCAGATAAATGATTATTGGCTTTCAAATGCAAAAGTATTACTCAAAGTATCTTCTCTCATGAATGGAACGCGCTAGATCCACGAGAATGATGTCACCAAATTTACCGCATGATATTACATATGAGAAGTGAACATGTTTCTCAACAGTTAATATTTTTTTTTAATGTATGGGATATTTTGATAAATTTATTTGAAAAATGTACAATATCTCGAGAACGGTTAGTGCTAGCGAATGTTTATGTTAATCGTTTAGTAAGGGAAACTTACATAAGAAATGTCTATTTGCGGAACTTTATTAAAGTTTTTAATTTTTTGATGATTTTTTCAAAATTTCACTCGGGATTCTGAGCATTCGATTGCGTTTAAAAACAATAGGTTTCCAGAATTCACGGATTGTAATTTTTGTACCAAATTTTGTTCGAATCGGTCCATTCGTTGGTCAGTTAATGTATCCAAAGACTCATTGACACCCCCACCCACCACACACACACACAGACATCACCTTAAAAACATCTTATTGGTGTTCAGGGATGTTTGAAATGTGCTCTGCCGTCGAAAATTCGAATTCGAATTTTCGACCCCGTCACATTACTTTCCTTATACATGTATGTATAGTATAAGGAAAGTAATAATATCTAAAGAAATAAACAATGTACGTAAAAGAGTGTCATTAAGTTAACCAGAACACGATGTATTTATGATCTATCTCTTACTGCGAGTATTTATACAAAGTTGTGAATTATGACAGGAATAAAATCTGTTGCGGGCAGCACATGGCTTTCGCTGCAGATTTAAATTCATTTTTACTTTCATTATGTACATATAATGTATAAGGAAAGTATTGTGACGGAGTCGGAAATTCGAATTAGAGTTTTCCATGTGAGAGCCCGTTTCAAGCATCCCTGAACACGAATCAGACGTTTTTGAGATGATGTCTCTCTCTCTCTCTCTCTCTCTCTGTGTGTGTATGTGTGTGTGTGTGAGTTTGTGTCAATGAGTCTTTGGAGACGATAACTGACGAACGAATGGACCGGTTCGAACGAAATTTGGTACACAAATTACAATCCATGAATAATGGAAGCTTATTGTTTTTATACGCAATCGCATTTTCAGAACCCTCCTAAATTTTCGAGTAAAATTTGGAAAAATTCCTCAAAAAATCAAAACCATTAATAAAGTTACGAAAATAGTCATTTCGTATGTAATTTCTCATTTGAAAACGATTAAAACAAATTTTAGAACGCTAGCATGAACCGTTCTCGAGATATTGTAAATTCTTCAAAAACATTATTAAAAAATCATATAAAATTAAAAAAAGTGTTACCTATTGCTGAAATGTGTTCACTTTTCATATGTAATGTCATGCAATAAATTGGGTGACATCATTCTCATGGATTTAGCTAGTTTCATTCTTTGGAAAATATACTTTAGGTGATACTTTTGTATTTGGACGCCAATAGTTAATTATCTGCTACAAGAATAACTTATTTCTCTATCCATAAAGCTTGGCGACATATTGACGAAATGTCGGCAACTTGGCGACTTTTTTAAATGTTGCCAAATTAACGAAAATGTCGCCGAATTGATAAAAATGACACTAAATCAATGGATAATGAAGTAATTATTAAAGTATTTTAATGTATGGGCTATATTGCTTATTGAGGGTGCTATCAACATTGATGATTGTTTAGAGTTGCTCGAAGTATAAGTTAATTGAGTATTTTGAAATAGTTTTACATATTGTCTTCCTGAAAATCGCCCAATGTACAATTCAACGATAAAGACACACTGCTGGGGATTTTATATATTATAATTTTATTATTAAATTAGTAAATCCTTTGCATTATATATAGAAAGCCATGTGCTGCCCAAATTAGATTTTTTCTTTATTTCCTAAATAATTAATTAAATTGCACAAAAAACATTTATTAAATGACATTTCGTTTTCATTCTGTAACTGGACTTATTTTCAAAGGGAGCGTATAGAAAATGAGGAAAAACTAAAATATCTTGAGAATTTAAAATATGCTGTCCTAGACTAATGGTCTTATTCTTTTCTTCGTCAAAAATTATGCACAAAACAAGCATTTAATTTATACACTGTAGCATACTCATTCTTTTATTTCAGATTTTGGATATTTTTCAGCGCCATTTCGTAAAAACAAACGGTTCTGCAGAATCCAGGGTTAATCAGAATCAGGGTCACCCACAAAGAATTTATTTACCAATTTTGTGAAATTTGGTCAATTAATTTTTCAGCTAGAATGGATACATACAATTTCTGGGCCATTTCGCAAAAAAAACCAAGTTCTTTTATCCCGAATCGTACCAAATCTAACTAGCATCAGGATCACGCAAAAGTGACTTACCTTTAAAATTTGAGGAAATTTGGTCCATTAGTTTTCGAGTTAGAGTGGATACATACATTGCACTGACGGATACACACACACACACAGGCGTCACGCTAAAAATAGCTTTTCCCTGTTCTAGAGGTCGCAAAACGTGTATATCCGTCGAAAACTCGAGTTACGATTTTCGGCATAATTCCTATACTTTTCATATGCATTACCATGTATTGCAGAGAAAGTAAAAAACACTTAAACAACTTACATATTAACCATGTGCACCTGCAATTCCAGTCTGATAGCAAGTGCAAAATTCATACAGTGACCACAATATATTGTAATCATAACCTTTCACAGATATTAAAGCAGAAATATATTCCATTGCAATAGCCAGCATCCAAATTATTTGAGACAATTCTCATTTCCCGCTTGCTTTGGCCTTTTAGAATATAAATTAAATTAAATCTTCTATAAATGTGGTTTACGTGTGAATTGAAGATGAGTTATTTCATTTAGCAACGACACTGAAATTTGATATTTGAAACATCCAATAAGCATTCCAATGTAAGAAATTAAATATTTGCGAAAAAGTTCTTGAATATGCAGATAAATTAATATGTAAAGGTTTGAAAATAGACTGGCGTTTACACAGCAAATTTTATAGTTTGACTTTTACTGCAAATAAGAGCATCCGAATGTTATCTTTAGATTTTATTAAATTTCGTCATCTAGTACTATCAAAAAGCATCACGTGAAATATAACTACTGAATTTGTTCTCTCTCTCTCTCTGTATATATACACTACTTGTCAGTGAAAATGAGACACCAAGAAGATGAGGGCAGAGAAATATGCAAATTGAAGGGTAGAAGCAGCTGAAATCGTTACGTAAATGACGCGAATTGCGCAGCTGTCCCGCGCACACTGAGTGAGATATAAGGGAAGGAACCTGCAGAATCGACAATAGTCGCGCCGCTCTGTCTGCCGGGGAAATTATTTTGCAATTATTTTTATCTCAGAGGAAACGTGTAGTAGCAGAGAATGCCAGGCCGCCGCCAACCGAGGCAGGTCCAGCAGACAGACGATTTCACGAGGGGTATGGTGATCGGTCTCAGAAGGGCAGGTAGGTCCATACACCAAATCTCCGCGGATAACACGCGCTCACGGTGCATGGGTTGTTTCGAAGATGGTTGGAACAAGGAAATGTGACACGTTTGAGAAGTGCTGCTACGGCCAGAGGGACGTCAGCACGCATGGACCGACGCATTCGCTGGTAAGCGTTGGTGGCCCGGCAGGCCACTTCCATCGCCCTTTTGCAGCATATGCTGGACACTTTTGATGTTCCCATATATACCAACCAGTACCATTATCCGCCGATTGGTGGCCATCGACCTGCACGCATGACGCGCGTTAAGAAGACTGCCATAAACCCAACAGCACAAACTCCTCCATTTGCAATGGTGTCAGGATAGCTCCACGTGAACGCCGGAAAGGCACAGGGTCTTGCTCTCAGACGAGTTACGCTTCTACTTTAGCAATGACAGTCGCCGTGTGCAAGTCTGGTCCAATCCGACTTCATCTGTGGAACGCCACACTGCGCGACAACGCGGCATCATGGTTTGGGGCACTCGCCAAAGATAGCTAATCACCTCTGGTCCGTATTGAGGGCACTATGACGGCACAACGATACGTGGAAGACGGTTGCGACCGATGGCACTGCCCTTGCTTCAGGCGTGCCCAATGTCATTTACCAACACGATAATGCCCGATCACACACGGCAACCATCAGTCAAAATGCCCTGTAAAGTACCCAGGTGCTTCCATGGCCACCAGTCGCCCCGATCTCTCACCAATCTCGACCAATCGTTTGGGACGTGATTGGACATCGCGTACTTGCGCTATCTCCGTCGCGTTTAGAAGACGAACTCTGGCAAATGATTGGCAGGAAATGGACAGCCATCCCTCAGGACACCATCCGCCCGCTCATTGACTCTGTACCTAGACGTGTTGCTGTCTGTATCGCCACCCGCGGTGGTCCTAAAACCTACTGATCAGACGGTATTTTCGCTCAGTGTATAGGTGTATCATGTTGCAATAAACATCACTTATTGTTCTTTGCCGTCTCTCTCTGTTTGCCGATTTTCATCACTTTCTGCCTACTCCTTCTTGGTGTCTCATTTTCACTGTCACATAGTGTATATATATACAAAAATTCTGTTACGAAAATTTGACCCGAATTACAAGAAGTAAATGTAATAATTTATTGATATTAAAATTAAAATAACATTTTTTGTCATATAAATTATAAATAATACTATTAAAATATTCAATACATTTAAATCCGTAAAGTTAACTACAGAACTAATAAAAGGTCCATTATTCAACAATTCTAGATTATCCAGTTAGAAATCGATGTTGATATTATTTAAATCCATTTAAGCAACACAGATCAGATCGTCTGCAGATCGATGTAATTGTAAATGAGCTGGAGTAAATGTACATTTATATCTATAAAGATATACATTCGCCATTATACTACTACTACAACCACGTTACTGGACACCTGATACTTGTAAATATAATTGGTTTCCCTGAAAAATATAGTAGTGTATATTTTTCAGGGAAAAATACAGTAGATGTATTTTTAATTGTACCGTTTCCATGCTGACCCAGCCGGGAATCGAACCGTAGATCTTTGTACTAGCCAGCTAACACTCTGCTTTAAGCTACTCGAACGGAATTGCCAACTCTGCAAATGATACTGCTTCGAAAGAACAGGTGGTACAACGGTGGTACAACGGTGGTACAACGGTTAAGAAACCGTTGTACAACCTGTTTGTTCACAAACCTGAGAATTAACAGTTCAGATTTGAATTCACAATTTTGGCTTATTAGGATTTTTAAGTGAAATGAAAGACACTGCTTTGCAATGGGCATCAAAACACAAATTTAATGTAGCAGGGGCTATGTATGATGTTGGGGTAACCCGATTTCGATGTAAGCTGGTGTAAGTGTGCCAAATGAATCCATTTGTTTTAAATTAATAATATGCAAATGATGTTATCAAGATGACAGTTATGTAGAGTCTGCAGGGTCGAAAACCCAGACCACCCGACTCGTCCGAGGACTTAGAGTAACCGTTAGAGTGGCCGGAGAGTCTGCAGGGTGTAAAAATGCTCTAGACATCGAGTTTTCAACTTTTAAACCCAAAAGAATTACCTTTGTCGAATGAAATTTATGTAATCATGTAAAAGCATTATGTATGTATGTAAAAGCATTAAATTTATATCATATAAATATAATGCTTTTTTTTTACACTGCTTTATTTAGGCATGTTCCCCTGTTTGTTATTTTTGGGTCAAATCTTGAAATCAGTTTTTGACTCACTTCTATTGAGAGGATTTTTTTTAAATGTTACACATATACGGATATGCGTCCTTCCGAGAGGTTGGTGGTAGGGGAAGGAGGGTACGGTCCCTGTGGATGCCTCCCCCACTGGGTTCCGGTCTAAATTGGGTGGCACTTCCCGACCGTCCAAACAGTTACCTTACACCTTTCTGGTAGGTCGGACGGTCTGGGTATATACAACAACAACATATACGGATATGCGATGACAGAGCAATATTTTATCGAATATGAGTTGATGATTCCTCCCCCCCCCCCCGATTCCTGCCCAGAATGGCTCTCAAAAATCCTATTGTAAGATATTTAAAAAAAAAAGAGTCCAATATTAAGCTACGTTTCTGTATATAATCCAATTCTTGTAAGACAGTTAAAAAGGAGTCAAATACGTAGCTTGGTACATCCGAGTCATCATAAAAAGGTTTGATTGGATATGTGCCCAAAAATTGATTACAAGATCGCAAAAGATTAAAACATTTAAAACACAAGAACGATCAATCATGCATAAAGCATTGATTATGAAGCCCTTTCCAACTTCAATGCAATTTTGTACAAACATCTCTTAAATGAGATACATTCCTTGGTAATATTTTTAAAATTATCACAATGCTACATTAATTTATCAACACTTTACAACAAAGTTGAAAAGTGTTTATGAATTTGTTCATTCTGTCTGTCTCTCTGTCTGAATGTCCGTTAACACGATAACTGCCGTAAAAATGACTTAATCAAAATAAAATTTCAGTATGTTGTTTAGACGGTCTGTTGGACCTTGGGAATATAAATGAATAATATTACCCAATTAGTTTTGGATTGAACCCGAATTGAAAAAATGAAATACATTGAACCCTATGGGACCTAATTTTTCAAACATTTATTAAGCGGATTTGAAATTCACATATTGCTTCGAAAATTTTAGGTAATATTCAAATTATTCCATAAAATATATAAAAAAATTCAGCAAAATATATTCAGTAGTTTTTTAAATAAAAATTAAAATAATAATTACACCTCTTATATGAAGCGATCACGTGAACATGATATAAAAAGATCACATGACCCACTTCAAAATGATATATGGCATCCATCTCGTCTCAAAATCGTGATTTTTAAAGTTCTTTTTAATTCATATTGAGTGTTGTATTCGTCCTAAAACCGCTTTATTTTTGCTTAAATTCTGTGCATCTACATACTGAAACAACACAATGGAAATATATTTGAGTTTAAATGATCATATAAAATTGATTATTTCTAAAACCAAACCTATTTCTCAGTTATGTAAAATGGAAACAGCAAAATATGTAGGATGAGTTGCATACAAATTGCTGTATTTCTATAACGAAAAAGTATTTAGCTCATGGAGTCTGCATAGCTGATATGAATGAAATATTCATTGATTTTACAAAGAGGAGGACGATTTTTTTCGATGAAGTTTTAAACATAGAGTTTAATTATTTGTAGCTCCATAGTCTAAATTTTTAAATAAAATAAATTATTATAGTATTGTAATGAATGAAATGAATGGGAAATTATGTATGAATGAAATGCTGCTTTTATAGAGAGAGCCAGGCGTGTTATTTTTTCTATGACGTCATCTGAGTGAATGCCAGTTGTTTTCGATGAGGTTTTCAAATATAACAAATTATTGTAGTATTATGATGATTTTAAAAACATTACCAAGGAATGTATCGCATTTCAGATATGTTTAAACCAGGCAATTTATAGTTCAATGCCGTCATTTGTATGAAGTTCATTTTTTTCGATAAAGATTTAAGTTTTCGAATATAATAAATTAATGTAGTATTGTGATAAGTTTTAAAATATTGTTTAGGAATATATTGCATTTTAGAGATGTCTAAATAAAATTGCATTGAAGTTGGAAAATGCTTTAATATCAATGCTTGAAGTATGATGGATCTTTCTTGTTATATTTGAGAACGTCATCAAAGAAAATTAACTTCATTCAAATGACGGTATTGAAATATAAATTGCCTAGTTTAAACACATCTATATGCGATACATTCCTCGGTAAAATTTTTAAAATTATGACAACACTACAATAATTTATTATATTTGAGAACATCATCGAAAACAAATAAACTTTATTCAATCATTTCAACGACTTCATCGAAATATAATTCGCCTCTATATAAAAGTAGCATTTTATTAATAATCATTTTTCCAATCGCTTCATTCATCACAATAATATAATAATTTATTTTATTTAAAAATTTGCTATCTACCATATTCATTTTAAAGTGGCAAACCTTTCTCATATATAAAATAATTAAACTCTTGGAAAGATATTTATTATATAATATATTCCTTTTTTCTTTCTGGAGGATATAACGAGAGTCAGAATTTAATTGAATTTATTTTTCTACCTATATTAAATAATTTTTATTTAAAAAACTGCCTAACATATTTTCCTGAATTTTTTTTTATATATTTTATGGGATAATTTGAATATGTTCTAAATATTTTTAATCAATTTGTGAATTTCAAATTCGCAAAAAATTGTTTGAACATTAGGTCCCATCAATGTAATTTTATTTAAACATCTCCAAAATGCAATATATTCCTCGGTAATATTTTAAAACTTATCACAATACTACATTAATTTATTATATTTGAAAACTTCAAAATCGAAAAAAATGAACAACTTCAAAATCCTTCATCGAAAAAAATGAACTTCATTGAAATGACGTAATTGAAATATAAATTACCTGGTTTAAACATCTCTAAAATGCTATACATTCCTTAGTAATAATTTTCGAATTATCATAATACTACGATAATTTATATATTTGAAAATTCATCGAAAACTACTGAAATTCATTTAAATGACGTCATAGAAAAAATAACACGCCTGGCTCTCTCTATAAAAGCAGCATTTCATTCATAACAGCTTCCCATTCATTTCATTCATCACAATACTATATTTTAATTTATTTTATTTAAAAATTAAGACCATGGAGCTACAAGTAATTAAACTCTTTGCTTAAAACTTCATCGAAAAAAATCGTCCTTCTCTTTGTAAAATCAATGAATATTTCATTCATATCATCTAAGCAGACTCCATGAGCTAAATAATTTTGTGTTAAAGAAATACAGCAATTCTAATACAACTCATTTTACATATTTTGCTGTTAACATTTTACATAAGTGAAAAATAGGCTTCGTTGTAGAAATAATCAAATTTGGGTGATCATTTAAACTCAAATATATTGTAATTGCGTTGTTTAGGTATGTAGATGCACAGAATTTAAAAAAAATAAAGTGGTTTTGGGACCGATACAACACTGAATATGAATTAAAAAGAACTTTAAAAAACACAATTTTGAGATAAGATGGATGCCATATTTCATTTTGAAATGGGTCACGTGATTGCTTCATATAAGGGGTTTAATCATTATTATAATTTTTCTTTAAAAACTACTGAATATATTTCGCTGAATTTTTTTTATATATTTTATGGAACAATTTGAATATTACCTGAAACTTTCGAAACAATTTGTGAATTTTAAATCCGCTTAAAAAATGTTTGAAAAATTAGGTGCCATAGCGTTTAATGTATTTCTTTTTTTCAACCCGGGTTCAATCCAAAACTAATTGGGTGATATTATTCATTTATATTCCAATAGGTCCTACAGACCGTCTGAACAACATTCTAAAATTTCATTTTGATTATGTCATTTTTGCGGCAGTTATCGTGCTAACGGACAGACAGACAGACAGACAGACAGACAGAATGAACAAAGTCATAAACAATTTTCAACTTTGTTGTAAAGTGTTAAAAAGGCATTTAAGCTGAAAGGTTTAAAAATAATGCACTAAAAATTGGAAAATAAATGTTAGCTACATTTTTAACACTTTACAACAAAGTTGAAAAGTGTTTATGACTTTGTTCATTCTGTCTGTCTGACTGTCTGTCTGCCTGTCCGTTAGCACGATAACTGCTGTAAAAGTGACTTAATCAAAATGAAATTTTAATATGTTGTTCAAACGACCTGTAGGACCTATGGGAATATAAATGAATAATATCACCCAATTTGTTTTAGATTGAACCCAGGTTGAAAAAATGAAATACATTGACTCCTATGGGACCTAATTTTTCAAACATTTTTTTAACGGATTTAAAGTTCGTAAATTGCTTCGAAAATTTTAGGTAATATTCAAATTATTCCATAATATATATAAGAAAAATTTCAGCAAAATACATTCTGTAGTTTTTTAAATAAAAATTAAAATAATTATTACGCATCTTATATGAAGCGATCACGTGACCACTATATGAAGCGATCACGTGACCCACTTCAAAATGAAATATGGCATCCATCTTGTCTCAAAATCGTTATTTTTAAAGTTCTTTTTAATTCATATTGAGTGTTTTATACGTCCTAAAACCGCTTAATTTTTGCTAAAATTATGTGCATCTACATACTGAAACAACGCAATTACAATATATTTGAGTTTAAATGTTCATCCAAATTTGATTATTTCTGCAACGAAGCCTATTTTTCACTTATGTAAAATGTAAACAGCAAAATATGTAGGCTCAGTTGTATAAGAATTGCTGTATTTCTTTAACTCAAAAGTATTTAGCTCATGGAGTCAGCATAGCTGATGTGAATGAAATATTCATTGATTTTACAGAGAGAAGGACGATTTTTTTCGATGAAGTTTTAAGCTTAGAGTTTAATTACTTGTAGCTCCGTGGTCTTAACTTTTAAATAAAATAAATTATTTTAGTACTGTGATGAATGACATGAATGGGAAAATGTTATGAATGAAATGCTGCTTTTATAGAGAGAGGCAGGCGTGTTATTTTTCTAGGACGTCATTTGAACGAATTTCAGTTGCTTTCGATGAAGTTTTCAAATATAATAAATTATCGTAGTTTTATGATAATTTTAAAAATATTACCGTGGCATATATCGCATTTTATAAACGTTTAAACCATGCAATTTATATTTCAATGCCGCCATTCGAATGAAGTTCATTTTTTTCG
Source organism: Amaurobius ferox (assembly GCA_951213105.1). Taxonomy (NCBI): domain Eukaryota; kingdom Metazoa; phylum Arthropoda; class Arachnida; order Araneae; family Amaurobiidae; genus Amaurobius; species Amaurobius ferox. The sequence continues at coordinate 107,235,279 of OX578140.1, forward strand.
ATGAAGGTTTAAGATTTCAAATATAATAAATGAATGTAGTTATTGTGATATGTTTTAAAATATTACCGAGGAATGTGTTGCATTTTAGAGATGTTTAAATAAAATTGCATTGAAGTTGGAAAGTGTTTCATAATCAATGCTTTAAACATAATTGATCGTTCTTGTTAGTGATATGCGAGTGACTAAAAATAGCATCATGTGTAATCTTAAAATCCCACAAAAATTGTATTTGGACAGTAGCAGAATTTTAAGGAACGATAGAAGTAATAACAAAGAAGTGGCATCTAAAGAATGACAGATTCTTGAATTAAAGAGCATTTAAATTGATAGAATATAGTCATTCTTATATAGGTAATTTTATGTTATCGTTTATTTTGTTCCTTACAATTTTGTTAATATCCAAATACAATTATTTAAGGGCGCCCCAATGATTTTATTTTAATTCGCATATGACCATGAATGTGGTAATGGGTAAAATTATTCAAAATGTAAATCTGCAGTTGCTGAACATTTTAGGAAATTATTTTAATGTACATAAAACATATGATAGACACACAAACGTCCAACCAATGGGGATTGTCAAGGACTGACCAATAGTAGGATTTCTCTTGCCGAACAGCAAACGGTCGGATGGTTTATGAAAATTACTAATATATTTAGCGAAGAACTTGTGAGGTCTAAATAATCTTTTGATTATTATTTCCCTCAGTTTGCAATATAATTCATGTTTCTTTAAATTAACCACCGTAACTGGTTCAGTTATTAGACGGATCACCGACCTAATTAGCATTTTCTGCGTTTTTACTGTAGAATAGGAATATGTTTCAGATCGTGAGGTTTCTAAAGTTCTTGGAATGAAAGAACGGTTCTTGATAAGTGGGTTTTTGGAATAAAAGAAGAGTTCCTGAGTACAGTGTTCTTGAGTAGAGGGTTTTTGTAATGAAATAAGGGTTCTTGAGTAGAGGGTTTTTGTAATGAAATAAGGGTTCTTGAGTAGATACGATGAAGGATTCGAGTAGGGAGAGGAAGGAAACCTCATTCGATACAACGATGACTAGGAAGAGTCTAGTATTCGTAGTGTGACTCCAATACGGTGAAAGCAACAGAATGACTGAGTAAGCATATAAACTTTGTAGATGCATATCCATATAAGCATTATCACCAGCCTAGTATATTGTAGTAGCTTTCATAATGGTCATCTATTTTGGGCGTGTGCTATAGCACTTAATATATATACTGTCCGCTGCTTTAAACAGCAAGTTGCTGTAATTTCTGTGCAGTATCCAATGAATTGATATTGCTTTTAAACACTTCCGCCCTGTGTAATTGCCCTTAGACCGAAAGGTCGAAATATCAAGTACTCTAAGTTTGAGTTAAATCACTTTTGACAGATTAAGTAAACATAATCTACAAAGGCATCTAAAGAGGCTAAAGATACATTTAGGTATTTACAAACTTTAAATTAAAATACTCATTTCCAGACAGACGGTCCTTCTGACACCTTTTTGAAATTACAGCTACTTCGTAACTGCGAATTGAAAAAAAGTATTTATAGTTGCACAGAACTTATGCTCGATCATTGATATTGATTGTAGAAAGCACCAAGGAAGTAACTTGCACTGTAGCACAGAAAAGTATCGTCGAAAGTCACACCACTCACTAATAATGCAGATGTGATCTACAGGTCATGACATTTTCTATAAGAATTTGTAAGATGACCTTCGGTGTCAAGAAGGAAATTGGGCAATCGGGTTATCTTTCAATGAATCTCTACAGATTACGGAATTGGCAACAACAAATAAGCTGTTGGTCTTGTAAAGAGCGGCCTCTTTATGTCATAGACTTGACGGCATATATTTTGCTGAAGAAACATATAAATCGAAAATATATATATACAGGATGTCCAGAAAGTTCCGAAACGGCGCAATATTTCGAGAAATACACTTCGGATCAAAAAATAAAAAAACATATATTCAATATTTTTAGAAAACCTATCCAATGATACCAAAATTGACCCCCCCCTCTCCTGGGGTGAGATGCTGGGGCAACTTTGAAATCTTCAACGGGAACCCCAATTTTTTATTGCAGATTTGGATTTTCCAGAAAAAATTACATACATTTGACCTACGATTTTGATTCAAGCACCCAGATCATGAGAGGGAAGGGGAGTAACAGAAAAAAGCACCCTGATCATGAGAGACAAGGAGACTCATGTTAATCAAGCACCACGAAGGGAACAGAAAACTACTACGTCCACATCGTTGTTCCTGCGTAGTGCTAAAAGTAGTTTTGAACCGTTTTCTAAACTGAAGACAACAGTTGTCGCTGAAGTGAACGGTTAGCGGGGGGAGGGGGTCGATTTTAGCATCAGTTTACTCAAAGTTTAGATAGTTTATTCAAAATATTGAACACGTATTTTTTTATTTTTCTATCCGAAGTGTATTTTCCGAAACATTCCCATTTTTAACGTTTGTGCCCCACTTCCGTTTTCCTCGATTATAGCGCTGTTTGTGGGAGCAAAAATCAAAACTCTTAGGTCAAATGTATGCAATTTTTTCTGGAGAATCCAAATCTGCAATATTAAATGGGGGTTCCCATTGAAGATTCTAAAGTTGCCCTTCCCTCCCCTCCCCCTAGAAGGGGGTAGGGTGGTAGGGCAAATTTGGTATCATTGGATAGCTTTTCTAAAAATATTGAATACGTGATTTTTTATATATTGATCCGAAGTGTATTTCTCGAGATATTGCGCCGTTCCGGAACTTTCTGGACACCCCGTAAAATCTTTAAGAAATATACATAAACTGTCTTTCATTGATTTAGAACCAATTAAAACCGCTGATTTAGAGGAACCGAATGATTTATGACCAATATTTAGCATTGGTGAAAGAAAAGGGTTTTGAAACGCTGATTAGAATAAATATGTTGACAATGAAGTGTGAAGAATTCCATGAACTAAATAATAGTTTCACAAAGAAATGGCATAATTTGCAATTAATTCAATTGATATAGTAAAGAGACCATATAGCCTATCTCATAATAACAGCAGACGATCGAAATGTTATGCTTTATTATTTACCTAGCCAACTGAAATATTTGAAAAGTTCAAAGTACTGTCATAAATTACCAAATACAAATCAACTAATGGAGATAAATATTAACGATGTTATTAGTAAATAATTGTTAAAGCTAATGACGTATCGTAATTACAGGAAATGAACTAAAATAATCAATGGTAATGAATTTCAAATACATAATGTTTATAGCATGCTGTATTTAACATAGAGAAATAATTAACTTTAATCTTATCTACTGCTACAGTAATAAGCAATTAGAAAAGGTAGCAGAGATTAGATGCAGAGGGAGAATTGGTATGTTTGAAAATGTTTCCGACGAATGACCCCGCACATTCTACAAATATTCTTGAAATGTAACTCTGTAGAGAATTTTCAACTGCTCTAGAGCTAGAACACAGAGGACCATTAGATTCAGAAGAAATTGTTTACTGTTAAATTCAGAAGATTAAATTTGAAACTTTTAAGCTCCGAAGATATTTTGGGCAATCCTTATTTATGTTTATATTTTCAGAAAATTAAATAATATTTAAATGTCATTTTAAGGACTAAGCAGATTCTCATAGTCTGTTTTATATAAGGATTTGTCAGACAATTTGAGCTAGAATTAAGAAATATTATTATGGTAGTATGACGAAGATTGATACACTAGATATGAGGGGGCCAACGGCCGTACCGTGCTGAAAACACCGGTTCTCGTTAGATCACCGAAGTCAAGCAGCATCGGGCGCGGTTAGTACTTGGTGGGTGACCACCTCGGAACACCGCGTGCTGTTGGCCATCTCGGGTGCGGTATCCCCGTGGTTTGCGCGCTAGATTTGCACGCTACCACAAATGCCGCCGTGTTCATGCGGAGTACGATCACGTTAAACATGTGGGTCCGTAAGTCCTTCCGAGAGGTTGGTGGTAGGGGAAGGAGGGTACGGTCCCTGTGGATGCCTCCCCAACTGGGTTCCGGTCTAAACTGGGTGGTACTTCCCGGCCGTCCATACAGTTACCTTACACCTTTCTGGTAGGTCGGACGGTCTGGGTCTCAACAACAACACTAGATATGAGGAGGTTTGATATTGATACTATCAACATTAATGCATTTTCTAATTTATTTATAAATTGACCCAAAATAGTATTATAAATACTTAAAGCAAATTAAGACTCATGCATGAATATAGGTTTAGCCATATAAGTCTGCTAACAATAAAATATAAATTTGAGTATTTAATCTTTTTCAATGAAAAATGTAATCAGTTTTTAATTAACCAAATTTTTACTTTTCTCTGTAATATTTTCACTATATACATATGTGGTATTATATAGTAAAATTTACAGGAAAAGTTTTGCGACAGAGTCAAAAATTCGGATTCAACTTTCCAATAGAAGATTACTTTTCAGGCACCCCACAACACGAATCGATTGTTTTAGAGGTGGTGTCTGTGTATGTGTGTGTGTGAGAGAGAGAGAGAGAAAGATAGAGAGTGAGAGACAGTGAGAGAGAGTGAGAGGTAGTGAGAGAGAGTGAAAGAGAGAGAGAGAGAGACAGAAAGAGAGAAAGTCAGTGGATGTATCTCAAAAACAAATGGAGCATGTTAAACAACATTTGGTACAATTACTACAATTGCTGAACCCTCGAATCCTATTTATTTTATACGCAATCGAATGTTCGGGAAACCAGCAAATTTTTTAATGAAATTAAACAAAAAATATTAGAATATATCATTAGAATATCTAATGATACATTAATCATCATTTCTTATGTAATTTTTTAATTGAAAACAAATGATACAAAACTTCAGAACGTTAGCCTAAACATTTCTAAAGCTATGTTTCTAATTATTTTGTGAAAAATATTTCATAAAATTAACAAGAAAGATTAATCATGCTTAAAGCATTGATTATGTGAAACATTTTCCAACTTCAATTCAATTTTATTTAAACATGTCTAAAATGCAATACATTCCTCGGTAATATTTTAAAACTTATCACAATACTACATTAATTTATTAACACTTTACAACAAAGTTGAAAAGTGTTTAAGACTTTGTTCATTCTGTCTGTCTCTCTGTGTGTCTGTCCGTTAACACGATAACTGCCGTAAAAATGACTTAATCAAAATAAAATTTCAGTATGTTGTTTAGACGGTCTGTTGGACCTTGGGAATATAAATGAATAATATCACCCAATTAGTTTTGGATTGAACCCGGATTGAAAAAATGAACCCTACTACATTTAACCCTATGCATTCTCAAATATAACAAGAAAGATCCATCATGCTTCAAGCATTGATATTGAAGCATTTTCCAACTTCAATGCAATTTTATTTAAACATCTCTAAAATGCAGTATATTCCTAAATAATATTTTAAAACTTATCACAATACTAGATTAATTTATTATATTCGAAAAATTTTTAGAAAAAAATGAACTTCATGCAAATGACGGCATTGAACTATAAATTTCCTGGTTTAAACATATCTAAAATGCGATAAATTCCTCGGTAATATTTTTAAAATCATCATAATACTACGATAATTTATTATATTTGAAAACTTCATCGAAAACTACTGAAATTCCTTCAAATGAAGTCATAGAAATAATAACACGCCTAGATCTCTCTATAAAAACAACATTTCATTCATAACATTTTCCCATTCATTTCACTCATCACAATTCTATAATAATTTATTTTATTTAAAAATTAAAAGCATGGAGCTACAAGTAATTAAACTCTATGCATAAAACTTTATCGAAAAAATCGTCCTTTTCTTTGTAAAATCAATGAATATTTCACTCATATCAGCTATGCAGGCAGACTCCATGGACTAAATAATTTTGTATTAAAGAAATACAGCAATTCTAATACAACTCATTCTACATATTTTGCTGTTTATATTTTACATAAGTGAAAAATAGGCTTCGTTGTAGAAATAATCAAATTTGGATGATCATTTAAACTCAAATATATTGTAATTGCGTTGTTTCAGTATGTAGATGCACAGAATTTAAGCAAAAAAAAGTGGTCTGAGGACGAATATAACACTCAATATGAATTAAAAAGAACTTTCAAAAACACAATTTTGAGACAAGATGGATGCCATATATCATTTTGAAGTGGGTCATGTGATCTTTTCATATCATGGTCACGTGATCGCTTCATATAAGAGGTGTAATTAGAATTTTAATTTTTATTTAAAAAACTACTGAATATATTTCGCTGAATTTTTTTTTATATATTATATGAAACAATTTGAATATTACCTAAAATTTGCGAAGCAATTTGTGAATTTTAAAACCTCTTAAAAAATGTTTGAAAAATTAGGTCCCATAGGGCTCAATGTATTTCATTTTTTCAACCCGGGTTCATTCCAAAACTAATTGGGTGATATTATTCATTTATATTCCCATAGGTCCTACAGACCGTCTGAACAACATACTAAAATTTCATTTTGATTCATTTTTACGGCAGTTATCGTGCTAACGGACAGACAGACAGACAGACAGAGAGAATGATTAAAGTCATAAACACTTTTCAACTTTATTGTAAAGTGTTAAAAAGTATTAACTATCGAAAGTATTAACTATAGAGTTCACAAATTGTCATTTGTGTATAAGAAGAGTTATATTTTTCATCTGTTTATACTGCTCGGAGTTAAATTCGGTGAAATTGAAGACTCGTTTATTGAAACATGGCTAACTTTGCGACACATTGTTCCAGATCACGAAAATATATTCAAACTGGCAAAAAAGACACTAAATAAATAGCAATGACGTCACATTGATGAATTAATTATAAAAATATCATAATACATGTACTCAATTACTTATTTACGGTACTACAAATAGTGATAATTTTCAATTAAAATCTGGCGAAATATAAGTTAATTGGGTTTTCGAAATAATTTTATATCGGAAAAAGCTCAAAAATGTACAGTTCAACATTGTAAACATTGTTTCACGGATCTTACACATCATTTCGTCAAATAAGTAAATTAATTGCATTATATAGTGAGAGTCATGTGCTGTCCACATAGGATTTTTTTAATGTATAAATAAATTGAAAGCCATTTATTTGAAATTTAAACAGGTTCGGGTTATCTTTTATTCTTTTTCATTTTTATTTCCTTTAACAGTTGTATATAGATTGAAAACTAAGAACTTTTATTAATTGCAAACACTTATACTTTTTAAAGTGAAAGTTAGTTTTCTAATTTAGACTACAAATATCATTTAAATAAACTTTGCATTAAAGAAATATTGTTAAAGAAGGAAGAGCAAAAAAACTGTTTTTTTTAAGTACCCCATTTTATTATTTGCATAAAACTTAAATGACTGGAAAAAAATCCAATATTCCTCTATAAATATATGTTAAAAATTTTCTCTGTTTACACTTTTTACTTCCCTTAGTATAATATATAAGAAAATCATTGTGACAGGGTCGAAAATTCGAATTCGAGTTTTCGTGAGCAAGTTTCAAGCACCCGCGAATACGAATCAGTTTGAGTGTGTGTGTGTGTGTGCGTGTGTGTGTGAAAGTATGTGTGCTTGTGCGTCAGTGAGCTTTTGGAATCGAATGTTCAGAATCCCCCTAAATTTTCGAGTGAAATTAAAGAAACCATCCAAAAATCAAAATCTTTCATAAAGTTACTCAAATAGTCATTTATTATATAATTTTTCCTTATAAAACCATTGATATAAACTTTGAACGCTGGCATGAATTGTTCTCGAGATAATGTACATTTTTCAAATACATTTATAATAAAAATCATATAAAATAAAAAATATATTATTTATTGTGAAATATGTTCACTTTTGATATGTAATATCACGCGATAAATTTGGTGACATCATTCTCGCAGATCTAGCACGTTCTATTCATAAAAAGAGATACTTTGAGTTATATTTTTGTATTTGAATGCCAAGAGCCATTTATCTAGAATAACTGTAAGAATAACTTATTTCTCCTTTCATAATGCTTGGCGAGATTTTGGCGACGTATTTGATAAAATGTCGCCAACTTAGCGACATTTTCAATGTTATCAAATTACCGAAAATATTGCCAAATTAATGAAAATGACGTTAAACCAATGAAAATGACGAGTAATTGACGGAAATTTAATATCTTGGAAAGTATATAAGAATCTATCATAAGAATAACCTATTTTTCTGTACGTAACGCTTGGCAAGGTTTTGATGACATATTTGTCGGAATATCTCCAATTTGCTGATTTTTAAATGTTGCCAAATTTACGAAAATGTCACCTAATTGATAACAATTCAGCAAATGGATGAAATTGATGCTAAATCAATGAAATGATGACTAACTGTGTTCAATATCTTGGAAAGAACATAAAAGTAGACTATAAGAATAACCAATTTATTTTTCTGTCCGTAAGTCCGTAATTCTTTTCGAAAAATTTTAGCAAGATTTTGCCATCTTGGCGACTATTTTTAATGTTGTCAAAGTGACAAAAATGTCGCTAAATTGATAAAAATGACTCCAAGTGGGAAATAACATTTCGCAAATTCTGATTTCAGTCCTCTGATGAGCATACCTTCTACTAGTATAAAAGAAATGTTTTTCTCTCCGTTTATCTGTAACACTTGTTGATGAATTTGGTGAGCTTGGTGAATAATCAAGTGACGTATCGTCAATTTGGCAATATTTCACCCCAGATTGACAAAAATATCGTCAAAATTGCAAAAATGCCGTTAACTTAATTAAAATGAAGCCTAATTGATGAATTTTTTATCAAAATATTTTAATATATAAACTATATCGCTTACTGAGGTTGATAATTGTTTATTTAGAGTTTTGCGAAATGTATGTTCGCTGAATACTTTGAAATACTTTTACATGTTGTCATCCGAAAAATCGCCAAGTGTACAATTCAAAGTTAAAACTAAGTAGTGGATCTTATACTCGTATATTATTTTTTGACTGTAAAAGGAGTAAATCTATTGTATTATATAACGTCATGTGCTGCCCACATCAGATTTTTTTATTTATGTTGGTTTCTCTATTTGTTTGTTTTGATCAAATCTTGTAATCAATATTTGATCCAACTTACTTTCTTAAGATGTTACATACATACATATTTACGATGACAAAATAGCATTTCTTCAAATTTGAGTTGCTCCCTTCTCTGGATACTGACCTCCCTCCTCCCTCATTCCGGAAACATGCAATGAATGGCCCGTAAAAATCTTTTGGTAAGAGAGTTTTAAATATTTTCTTCTTTATATATACACTACCCGACACAGAAAATGCAACAATATTAAAGAGCGAATAGAGTGTGATGATAAAGGACACACAGACAGAGATCGGTCGTCCAATTTGTTGCTCAAGTCCTCAGGATGAATCGGACGGTCTCGGTCTTCAACACAGACAGAGATGTCATATATAAGTAGGTGATGTTAATGCCAGAAGAATGCAATACAGTAAATGAATAGGCAGGGTAATCAGCAGGCAGTAGGACCACCTCTTGCGGCAATACAAACAGCAACCCTTCCAGGAACAGATGCAATGAGCGTACAGATATTTTCCTATTGGATGGATGAGCACATGCCTTCAACTATTCTCCGCAGCTCGTCCTCTGTTTGAGGCGAAGGCAGAGCATCCAAACAAAACCAATCACGGCCCATACATGCTCGACGGTTGAGATACCTGGAGACAGCAGAGGCCAAGGAACCACCTGGATACTTTTCAAGACTTGTCTGCTGCTGGGTGTCGTGGGCAATCGTGCGTTATCTTGTTGAAAACAGAAACAACATTTTGTAGACAATGAAGTAGAGCATTGCAACCGACCGAAGCACCTGATAAATATATCGTCGTGCCGTCATTGTGCCTCTGATACGAACCAGAGGTGACTGGCTATCGAAGCCGATGGCACCCCAAACCATGATGCCGCGTTATCGAGCAGAATGGCTTTCAAAAGTTGCAGCAGGACGGTTCGAGTGCAAGCCGATTTCATCCAATCATCGGGAAAATGTTGTCGCTAATATTGGAACATCCAATATACCCCGCAAATTCTGTAGAATGTCGACTTTCGTCTTTTGTGGGGCCACCACAGCCTGCCTTCGAATGACGCATGCTGACGCACATCAGGATGGACTTAAATCAATCCATATTCCCAAAATCCTTTGCACAATGGACGCATTTACTCATGTTTCAGCGGCGATACGCCGATATGACCCCCAGCCGTACGTAGGCCTAAAATAAATCCCCTAGCACAATCGTTCAAATGCTGAAACGCCTTTCGGCGTCGTCGGCCAGCCATCTCTTCAACAACACCTGTCTTCTATAACAATACATGTAGGTGTTAAATTTAGTGGCCACTGCTCTTTGTGGATATGGCTAGTTTTACATATAGCCCAATTCTTAACATACAAAAATATATGTGATTCAGAAGAACACAAAACAACAAAAAACATACAGAACTCTCATTGATAAATTGAATTCGAAAAATTGCTAAACCTGCCCAAATTAGGGCGATGTGTTGCTTTGTGACTATTTACTGTTGTGTTGCTTTGTGACTATTTTCTGTTGTGTTGCTTTGGGACTATTTACTGTTGTGTTGTCAAAATATTTTTTAAACTTTCCTTCATCATTTACGAAATTTGATTCTAACTCAGCACTACTCTTAAGATTTAAAAAAAAAAATCTAATTCCTATTTGATCTTTCATTAATGCATTCGATCTCGCACATTTAAGTACATTACGTATTATGACACTTAGTTCATGGAGCGTGTAAGTTAAACGGTAGATAAATAATTTTGTTGAAATTGCTTTTAAAAGATTAGAGGATAAAGGCAAAAGCAATATTCCATTAACATAGCCTCGCAAAAAAAAATAATCTCCTAAAATTTAAAGAGCATTAAAGATTGAATTTCTATGTACGTTTTCGACAATCGAGATAGATGACAGCATCGTCGTTCTCCAAAGGAATTAATGGAATTCTAGAAATGATTTGATTATTTAAATCCATATTATGATTTTTCGAGTTCTCGACGGATAAGAAAAATTTTAACGGATAAGCGAGATTATAACGGATAAGCGCATTTTAAGAGTTTCCGAATATATTTAGAACACTTTTGGTAATATGCCGGTCAGTGAGTGAATTCATGCAAACAGTTTTATGTGTATATGCGTGCTTGTTTGTATGCATGCAAGTGTGTGCATGGCATGTGTATTTTAATTTGTGTATGTTTATTTGTGTGTTTTAGAGTTTTTTCTCTCCGGGAATTAAACTTGGGCCCTCCGAGTGCAATCCCCGTGTCTTAACAACTGGGCTATCCCGCCCTCTTTGCAGCAATATTTTTTCGACTCATACCGCCCTACCTACCAACGGCTGTAAGGTTGCAGGGGAAGGTGGAGGATAGGATGCATTTAAGGATACAGTGCACCCAATTTAGACCAGAACCCAGTGGGTCGAAAAAGCCACATATACCGTACCCTCCTTTCCTAACCACCAACCTCTCGGAAGGAATTTTAGACCCACATATTTAACGTGCCCATACTCTGTGTGAACACAGGGACAGTCGAGATAGTGACGGGAATCGATTTCCGGTCCTCCGAATGCAATCCCCGTACCTTAATCACTTGGGCTTTCCAGCCTCTCTCTCTCTCTCTCTCTTCAGAAATCAGCATTAACTTCCCATTTTGCTTCCGGACCGTCCAACCTACCAGAAAGGTATAACGTATTTGGTTGGACGACCGAGAAGTGCCACCCAATTCAGACCGGAACCCAGTGCGGAAGGAATCCACAGGGACCGTATACTCCCCTTCCCCTAACACCAACTCTCGGAAGGACTTACGGACCCATATGTTTAACTTGATCGTAGTTAGCGTGAGCACGGCGGCAGTTTTGGCAGAGCCGGGAATCGAACCCGGACCGTCCTAGTTCAATTCCCGCTCGCTAACCACTGGGCTGTAGCGCCCCGTATTTTGCTTCTGTAAAGGCTCATTCTCGTGAACATGCCAACTGTGGTAATAATAAAATTGTTGCACACCACAATTCTAGAGGCGTGGTAGCCCAGTGGTTAGCTCGCGGGAATTGCACTCGGCAGGCAGGGGCTCGATTCCCTCCGCTGCCAAAACTGCCACCATGTTCACTCGGGAGTACGGCAACGTTAAACATATGGGTCCGTAAATCCTTCCTAGAGGTTGATGGTAGGGGAAGGGGGGCAGGGTCCCTGTGGATACCTCCTCCACTTGATTCCGATCTAAATTGGGTGGGTCTTTAGGCCGTCCAGACTGTTACACCTTTTGGTAGGTCGGACAGTCTGGGTCTCAACAACACCACGATTCTAGAATAATATGTTTTAAACAGCACCAGAGTGCGTCTAGTCACTAAAACAATTAAACTGATACTAGCTGTTTAGAACCATTGACTCAATCTTTTGTCAAAGCACTGATTTGTAAAATTGTGACACATTGGAAGTTTTCTTGTTGAAAATATAGTAAGGGATTTTTGATGCTGAATGGAAGAAATACACCTTTGATGTTGATAGATGCACTTACGACATGTCTTCAAATATAAATATTGCACATAAACCTTCTACAAAATTACATAGTATTATAATTTTAATCATTATCAAATTGTATATCCCACTAATTAAGAAAACGAGTCAGAAACTAGTTGCGATTATATAAGTTAGTACGTACTGTATCATATTATAATGTCCCCCCTTTCCTTCTTTTATTCGCTCTTCAGCAAGGAATAGCTTACAGCCGCAGTAACAGCAAGGAAACTAGCTATGGCCACAATTTTATGCACCCGTAACATAGGCGTTTCGTGTTTTTTAAAACTTTATAACATAGTTGAAAAATGTTTATGACTTTGTTCATTCTGTCTATTTGTCTGTCTGTCTATCTGCCGGTTCGCACGGTAACTGCCCTAAAAATGACTTTATCAAAATGAAATTTTAGTATGTTGTACCGACGGTGTGTGAAACCTATGGAATTATAAATGCATAATTTCAACCAATTAGTTTTGGTTCGAAAGATTTGGGAAATATTCAAATTATCCCATAAAATTATGAAAAATTTTTTAGCAAAATATATTCGATAGTTTTTAAATAAAAATTAAAATATTAATTACACCCATATTATATGAAGAGATCACGTGACCGACTACAAAATAAAATACGGTATCCATCTTGTGTCACATTCATGCTTTTTAAAGTTCTTTTTAATTTATATTTTGTGTTGTATCTGTCCTAAAATCCCTTTATTTTTACTTAATTTCTGTACATCTATAATCCTACACAACGCAATTACAATATATTTGAGTCTAAATGATCAATGACATCCATCTTGTGTCAAAATCGTGATTTCTAAAGTTATCTTTAATTTATATTTACTGTCGTATCCGTCCTAAAACTGCTTTATTTTTGCTTATTTTCTGTGCATCTGCATTCTGAAACAACGCAATTACAATATATTTGAGTTCAAATGATCATCAAACTTTGATTATTTCTACAACGACGCCTAATTTTCCCTTATGGAGAATGTAAACACATAAAGGTCTAGGATGAGTTGTATAAGAACTGCTAAATAACTTTAACACAAAATTATTTAGCTCTGGAGTCTGCAATGTAGCTAATATGAATGAAACTTTCATTGATTTTACATAGAGACGCAGATAATTTTATAGCAGACTTTTTCGATGAAGTTTTAAGCATAGAGTTAAATTCCTTTTGCCTCCATGGTTTTAAGATTTTAAATAAAATAAATTATTGTAGTATTGTGATGAATGAAAGGAATAGGATAAAAGTACATGAATAAAATATTTACAGCATTTACATAGAGAGCCAGGCGATTTATATTTCAATGACGTCCTATGAATAAAGTTCATTTTTTTCGATGAAAATTTAAGTTTTCAAATATAATAAATTAATGTAGTATTGTGATAAATTTAAAAATATTACAGCTGAATGTATCACATTTTAGAGATGTATAAATAAAATTGCATTGCAGTTGGAAAGTGTTTCATAATCAGTGTGTGGTGCACAAAACTTGAATATGCAAAGCATAATATTTATTTAAACTCTTAATCACGGCCGTAATATCGTTAATCGTAAAATATTAAAACACATTGCCTTGTGTGCCTCTTAAACCCACCTCATTTATGTTCAGTGCGAGTTCCTTGAATAAAATACATGAACATACTGTCACAATTAATTGCATCAATTTAACTTTAAAATAAAATAATTTATTAAGAACATTTGATTAATTATTAAATTCATTACAATTATCATATTATTATTTGCGGAGGAGATTGCAAATGTGAGACCAGATAAGTTAAAAATGCCTAAATTGCTATTATGACCTTCTGTAACACTTGACTCGCACATACCTGCTGGTTGTCTTTAGACTTTGTCACACAGCTGGTACTGAAGTCGATCATATTGTACTGGAACTTACTCGCGATGTAGTACTCCCACTCGTAATCGATCATATAGTACTACCGGACATTTCTTGCGAATACATTTGGAACAACTCTATATCAGGACATTTCTTTGGAATTCTCTCTATGAAATAGCTCTTTAATCTCGTGTAGAAGTCGTGAATATCATCTATAGAACCTTCGGTTGCCGCCAATTTTGCCTGAGGTCTGACACGCCTATCCGGCTCCCATTGGTCGACCTCAGGGCTATATGCGATCAGACATCTTCCATAATTGATTAATGGTTTTAACCAATCTTGTGGCTTCATTTTATCCCCCTATGTTTATGGCCTATTTACTTTCCCTGCAATACATGGTAATGTATAGGGAAAGTATTGGAATCATACCGAAAATCACAACTCGAGTTTTCGACGGATCTACACGTTTCGAGACCTCTAGAATACGAAAAAACCATTTTTAGCGTGACGTCTGTGCGTGTGTCTGTCTGTCTGTCTGTCTGTGTGTCTGTCTGTCTGTCTGTGTGTCTGTCTGTGTGTCTGTCTGTCTGTGCAGATTTTGTATCCACTGTAACTAAAAAACTAATGGACCGAATTTCACAAAATTTGGTAGGTAAGTCACTTGTGGGCGGGGCTAGTGCTGATTAGTTTTGGATACGATTCGGAATAAAAGAACCCGCCTTTTTTTGCGAAATGGCCCGCAAAAGCTTGTATCCACTCTAGCTGAAAAACTAATGGACCGAATTTCACAAAATTCGGTAGATGAGTCACGTATAGGTCACTCTGGTGCTGATTAGATTTTGGTACGATTCGGAAAAAAATAACCTGCCTTTTTTTGCAAAACGGCCCGCAAAAATCTTCAAAATCTAAACTAAAGAACTAGGTATACTAAGATATATCCATTAAATGCCCGTTTAATACGTAATGTTTAACGACGAAAAGAATAAGACCAACCCCATTACACTAGGACTAGCCGTTCTCGAGATATTTTAGTTTTTCGTACTTTCCCCACGCCACCTTTCAAAATAAGCCCGGTTACCGAATGAGAACGAAAATTGAATAAAAGTGAAATAAATTTAATTAAAATAAAGAGAACGTGGATATAAGTTTGCAGGGAAAGTCATGTGCTGCCCACATCAGATTTTTAATTTAATTTTCGTTCTCATTCGGTAACCTGACTTATTTTCAAAGGCGGCATAGAGAAAATACGAAAAACTAAAATATCTCGAGAACGGCTAGCCCTAGTGTAATGGGCTTGGTCTTATTCTTTTCGTCGTTAAAAATTACGTATTAAACGAGCATTTAATGGATATATTTGAGTATACCTAGTTCGTTAGTTTAGATTTTGACGGTTTTTGTGGGACATTTTGCAAAAACAGGCATGTTAGTATTTTCCGAATCGTACTAAAATCTAATCAGCACCAGGGTAACTCTCAAGTGACTCATCTACGGAATTTTGTAAAATTTGGTAAATTAGTTTTTTAGTTAGAGTGGATACAAGCTTTTGCGGGCCATTTCTCAAAAAAAAGGCGGGTTCTTTTATCCCGAATCGTACCCAAAACTATTCAGCACCAGATTCGCCCACAAGTGACTTACCTACCAAATTTTATGAAATTCGGTCAATTACTTTTTCAGTTAGAATGGATACAAAATCTGCACAGACAGACACACACACAGACGTCACGCTAAAAATAGTTTTTTCGTATTCTTGAGGTCTCGAAACGTGTAGATCCGTCAAAAACTCGAGTTGTGATTTTCGGCATGATTCCAATACTTTCCCTGTACATTACCATGTATTGCAGGGAAAGTAAAAAAGGACCTATAACATGATTTAAAAGAAATTCATGTACCAAGTCAATACGTGCTAGTTACAAGTATCGTCCTAATTTTAAAAAATCTGATGTGGACAGCACATGACTTTCCCTGCAAACTTATATCCACGTTCTCTTTATTTTAATTAAATTTATTTCACTTTTATTCAATTTTCGTTCTCATTCGGTAACCGGGCTTATTTTGAAAGGTGTCGTGGGGAAAGTACGAAAAACTAAAATATCTCGAGAACGGCTAGTCCTAGTGTAATGGGGTTGGTCTTATTCTTTTCGTCGTTAAACATTACGTATTAAACGGGCATTTAATGGATATATCTTAGTATACCTAGTTCTTTAGTTTAGATTTTGAAGATTTTTGCGGGCCGTTTTGCAAAAAAAGGCAGGTTATTTTTTTCCGAATCGTACCAAAATCTAATCAGCACCAGAGTGACCTATACGTGACTCATCTACCGAATTTTGTGAAATTCGGTCCATTAGTTTTTCAGCTAGAGTGGATACAAGCTTTTGCGGGCCATTTCGCAAAAAAAGGCGGGTTCTTTTATTCCGAATCGTATCCAAAACTAATCAGCACTAGCCCCGCCCACAAGTGACTTACCTACCAAATTTTGTGAAATTCGGTCCATTAGTTTTTTAGTTACAGTGGATACAAAATCTGCACAGACAGACAGACACACAGACAGACACACAGACAGACAGACAGACACACAGACAGACAGACAGACAGACACACGCACAGACGTCACGCTAAAAATGGTTTTTTCGTATTCTAGAGGTCTCGAAACGTGTAGATCCGTCGAAAACTCGAGTTGTGATTTTCGGTATGATTCCAATACTTTCCCTATACATTACCATGTATTGCAGGGAAAGTAAAAATCTGATGTGGGCAGCACATGACTTTCCCTGCAAACTTATATCCACTATTTTTTTTCCGAATCGTACCAAAATCTAATCAGCACCAGAGTGACCTATACGTGACTCATCTACCGAATTTTGTGAAATTCGGTCCATTAGTTTTTCAGCTAGAGTGGATACAAGCTTTTGCGGGCCATTTCGCAAAAAAAGGCGGGTTCTTTTATTCCGAATCGTATCCAAAACTAATCAGCACTAGCCCCGCCCACAAGTGACTTACCTACCAAATTTTGTGAAATTCGGTCCATTAGTTTTTTAGTTACAGTGGATACAAAATCTGCACAGACAGACAGACACACAGACAGACACACAGACAGACAGACAGACACACAGACAGACAGACAGACAGACACACGCACAGACGTCACGCTAAAAATGTTTTTTTCGTATTCTAGAGGTCTCGAAACGTGTAGATCCGTCGAAAACTCGAGTTGTGATTTTCGGTATGATTCCAATACTTTCCCTATACATTACCATGTATTGCAGGGAAAGTAAAAATCTGATGTGGGCAGCACATGACTTTCTCTGCAAACTTATATCCACGTTCTATTTATTTCAATTAAATGTAATTCACTTTTAATTCAAATTTCGTTCTCATTCGGTAACCGGGTTTATTTTCAAAGGTGGCGTAGGGAAAGTACGAAAAACTAAAATATCTCGAGAACGGCTAGTCCTAGTGTAATGGGGTTGGTCTTATTCTTTTCATCGTTAAACATTACGTATGAAACAAGCATTTAATGGATCTATTTAAGCATACGTAGTTTTTATTTTAGATTTTGATGATTTTTGCGGGCCATTTCGCAAAAAAGGCAGGATATTTTTTTTCCGAATTGTACCAAAATCTAATTAGTGTGACCCAGAAGCGTAAACATTACGTATTAAACGGGCATTTAATGGATATATCTAAGTATACCAAGTTCTTTAGTTTAGATTTTGAAGATTTTTGCGGGCCGTTTTGCAAAAAAAGGCAGGTTATTTTTTTCCGAATCGTACCAAAATGTAATCAGCACCAGAGTGACCTATACGTGACTCATCTACCGAATTTTGTGAAATTCGGTCCATTAGTTTTTCAGCTAGAGTGGATACAAGCTTTTGCGGTTGAAAAGTGGCGTAGGGAAAGTACGAAAAACTAAAATATCTCGAGAACGGCTATTCCTAGTGTAATGGGGTTGGTCTTATTCTTTTCGTCGTTAAACATTACGTATTAAACGGGCATTTAATGGATATGTCTGAGTATACGTAGTTCTTTAGTTTAGATTTTGAAGATTTTTGCGGGCCGTTTTGCAAAAAAAGGCAGGTTATTTTTTTCCGAATCGTACCAAAATCTAATCAGCACCAGAGTGACCTATACGTGAGTCATCTACCGAGTTTTGTGAAATTCGGTCCATTAGTTTTTCAGCTAGAGTGGATACAAGCTTTTGCGGGCCATTTCGCAAAAAAAGGCAGGTTCTTTTATTCCGAATCGTACCCAAAACTAATCAGCACCAGCCCCGCCCACAAGTGACTTACCTACCAAATTTTGTGAAATTCGGTCCATTAGTTTTTTAGTTACAGTGGATACAAAATCTGCACAGACAGACAGACACACAGACAGACAGACAGACAGACACACAGACAGACAGACAGACAGACAGACACACAGACAGACAGACAGACACACGCACAGACGTCACGCTAAAAATGGTTTTTTCGTATTCTAGAGGTCTCGAAACGTGTAGATCCGTCGAAAACTCGAGTTGTGATTTTCGGCATGATTCCAATACTTTCCCTATACATTACCATGTATTGCAGGGAAAGTAAAAATGGCTTTAGGATAATATTTTATGCACCCTGTCATGCGGAGGTTTCATACTTTTTATGCGATCTTTATCATAGATTTGCTGATAGCTGCAAGCAATAAGAAAAATGGCTTTAGGATAATATTTTATGCACTCTGTCATATGGAGGTTTCGCACTTTTTATATGATCTTTAATATGGCCTTGCTGACAGCTAAACAAAAAAAACTAGTTACAGGTCGCTATTTTATTCACCAACCATATGGAGGTTTCACCTTTTTTATGCGAACTTTAACATAAACTTGCTGATAGCTGCAAACAACAAGAAAACTGACTTTAAGATAATATTTTATGCACCCCGTTATATGGAGGTTTCACACTTTTTATGCGATCTTTAACATGGACTTGCTGATAGCTGCAAGCAACAAGAAAAGTGGTTTTAGGGTAATATTTTATGCACCCGGCCATATGAATGTTTTGTCCTTTTATGCGATCTTTAGCATGGACTTGCTGATAGCTGCAAGCAACAAGAAAAATAGCTTTAAGATAATATTTTATGTACTTCGTCATATGGAGAGTTCGCCCTTTTTATGCGATCTTTAGCATGGACTTGCTGATAGCAGCAAGCAACATGAAAAATAGCTTTAGCATAATATTTTATACACACCGCCATATGGAGGTTTCGCCCTTTTTATGCGATCTTTAGCATGGACTTGCTGATAGCTGCAAGCAACAAGATAAATAGTTTTAGGATAATATTTTATACACACCGCCATATGGAGGTTTCGCCCTTTTATGCGGTCTTTAACATGGACTTGCTGATAACTATACAAAAAGATTAGCTACAATTTTAGAGCTATACAAAAGACTAGGACACTATTTTATTCACCCACCATATGGAGGTTTCGCTCTTTTTAACCGCCCTTTCAACATGGACTTGCCGATAGCTGAAAGGAACAAGAAAATTAGCTATAGAAGGCACCATTTCATGCATCCCGCCATATAGAGTTCAATTATCATGTGAAAACATAAACTTCCTGTTTATTTTACATTAACACATTGAATATGGCGATGCTTTTAATAATTACAATGCATAGAATGAGCAATTTCATCAACTCTGTAAGATGAATGATAAATAGATAAATTGCTTTATAATATTATGGGTTAAATTTAAATGCTAAAATCTATTACCATAATCATGTCTAAAAGCTTTAGCTTCTCAAATGCAAGTGGACCTTTTAAAAAGGAAAAATCCCTGTACGCGTTTTCAATTTAAGGGTATTGATCAGCAGCATCGTCTTCTTCTCGGGGAATTAATGGTGTTCCCGAATGTTTTGATTATTTCAATCAATTATTAGTATTTGTTTTCCTTGTAATAAAACTTTTATGAACTGTCATAAGATTAAAATATGATGTCCCATGTTTCTACAGGACAAGAAATTTCATTTTATCACTTTGATTTATTAAACATTGAAGACGTAAATATCAAGGTAAGATATATACTATTATAACACGCATAACCCGGTTAGTACATTTGAGTGTTTGTGTGCCTGACAGTTTAAAATGCTAATTATTGGCCAAGAAATTTGCATTTCTTTAATGGGAGTAAAGGTGTTGGCATGTGCACGGAATATCTTATCATCACGGAAGGACGGATGAACCGAATGTTTTATAGACATACCATTATGCAGACGATATTTTTCCCGTAAATTTATTTGAAGAAAATGATAATATGTAGCTTAGCAACGGGTTTAAACCCGATGTGTTCATGAGGCAGACGATTTTTGTAAAATATTAGCAGCATACCCGTTCTTTGTACGGAATATATAATATAAAGGAACTTAGAATTCACAATTATGTGCAAATTTCTATAGATTCTAAATGATATTTTTAATCACTATATTCTGTTAAAATATTTAATACAATGCTCCTAAAAATAAATTTAAGAGTCTCTGTTCTCGTTATACAAAATTATCTTCACGGGCATATATGAACACACTTCACATAATGAAAGCACTAAAATTATATGGGAATATATATATATATATATATATATATATATATATATATATACATAAATCCCCGTACTACATATATTGTCGCTGATTAGAAAATATTCCAGGGTATTAGTAGAAGATTACCCATATTAAAATATGGGTCTAAAATATTTTTGCCAAAATAAAACAGATGACTTAATAAATTGAAAATATCAATAATACCTGTAATCTTTATACCAGAAGGTCGAAATTGATTCGAATATATGCCAATACATATCAAAACATATGGCAATATACCTGTACTATGTGTATTTTCGTAGAAGATATTCCCGTGCATTTGTAGAAAATTACTCGTATAACGCACAATATATGAGTATCAACAATTTTTGAAATAATAAAACAATGGCATAATAACCTTGAAAATATCAATAATCACTGAATCAATAATCCCTGAAAATATCCATAATAATGATGTTTAAACCTGAAGACCGTAACTGATATTATCCAGTCAAAAATGCACTGTCAATGAAGTTTATTTTACATACATATCCTTATTATTCAAATTGGAAAAAATTTAATAAAAATCGTATGCCGCATAACATATTGGATTTACATACGTTGCTAAACGACATGATATCATTTGCTTCAAATGAATTGATGGAAGTTATATCGTCTGAATACTGCTATCTTCATGGAAGGTTTGGCGACATTTTCGTCCATTTAGTGATCATTTAAAAAATCGCCAAATTTATCGCCATGTGGGACTGTAGAACTGGCAGCCCCATTTTGCGACAAACAGACGAAACATCATCACAATACTATCCCCTAACAAAACACAATTAAATTCATTTATTAAGCGTAACTTTAGCAATTTCATGATATATTTATGGATTTAGAAACATTTTTATCAATTTGGTGATATTTTAAAAATTCGCTAAGTAGGAAGGATGGACTAAGGACTGGTTACTAAGTAGGAAGGTTGGACTGACCGACAAATGCTACCAACATCATTTATGTACAGTATTCTAAAAACCAAATTTAATTTCATTGATTTGCGTCGTTTTTATCAATTTGACGACATTTCCGTCAATTTGGCAAAGTTTAAGAAAAGTTGCCAATTTAGCAATATTCCGCCAAATGCGTAGCCTTGAATTTACAGATCTGAAGAATAAAACATCCTGATCCCGTTTGTATATACTAAATGAAAACACTAAAATTGTATTGGAAGATATACACGTTCTACTCTTTTTCTGTTTCAAGAATCGGATAAATTAAATTATTGGGTAAACACATATATGAGTTTATTAGCTAAAGACAATATATAAACTTAAAAACTCTTTGTCAAAATGAATGAAAGTGATGTACGCAGTCCGCAATTAATATAGTTAAAAGAAAAATCAAACCATTCTTTTCTAAAATGTATTTTTATATCCATGTATTTATTACTCAAATCGAAAAAATAATAATTAAAATTAACAGACAGATTTAATTTAATTGCGTTTCTGAGCAACATGATATAAGATGGAATCATCCTCCTAAACTGCAAAATTAAATAACCATTTTGATTCATTTATACTTTTCATTATTGAGTAAAAGCTTGTGAAAAATAAACCATGCAGATAGATTTTCCATTTAAATTCATGTTTTAAACAATTCATGTTTTCAGAAAGCGACTAATTAGCGCAAAAAATCTCCCACCAAACTCAGTGATAAAGTTTTAATTCACATTCAAACGATTTTCAAGCTGTTCGTTTGGATAAACCACTGAGTTAGAGAGTAAAACTCCTAGGGAAAAGTTTCGTTTCTCATTAATATCTCGACGACCCCTAGTCTTAAAAATTCGAAACTTGGACAAATTTTTGGGATGCTATTTCAAGGCTATCTACAAAATTTCAATAAATTCGATTCAGCCGTTCTCTGGTGATGATGGGACAAACAGACAGACAGATTTTCAATTTTATTTATATAGACTAGCAGCATACCCGTTCTTCGTACGGAGTATATAGTATAAATAAACTTAAATTTCACAATCATGTGCAAATTCCTATAGTATACTAAATGACATGTTTAATCAAAATATTCTGTTAAAATATTTAATACAATGCTCCTAAAAAGAAACCTAAGGATCTCTGTTCTCACTATACAAAATTATCTTCACGGGTAGATCTGAAGAATAAAGTATCCTGGCCTTTTTTGTAAGCAAATTTATAAAAAGTATGGAATTGAATCAATATATGCAAAATAATATCGTATTGTATGAAACCCGTACTACTTATATACGCGAATATTAGAAGATATAACCTGTATTAATAGTTTACATATATAAAGTGAAAATATCAATAAATCCGTAATCTTTAAACCAGTAGGCAGTAATTAATTCCCATATGTGCCCAAATGAAAGTGCTAAAATTATATGGGAAGATAAACCCGTACTACTTATAATGTCATAGATTAGAAGATATGTCCTAGTGTTAGTAAAAGATTACCCGTATTATAAAGTTTAGTTTAAAAAAATTTTGCCAATATATAACAGATTACTTAATAAATTAAAAATATCAATAATCCCCGTAATCTTCATACCGGAAGGCTTGGTTCCAATATATGCCAATATACATGTACTACTTATATTCTCTTACATTAGAAGATATACCAGTGCATTTGTAGAAGATTACTCGTGCAACGTACAATATATGAGTTTCAACAATTTTTGCCGCAATAAAACAATGCCATAAGAAATTGAAAATATCAATAATCTCTCAATCAATAATCCCCGACAACATCAATAATAATAATGTTTAAACATGAAGATCGTAATTGATATTATCCAGTCAAAAATACGATGGCAATGAAATTTATTTTATATGCATATCTTCATCAATAAAATCGGAAAAGATTTAATAAAAATCTTCGTCCTCATAAACACATTAAATTTAAATCCGTTGTTAAGCAACATGTTATGATTTGCTTCAAATAAATTGGTGGTCAAAATATCGTCTGAATATCTCTAATGAATTTTTGGCGACATTTTTAAAAATCGCGAAATTTATCGCCAAGTGGGACTGTAGAACTGACAGTCCCACATGGCGATAAATTAACGAACCATCATCAAAATATTATCCCCTAATAAAAACACAATTTCGTTTATTTAGGGCAATTTATCAATTTCAAAATATTTTTATGGATTTATAAATATTTTTATCAATTTTGTGACATTTTAAAAATTCGCTAAATGGGTTACTAAGTAGGGCGGTTGGACTGACAGACAAATGCTAACGAAACACCATTTCAGTACTTTCTTTTAACAAAACAAAATAAAATTCATTGATTTACGTCATTTTTATCAATTTGGGGACATTTCAATCAATTTGGCAACTTTTAAGAAATTTGCCAAGTTAGCGATATCCAGCCAAATTCGTAGCTCTAAATTCGCAGATCTGAATAAAATATCGCGATCCAGTTTGTATATACTAAATGAAAACACTAAAATATTATCAGAAGATATACCCATTCTACTCTTTTTCTGTTTAAACAATTGGATAAATGAATTTATTGGGTAAACAGAATATGAGTTTATTAGCTAAACACAATATATAAGCTTAAAACCTCTTTGCTAAAATACATGAAAGTGATGTATGCAGTTCGCAATTAATATAATTAAAAAAAATCAAACCGTTCATTTATAAGATATATTTTAATATCCATTTATTTATTATTCAAATCGAAAAAATAATAATAATCATTAACAAACACATTTAATTCCATTCCTTTGCCGAGCAACATGATATAAGATAGAATCTTCCTCATAAAATGCGAAATTAAATAACCATTTTAATTTCTTTATACTTCTAATCGTTGAGTAAAAGCTTGTGAAACATAAAACATGGAGGTAGATTTTTCCATTTAAATTCATGTTTCAAACAATTCATGCTTTCAGATAGTGACTATTTAATGCAAAAATCCTGCATCAAACTCAAAAATAAAGTTTTAATTCCCTTTGACGCTTTAAACAAACGATTTTATCCTTTCCGTTTGCTTAAACCACGGAGTTGGAGAGTAGAACTCCTATGAAAAGAGTTCCGTTTTTCATTAATATCTCGACAACCCCTGGTCTTAGAAACTCGAAACTTGGACAAAATTTATGGGGGGCTATTTCAAGGCCACCCACAAAATTTCATTAAATTCGGTTCAGCCGTTCTCTCGTGATGATGAGACAAACGAAAGTTTCGTTTTTTACTAATATCTCGAGAACCACTGGTCGTAGAAATTCCAACCATAGACTAAATTTTAAGTGGGGCTATTTCTAGGCTACCCACAAAATTTCATCAAATTCGGTTCATCCGTTCTCCCGTGATGATGGGACAAACAGACAGACAGACAGACAGACAGATTTTCAATTTTATTTATATAGACTAGCAGCATACCCGTTCTTCGTACGGAGTATATAATATAAAGAAACTTGAAATTCATAATCATGCCCAAATTCTTATAGTATACTAAATGACATGTTTAATCAAAATATTCTGTTAAAATATTTAATATAATGCTCCTAAAAAGAAGTTTAAGAATCTCTGTTCTCGCTATATAAAATTATCTTCATGGACATATCTGAAGAATAAAACATCTTGGACCCCTTATGTAAGCAAATATAAAAAAAAATATGGAATTGAATCAATATATGCAAAATAAAAGCGTTAAAATTGTATGGGACCCGTACTAATTATATACGCGAATATTAGACAATATAACCTGTATTAGTAGATTACATATATAAATTGACAATACCAATAAACCCGTAATCTTTAAATCTGAAGACAGTCATTTATTCCAATATATGTCAAAATTAAAGTGCTAAAATTATATGGGAGGATATACACGTACTACTTATAATGTCCGATTATTAGTAGAAGATTACCCGTTTTGCAATATGAGTCACAAATGTTTTTTGGTAAAATACAACAGACGACTTAATAAATTGAATATATAATTAATCCCCTTAATCTTCGTACCAGAAGACTGTACTTGATTCCAATATATATATGTCAAAATATATGTCAAAATATATGCCAATATATGCCAATATATGTCAAAATATATGCCAATATACCTGTACTACTTATATTCTCGTAGGTTAGAAGATATACCCGTGCATTCCTAGAAGATTACTCGTACAACGTACAATATGCATGTGTCAGCAATTTTTGCCGCAATACAACAATGGCGTAATAACTTAAAAATATCAATAATCCCTGAATCAATAATTCCGGAAAATATCAATAATAATAATGTTTAAACCTGAAGAGTATAATTGATATTATCCAGTCCAAAATGAAATGGCAATGAAATTTATTTTATATACATATCTTCATTATTCAAATCGGAAAGGATTTAATAAAAATCGTCTGCCGCATAAACACATTGGATTTAAATCCGTTGCTAAGCGACATGATATCATTTGCTTCAAATAAATTGGTAGAAAAAATATCGACTAAATAGTTATATTTCTATGGAACATTTGGCGACAGTTTCGTCAAATTAGCGACATTTTAAAAAATCGCCAAATTTATCGCCAAGTGGGACTGTAGAACTGACAGTTCCACTTTGCGACAAATTGACGAAATATCATCACAATACTATCCCCCTAACAAAAAACAATTAATATCATTTATGTAGCGCAATTTTATCAATTTCAAGATATTTTTATAGATTTGAAAACATTTTTATCAATTTGGTGACATTTTAAAAATTCGCTAAATGTATTACAAAGTAGGATGGTTGGTCTGACAGATAAATGCTAACCAAACATCATTTCAGTACTCTCTTCTAACAAAACAAAAAAAAATTTCATTGATATGTAGAAGACCCAAGCCACACGACCAACCCGAAGGTTTATGGCAGCTGTTTGTGTGTCGTTTATATCAATTTGGCGACATTTCCGTCAATTTGGTAAAGTTTAAGAAAAGTTGTCAAATTAGCGATATCCCTCCAAATTCGTAGCTTTGAATTTGCAGATCTGAATGAAACTTTCTTATCCCGTTTCAATATACTAAATGAAAACACTACAATTGTATTAGAAGATATACCCGCTCTACTCTTTTTCTGTTTCAACAATCGGCTATATGAATTTATTGGCTAAACACAATATATGAGTTTAGTAGCTAAATACGATATAAGCTTGAAAACTCTTTGCCAAAATAAATGAAATTGATATACGCAGTCAGCAATTAATATAATTAAAAGAAAATCAAACCGTCCATTCATAAGATATACTTTTATATCCATTTATCCATTATTTAAATCGAAAAAAAATAATAAAAACATTAACAAACACATTTAATTTAATTGCGATGCCGAGCAACATGATATATCCTCCTAAAATGTTAAAATTTATTAACCACTAACAGCACACCCGTTATTCGTAGGGAGTGTATAATTTAAAGAAACTTAAAGTTCGCAATCATGTGCAAATTCTGTTAAAATATTAAATTTATTGCTCCTAAAGAGAAGTTTAAGAATATATGTTCTCACTATGCAAAATTATCTTCACGATCAGATCTGAAGAATAAAACATCCTGCCCCCTTTTGTAAGCAAATTTACAGAAGAAAAAATAGGAATTGAATGAATATATGCAACCCCGTACTAATTATATTGTCGCAGATCAGAAAATATGCCAATGTGTTAGTAGAAGATTACCCGTATTACAATATGCGTCTCAAAAATATTTGCCAAAATAAAAGAGATGACGTAATAAATTGAAAACATCAATAATATCCGTACTCTTTATACCAGAAGGTCGTAATTGATTCCAATATATGCCAATATATATCAAAACATATGTCAATATACCTGTACTACTTATATTCTCGTAGATTAAAAGATTTACACGTGTATTTGTAGAAGATTCGTACAACATACAATATATGAGTTTAAACAATTTTTGTCATAATAAAATAATTGCATAATAACTTGAAAATATCAATAATCCTTGAATCAATAATCCCCGAAAATATAAATAATAATAATTTTTAAACCTGAAGACCGTAATTGATAATATCCAGTCAAAAATGCTATAAGAAAAATCAAATCGTTCTTTTCTAAAATATATTTTTATATCCATTTATTTATTATTCAAATCGAAAAAATAATTATTAAAATTAAGAGACAGATTTAATTTAATTGCGTTTCTGAGTAACATGATATAAGATAGAATCTTATAACATGTTAAATATGTCATGTCTTATAACATAAACTGCGAAATTAAATAACGATTTTGATTTCTCTATACTTCTCATTGTTCCGTAAAAGCTTGTTTTAAATAAACCATGAACCATGGAGATAGATTTCCCCTTTAAATCATGTTTCAAACAATTCATGTTTTCAGAAAGTGACTAATTAACGCAAAAAATCTCCCATCAAACTCAGAGATTAAATTTTAATTCACTTTCAAACGATTTTCAAGCTTTTCGTTTGGATAAACCACGGAGTTAGGGAGTAGAACTCCTAGGAAAAAGTTCCGTTTTTCATTAATATCTCGACAATCCCAGGTCTTAGAAACTCGAAACTTGGACAAAATTTATGGGGGGATATTTCAAGGCTATTCACCAAATTTCATTAAATTCGGTTCAGCCGTTTTTCCGTGATGATGAGACAAACGAAAATTTCGTTTTTTACTAATATCTCGAGAACCACTGGTCGTAGAAACTCAAAACACGGATATAATTTTAAGTGGGGCTATTTCTGGGCTACCCACAAAATTTCATCAAATTCGGTTCAGCCGTTCTCCCGTGATGGTGTGACAAACAGACAGACAGACAGACAGACAGACAGACAGATTTTCATTTTTATTTATATAGATTTACCAATGTAAATAATAAAGAAATGTATATGAATTAAATTTTATGGAATTTGCATTTTTGACTGGATTATATTAATTACGTTTAAATATTATCAGGTTTAAAGGTTACTTTGCGATTACTGATATTTTCAATTTATTATGTCATATGTTTTATTTTGGCAGAAACAGTTGAAACTCATATATTGTAGTACGGGTAATCTTCTACTAAATACACTGGCATATTTTCTAATCTACGAGAATATAAGTAGTAGAAGTGTACAAACAATTTTAGCACTTTCATTTTAGCATATATTGGTATCAATTACGGACTTTCCAGTTTAAATATAAGGGGGTTATTGATAATTTCAATTTATTACTTTTTCTGTTATTATTTGGCAAATATATTTGGAACTCATGTATTGTAGATGGGTAATCAGCAACTGATACACAGGTGTATATAGGTATATATATCTGAACAGTACGGGTATATCTTCCCATACATCTTTAGTGCTTTTCTTTTGGCATATATTGCATTAATTTCATATTTTTTTTAAATATATTTACAAGCGGAACCATGATATTTTATTCGTCAGATCTTCCTGGGAAGATAATTATTAATAGTAAGAATAGCGATTCTTAAATATCTTTTTAGGAGCATTAATTTAAATATTTTAATAGAATTCTTTGGATAACAATGACATTTAGAATATTATAGGAATTTGCACATTATTGTGAATTTTAAGTTTTTTGATATTATATACTCCCTATAAAGAACAAGTATGCTGCTAGTTAATATATATTATTTCAAAAGAATAATATATTTTAATATTTTAATAAACATCCCAAAGGCCTTAAGCATTATTTTTTTCCGTGCATTACTAAATACTAGTTTTTAGCCAGGCAATTCGCAGTTTTTAATGGCAGATATAAATACATATTTTTCTGTGCACAAAATATCCGAAAATTAAAATATATCGAAAGTTAAAATTTTCGTCTGCTACACATTTTATTTTCTAATAGCTAAGATCCCATCAATTGTCATACATAACTTATAGAAACACTTGTACGCTCACGCAACTGATTTAAACTTGATCAAGAAATAATTTTCAAGTTATTAAATTATTTATTTTTATAAATTAAAACTTGGATGTATTTCATTAAAAAAAATTATCTCTCCATTTTGAAAAAAAAATCTAGTAAACAATATGATTTTATTATGATGTCTCTTTTGATTTTATATATATATACCTAGTAGTATATCCGTTCTTCGTACGGAATATAGAATACAAGGAAAGTTGAAATTCACAATTAAGTGCAAATTCCCATAGTATTCTAAATGACATTGTTGTTCCAAGCATTATATTACAATATTTAGTTTAATTCTCTGAAAATAGATAAAGAATCCGTGTTCTCGCCATAAAAATTATCTTCTCAGGCAGACCTGACAAATAAAACATCCTGGTCCCGATTCTAAACAAAATTACAAAAAAATATGAAATTGGTTTCACATAAACTAAAACGAAAGCGCGGAAATTGTATCAGAAGATATAACCGTACTACTATTATTTTGTTTCAACATTTGGTGAAAAACAATATATGAGTAAATTAGCTAAACACAATATATGAGGTTGAAAAAAATATTTACTGAAATAAAACGGATTACCAATGACATTGAGAATGTCAATAATTTCCAACATCTCTAAACCCGAAGGCCGTAAATGATACAATTCACTCAAAAATGCTATTACAATAAAATTAATTTTTATATACATTTTTACTTTCTTTATACTCATACTAGTATGATGTATAAGTAAAGTATTGTGCCGGGATCGTAAATTCGAATTCGAGTTTTCGATGGGAGAGCACGCTTTAAGCATCCCTGAATACGAATCATACGTTTTGGAGGTGATGTCTGTATGTGTGTGTGTGTTTCAGTGAGTCTGTGGAGACGATATCTCACGAAAACGAATGGAACGATTAAAACGAAATTTAGTACAAAACTTATGATCCGCGACTACTGGAAGCCTATTGTTTTGAAACACACTCGAATGTTCAGAACAGCCAATTCCTAAATTTTCAAGTGAAATTTTGAAAAAATCATTAACAGAAAAAGAATTTTAATAAAGTTACGCAAATTGTCATTTCTTAGTTTTCATTAGACTACTATTAACATAAACTTAAAACTCTGGCATGAACTTTTCTCGAGATATTCCACATTTTTCACATACATTTATCAAAAAATCTGATGTGGGCAGCACATAGCTTTTCTTATATAATACAAAGAATTTACTACTTTTACAGTTTAAAAAATTGTTATTCTTATAGTAGATACTTATATTCTTTCCAAGATATTGAATTTTCTTCAATTAATCGTCATTTTCATTGATTTAGCGTCATTTAGATCCATTTGGGGAGATTTTCGTTAATTTGGCAACATTTAAAAATGTTGCCATGTTGGCAGCATCCCGCTAAATTCTTCGCCAAAATCTCGCCTGGTAAATGACTATTGGCGTTCAAATACAAAAGTATACTCAAAGTATCTTTTCTCGTGAATGGAACGAGTTAGATCCACGAGAATGATGTCACCAAATTTATCGCATGATATTACATATGAAAAGTTAACACCTTTCTTAACAGTTGATATTCTTTTTTAATTTATGGGACTTTTTGATAATTTTTTTGAAAAATGTGCAATATCTCGAGAACGGTTCATATTAGCGTTTTAAAATTTATGTCAATCGTTTTGTAATGAAAAATTACATAAGAAATGTCTATTTCGTAACTTTATAAATGGTTTTGATTTTTTCAAAATTTCACTCGAAAATTTCGGGGTTGTGAACGAATCGATTGCGTATAAAAGCAATAGGCTTCCAGTGTTTACGGATTGTAATTTTTGTGCCAAATTTCGTTCGAATCGGTTCATTCGTTTGTCAGTTATGGTCTCCACAGTCTCACTGACACACACACACACACACACACACACACACACACACACACAGAGAGAGAGAGAGAGAGAGAGAGAGAGAGAGAGAGAGAGAGAGAGATAATTTCACACACTTTCACACACACACAGGCATCACTTCAAAAATATTCGATTCGTGATCAGGGATAATTGAAATGTGCTCTCCCGTCGAAAATTCGAATTCGAATTTTCAATCCCGTCACAATACTTTCCTTATACATTATTGTATATAAGGAAAATAAAAATCACACAAAACAATAAATTATGAACTATTGTGAAATAAGTACACTTTTCATATAATATATCATGCAATAAATTTGGTGGCATCATTCTGGTGGATCTAGCACGTTCCATTCAGGAGGAAAGATACTTTGGGTAATACTTTTGTATTTGGACGCCAATAATAATTTTTCTGCTATAAGAATAACTTATTTATGCGTCCATAAAGCTTGGCGAGTTTTGGCGACGAATTTAGATGAATGTCGCAAACTTGACGATTTTTTAAATTAATAAAAATGTTTCGAAATTAATAAAAATGACGCTAAATCAATGAAAATGACGACTAATTGTCTAAAATTTAATATCCTGAAAAGAATCTATTATAAGAATAACCTATTTCTCCGTCCGTAAAGTTTGGCAAAATTTTGGTGTCGAATTCGTCTGAATATTTCCCACGTGGTGACTTTTTAAATGTTACCAAATTGACGAAGATGCCATCCAATTGATAAAAATTCAAAAAATTTGGAGAAGCTGATATTAAATCACTAAAATGAAGACTAATTGCTGAAAGTTCAATTTCTTGGAAAAGTACATAAGAACAAACAGACTATAAGAATAACCCATTTCGCCGGGAGTCTGTCCATAACGCTTGGCGAGAAATTTAACAGGACGTCGTCAACTTGGCGACATTTTTAAATGCTGCCAAAGTGACAAAAATGTCGCCAAATTGAAAAAAATGACGCCAAATCGGAAGTAAAGTTTCGCAAATTCTGATTTCCGTCATATGACAGGTATACGTTTTAATTATATGAAATGCTCTTCTTCCCGTTTGTCTATAACACTTAGTCAAGCATTTGGATAATACTTCAGCGAAGTATCGCCAACTTGGCGATATTTCGACTAATGATAACGAAAATATCATCAAAATTGCCAAAATGACGCTAAATTAAATAAACTAACTTCTAATTTATTAATTAATTATTAAAATATTTTAATATATGGACTATATCGCTTATTGAAGATGCTATTAATATTGATAATTGTTTAGAGTTGCCCGAAATATAATTTAATTGGATACTTTGAAATGGTTTTACATGTTATCATCCGGAAATTCGCCAAATGTACAATTCAACGTTAAAAACAAAATACCGTGGATTTTAGACATTATTACTATCCTTATATACATAATGTATAAGGAAAATATTGTGACGAGGCCGAAAATTCAAATTCGAGTTTTCGACGGGAGAGCACGTTTCAAGCATCCCTGATCACGAATCAAACATTTTTGAGGTGATGTCTGTGTGTGTGTGTGTGTGTGTGTGAAAGAGTATGTGTGTGGGTGTGTCAGTGAGTCTATGGAGACGATATCTCACGAACTAATGGAATCATGATTCGAATGAAATTTGGTACAAAAATCACAATCCGTGAATACTGAAAACCTAGTGTTTTATATACGTAATCGGATGTTCAGAACCCCCCCCCCCCCCCCCCTAAATTTTCAAATGCAATTTTGAAAAAAATCATCGAAAAACCAATACCTTTAATAAAGTGACGCACATAGACATTTCTTATGTAATTTTTCCTTAGAAAACAATTGACATACACTTTAGATCGTTAGCATGAACCGTTCTCGAGATATTGCACATTTTAAAAATAAATTTAACAAAAAATCCCATAAATTAAATAAATTCTATTAACTGCTGAGAAGCATGTTCACTTTTCATATGTAATATCATGAGATATATTGGGTGACATTATTCTCGTGGATCTAGCTCGTTCCATTCATGAGAAAAGGTATTTTGAGTAATACTTTTGCATTTGAACGCCAATAATTATTTATATGCTGTAAGAATAACTTATTTCTCCATCTATTAATACTTGGCGAGATTTTAGCAACGAATTTGGCGGAATCTCGCCAACTTGGCGACTTTTCAAAATGTTGCCAAATTAACGAAAATCTCGCCAAATGGATAAAATTGACGCTAAATCAATGAAAATGACAACTGATTGACGAAAATTCAATATCTTGGAAAGAATAATGTCCACGGTATTTTGTTTTGTATCTACTACAAGAAAAACCTATTTTTTTACTGTAAAAGTAGTAAATCCATTGCATTATATTAGAAAAGTCATGCGTTGCCCACATCAATTTTTTTTTACTGTCAAAGGAACAAATTTCATTGTCAGTAAATTCAAGTCACGTGATACCGGCATCAGATTTTTTAATTATGTAAATCTGAAAATATTATGAAAATTGACGACTGTATAAGCAATAATGGAATTAAAATTCTATTGCTATGCAACATAATATTTAATTTTCAAATAAATTGGCAGAACACATATCCTCTGCATAATGCTATCTCTATAAACGGTTCTTTTTTCATTAATATAGCGACAACCCTTGGTCCTTGAAACTGGAATATAGATTGGATTTGAAGTGGCCCCATTCCAAGGTTACTCATGAAATTCGGTGCAGTCGTTTTCCCGTAATAATAAGAAACACACACACATGCAGACAGTTTTTCAATTTTATTATTTTCCTTAGATACGTCGTATAATGTATAAGAAGAGTATTGTGACGGGAGAAAAAATTCGAATTCGAGTTTCGGACGATCGCGTTTCAAGCATCCCTGAACACGCATCAGACGTTTTTGAGGTGACGTGTGTGCGTGTGGGTGTGTATCAGTGAGTCTGTGGAAACGATATCTCACGAACGAATCAAAAGATCCGAAGAAAATTTGGTACAATAATAGCAATCAGTGAATACTATAAGCCTATTTTTCTTAAACGCAATCGAATGTTCTGAACCCTTCTGAATATTGAACTGAAATTTTAAAATAAGTATCAACAAATTAAAACATTCCAATAAAGTTACGTAAATAATCATTTCTTAATGGAGTTTTGAAAAAATTAATAATAAAGCAGAACCACTAATAACGTAATGCAAATGATCATTCGTAAGTAATTTTTTATTACAAAACGAATTACATAAATTTTAGAAATCTAACATGAACCGATATATTGCACACTTTTAAATGTATATGAGCCAACAACCCTACAGTGCTGAAAACACCGGTTCTCGTTAGATCACCGAAGTCAAGCAGCATCGGAAGCGGTTAGTACTTGGGTGGGTGACCACCTGGGAACACCGCGTACTGTTGGCACATTTCGGGCGCAGTTGGTCGGTGGTTTGCGCGCTAGATTTGCACGCTGCCACAACTACTGCCGTGTTCATGCGGAGTACGATCACGTTAAACATGTCGGTTCGTAAGTCCCTCCTAGAGGTTGGTGGTAGGGGAAGGAGGGTACAGTCTCTGTGGATGCCTCCCCCACTGGGTTCCGGTCTAAAATGTGTGGCACTTCCCGGCCGTCCAAACAGTTACCTTACACCTTTCGTGTAGGTCGGACGGTCTGGGTCTCAACAACACCTTTAAATTTGTCAAAAAATCGCACACAATTAAAAACAGATATTAACTATTGTGAAATATGTTCACTTTTCATATGTAATAATACGCGACAAATGTGTAAACATCATTCTCGTTAATCTAGTTCGTTTCATTAAAGAGATAATATACGAGTACTTTGGGTCATAGTTTTGTTTTAAACGGATAAGAATTCGTCGACAGTTATTTATATATAAGGAAAGCTTTTTTATCCGTGTGTCTGTAATTTCTGAAAATAAATCCGGGAACTTGGCGACTCATTTAGCAAATAACTGCCAACTTGAACATATTTTTCCCCAGATTGAAAAAGATGTCATCAATATTGCAAAAATGACGTTTAATTAACGAAAATAAAGATAAATTGTTTAATACATCATTAAAATATTTTAATATATAAACTATATTGATTATCGCGAAGGCTATCAACTGTTATTTTAGAATTGCGCGAAAGATAAATTACTTGGGTACTTCAAAATAGTTCCACATGCTATCATCCGAATAAACGTCATATGTACAATTAAATGTTAAAAACATTATGTCAAGGATCTTATACATACATTTTTCACCGTGAAAAGAAAATCAATTGCATTATATAATGCCATATGCTGCCCATGCTCACATCACATTTTTAAAACTTTTCAAAATAGTTGAAAAGTGTTTATGACTTTGTTCATTCTGTCTGTCTGTCTGTCCGTTAGCAAGATAACTGCCGTAAAAATGACTTAATCAGAATGAAATTTTAGTATGTTGTTCAGACGGTCTGTAGTACCTATGGGAATAGAAATGAATAATATCACCCAATTAGTTTTGGATTGAACCCGGGTCGAAAAAATGAAATACATTGAACCCTATGGGACCTAATTTTTCAAACATTTTTTAAGCAAATTTAAAATTCACAAGTTGCTTCGAAATTTTCAGAAAATATTCAAATTATCCCATAAAATATATAAAAAAAAATTCAGCGAAATATATTCAGTAGTTTTTTAAATACAAATTAAAAAAATCTGATGCGGCCAACACGTGACTTTCCTTATATAATGTAATGAATTTACTACTTTTACAGTTAAAAAAAAAATAGGTTTTTCTTATAGTAGATACTTATATTCTTTCCAAGATATTGAATTTTCGACAATTCGTCGTCATTTTCATTGAATTAGCGTCATTTTTATCCATTTGACGAGATTTTCGTTAATTTGGCAACATTTCAAAAAGTCGGCAAGTTGGCGACACTCCACCAAATTCGTCGCCAAAATCTCGCCAAGCGTTATGGACGAAGAAATAAGTTATTCTTACAGCCGATAAATGACTATTGGCGTTCAAATACAAAAGTATTACTCAAAGTATCTTTTATCATAAATGGAACGAGCTAGATCTACGAGAATGATGTCACCCAATTTATCGCATGATATTATATATGAAAAGTGAACATGTTTCTCAATAGGAAATATTTTTTTTCTATTTTATATGACTTTTTGATAATTTTTTTGAAAAATGTTCAAAATCTCGAGAACGGTTCATGTTAGCGTTTTAAAATTTATATCAATCGTTTTCTAATGAAAAATTACATAAGAAATGTTTATTTGCGTAACTTAATTATTAGTTTTGATTTTTTGACGATTTTTTCAAAATTTCATTCGAAAATTTAGGGGGGTTCTGAACATTCGATTGCGTATAAAAACAATAGGCATCCAGTGTTTACGGATTGTGATTTTTGTACCACATTTTGTTCGAATCGGTCCATTCGTTCGTCAGTT